>VDFB02000015.1:17601520-18261573 GCA_007258455.2 Sequoia sempervirens | reverse complement strand
CTTCTTCATGAATAGTAGGGTGGGAAGCCCTAGAGTTTTCAAGCATGATCCCTTCTTCAAATGGGTTTCTAAGTTGGGGTTGGGATGGTCCTTCTTTGGCCTTTATCTTTGGTGCTTGGTCATAGAGAGCTTGACAAAGGGGCTATAGTTGGAAGGGGAGCTAGCAAAGGAGCCTTCCTTCAAAATAGATTTCCCCTTATTAGCTAGTAGGGGTTTGTGGAGATTGGAGTTGGATGTGACTTAGTAGGTGGCACAAGGATTTTAACCAAAGGGTCAAGGTTGGGTTTGTTAAGGATCACAACCTTGGAGTACTAGTGTGGATGGGATTCCATGATACCACCCTCAAGAACAAGGGAAGAAGAAGAGCCGACTTTCTTCTTCTCTTTAGATTGAACTAAGGTAGGGTTACAAATCTTAGGGATGAACAGAGGGGTGGACATTTTGTCCTGCTCATTATATAGATACAATATATGAGGCCCTATTAAAGGGGTAGTTGAGAATGACCATAAATCACATTTTAAATTGACTTCTCCAAGAAACACAACAAAAATAAAAATGAATGTTATTTTGTGGTTATGCCTTAGGTGGTTCAACATAGGGGAATGATAGTACCTACCTTCAAAGGTAAAGTATATCATCAACACTTCAACCACCTCCTACCATGATTTGGGTAGGCCCTCGTATTTGAATCCATTTTGAAATCTCAAGACCTTATTTTCTTTGTTTAGGAAGGCATTTATATGTTGATGATCCTAGTGTTTAATATTCTTCTATAGCTTCATCCCTTCCATGATTAGCCCTATAGACAAAGAGATAAGTTCCTCTATAACATTGAAAGAGATATAAACCCATAAACAATCTTATTCTTCCAAGTGTTGACAACTTATAAGATAACATAGGGTCATATTTGCTAACAACTTCAAGAAATGGGGTAAGTCCACCATGCATAAGGATATTCTAAATAGTGGTATTGTTATGGACGTTATCACAAGATGATGGTTCTATCTGTAGAAAAATCATGACCCATTGCTTGCCTTTCTCCAATAGATACACAATTCTTAAAAATTAGTCTTAACCTTTTTCTAGTAGTTTGACAAGTCAAATCATTTGAATGAGAGGTTAGATATTGCAAGTTAAACTTATACATTTCATGATTAGTGTTCTCCTTCTCTAATAAGAAGATTGTGTTGATATGATTTTCATGGTACTTTTAATTTAATCTCCTTGTGTTAAACCAAGATAAAAAAGAAAGTGGCAATAGGAGATTATCTAATTTTGATGCATTCATTATCAAGTCTTCATTTGATATCAAGGGTTAGGGAGCTCTCCACATGCCAATACAAGTAATTAGCTATTGTTCCTCTCTTTTTTTTACAAGTTTTACAATCATATTTCCTTCTTTATAAACATGCAAGATTTTAATTATGTAGAATTTCATCTTAGTGTCATCTATATAGTTCTTATAGGAACAATGAGGAACAACCTTAGTGTTAAGCATGTCAAGTGTGATTTTAGAGTTCCCTTCCACAATAATCCTAGTAATGCTAATCTTCCTTGCCAAATAAGGACCATGAGTAGTAGCCAAATCTTCAATATAGTTATTGGTTTAGAATCCTAAGTTCATGTCAAAGGCAACAATAAACTTGTTAGGAAATAAATACATAATACACACAATGTTTAATCCATTTCCTACATAACCCCATGAGAAAAAAGCATGCATACAAGCTTATAGAGAATCATAAGGGTAAATGTAAGAAGATGAGTCCATGAAACGTGGAAGTTTTTACCTTAGGCAAAAAAATGAAATCGGCTTGCAAAAAATTGGATCCCGCTTTTTAATAAACGGGAGCCCGTTTTTAATAAATGGGATCTCATTTAGCTTCGAGATCTCGAACCTAAATTCTAAACAGGACCTCGTTTTGAAAATTTTCCAAAAACGGAAATTTTTAAAAAATAGAAAGTTTTCAAAACAGGATCTCGTTTTGAAATTTATCTATTTTGGAAGTTTTCGTTTTTGGAAAATTTTCAAAACAGAATCTCGTTTTGAAAATTTTCCATTTTTGGAAACTCTCCATTTTTGGCAATTTTCAAAACAACATCATGTTTTAAAAAATAGGATCTCGTTTCGTAGAACCATAAAAAAATTGTTTTTTTATAAAACGAGATCCTATTTTAAAATGAGATCCCATTTTTTAAAATATGAATTTTTGGTCGGATTTTTGGCTTGTTTTTTGGTTCGGGAAATGGCTTGGGGACCTGAACCTAAGCTTTGGACCTAGTTTGACCTGCAACTTGAAGGTCATTCCAATGTCACAGTAAAATGGTGACTTTCAACATATGTTTGAAGACCTATTTTGCAGAATTTTTTGACAAAATTAAAACCCATTATAGATGAGACAGTGCAAATTCTAAATATGTAATTTTTTTTTACAATTTGATTATTTTTCCTATTTTTCAATTAATTTCTAATGAAACTAGTCCAAAAACTTGAATTTTCAGGGTTTTTTAGTATTTTAATAACTTTTTATTAAACTATTTTTTTTGTAACACAAATTGCACCAAAATGTACTTCAGACAATTCTTTTTAATTTGAAAAAAATTCAAAAAATGATAAGTTTAGGTCATCTAATGTGTGACGTACACGATGATTTTTCAAAACAACAAATATGGCCAATAAAAATTGAACAAAAAAAATATTCAATAAAAAATTACAAAAAATATCAAAAAACATGCTTCAGTGAGTTACGAATATTTTCCCAAAAGGATTTAGAAAAATATGATTATTTAGGTCAAAATATGGATGACGTACACATGCATGGTATGGTAAAAAAAATGATTTTTAAACAGTGGTTTTTAGAAACGCCTATTGAAAATCAATTTTTATTATCTAGGTATTGAAATAAATTACATATTTGGAAACTAGACTTTGAATACTACATTTTATGATTAGTGACTTTTTTTAATATTTCATCTCTAAGTGCTTCAAATTTTAAGGTCAAATGTGACATTCTAAAAATCAGGAAAAACACTTCCACTTTTTGGCCAAAAAGTGGGCTCAACTTCTTGCACACACCCATAATGCAAATATCAAATAGACCAGGAACAAGATAACACAAGATATACCCTAGGAAAACCCTCAAGAGGGAAAAATCCAGCCTCCAAAAGCATCCATACTCCATCTTATTATTCAAAAATAAACAATATATGCACTTACAAAGTTATAATGAATACTTCTGAAGCATCAAGCCTCTCAAATGTATCCATTTTTCTAAGCATGAATCCACACATCCCATGCCATGCTTTACATATGCACTTACAAGAGATATTCAATTCTATGAAAACCCACTCACCCAACCAACCTCAACCACTAATCATGTGTTTTCTTTTATAGACACAAGCTCACACAAATACAACCAAGTGGTAAGATAAAACCATGTGTCACAAAATCATGTGAACACAAAACCATTAACCCCTTATTTAATATTGGCTATTAAGTTTAAACATTATAAATACTTTCCCCAAATATTAAATCATTATCTTATGTCTCCCACACAAAATAATTAACCCAATGTTATAATACAACTTTACAAGTGGCCCCAAATAATTATCTAATGTAGCTAAAAACACCTAGGACCGTAACACTAAATAATTATTTAATCACAATATTATAATAATATATCAATTTATGCAATGATGTACAACACCAAATCCTAACAAAACTCTCCTTTGTTATTTCTCATAACTTCATCTCCACCTACCTACCCAAGGTTACCTTTAGAGGAACCATTGAAATTCATCTTAACCCAATATAGATCAAGGGGGTGTTTCTTATTTTCTAAATTTTAGTGTTATCCATGTTTTTGAAACTTGATTTGATGTTCCATCTAACTACAATTTTCTTCTCAATAACCTTAGGTGGATTTTTAGGTTTTTGATCTTGGTTGTATCCATGTTCTCTTAGATCATACCATGAATTTTTTTCCAAGCAACACTTCCCAAGGACTAATTCTTTCATGAATAGCTTTTTATTTATCTCCTTCTAGATGACCTAGTACATGTGCAGAAGAGATTGCATCCATGTTTCTCTAACAATAGGATGGCCAAAATGGGGAATCTAGCTAGTTGTCAACATCTTAATATACTTTATCCAAACCCAATGGGTTTTATATCTTTTCAAAATATATTTTTTGATGTTCTATGTATAAGGGTTAGTGGGTAATTTATGGATTCCTCAACACACATAAAATGCAAATGTTGATAACAAAAAACCCTCTATTTTTATGTAGTCCAATGTGAGAATATTTTCTTGACATGTCGCCCACAAAAATAAAATGATCTTTGGGATGAGATCATGTTCCAAATTATTCTCCAATCAAAATTAGGTCTCAAATATTCATGAAGAGTATTGAACAATAATTTGACTATATAGTTACTTGTAGGGTTTGTTGTCCACACAATTTCATCTTGTCTATGAAAAGGATTGAATCTATACACGCTAATTTTGGTGATTAATTCCTATAGAGTACCTATTCCAAGATGCCACCATATCAATAGATATTATATTAAATGATATGAATCAACCCACAATATTGTGTCCCACTTTTTGGCCAAAGGAGGACATTAATATCAACATTTCTTACAAAATTTTACTTTATGAAACCTATAGCAACTAACCATTAATAATTTGGAGATGATATGAACTAGTGATTTACGAGGATTTGTGTGTAGATTCTAAATATATATTTTTATAAAAAATAGAAATAAATAATGAATTTTTTATGTAACTTCTAATAACTTATTTTTTAAAAGTTGTAGTGTCAGAAAATGTACACCTTTACATTTTCACACAATGTTTGGGTCTCTTAATAAATTGGACTTAATTAAGCCTCTAATTGACCCAATTATGCATTTAAAAGCCTAATTAATCCTATTTTCTAAAAGGGGAACTTGTATTAAACAATTGCAAACATTAATTTAATTGCCTTGAAAGTTGTGTGTCCTAGGTTTGGGGCCTAGGACCCATTCGCCCAAGGGCGAATGGGTCTTCCTTAAGTTCAGGACCCTAATATTTAATATGTTTTTGGTGGCATTTTCATGATTCAATTTCAATTTTAAATTGTCATCCCTTAATGTTTAATTGTCAAAAAATTAGAAAATTACCTATAAATACAAGGTCTTTTTATCATTTCAAATCCTAGAACAAGCAAGAAGCAACTTTCATATGAGCAAAGATTATTGTCAAAAGTGTTCAAGAGTAGATTTTTTCAGTCATTTGTTGTAGCATTCATGATCTCAAGCATCATGTCAAAGTTATTCAAGTATCTATGCATGTTTTTGGAGCTAACATTGTGATGTAGGTTTCAAGCATTCAAGTCAAAATTTAAGAATCAAGATCAATATCCAATCAAGCCATTTCATACAAGATCAAGACCTTGGAGAGATGTGTTAGACTTTAATCCTCTAAGGATCTCCATTCAAGGGTTTGGTGAGTTGCAACATAACATTGTTCATTCATCATTCCTTCCATTCATGTTTCATTTCATTTCAAGGTTTAATTACTAAAATGGGATTTGACCAAGGAAAGCCCCCATTCACCAAAAACAAATAATTTTTCTCCTCCTTGTGTGTTGCAAATTTGTAGGTGAAGAAGGATTGAAGGTTTAATTAGTGTAATTTTGTGAAGTTGTCATTAAAGTTTTCAAGCCACAAAAACTTGCCTACAAAATTTAATTCTGACTTTTCGACTATGAGATTCAGAGGAATCGAGAGTGTAGATCCAAGAGAAAAGGACTGTCAAAACAAATTTTTGATCCCTACAGTAGGACCCATTTTCCCTAGGATGAATATGTCCCAGGAGGACACTCAGTAACAACTTTTGGTGACTGGTACACATAAGTTTCCCCTTCTCATATCTATCAGAAGTTTTTTGTTTCTATTTCTATTACACTTTAAATTGATGATTCAAGTCTTAGATTGCATAATTGATTTCATCTAGTATTTTTCATTTATCTCCCAAAAGTGCATTTCAAGCATATTTACCTTGTCCTTTATCGTAAGGAAAACAACAAGATCTCCATTAAGGTTGACTCACCTAAGGGTTGAAAGTCAATCTCACCTTTGGGGATCTCTTTTCTCTAATGAAATAAGGAAGATAGCTACATTACCCCACTCTGATTAAAGCACCCTATTTTCTTCATTTCATTTTGGTGAACCCAACATTGTACATCTTAATTTCTGAAATTGGAGTCCATTCAAACCCTAGGTCTAATATTTGCATTAGTTTGCATTGCATTGCATTAGTTTGAATTTCATTTAGGGTTGTCAAAATTGCATTAGTTTGCATCTCATTTAGGGTTTTAAATTTGCATTTTACATTGTTTAAAATATGAAAAATCAAAAAAATTGCATGCATATTACATTGATTTTGTAGTACTTGCATATTAGTGTATTTTATGTCATTTACATTCACAAAAATGAGTCAAACTTGCATTTCAAAAAGTGTCACCTTGTTCATCATTTGTCACTCATTTCACTTGCATTAGGACACTTAAATCTAGAAAATTTTGCCATTGAAACCACAGTTTGCAACCTGAAACTAGAAATTCAAACATTAAGCAAGAAATTCAAACCTTGACTTTTTAGAACCTTGACCTAGAGCTCATTCGCCCTAGGGTGAATAAGTCCCTATACAAGTGCTTTTTCAAAATTTTGGGCATTATTTTCTATCTATTTGCTTCATTCTATTATATTGTTAAATACGAGTTTCAATTTCAAAAATCAGAAAATTCTGTAATTACTTGCATTAAGCTTAATTGGTCAAGTTGAGTGCATTATTAGAAATCAAAATTAGCATTAAAAAGACATCATTTTTAGGGTTTTTCACAGCATAATCAATAAATTATCTTGTCTTAAATATAAAAATTGCTCTCTTTTTACCTACTTGCATTGCACTTAATATTTTTGGGTGTTACATTTGTTTAGTGCTTTCTCTCCATTTTGGGTACACTTAGGTTTGGTGAAACTTGGATGAGATTCACAACCTGGTGTCCTATTACTAATACTATAGTGAGACGAAGTTTGAGACTCATGCCATCCTGTGTTACTACATCTGTCGTGGATCTTGAGTTTTCCAACTCTTTCACTCATAGTGTTGATACTGGTCAACCCATTATGGATCATAGCCTTGATACCACATTTCCCATGACCACCTTACCCACAACCAATGTGACTGATGTTGAAACAATGGTTTCTAATGTCCCTCAAGAAGAACTCAAACAAATCGATGAATATTTAGAAAAAATGCAAATTTTGTGAGTATTGAATGCATTGTTAGTACCGCGCTTCCTATCATAGATAACATGAGGAAAATTCTTCATACTAAACAAATAATAGAATTTATGCATAACATAGTTTATATCATTAACAACACTTTTCCCTGTCTTCAACCAGATTTCAATACCTTTCCCACTTATGGGAGAGATTCGGTAAAAGAAAATACAATCATTGACAACACTATTGTTCCTAGTACTATTGGAAAAACGAAGAAGAATGATTGTCTCTATAGTTTTGTGTTGTCATTGATGTCACCATGTTGTGGGTGTAAGTCTAAGTCAGTGCTTGATCCGGTATTTTGGTCTAGTATCTGAACCGGTATTCGAGCTGCACTCTCTGGTATTCTAGTTTGCATTCCTCTGTAGTTGGTAGTTAATGCTTGTGGTTTTGGGAAATTACTTATGGTTGTTGAAGGCATGCATGTTCAAAATATTACATGCTTTGGTGCTCATACAATGTAGTGGCAACCAACAAAATGTTTACTGCTTTTTTCATTAAATTCTATTCTTGGCAGACCTCTTAGGTTAATTGTGATACGGTGAATTAATTTTGCTATGCGGATATATGTGCGACCTATCTTAGGTCTATGCTAATTTAATGAAGCATGCTGGATGTTTGAATTGATTTATGGAAATATTGTGTGAATGCTTGAAGTCGATAGTTAGTACTTTTGGTAAAAATGAAGTGCATCTAATTAGGCCAACCTAATTGATGCTTGCGGATAGATTGAGTATATATATATGTGTACATGTTGGATAGTTTAAGCAAGAAGGAAGACAAAGATATAGAAGTGTGTGTACATGCGAACAATGTAGCAGTAGTAAATGTGAAAGTGGGCAAAAATGATGAAGTGTGTTAAATCAGTCTATTGAGCATCACAAAACTGCATCAACACTTGTTAGGTGCATTATTCTCATTTCATTTTGGCTGTGAAGCCCAATTTTGTTTTTGAATCTTTTGTAGGTAGTGAGCCTCCCTTGTAAGTAGCGAGCTTTTGTATTTGGACAGTGAGTCCTTTCAGGGCAGTGATCCCTTGGTAGTGAGCCTTTTATTTTTTAGTTTGAAACTACTTTATATTATGAGTTAATCCTCACCATGGTTTTTCCATCCTTGGGTTTTCCACGTAAAAATTTGGTGTTTATGGTGTTAATTTACTTTCTCTTATTTGTGTTTCATGTTTATACTTAATAATAGAATAGTGTGATTGTGGAATTAATATGTGTTGAAGTTTTTAAGTTGGGATTTTGTGACAACTGATTCACCCCCCCCTCTCAGTTGTCTTGCATCTTTTAACAATTGGTATAAGAGCTTCGGTTCCTTGGTGAAGAGCTTAACTGCTTGAGGAGGATCTTGGAGGTTGATTAGATGGATGATAAAGGAGAGCTCCAGACTACTCTTGAGGATCTTGACAAAGTGGAAAGAGAAAAGAGAGATTTGAAAGAGAATCTTGATGATGCAAATGAATGTGTCTGAAAACTGAAAGAACAATTGAAGAAATTCAAGGAAAGACACAAAGAAGCGAGTGAGCAGTTGAAACAAGAGATAATTGGACTAAAAGTGATATTAGAAGAGAAGAAGAGAATTGAAGAATGTCTGAATACAATGGTGCAAAACAAAACTGATGAATGCTCTAAACTTGAACAAGAGGTAGTAAACTTGAGGATTGAACTGGAAAAGGAAAAACTATGTGAGAATAATTTCAAATCAAGCTCCGATAATCTTGGAGAATTGCTTGCTATACATAAATCAAGTAAAGACAAAGTTGGCTTGGGAAATGATGGAGGTGAAATTTCTAAGGACAATCAAATGACTTAGGACAAAGGGAAGCAAAAAAGAAATTCAAGAAATTTTACAAGAAGATCGCCTATGAGATAGCCTAATGCACAAAGGTATCCCTCTTTCAATGGTGTTTGTTTTTTCTGTAATAAATATGGTCACAAGGCAATAAAATGCAAGAGCAGGAAGAACCTATTTTCTGGTCCCTTCACTGGACAATATTTTGAATGAAAGAAGGTTGGACATAAAGCTACTAAATGCATATCTTAGGTGAGAATGATAAGTCAAGTAATGAGGAAAAAATTTAATGAAGGAAAAATGAATCAATTCTTTAATGGCTATTGCTATACCTATTACAAATTTGGACATAGAGCAAATCAATGTAGGTTGAGAGGTAATGGAGGTCAGAATAATCATAAGAGAAGGAAAAAGAATCTCTTCCTGGATCTAAATCCTCTGATCTAGATGACATCCAGACTATGTTGATTAAAGGAAAAATGAAGATTGGTGAGATATGGAATGTTTCCTCTCCTATTGACAGACTAAAAATTGATGATGCTCTGGTAGATTATCTACTTCGAAAAGGTATTGATGTATCAATTGTCTCTGGCTCCCTACCAAAAAATTTAGTTGAGATTGTTGAAGAAAGGATGTTGCTTGAAGGTCCGAAAGGATGTAAGTTTGAAGCCTTGGTTGAAAAGAGATGTACTAAAGCTAAGAGAAGATTATCTAAACTTATCGTGGAAATGAAGAAACGCATTAAAGAAGTATCAGATATTTACAAGTATTGTCTCTAGTGGCCTACTGCGGTAGATAATTTTAGAAGTAGAATTGAAGTAATTGAATCTGAAGTGAACAACATTGGAAAGAACTTTGATATCTTTGAAGACAAGGAAGGGAAACAAAGGCTGAGAGTTGGTGAATTGCAAGCTGAACTGATTATTGTACAAAGACAAAGAGATGACGTTGTGAAAACCTTCTGGCTCCTTAAGGAAATTGCTGAGGTCTGGTTAGACCATCTTTTCGGAATACTTATTAACACAAAATATGTTGAAAGATAGTGTTCATATTGGTCATCTTCTTTTACTTTGTTGGGCTTATTGGAAAGCATCTACACAAGAATGGATTCAACTACATTTAACTAGAAGAAATTGTGTCCAGTTCTCAAGGAAAGGTACAAGAAAGTGTTTCAGGTGAAGAGTTTCATTTTTACTTGAATCCTAAGTGTTCAATTTCTGTTGTTTTGTTTGTTTTTGGTGAAGAAGAAAAGGGAGAGGAAAATGAATTTGAACATAATGAAGTTAATTGATTTGTTGTTTGAAAATTTTTGGCTGGAAGTTTTTGAAGAATTGAAATCTTTTTGAAAATTTTGATGTCACCGTGTTTACATCCTTTTTGTCCACCCTTTGCCATTGATGTCAAAGGGGGAGAGATTGGAGTGATTGGGAAGAGTTTGGAGAAATTGGAGAAGTTTTTGAATGATTCTTTTTGGCACGTGTTTCCATCAATGACAAAGGGGGAGATTGTTGGAAAAATGAAGAAGAATGATTATCTCTACAGTTTTGTGTTGTCATTGACGTCACCAAGTTGTGGGTGTAAGTCTAAGTTAGTGCTTGATCTAGTATTTTGGTTTGGTATCTGAACTGGTATTCGAGCTGCACTCTTCGTTATTCTAGTCTGCATTCCTCTGCAGTTGGTAGTTAATGCTTGTGGTTTTGGGAAATTGCTTATGGTTGTTGAAGGCATGCATGTTTAGAATATCACATGCTTTGGTGCTCATATAACGTAGTGGCAACCAATAGAATGTTTATTTCTTTTTGCATTAAAGTCTATTCTTGGTCGACCTCTTGGGTTAATTGTGATACAGTGAACTAATTTTGCTATGTGGATGTATGTGCAACCTATCTAAGGTCTATGTCGACATAATGAAGTGTGTTGGATGCTTGAATTTCCTTTTGGAAATATTGTGTGAATGTTTGAAGCCGACAGTTAGTACTTTTGGTAAAATGAAGTGCATCTAATTAGGCTGACCTAATTGATGCTTGTGGATAGATTGAGTATATATATGTGTACATGTTGGATAGATTAAGCAAGAAGGAAGACATAGATATAGAAGTGTGTGTACATGCGAACAATGTAGCAGTAGTAAATGTGAAAGTGAGCAAAAATGATGAAGTGGGTTAAGTCAGTCTATTGAGCATCATGGAACTGCATCAACACTTGTTAGGTGCATTATTCTTAGTTCATTTTGGCTATGAAGCCCAATTTTGTTTGTGAATCTTTTGTAGGCAATGAGCCTCCCTTGTAAGCAGTGAGATTTTGTATCTGGACAATGAGTCCTTTCAGGGTAGTGAGCCCATAGTAGTAAGCCTTTTATTTTTTAGTTTGTAACTACTTTATATTGTGAGTTAATCCTCACCGTGGTTTTTCCCTCCTTGGGTTTTCCACATAAAAATATAGTGTTTAAGGTGTTAATTTACTTTCTGTTATTTGTGTTTCATGTTTATACTTAATAATAGAATAGTGTGATTGTGGAATTAATATGTGTTGAAGTTTTTAAGTTGGAATTTTGTGACAACTGATTCACCCCCCTCTCAATTTTCCTACATCTTTTAACAAGTACATCCCTTCATGGTAAAGGAAAGGCCTTGATGTTAGAAGATCCAATTGTTGACCATCATTAGAATCATACTACTCCTACTAAGAAAGGTGTTCTCTTTCACAAGATCATTTCAAAAGACCAATTTATGCCTCATAAGGATGATAAGGTTACCTTAGATTCTCCACCTTTAAATCAACCAATTGTAAAACCAAAGAAAAAAGAGCATAAGCATTACAAATCCAAGAAACATAAGGTCCATAAGCCCCTTGAAAATTTAAATGATATTTTAAAGATATCCAAGACCGAGAATGAATCCTATACACTTTTACATTGGGGATTAATTGAATTACCTCCTAAACCCGAATAATTAACACAAAAAAAAAGTGATAAAAATGGACCATATTGTGCATATCATAGACTATTTGGACATCACACAAATAATTGGCGTGGTTTACAGGAACTATTGATAAAATATGGACCCCCTAGGGATCCAACTTGATTCAAATGTATGCACTTCACTCCTTGCCATGTGATAGTTGTAGAATCATAGCATACTCACTATCACATGTTTTACATTTATTGCAAATCATTTCTATATTGCAAGGAGCCCATTCTCATCACCCATCCTGGCTCATCCTTGTCTTGCACTTAGTGGGGGCAAGGAGTTAGATAGCCTTTTCCTAGTTTGACACTTGTTGTTGTCCCTTTGGATAGTTTTCCACCATCCACATATGATGAACAAGATTTGGACTCAGATGACCTACTATAGGTTAACTCTCATGTGCCATACTAGTCTTTTCTTTGTTTTATTTTCATGTTCTTTTTTATTGCATGTGTGTAATGTGATCCCTCATACAGTGCTACTTGGCGTACCTTTATATGTTTGTAAGCTTACTTTGGATGAACCTTGTCACTCCATTGGTGCAAGGATACAAAAGAAGTGAACCTGTCATGATATTATTCTATTTGTATCTTCATTCTTCTATATGTCATAAATCACTATTTTTCTCTTGTCTTATGTTTTCCTTTTAGGGATGACGCAAGGCGTTGAGACATTTAGGTCTTTTCCATGTTGACCCAAAATCTTTCCTTTGTTTTCACTCTCTATGTTTCATTCTTCCTTTGTTCTCATTACTCCATGAGTCATTTGGGAAATTATGACAATTCTAAGCTTGACTATATCATTGAATCAAAGACATGTAATGCTGACCCCAAATCCATGGATCCCTTATGTGTTATCTTAGGATTGCATAAGGGGGGAAAACTTTCCTTTTCATAATGTAGCTCTACTTGGAAACATATGTTTTACATAGGGATTTTTTAATAAAGCTCTCATGTATAGGTATTTATGGTTTTCTACTTTAAATTAATTGCTCATAGCATGGTGCTTAGCAATTTCTTTAAAGTGGGGGCATACATGCCCCTGCTCATTGTTTGCTTCAAAGTGTGGTCTTCTTACTTCATGTGATGTGTCTTCTTCTTGGTGACATTAGGTTTTATGTCCCTCAAGAGTGTGATCTTTCTTGGCATATGACATTCCTCTTAGTGGTAATGCTACGACTTGCATTCCCTAAGTTATGAATCTTTTATCCTTGACTAGTCCTCTCTTGGTGATATTGAGCATGATGTTCCCTAAGGTGAGACCTTTCATGAACTAAGAAAAATCCCTTTGAATATCCTATCCTATTGCATTTAAAACTTTTTCATGGACACCAAGCATAACACAACTTGCTTTCCAGTGGAGCCTCTTTCATGAGTGCTTAACATAATGCAACTTACTAGCCTTGTGACCATTTTTGTGGTGCCTTATCAAAGTTATCAGGAGGTATGTACGGTTGACGTATGGGAGCCTATAGATATGACATGACTCTCCCATCAACCACCTTTTGGGTCTCACCTAGTGGACAATGGATTTCACTAGCCCGTGTGAGTATATGTTGTTTACATAGTGGACAACGAGTTTCCACTTGTAAACATTATTTTTGGACAAACAACTAAGGCTTGATCCATACCTATTGGAAAAATAGTCGAGGCTTGATTCACCCCTTTTCTCTTTTTTATTTTGGCATTGTATGCATAGTATCTTGTCTTGATATTACATATTTGACATAGGCATGTGTCTCTTTGTGCCATTGTTGGTTTTCCATGAGATCTTAGATCTCAGGGCCTTGATCATCCTCCTTGAACTTTATTGTCTTATCTTTCCAACAATTGTACAGTTATACCTCTCTTGACACTTATTTGTATACCATAGGGTTCATCCTCTCACTAAAGTGAGGGCTAAATATAGTGTCAGAAAATGTTCAACTTCACATTTTCACACTATGTTTGGGTCCCTTAATAAATTGGACTTAATTAAGCCTCTAATTTGATGGAGCTTCCCAAAAATTTGTAATTTCTAAGGATCCCATGGATTTATTCTGCACATTAAACCCTCATACCCATGGTTTGGGTATGGTTTTATCTTTGAAGACCCTCTATTCTTCTAATGTCACGTTGACTTGCCCTACCGGTATCCAGTTCTCTAAGTCATTACTTGAGCCATCGTATCCATTCAGCCACCGACCCCTTTGGTTGAGAGCACTGGTTATCCAGTTGGTCATCAACTTTAATTTTTTTTCCTAAAGTCGGGTTTTAATTTTTTCCCAAATGACTTAAGCTTAAGTCATTCATCTGTGAGGGTCAAATTGTCATCGGCCTAACAATGGCCCCTTATTTAATGCAAACCTTGTCGTGTGTACAGGTTTAGAGATTCAAGACCATGGGAAATGATCCTGGCCATACCCCACTAGCTTGCGGATATTAAATGCTAGACATTTATGCAATGCGAGGATAGCGAGATGAGGACGCGTGTCCTTATACGGACGTGGGGTGCGGTCTCCACTATCTGGCTCACCGCTCGTGGTTCTAAAATGATGGCAATGATTTAGTGTGGGGAACAATCTCTACCATTCCCCGTGAGCTCGCAAGGAAAAGGTCAATGCTCATTAAAGGCTGCGAGAGCAACGAGATCCTGACACATGGATTAATCCACCAAGTTCGTGGGATGGATGAAACCTGCCGACGGATGAGTTGTCATCTAATTTGGATCGACGATATTGGCTGGAGACAAATGAACACAATATTGCTGGAATTCAAACCTAGTCAACCCAATGTGAGTCGTTTGATCTACCATCTCATCAAAAGATCAATGATCGACATTAAAAATTGATAAATAGGCAGGTGATAGCTGTTTAATTATGCAATCAGTGGGAATTAATGATATGCTCTTCACATGAGCGATCTAGGGAAAAATTTAGTGGCGAATCTTCACCAATTGGTGAATTCTAGGAATTGGCCAAGTAGAAATTGGCGAATTTCTCGCACCCAACAAGGTGTCCAAATCACCCGGATTTTACGAACTATAGGTCCAATGCATGTCCATTCGCCAATGAGTGTTTTTATGAGGCAAATTTAAGCAACAAATTCACCATTGTCAACTACGTGTTTCAATTGGACCGACTAGTATTTTCACCTAGAATATTGAAAGCATTTAATAAAACACCTACATATTCACCAATACTATTAAAACAACATTGTATTAGGACCCATTTTTCCAATTAAAATTTACAAATAGTTGTTTGTGAAGACCCATTTCACCAATTAAAATTCATAAATAGTTGCTTATGAGGACCTATTTCGCCAATAACATTAAAAAATAATTACATTTGAGGACACATTTCGCCTTGAAAATTACAACGTATCATTATATAAGCACATGGGATTCGCCAAGTTTTTAATATACCATTTAAAAATCCCGTGGAATTCGCCAAATATGGAATCATAGATTGATATAAATACAATCAAAAGTGTCATTTATTCTTACACATTTTGTTCAGTTCTGAGGTTCTACTTCTCGATTCAAAAGTCAGCAAAATCTAAAAATGTAGACTTAAAGGTGAGTGATCATTTCTTCATAGTGTTATTAGTTATAATAATAAGTTTTCTTTATCTCTTTTCTATTCTTGCTTCAATATTAAAGATGATATTGAGTAGGGAATGGGATCTATATTATTATTCTCTGTCCTTAAACAAGAAGACATTTTTTTCCATTTTTTATTTGAAATTTTGAAGTGAGAGATGAATATGTCGAGCGACTCAAGAAGCAAGGGTAAGGCTCCTGCCGCTCCTCAGGGTGGTAAGGCTCCTGCCACTCAGACTCCTGCCACTCCTCAAGGTGGTGAAGAGACTCCTACCGCTCCTCAATCTCCTCAGTGTGGTGAAGAGACTCCTGCCACTCCTCAGGGTGGTGAAGAGACTGGGAGGCCATCAAAACGCCAAAAAATTAGACATACCATACAATCTTACTTCGGAATTGCCAAAGCTTCTGATCCATCAGGTCAAGATGGAGCCACATCATCAAATCTTCCACCAAATATTGGTAGCATTCACAATACCTCACCACTACCGGAAGGTCAAGTTGAGATTGTCATTGATTTAAATCAAAATGTATCAAAGGGTGATCCCACAAAGCTGGTTTACAATTTCTGGGAGATTCTAATTTTTGCTAAAATCACATATTTTTAGAAAAAATAATGATTTAAGCCTTAAAAAATTCTATTTAAAGCATTCCAATTGAAGAAGGTTTGATCAAACTACCTTAGATCAAACCCCCTTGGATAGAACCTCGCTAGTTTTAAACCATACCTATAACGAAGTCTCCTTTACACCTATCAAAATGCTGATAAAAAACCACTTTTGATTTACATTTTGGGGGATTAAATGAATTCATTTAAAAATTATTTTTTGTAAGTATGTATTCCTTATTATAAGCTTCCCAAAAAGTATAATTTTAAATAAATTTAATTTTATTATTATATTTTTTATTTCTTGTGAATGTAGGTTTTTCACCGAAAATGAAGCTCTATGCTCTACACGTGGAAAAATAGAATATTATAAAAAAAAAATGAAAAATACGGTGCACTAGATATTGAAGTCCTTGATCCAAAAAATAAAATAAAATTGAATTTCGATACATACAAAAAAAGTTACGCGTTATACGGTCTGCCTATGTTTGAATTGTAATTGGTTTGACTTTGAAACTTGATTAAGAAAAAAAATTCAATAAAACACTATCTAACCAAGTGGAAGCACTAGATATCGGAGTTACAAATATAAAAAGAATTATAATTTTATCCTTCATGGAAAAAAAGTTATGCGTTATACGGTGAGCGTCACTCCTTAAAAATGTTATTTTCTGAAAAAAATAGTTTCTGAGGGAGATGGAAAAAGAGGTGCAATATGATTCCAAAAAATTTGAAA
Organism: Sequoia sempervirens; assembly: GCA_007258455.2. Classification (NCBI taxonomy): domain Eukaryota; kingdom Viridiplantae; phylum Streptophyta; class Pinopsida; order Cupressales; family Cupressaceae; genus Sequoia; species Sequoia sempervirens. The sequence continues at coordinate 18,244,562 of VDFB02000015.1, read as the reverse complement.
AAAATATATTTAGAATCTACAGACAAAATTTCATGAAACTCTAGTTTGCATAATCTTCAAATTCCTCACGGTTTAGCCACTATAGGTTCCCGAAAGTGAATATTTAGTTAGAAAAAAATATTTTAGTGTCTAGTTTGGCCAAAAATTGTAAACCACTATTGTGGGATCACCCCAAATCAGGATGGAAATACCGCATAAAGTGTTCCAAGGGATACGGTGGGCCTAGTTAGCTAGAATGAGATAATTGACTTGGTTGAGGATGATGATGTTGGTAGCAAGAAAAGAAGAAGCAAATAAAAAATGGGGCGTGAGTGGGAAATGACAAGGAATTTTCAACTTCATTGGTTGTCGAAGTACCCATTCATGGAACCAGTGGGGATTGACAATGTAAATGATATTAAAAAGGCAACATTGGCCAAATGTAAGATTTGTAGTTGGAAATGTGGAAGAGCCAAGACGTTGTAGCTAAAGATTGACACTATAGAAAAGCATATCGGTAAAGTTTATGAAAAACAAATCATAGACGGAAAGGAACAATCAGTTGTATGATGGAAATCAAAGGAAAAATGTATTCATGTTAGGTATTCTATGGATTATGAAGTGCATGAAAAAATAATATTGAACATTGTTGCATGTAAAGGTACACTTGAGGCTCAATTTGGAAAAGAAATGGGAGTAGCAAATATGTCAAAAAATGTTCAAATGAGTGTTGTTTTTCATATTTTGTCTAGAGGGCATCCTATGATAGACTACCCAGGATATTCTAGTTTATTATCTTTTTTGAATGTTCCTAACTATCCCTTGTCACATTGGTTAGTAAATGTTGGATGGGAATGGGAAAACTATCTTGATGTAGTTGAAAAGGAAGATTTAAAGGAGAAAGTAAAAGAGTCAAATTTCATTGCATTATCTTTAGATGAAGTTATTGCAGTAGACAATACTTCTTGGGTCTGTATGCATTTGTATATTGTAGAACAACATGTTCAACAAGCTCATCTTCTTTGTGTTCATAAAATGAAGGACAATTCAACATCACAAAATATATTTGAACTAGTCAAGAAATATTTGAATGAAATTGTAGGTATGTGTGAGTTGACAATTGCCAAAAAGTTTGTGTGTGTAGGAGCTACAGTGATGCAAGATCAAAGGAGCGGTGTTTGCACAAAGTTACAAAATACTTGTGCACCATAGATGCTTGGCATTCACTGCATGTCCCACATAATGAATTTAGCATTCAAAATTGTAAGCAAGTTTCTTATAGTATCAAAAGTTGAAAATCTAGTCTGCGAGATCCACGCATACTTCTGCTAAAGTCCCAAACGTTTCGCATAATTTCAAAATTTTGTTGAGGGAATAACACCAGGAAACAAGCTTCTCAAGGATGTCGATACCAGATGGATCTCCCTACATGGACTAGCGCAATGAGTTCTTTTAGAATATCAATCCTTGATTGGAGTGATGTACGAGCATCACAACATAGTAGACAAAGCTCCTGACCTCTTACATAGGTTAAGCGATATAGAGACACTTTTGACTTTAGCTAGTCTTCTCCCCATGCTAGATGAGATGAACAATATTGTGAAGAAAGCCCAAGATAGAACTATGTATATTAATGAATATGCCAATCTACGTAAACATACATGCTTGGGCCTCGATCATCTATATCTAGAGCTAACACAAGATGACCCAAATTATTTCATGTGGTAGAAAATTACTGATTTGAATAATCCTGATAATTATTTACAGTTTAATGCAAGCGGGCACTTATGTATCTATGTACGTGGATATGAGATACCAATGTACCATTGTACGATAGCCAGACGCTCTAGCAAAGAAGTAGTTGTTAAGGTGGAAGATTTTAAAGGCATTGTTAAATCTATTGGTGATCATTTGAAGGAAATTGCAAAATTTGTTTCCTTAGAGATACGTGAAAGATTCCCTCGACATGAAATACTTGAAGCCATGGGTATTGTGTATCCTCAATTTTGGGAAAATCGAGAGAACCCAAAATATTTTCATGATCAAGTAAAAATCTTGATTGAACAATTTTTGAAAAGTGTAACATACGATGAGCAAAAAATAGAAGGAATTTTAAATGAAGCTAAGCTTAGAAAATGATGTGGGAGATTTGCAACAGCTATGAGGGACTAGTATAAATCCATGGGCAAGGAGAAGGTCTTTGAATCGAGATCAATAAAAAAGGTATGGACAAACTTAGGTCAGAGTGAAATGTTGCGTGGTTCGATATCGAAATATTTCAAACTTGCTAATTTATGTCAAACAATGATATTGGGGTCGGTGGAGGATGAGATATTTTTCAGTACATTGGAGTTTTTGAAATCAAAGTTAAGAAACAAACTAGACAAGAATTTGGAAAATTGCTTGAGGTTGAAAGGAACTGTGTATAATGTCTCTAATTTTCCTTTTGAAAGGGCACTCACAATCTGGATGTCTGCATGTGAAAGAAGAAGGATTGGGTTGTGCAACACTCCAATTCCAAACACGGGTACTGGTGGCAATGGCAGTGTGACTGGGACAGATGAAATTGACACAAATCACACAATGAATGTTGAATTTGAGACACAGGCCAAAGAAAATGAAGAGTAGACTTGGAATCAAATTCAAGATGACTCTTTTACTTTATCTAATGATGAACGTTAGTTTGAGGACCCTGACGTTGTTTGGGAAATGGAAGAGAATTAATAGCTTTTAGGTATTTATACTAAACTTCATGGATCATATTCCATTGTTCCATACTGTAGTTGATGATATTTTATATTGTATTCAATAAAATTGTGAATCATTAAACTTCATGATATTTTATTTTATATTGCACTTCATGCATCATATTCCAAAGTCAAACTGTAGTTGATGATATTTTATGTTGTATTCCATGACATTGTGATATTTTATATTTTATATTGTAGTTTAGATTTTATATTAGTTCGTACATAGCATTCAATGAGGTGTCAGATGACGACGCCTTTGAATGGCAAGATAAGTCAATGTTGCGTGGTCGCTGAAACTTGGAACCTTAGAACCAAAGTCTGAAGTTTCAAAGTTTTCAAAACCTCCAACCCAGTGACCCACCGATTAGAAAGATGACCAAGAAAGACTTGCAACTCAACAAAGTGAACCATCAACCAAGTCGGGGAATTAGGAAGTTATGAAAATTTAGAAATTTGCGATAAGGTTATAAAACTCTGAGGACTAGCGACTAAGCTTGTTTTGCTCCCTTATTTTGAGTCTATCGTCTCTCCAGCTGTAACATTTTATATGAATTATTAATGAAGTTTGATCAATGATCTTTCATTAATCTTCTTTGTCATTAATATTATGCAATATGCATTGATGTATATTTTAATTCTGGCTCTAGTTTAATGAACCAGTTAAAGTACCTTGATTAAATCACTAAAGCATGAATTCATATAAATGTTTAGTGGATCTGCTAAGTAGCCATGGAGATTGAGTATTGATGTGTGAATTGTAATGCAATTTCACTAAGATTATGGATGTTTGGAATTAAAATCACCTTATAGTTCATACTTCATGTTTTAATTGTGTTAAAAGTAAAACTTGAGCATGTACTTAGCGATTCATCACTCAACTCAATGCTTATTAGATTAATAACATATTAACAATAGTATTAGTAGCATATACAACAATCTTCCAAATCAATCTTCCTTGCATCCTCCATCTTCTTTCTGAAATCATTATTTCCAACGAATCACTCCTTTGTGTCAAAAGCCTCTGGAAAACCAAGTTCTAAGGAAACTGGTCCAAATCAATCTTCCTTGCATCCTCCATCTTCTTTCTGAAATCATTATTTCCAACGAATCACTCATTTGTGTCAAAAGCCTCTGGAAAACCAAGCTTTGTGAAGTTCCTTACCTTTTCATCTACCTTCTTCATCTTGTCTCCAGCCAAATGCAAATATTTCTTTGTTTCATGCATTCTCAAACACTTTTCAATGACAAATGACAATGTCATTGATGTAGCAAGTTGATTAGTAATCCCTTTTGATTTCAAAAAATTGTCACTGGCTTTGTAGACTGTTTGTTGAATTTGATTTTCTGATTTCTCTAATGCCAACACATTTTTGTTGTCCATTAAATATTTGTTGAGCTTATTATGATGTTGTCTGATAACATCAATCAATTGAAACATGTCACACAAATGATTAATCCCCTGTATTATTTCATCCCAGATCTATTGTTTCATATGCCTCATTGTTTCTCTACAAAATGTAGATAACTTATTTTGACAAGACTTAATTTCATTTTTTGCTTCCATCAGCTCTGCCTCGAATCTTTCATTTATTTTTCTCTTCTTCTCCAATTTTTGTTCCCATTGTGCAATTCCATTTGTAATGCTTAGTCTTAATTTTTCTGAAGTGGATTTTTTCTCATCATATTTCTTGTTGCTCTCATCTAGCCTTTGCTTTAGTTCATTCACTGTAGTCTCATTCTGGTTATCCTCTTTGCTTGTTGATGTAGAGGAAATTTTTTAATTTTTTTTCTTATTCATTGCTCTTGTTATCTGCTGCTTTCCTCTTTGCTTTCTCATTTGCTAGGTTTGCCTGTAACTTTTCAATTTGAGTCTACAACATTTTTTTCTCTCTATCTTGCTTTAGGAATGATGTGTACACCAATTCATTGTTATTCTTTGATACATTAATTTTGTCAATATTTCTGAGTCCAGAAAAATCCAATTAAGAATTGTTCACCTCGAATTCAGATGGAGCCATTTGATTTGTTGGTTTGTTTTGAACCGTGGGACCAAGAATTGTGTACTCCATGATTTCTTTACTTGTGTCAAATGTGGGTAATACCATGGTTGTTGTAGGCTCTAAAGTTAGAGTAGATTCACTCTCCATCAGTTGCTTCTTTTCTTTTTTATTCAATTCTGAATTCTTTTTAAACTCTTCAATGCAATCAAAACTCGGGGATGCAGGAACAATGGAATGCTTGAATGGCGAAGGAATAGGAGTACTTGCAGTTGCTAATGATGTCGAAGCTAGACTAATTGGCATTGGGAGAGTGCCTGGAAATAACTCCTTTGTGGTGGATCCACTAGTAGTGTGACTTAGAGTTGGACTTGTCAAAATCCTTTGCCTCTTCTATATGCCTTGATCACCTGGTGTTTGTGTGGTATATTGTGTTGTTGTCCTCTTGTGTGTAATTTTTTGTTGTAGTACATGTTGACCACTACTAGTACTACTACCCATACCATCGTCACTAGAGGCAATGCTAGCTGCACTAAGCCCTCCACCATAGGTGTGTCCTTGTTGTGATTGTGTTTGACCATGAGGATGAGGATTTGAAGCTCTAAGACATTAAATTGTTTCGGCTCTACTTGTTTTCCCTTGGTCTACTTTATCAGCTCCAAGGCTAGATTTATCAACTGGTTTTCTATGTTGTACATCTATTACTGTGGGAATTCTTTGTCCTTGGGACCCAAAACCACCACCTTCATAACCCATTTTTTAAGCTATGGATGCTCCTGTAGTAAATGCTTCTTTTGTGGCCTCACTTAAACCAAGTTTGAAATTGGCATGGCTTTCTTCTTCCCTATCATCATCACTTTCTTCATCTTCTCATTCACTTAGATGCTCTATATTCCATAATTTTCTAAACTCAAGATCTTCTTCGTTATCTCCATACTTTGCAAGAGATCTTGGATCACCTAGCTCCTTCCTCATAGACCAAAAGGCAATAATTTTTTATCGTGACCAAATTTTTTCTATAACTTCCTTCTCTAGAGAATCTGACATTTTTACTCTACTAGATGGTTTATGACTTTTTTCATAAAAAATGTTGTACCTCCTAATTGTCTTTCGATGCAATGCCATAATATCTGCTAACAATTGTTCAAAAGAAATACCATTCTTAGCAGCACTTTTCTCCATTGCTACTTTAACCTCATCCCACGAATCCTTGTTTCTCAAGTTTTCAAGCAAGGGTTTACTTTGATGTTGAATTCTAGTTTTGGCATTCTTATTGAGCACAATCATTGATTTAATGGTGTCACATGGATCATACTGCCAGTGACAGATAGCATCAAAATAAAAAAAATTCAAAAGATCATGTGCCACACTAAATGCTTTTCTCTCGAATGTGATCCCTCCACAGGAAAAAGGTAAAGAAGGAAATAAGGCCTTCTTCCCCTGACTGCTAAAGTGTCTTTCATCAGTACTCTGCATCTGCCTTACATATTCCAAAGCAAAAACCCTTTTTGTCACATGTATTGGAAGTTTGTATGGTTGTACTTCCAATCCATAAAATCTTAGCACAGTATATTCTTCCATTAAGTACCAATCAGCCAATTGTATTTCTTTTCCTAGTTGAATGCAGTTTCTACATGACATAGGTAATCTAAGCATTGGAGTATTTGTAATTGTTTGATGCAATGGAGCCAAAAAGTAGTCTAAAAAATGGTTGTAGTTCCTTCAAGAATCATGCAACCTTATAACAATGGTCCATTCATATACTGGAGCCATTTTCTTTTGCTCAGGATTACTATTACCATAGGGCTGAATCTGAAGCTTGTTGGTCTGAAACATTCCTCTGAATTTGAATAGAAAAAAGATAGCACAAGTAGATTTTGAACCTAAATGTCTTGGTGGAACCTCCTTTAATCATTAAAAAATGTTTATGCATGGATTCTACAATGTGCTCAATAAAATTATATTTGGCATGTGGAACATCATAATGGATATTATACACCATTTCAAGGAGGCATGCACCCACTTCCAAATTGCTATCTAGTCCGAGGAAAAATGCTAGCATGGAAATAGTATCTTGAACCCATGGTTTAAAAATATCCAAATGATAAGGAGGCTTATGATCACCTTTCAATTTGTTTCTATCCTGAACTATTCTATTTAAGAAAGAATTTTTCTCCATTTCATCCACTTCTTCATAATCACTAGCAAGCTTTTCTAGGTCAATGTGGACATTTCCAAATTCTTCGGTTGTAAACCCCGAGGCCAACACTTTTCCAAGTTCTTCTGCATTAATGGATAACAATTCTTCTTTGCTATCTTTATTAACAATTTCTCTTTTGTTATCATCATAATTTAGGGCACCAACCATGATAAATTTTGGGCAAGGGAAAACCTCATGTAACATCATGCACCCTAATCCAATTACCCACGATGCACTAATACTATTAAATTGCAATTGCATTTGCTTTGCAACCTTATTATCAGATGAAAATATAAGTTTTGAGGTACGCCTACCATAGGTTTCAAGATCATAAATATCATGGTATTCATTAGTGAAACCTGGGGTTTTAAGTAATTTTGCATAATGTATTTTTTTATCCGACATTGCTCTAGTGGTACTGGTGGTAGACATGCTGATACAATCAACAATATAAAATTTGTGAATTCCCTATTAGTCCTTAATTTTTCTTAATTCTTAAGCCTCTTAACCCTAAACCTAAACTTCAAAGTTTGATAAAAAAAGATTTTAAGAAATGTCAACCGATGAAACGTAGCCACAGGAATTCTTTAACTTACCCATATTTTGAATTTTGATTCTTGAAGTTGAAACTGGGTTACTAGAATGGCTTTGTTGGAAGTGGAACTGTGTAGCCTAGAATAGGGTGGTGGATTGCAATGAGCAAACTGAAGACTGAAATCTCCTCGTGTGCTGACACTTTAACTTTAAAATAAAATCACTTAGCAATAGAAAGTGTTGTTTTTTTGAATATTAAAGTGAATGCCAGTGAAACGTCTACTCGTTACTTACAGACTACAGAGTACACAATTAGGTAGTACAATGTACATGGCTAACAACATTTAAAACAAGACATTAATGATTTACTCCTGCATTGACAACAAATTCTAGACTGTTGATCTTTGTTAATCTAATGGTTATAGGGTGATTCCAGAGGTTTAAGTTTGCAAGCGTAGCGCTCTGTGCATTTCATTCCGGAATGCAACTACAACCATACATCAAATGTTCATCAAACGATTGAGTAATTTATGATATAAATTATAAACATAAAACATGTGTTTTAAATTTGCTTTAAACTTTAATGCACTAGGATTGACATCAAGGCCAAGGGGCTGGAAACTTAACGTTGCAAAGGCCTTAATAAAATGAATTACAATGTCACATTAATAGAACATTGCACAACCATTAATAGCACTTAACTTGCAAAGGACTTAATAAAATGAATTACAATGTCGCACTAATAGCACAACCATTTATTTTATTACAACTGAATTACAATGTCACATTATTACATAGTACAAATACAAATGTAAGTGCAAGCGCCAAGCTTCTGCTGGACTGCTGGTGAAAAGTTGAAAACGTAAATGTGATACATGTATCTCTGAAAATAAATGGAACTTGTCGGGTCAACCATTAGCTCTAAAAAATAAACACATGGGACTTGCCGGGTCAACCATGGTCTCTGAAAATAAGTGCATGGGGAAAGGGGGCCCAATCAAAGTGGGGAAATGGGAGCTGTGAAGATACAAAATGTACTTAGCCCCTTTCAGAACCAGACTCATGCAAAAGATGAGGGGTTGTAAAATTGCTCCCATGCAGAAGATGAGCACTTAAAATAAATGCATGGGGCTTGCCTGGTAAGCCATGGTGTCTTAAAATAAATGCAAGGGACTCTCCCGACCAACCATGCAGACAATGAGGGGTAGTAAAACTACTCCCATCTTCTACTTGCAGCCTCCATGCATTGGGATAGCAATTATGTCCATTAGATCTCCTCATCTTGGTTCAAAACCTGTCTGAGAAGTCAGGTGAACCAAATTAACTTCTTTCCAATTCCACCCATTCTGAACTTGAAGGAAATTGGTCTTTTACTCTGTAACTACATAACTGGAGGCAGGAGAATTTAGAGCATCCCCAATAATACTACATCATCTTCTTCCTGAATCCTTATTAAGTTATTAACCCTACAAAATGAAAACCCTTATGACAATTAAATGAATGATTTTAGTTGTGCTCACTATACTTATTTATGGGCCAAAAGTGCCACCAAAAGTACCACTATCAGCTTGGTCCCTTGTACACCTCACATGTGTCACATGTGAGGTTGTGTATAGTTACTACTGACTAGTAATAATTGTGATTCACACAAACCAAAAATCCAACTTAATCAGTACCTCAAGCTAGCTACATGCAAAGTTGCAAACTACACCTCAAGCTGACAAGCTGTCAATTGTCAAAATCGGGAGTGCCACACAAGCTGTTGATTGTCAAAATCACTAGATTATTGACATCATCATCTATGATTCTACATTACATCATGTATTTTTTAATATAAATCTATCCAATCAATCACTCTAGCTATTCATATGGCATTAATCCGTGCCGCCACCCAATACCACAGCCAAATTGAGAATTTCAATAGAATAAATGAAAGGTAGAGTACTTCGACACATTGGAAAGAGAGAATTAAATATCTCATTTTACCTTAATCATTATCAATGTCGTAATAAGTCACAATAAATTTTGCTCACTTATGATCAAAACTATATATTGATAATTACTATTAGTTTTAAAAGCCACATTTAACATTTATATATTGATCAAAGAAAAAGTGATTTACAAGAATGGGGCCATGAAAAGTATTTTAATTTAAGTAGCTATTGCTAAAGATTGAAGTACATAGTACATAACCATCATGGCCAAAAATCCACTAACCGTGACAAAAAACCAGTCACAAAGTACATATTACAAGAACCTTAGAACTGTTATGTTGTACAATAAAATATAGACACGTGACACGTCACACAATTCATTACTAATTTTTTTTATAAAATTAGCTGAGGCCATCAACCGGTTGTTTGAGTAGAATGTGAATTGAATTTAACAAATTAATAGCAGAGAAGAAAAGCGAATCACCCAAAACCTTCCTCCAAAACTCCAAACTTTTTAATGATTCAGTTTTTGTATTACATAGCAGACCCCATCTCATATTAACTAGGGCAAGAGCCTACACTATAGAATCATGCAATTCCACTTTCCTGAAGATTCCACCAACAGACGCTAACCCACTTTCAAAATTGTAATGCTCGAGCACCAACTCCAACGAAGAAATATAATAAATGAAAGGCTACACATAACATATTGCTAGTGTCTTCACCAAATCTTTATCGAGCAAAATGTCCATGCAATTGGAAAAGAAAGTTGAAGCTACCTCAGAATATAGAGCACGAGGGTTGTTCTAAAGCCATTCTCTACCCACAATTATTCTTATAGCTTTCTCAACCTGCACAAAAGGAATTGTAAAAACCATACCCAACTTTTGTCTATTGTATGCATCGTCCCTTCTTTTCTCCCAAAAAAAATTGGGTAGGATGACACGCCATGAAGAATCCATAATATCTCAGTTAAATTGAGAATAGAGAAGAAATAAATCAATGCCAAATATATTATAAATGATATGAAGAACATCAAGTTGGTGAAGTATATATAGAATAATAGAAGTTAGCACAAACACAATCAATATGACATCACACTTTTCATTTTTTAATTCACCACTATGATTGATGTGACAATTAACATTTATTTCAACACTTGAATCCTTATAAACAAGTGCTTAAAAGGTATGCTCGCGACAGATGACAAGATGGCTACATAGTGCACATGCAAATAAACTATAATAATAAAGTTATTTTTAAAATGGGGACATCGCTAGGTTGATGAGACTCGACCCTCAGGATTAAAGAGTTAAGACTTAAGGCTTTTTCATAAAATATTTTGGTCTGACTTAGGCAATATTAAATGGTAAACAAGGTTACAAGAGCACGATGATTGGCATACCTAAATAATTAATAAAATCTCAACCATTGATTTATGAAAATCTAACGGTTCTAGTGTTATTCCAGAGGCTTTAGTTTGCAAGTCTAGTGCTTCAAGGATTTACTTCCACAATGCATCTATAGCCGTCCATAAAAAATTCATCGAATGGTCCCTCTTTTAAAATAAACTTTATGCATGTGTATAATTTAAAATGGGGACATCGCTAGGTTGACGAGACTTGACCCTCAGGATTAAAGAGTTAAGATTTAAGGCTTTGTCATAAAATATTTTGGTCTAACTTAGGAAATATTAAACGATAAACAAGGTTACAAGAGCACGATGATCGACATACCTAAAAAATTAATAAAATCTCAACCATTGATTTTTGAAAATCTAACGGTTCTAGTGTTATTCTTGAGGTTTCAATTCACAAGTCTAGTACTTCAAGGATTTACTTTCAGAATGCAACTATAGTCGTCTATCAAAAATTCATCAAACAGTCCTTTTAAAACAAACTTTATGCACATACATAATTTAAAATGGGGACATCGCAAGGTTGACGAGACTCGACCCTCAGGATTAAAGAGTTAAGATTTAAGGCTTTGTCATAAAATATTTGTTTTGACTTAGGCAATATTAAACGGTAAACAAGAGCACCAATATTTAAATGGTAAAATATTTAACGATTCTAGTGTAATTCTAGAGGTTTCAATTCACAAATCTAGTGCTTGAGAGATATACTTCCAGAATGCAACTACAACCATCCATAAAAAATTCATCAAACGGTCGTGGTCCATAATGTTGCATGGTCGCTGAAATTTGGAACCTTAGAACCAAAGTTTGAAGTTTCAAAGTTTTTGAAACCTCCGACCCACTGACTACAAAGATGACCAAGAAAGACTTGCAACTAAGGTTAGGAAAAGCACCAAAACCCTGACTTTGGTGAATTAAGATAGGAAATGTGGCAACTAAGGTTAGGAAAAGAACCAAAACCTCGACTTTGGTGAATTAAGATAGGAAAGGTGGTAAGGACGATGCATTTATGAAGTGAAGATCATGGGAAGATTTTAGCATGACAGGATTGATGGGTAATTAAGATCGGTACGTGCGAATTTTGGAAAATTATTAACTCTCAACCCTCGATTAATGAAGTTAATAATAGAGTTTGGAATGGAGAAGAAGGCACACAGAAAGTCTGAAAGAGTGGTGGTGGTGGCGGTGTAGCGACAACAGTTTTCAAATGGAGGCCAACTTCACTCTGCGTTCGAGGAGGCAATTAAACCTGTTTTATGGTGAAGCTTTTGACAAAAGATTAATGGGTATGTTTTTATTCACTGATGGGAAGTTGGTACAAAGTGCGCAGATGATTTTGGGGAAATCCTTTAGAAATTTGAGGGATAGATACAGGACTAACATGGATGTATACTCCTTTATTATAGCATGGGGTTTGGACTTGGGGGAATCGAGAAGCACAGTGAGAGAAGTGATGGAGATGATTGTGCATAGAGATTTCTTGGAAGGATTAGAATCAATACTTGAATGGGAAGTTCCAGGTGAAGGTTTCGACATCCGGGAAGGCTTTGAAAATGTGGAACTGGAAGGGGAAGAAGGATGCATCCCTTTCGTGCATTGGCCGGAGGATGAGATTAAAAATTGATGCAGGGAAGAAGCAAGGTTGGGCTAGCAAGCATTGAAGCTCTTTATAGAGCTGATGAAGGTGGAAGCAATTATAGCACAGGTGAAAGTGGAGGAAAAGTGCATGGAAGCATAGGTGAAAGAAGAGGAAAAGTGTATGAAAGCAAAAGGACAAAATGCAAGGAAGCAGAAGATGAAAGACAAAGCAACAAGGAAAGTTGGTTATGAAATGGGTAGCACTAGTTGAATTTGTAGTTTTTGCAGGGTTTTTGCATAATTAACACTAGTACCAAATTTTTGGCTTGTTGAAATATGCAAGGTAGATACAGATAGTTGTGAGCTAGTTTTAGTTGGGTAGGGTTACTTTTTCTATTATGAAGCATGTTAAGATGGTTTTTTGAAAAAACTGTTATAGCTGTAGGTGATTTTTGGATGGTTGATGAAAATAATGAGGCAAATAATCTTTATTTTCATGCATTTTTTTTATTAGTTTGATATTATGTTTAATTCACCAATGTTTTTTTCTTAATCATTTGAAAATAGGTTTAATTTTCCAATGAATTTTATTTTTTAGTTTGAAAAAAAATTATTTTTTCTGGTTTGAAAATAGGTTTAATTCGCCTATCGAAATATTTTATTGCTTTGAAAATAGATTTTAATCGCCAATGGAAAAAATTTAGTGGTTTTAAAAAAATTGCATTTTGCTAGGATTTTCCATAAACTTCTAGCAATTAGAAAAGATTCGCCAATGGACATTATTTTTTTCATGAAAAACGAAAAAATTCACCACTAAAATTAATATTTTTATCAGGAAGTATACAAGATTCGCCAGGATTTTACACCTTCACCGAGGGGGGGTTTCTTAAAGTTTTCCCTGGAGCGATCAAATTGATTTATGTGCGTGTGAAGACTTAATTTCTGGTAACCATGAAGTATGATATATAGATTTCCATGCACTTGGCAAATAAACGGTGATAATATGCATGCCAACAAACTACCACCATTTCGTGTGTGTTTTCTCTAGGAATTAATTGTTGTTATCATCACATCACTCAATAAATAAAGGATGGGATAACTGCTAGTTGTGTCATTTGCATTTAGTAGTTGGAAATTTTCTAAATTAGAGCTGAGTGAATATTGTTCAGTTGTGATATTGAGAAACTATTGTGGAGTGAACATGAGCAAACCAGTTGCTTTGCGGGACCAGTTAGGTCATTAAGACTAAATGTGCAGAGGCCCCACGATGATGTTCCAGAACATGCGCCAGCCATAGAGGACAAGGCTCCTATTAACAAGCCCGTGAGTGCGCCTTCAAGGTGTAGCAGGAGATTGTAATTCCAGGGACCTGCTGCTAGAATGATAGAGGATAAAGGCAAAGGACTATCACAACTTGTTGTAGGAGCTTACAGGAAGGTGAGATATGGGTGTGGTTCTTTCAGATGGAAGAACTCACCCATTGACGTCACATACAGCCTGTCTGAAAGTGAAATGGAGACGGACTCTGGCTATCGCCAGTATCTCATGACCCTGGACTGAGTTCCATCCCTGGGAGCAGAGGTATTATCTGTCCCGCCTTTAGCTGTCAAGACTCTATTATGCCTTGCATAACCGCCCCATTTTATTTTGGAACAAAATGGGTCCCCCTTATTTTTTTTTGTCCTTGGTGTTTTTGTTTGGGTCTTAGGAGTTGCTCATTTTTCTCGTAAGTCCTTGTTTCTTTTGGTTTGGTGAAATCTGACTTAGAATGGAATCTAGACTTAGAACCTTTTACAAAGTTTCGAGTTCGGATTTGGTCCCGGTTCCGGTCCCGCCCTTATTTTCTATTCTTTTCGTTGTCTATTGGCTGGTCTTGTGCTCTTGGGTTTGTTTCTCCCTTGAGTCTCTTCTCGTCATTTTCCTTGTGTTTTGTTTTTGCTTTGGTGGAATCAGAATCAGAGACGAAATTAAACTTGGAACTTTGTAAAAGTTTTGAATTTAGTTTTCATTCTGATCATGCTCTCGCTCGCTCGCTTCTTGTTTTTGTCTTCATTGTCTCGATCGGGCCCGGTTCTCATTCTAGTCCCACTTCCTATCATTCTTGTGTCCTTTTCTTTGTGTTTTGTCCCTTTGTCGGGATCAAAACTAGAATCAGAACCAAATTCAGAACTTTGTAAAAGTTCTAGGTCTAGTTTTGGTTTTGACTCTGCCCCTATTTCCCTTTGTTGTTTGTCCTTATTGCGGGACTGAAACGAGGTTTAGAGTTGGATATGGGACTTGGTAAAGGTTTCTTGTTCTATTCCAGATCTGGGTCCGTGTCCACCCTGCCTTTGATTTCCACAGTGGTTGATTACTCTTTTTACGTAGTTTGCTTCACCCTTGACTGACCGCATTTATTGCATTAATTGCAGCCTCCTCACACATGCAAAGTGATTTTAAAACCTTAATTAAGGTTATCTAGCTCATTATCTTTGTTATCTAAGTTGCTTTAGTGAACCAGAGCCAGGATAACTTTGAGAGGAGCATGATTTGATTGCGGAGGCATGTTGGTGAGTAGATTCTTAGTGAGTTTCAACCTTTCCTTGTTGGCATTTCAAGGTAGGGTTTTGTCCCGTTCATTTTTTGTTTGTGGTTGTCATTCATGTTCATGTTTGTGGTGTTCTTGCGCATTCACGAGACCTTTTCTGTGAATCTTCACTCATTCCATTATGTATTTTTGGCTTTGTTTTTGTCCCTTTCTATTTTCTATTTTGCTTTTTCTGTCTTTTCGTTTGTCTCTTTTGTTGTTTTGTTGTCGCTTTCATGGTAGGTCCATTCTGCCATGCCCTAGTTTCTAACTAGGGTTTCGTTTGATGGGGTCCTCTATGCTCTAATTTTTTTAGAATTTGTTTAGTGATCCCTTTGATTTTAGTTTTGTGTCAGTTTAGTGATTTTCATGTCGGGTTATTGATGTCCTAATTATCTGAGTCGATGTCTCATGCAAACTAGGGTTTGTTTGATGACCTTTACAATATCTAGACCTTGGAGTTAAATCTGGTCTTTATTCTATTAAAGGGTGAGATTAAGCCCCTTTATTTGAAGTTCCTTTATGATCTCATGTGACCCAAGTCCAAAAGCTCATGTGACAGTGCTATTAAGAAACTACTTCATTTTGAATGGTAAACTATCGAAAGTAGATTCGGGAACGAACTCATCCCATAAGTATTTGCATTGGGGTTCATTCCCAAAATTATCCCTCTTCCGACGAACATTAAATTTGATCTTCATCCTTGCCCTTTTGTGGAAGCAGAATTAGAGTGGGGGTCAAACTTGGAACTAGTGATTAATTTTGAGTTTAGTTTCTATTTTGATCCCGATTTCGGTCTCGTTCTGGTTCTGGTCCCAATCCCACCTTGTGTTAAAATTGTTTCCCATTCCTGATTCTACTTTTACTCCACTTTCAGTGAATATGAAATTTGGCTAAGTATGGAAAGTTGTCCTGAGGAAGTAAAGAGTGGTATGGGATGATGTATTGATTTTCATGCTTTTGTTCATCTAATCTAGGGTTTTATTGTAGAAATAGAAGATGTTTGGAGAATTGGAAGAGGCTTCTCAAAGGAGCCAACCTGCAGAGAGCTCAAAATAGGAAACCAAGCCTAAAAAGATCAAGGTGGAACAAATCCCATATACTTTGAGGTATAAGAATCAAAGTCCTACCATTACAGCTAGCAAGTTGGACTCGGATTTGGCAGATATTATAGATACAAACTTGGGCCCCTTCAACTATGAAGAGTTTTATGAAGAAACTTTCAGTGAAGATGTACCAGGGAGAACAGAGAGGATTGTTCATTTTGGTTTGGCACATGTTTCCCTCTTCCCTTTATCTTTCTAGTGTCCAAAGTTAATACTCACTATAGCTAGAGCCTATAATCCTACTACTAGACAATGTGTGGACTTGCAGGGGAACATCATTATTGACCTTACACCACAAATAATAAGGTTCATGTTCAATGCACCTACCCCACAGAGCCCCAAGAAACTCAATGAGGCAGAAGCCCTACAACTATATAGTAACAAGAAGGTGGCTAGCAGGACTCATATGAATAAGAAATGGATGAGGGTTGAAAAGAAGTCCCTAGCCAAGCTTCCCGATTAGCCTAAAAGATCAAATTTCTACAAGGAGATTGGAGATATAATAATGATGCTCTCCAGGGTGTTTGGGAAGAGAGATGCTTCCCAGTTCAAGGAATGGATTTTTCCATTCATTCAGACTATCCTAGATGGTAGACAACAATTTGATTGGCCTATTATTGTATCAGAATGCATACATAACTAGATGCTCAGAGTGAGAGAGACTAAGAGTTTCTTTATGACCTCTTATGTGATATATGCAGCTGCAAGGAGGGGCATCTTTCTTGGATTAAATGTAGTTGGAATATTGGGAGAATCCCAAGGATAGAAAAGGGTGTTGGATCACTATGATCAGTTCATCTTGCAGACTTCTAAGTTACACTACAAAATAGTTAATGATGCATTTCTATATGTTATCATTAATCAACTCACAAGAGATGTAGGCTATAGATTGAGAAGGGATGATATGGCATTTATTGTAGAGGGGGGACATTGGTATATCCAATACCCCAGGTTCACTTATTTCAGGCTGGATGGTTTTGATGACCACCCTCATCTACTCCCTAGGTGTTGCAACAACAAAATTGTCTTGATGGAATTCATCTATCAAGCTATAGCAATTAATTTTAAGTTTTCCAATAAGCAAGAGACTGGATGCCACAAATTCACCATGAAGTTGGGTGAGTATAGCTATGCACACAATGTGGCAGCCAAGATAATCTGTGATGAGTTAATCCACTTGATTTTGGGTTTGTACACTTTTAGAAAGTATTTTGATCCCAAACACAAGATGCAGGCTCTGCTTCCTTCTGTTTTTGATAAACACATTAATTTGCTGGAAGATTTTTGGATGGACCTACAAGATGACTATGATTTGAGAAGAAGAAACTATGAAATATTTCCTATCCCACGCATGGTTGAGTATGGGGTAAAGGAGGACATTCCTGACACATTTTCATATGATGGGGTGACCTTGGAACCCCAATATGATGCTAAAAATATAGGCACCAAAGACTTGGATCCAATAGATTTGAATGCAAAGGAGTCCATTGATATCAAGCATATTGTACATCTAGTCTTGGATAGGATCATCCAATGGGTGGTTATGAGGATCAAGGAGCCAGAGGCTCAGACCTCTAAAAATAGAAAGGTTGCAGGCACCACCCAAGGGTACAAGAGAATAAAAAGAAGAATGGCTCCTAAGGAGCCCTTAGAGTTTTTTCCTCCCAATTCTGGGGAGGAGATTGAAACTGTAATTCTTGCTTAGGATCTTCCTGAAGCACACAGAGAGGAGGCCATAACAAAACCTCGTGCATCAACAACTGTTGAAGGAGAAACATTAACTCAGCTTCTTATCATAGAGCAACCAAGTGGATAAATGCCTATGGGAACCGTTCACAAAGAAGTTGAATCCTTGCAAGAGGAGTTTGAAATTGAGATTCATGACATTGAGACAAATTTTGAAGCTACCCCATCTGATAGGGAGACTCATGTGGTCACATCCCTTGATGAAATTAAGGATGTGGGAATTGAGCATGTTCTGATAGAGGAAGATCAATGGAAGTTGTTCGAGGATGCTAAGAGAGAAGCAAATGCCAAGGCACAAGATGAGGCACTAGCCAAATAGAAGGAGATTGATGCTAAGGCACAAGCTAATGCATTGATCAAACAACAAGAATTGGAGGCTAAAGCCAAGGTTGATGAATTGGCTAAGCAACAACAACAAAAAGAGCAGGAAATCAAAACCAAAGAAGAGAGGGATAAATTGGGCATGCTGCAGAAGATCCATGATCTTGAGGAGAAGGCTAGACAAAGGAGAGAAAGAGAAGCCCTTGAGGCTAAATTCAAGGTTGTTGAGGAAGCCCATAAGAGAAAGGAAGAGGAAGAATGCCTACAAAAAGAAAAGGAGGTTGAAGAACTTGCTATGTATGAACAAAGGTCTAAGAGGCATGGGACAAGGTCAAGGAGCTTGAAAAACAAAGGGACCAAATGTATGAGGAGAGGAGGTTGGAAGAAGAGCGTTTGAAAAAGGAATTAGAAGCTAAAAGGTTGCAGGAGAAAAAGGACAAAGAAGAAGCTAAGAGACTTGCAAAAGAGGTTGCACAGAGAGAACAATAAAATGTGCAAGAGGTTGATTCTCAACCTAGGACCACCATATTGCAACCTCTATCTTCTACCACTGCTGCCTCTTCTTCAACACAAGTGGTCACCACTCACGCTACTCCAACATGGTTAAAATTAGACCTCGAAAGAAAACAGATAGTTCAACCTCAACCTCTGAATTGGGATGAGATGATGAAGGAAATAGAGAAGGAAAGACCCAAGAAAAAGGCCAGAGTTCTTAATTCCACTAAGCTCACAGATGCAAGAGAAATTGTTGTTGAATGTGCAATTCTAGTGGTGGATAAAGACAAACAAGACATGCAAATAACTGATTACCAATTGGGCACCATCAATTTGGGGAGACCTACAAGGAATCAATAGATGAACCTCATTGATATTGTAGCATCCTCCACCAAATCCAGAATGATAAAAGATAAACAGAAGAAGGATAAACTTAAAGCCCAATTAGATCAATTGCACAAATTCTTGAAGGATATATCCACTCTGGTTTCTCAACAAGTTGTTGCCCTAGAGACCCCAATCCTACTAAGCAAGAAAGAGGTTGATGACTTAGTGCAGATGAGGAGTAAGGTGGGGATGCTTGATAGGTGGATTGATAGGCTCAATCAAGAGGTTGGTGAAGTGTTGGCTGATGGTTTTAAAGTTCATGAAGGAGCACTTGAGTTGGTAGAGGAGATGAATCAACATGCTAAAGTCTTGGAAAAACAAGATGAATAGTATAGAGAACATGTTAAGAAACTAAAGGACATCATCAAGGTGCTCAAGCCAACTCTCTTGGAGCAATCAATCCTTGATGAAAATAATGCAGATTTCATTGAGAAGACCTTGAGCATAATACGGTTGAGGTCCAAATTCATTTATGAGTATAAGAATGAAGTTGAAGAAGCTAGTAAAAACTTGAATGAACAAATTGATGAATTGGAGGCAGTGGTTGCTATTTTGGTCAATGTGGACATCTCGGTCAAAGAAGGTCTTCCTCTAGACAAGTTGAAGGAGAAATGGAGTACCAGATTTGAGGAAGTGATGCAAAAGGAAGATGATGGAGAAGACTTATTATTGGATAGACTCATGGACATCAAGGATGAGGTAAAAGTTGCTAGGAGGGAATTAATAAAATTGAAAGATATGCAAGAATTTGCCTCAACAAAGTTGAAGAGAATTAAATTTGAGGATAGTTGGGTAGATGGAACTGATCTAGACATCCTTCAACAAGTATTCTCCAGTTATGATGAGTATCTCCTTGACCAAGTAACACATGAATGAGATGGTAGCATAACGTTCTCTTCTTGGTAGACAACTTCCACTCCTCTCCTATTTTGGAGGGTTTTGACATGAGTTGAACAAAAGATCTCATCCACCAGTTCTACCTTCCTCCTTGGGCATCAAATTTTGTACAATAGGGAAATAAACCCTTGAACTAATGATCAACCAGTCTAGTTTCTTCATGCAGGTCCGATTCCTTGATTTGTGGATCTCAATTTATGATTGAGAGAAATTTATGCATGGTGTGCCTATATGTAATTTTGGGATCCATTTTGTAAAGGTCGACTGATTGAAGAAGGATTAGCCACATGATAAGATAGAAGATAGTGATTAGTCTTAGGATTTCATAAGTTTTAACAAGATACTTTGAAATTTTATTTGAACTTGGATACTTTTTACAATTTTATACAATTTCATGTTATTTTAAAGTTTGAACTTCTATGGTAATGTTAATGAATTATAATCATCTGTATGCCAGTGAGTTGATGTGCCTAAATGTTTTCTATTTGATGCAAATCAATAAGGGAAACCAGATTTAAGACTCTTTCATTGAATTATCCATAAATGGAATTACTTTTATGTCTATTGATCTGATTTTAGATATGAGTGAGTGATCTATTTTAATCTTGAAGTGAAGTTTTTGGTGAATGGTTGTGATTGTTTAATTAGCACTGTGAATGTATGCAATGGTCTAGGTTAAGCTGCATCATGTTATGGTTTTGGTTAGTTGAAGAAACACTCATTGTTAAGGTACATGTCTAGATGTGAAGAAGTTTTATTCATATTATGTTGTTTTGAAGCCCTGATCTATCTTTTTCTATTTATTTATACCCCCCTAATGTAGATTAATTGATCTAATGCAGTTTGTATTCCTTAATACCAGCAAGGCCCCTTGAATATTACAGTTACATTGGCCATTGAGTAACATAAACAAAGTTGAGAACCAATTACCAGGACCTTGGGAGATAGATTATGTTATCTTTCTTTTTTAGGAGAAATAGGATAAAGATATTCTGTTTAATATTGTTGTGTTGTTTTGACCATCAACAAATCTGGTGCTAGAAGGAGGGCCTGAGGAACAAACTGGCTCAAATTGGGTCATTCTCACCAGAAAGGTTTGAAAGAGTTCTTAGATCTTCTCAGAACTCACAACCATTGGTTGAACTCCAAACCCCTGTCAGGTACAAACCCCAAGCTTGTAGGGTTTTGATCCCACCATTATCACCACCACTTACTCCACCCAAATTTCCACCAAATCCACCCATTCCACCACTGACTCAACCAGTCCCACAACCACCTATGGATTTCTTCGTGAATAACCTCTCTCCACTAGGGACTATCCTTGGGGGTATACATGATCTGCACAAGAATCCAGAGAGATTTTGTCCCAAATATATGCATGGAGAATCAAGGAGTGTTGAAGAGCACATACAGGCATTTAAGGATTCCTTTACTCATGCTCAAGTAGCCCACCATGATGTTGTGTGTAGGTTATTCCCCTACTCTTTAGGTGACATGACATACAACTGGTATTTGAATTTTCCCCAAGAGTCTATTTTGAGTTGGACAGACTTAGAAAATGCCTTTATTAATCAGTTTCGGGTCTATGTAGACCCTACCATTTTGTATCACCAATTTTCTACCATAAGAAAGGAACCCCAAAAACTATTGCCATTATTCAATACAAGATTCCAAAGAATGTACTGAAGGCTACAAGATCCTTACTTGGTTGCTGAGAATATTTCCATTTTGGCATATTTAAGGGTCGTGGACCCTTTGATTGGCCTATTCTTGTAGAGGACGTATGCTACCCTGACATTTATTCTTTTTCTAAAGTTTATCACCTGGCCATCAAATTGCAACAACAGATAAACTTACAATTAGGGAGTTTAGGAGGATTTCTTCCTCCCATAGGATATCAAATGCCTAATCCAACTCCTCTATTCAATACGGTCCCAAGGATTTCTTATTCCCAATATGGACCCATGTTTGAGTTACAAACCTCACCTCCCCTACCATTCTTCACTAATGGTGCTCAGGACTCCTCCCAACAATCACAAAACTACCATAATCAAGCTGGAGGGTCAAATCTTGTTAATCAACCATCTGTTATGAAGACTACAGAAAGTGACCGAACTGTTCAATTGACTAATGAAATGGAAACTCTCAAGAAGACTCTATCTCAGATGTCTAATGATATGGCCCAACTTAGACACAACCCCCATCAGAACCAAAACCAGAATTACCAAAATCAGGGGGGTATTCTAATCAGGGTGGTTACTCCAACAAGAATTCCAATCAGAATCATAACACTAATCAAAATAAGAGGAACTACCAAAGCCAAAATTCCCCTAACCAAAATTACCAAAATCAGAATAGGGGATACAACCAAAGGTCTAACAATAATAGACAATGGAAAATTGGGCCAAATAATGGGGGAGTCTCCCATAATTATCAAGCGGGTGATGAAAAGCCACACACTGCAAATGTGGCAGATCTTAATTTTATGACGAATTGGTGTAGGCTACATGACACTACAACTCATTTTGAGGTGAACTATCCAGAAATGGAGAAGATGGTCAAGATAGCACAGGATGATGCTCCATTACAAGGTGCTCCCAACAAGTCTGGTGGATCCACAGATACTGCCATGGCTTATGAGCTCTTTGATGAGGAATCTCCATTCCCCAGCCAAGAAGAGAATGGACTAGTGGAGGATGTATATGATGCCCATGCCTTCCAATCCAAAGGAGGTCATTTCCTTAGGAATCAAAATAAAGGCCGTTCACCACATATGCCCCTCCTAACAACATGGTCCCACCTAATCAAAATGCCGATAACAACCCGCCACCACCAAAGGGCCCACCTGAATCTCAGAACAAAGGTAACTCACCTGATTTTCCTAAATATCAAGTGAAGAATGATTTTGATTTTGATTTTATTGCAAAGATGCAGAAGAAAAAGAAGACATTGATTTTCTTTGACATTATGAAGTGGTGCCCTGCCCAACGAGACATTGTGTATCGATCCTTGGAGGAGGTAGATTGGTCAAAAGGAAAAGGTAAGGAGACTCCAACAAACGAGATGAATGCATCCCTCTATAAAGGTAAGATGGGAACCCCACCTTTCCTTTTAAGCTTAAGGATTTTTGGAAAGAATCTACACAACTACCTATTAGACTCTGAAGCGTTAGGTAACGTTATGCCTTTCTCAATTTGTAGAAAGTTAGGTTTGAACCCGATCTAGACTAACAAAAAGGTGATTCAATTGGATAAAACTAAACTCATTATGGTAGGAGAACTAAAAAATATCCATGTACAGGTTGGATTTGACTGAAGGATCCAAACTAATATGGATATCCAAGTGGCTGATATCCCCGAAACATATGGGATGCTTCTCAATTGAGACTTAATGAAGAGCATTGGGGGTATTTTTCCTTCGACTTCTCATACATGTGGCTGCCCTGGAAGGGGATATCATCATAGATTAGAATTGAGAGTGAGCCTAGGCTCAAACACATGATCACTGAGTACGATTCTCCTAATGAGGTAGCTTATTTCAAAACTAAGATAGGAGTCTGTAGACACATAAAAATGACCTAGGCTTGCAAGCTTCATTTTACCACTTTCGTCCTAACATAATTATGACACTTAATTATATCCTTGGTCCACATTCGATTATTAATTAAATAATTCATAATTATTTAATTAATTCATGTCTATTGTATTCTTCATGATTATTGAATAAATAAATTTTATTTATTTATTCAATACGTCATAATGGTATATTATCTTCTTACAATTAAATAAATTTCTTAATTTATTTAATTACCTTTATTCATTTATGTCTTCTCGATTATTAAATAAATGAATTTTATTTATTTATTTAATATGTCACTAATTCTCATAATTAAATGAATTTATTAATTTATTTAATTATTGGTCATAATCCTCTAAATTAAATAATTATCTTTAATTATTTAATTACCTAATTTAACATTTCTCTCATTTTAAATAAATAAATTATTTAAAATGATCTCGCTTTATTAACTGCCACTTCATTTTAGTAAATAATCTGAAAATAGATTATTTACTGTCACAGAAAATCCATATTTTCAATTTATTTAATTCAAAATGGTAATCTTCTTCCAAAAATCAAGTAATTAAGCAAATTCTTGATTTTCCAAATTTGATTTTTTAGTTCAACCTTTATCCTCTCGATTTTTCGAATCTTACAAATCAAATAGTCTTTATCTTCTTGATTTTCAAAAATCTTTATCTTTTTGACTAATTATCACATTTATTCTCGACCATCGATTTGATTTTATCAAATGACATCTTGAGCACTCATTTAATGATTTTGCCCTAACCTTGATTAGGGATTGTCACATGAAATCTCGTCCACTTATTTTAGGCTTTGTCAGCTTTCAATCTCGTTCGTTCGTCCAAAATTGTATTTTCTATAAAATGACAAATTTGCTCACATTTTAGGACCACTTCGTTATTTTGACACATTTATTCTTAGAGTTTACTTTGCATTTAGTTTATTGAATTGGATTACTTGTCATAGGCATAGTCATTGTTTGTCATTTTCAAAATCCTTCAAAGCTTGTTTAGGACATTGTCATAGTCAAAGATTGCTCACACACTCAATCTGAGGGCAATAATTACATTTGCAACAAGTTAGAAGGTGCTATAGAGGTGAATCATGGAGGCAACAAATATCTGGTATAATTGTTTTAATTTGTTTAAGCTTTCAATGTATTTCATAGTTTCTTTGGGTTTTGTTTTATGATCTAATCATGCTCTAACCATACCTGAAAATAACCCATTGATACATTGGTAAACCCAACATTCGTTTTTGTAGTTTTCGTACAGAGTTGTTCGACTTTTTTTTGCAGGTACAGGTATAGAACGATGCAATCACAACATTCTAAGACGCAAATGCCCTGTTGCGACGCATTTGCATTTGGAAACGTCATTTTTATTAACTTTAGTTTTCATTAGCTTTAGTTTTAGTAGTTTAGATTAATTTAATTTAAATTAATTTAGAGTTAGATGTAAATTTAGATTTAAATTTTTTAATCTTTCTAAGTTAGTATAAATTTAGCTTTTATTTTAGATTTTTAGTTTAGAATTAAATTCTTTAATTTAGATTTTATAATTTTAATTAGAATTTAATTAGATTTTTAGATTTTTAAATTAGCTTTTAGTTAGATGTTTAAATTAGATTTTTAGATCTTTTAGTTAGATTTTAGATTAGATTTTTATTAGATTTTAGATTTTATTTTTTTAGGCTGCAGGAATCGGGTAGCATGATCCCCTATAAACTGCAGTGTGCCTGGTAAACTTTTTAACTTGACCGGCAGCACTGGCGCGACACGCCCTCTGGTACCATGGGGGTGGGGGAGACTAGACCTCGTGACCAACCTCCTGCAATAGGAAAGATTTAGCCAACCGAGCTAGGGCCCCAACCCCTAGTATTTTAGATTTTAGATTAGATTTTAAATTAATTTTTTTTTAGATTTTTATTAGATTTTAGATTATATTTTTAATTTAGATTTTTTTTTAAACTTTTTAATTTAGTTTAGATTTCTAACTTCTAATTTAATTTAGATTTTTAACTTTTTAATTTAGTTTAGATTTATAATTTTTAATTTAGTTTAGGATTTTAACAGATTGCATGTTTTAGATTAGAGATTTTTGGTTACTAATCCTTGTTGGTAGCATGTGGCATTTACATTTCGAGGGTCCAAGACAATTTGTTCAAACTACTAATTTGTGGTTTTGCAGATTCGTTTGTCCAAGAAGTCCAAATTTGAAACATTGTGTCTATGATTTTAGAATAGAAAACACTTAATTTGGTGCACTAAAATGAACATGTCTTCTATTCTGTTTGACTGTGCTTGAAGGTGGTAGGTGACTATGCTCTCACCTTGTGCAAACTAGGTGATCAAAAAAACAGACCCACCTTGTTTTTGTGTAACCTTGATGCAATAATCGAAGTATCCTCTCCCCTTGCGTAGTCATGCGATCCTAGGTGTAAGAGAAATGATTATTGCCTCTAGAAATTGGGCCTTCCAGGGGATTTCATCACCTCTAGGTGACTCAAACCGGCAACGGAGCTAAAGCCAAGCTACCCTCGACCGGTATATAAATGTGAATATTAAGGGAAAACCTAAGATTACAAGTGCGGATGTGTCATACAGACCAAGTAGTACTCCCCAAAACCCTGTTGAGCTTAACCTCTTCAGGCTGGAGTGCCTCCTTAATGGAGATTAATCTTGCGCCCCATGTACAGCCACTCAAATGGGGGTCCCGAATTAAACACAATTGTGTAGTAGCCAAAAACCTTCTATTTGCTAGCGCAGCACTGGTCGGTGTGAAGGCATCCACATCTTCGCAGTCTTTAGTAGAGGTGATCAATCTACCATGGGAGTTTCATGGGGGTTGGAAGATTGGTTGGCCTGAGAAGAGAGTGCACTATAAGGGGGAGCCCATGCAGCCAAGCTTCTAGATTCACACACTACTGATATGCGACTGGGGAAACCCACGTGGAATCTAGTGAATATTGTCCTGGCCTAACCATAGGATTGTGCTTGTCTTATTTGTGTTTATCTACATTCAAAATCTCGTGCTTTCCAAGTGTTTTCTGGATACTGAAATAAAGAAAACAAGATTCACACATCTAGAAACAAACAATCAACTTCAAACAAATCAGATTTTTTACCAAAACTTCAAGTCCAAACATTTTTAGCCTGCTATCAAACATCTTCTTCTAGAAGTCTTCTGTCAAAACCAGATTAGAAAATTGCTCAATTCTCTCATTCCTTGTACACTTTAGCTTGCATCTTACCATAGGGTCATCTTTGAAAATTTTAGCTTCATCCTTAGGCTTCACCATTTTCATTTTCAGTCATAAACCAAAAACTTAGGTCCTCATCTCACTTTGCATATTTTGGATTAGGCTAACTCACCATACTTTGCAAAACCATTATTTTCAAAACTAGGTTATCTTGGGACATAGTCATCACTACTCTTTTCAGTCATTGTCCTTTTTGTGAGAACCTCCAATTCAACAGTCTAGTTAGGAAGGATCACTCATCATTTTGACCTTGTCACTTAGTCCCCTTAGCAAGTCCTTTGATAACCAAAATTCAGACATAAGTTAGGATTAGCATGGTTAGATAAACCTTTCTCCAAATATTGTCCATCTTAGTCCTCATTTCACACCTAGACTTTGCATTAATATTGTCCATCCTAGTCCTCATTTTTCACCTAGACTTTGCATTCATATTGTCCATCCTAGTTGTCATTTTGATCCTAGACTCTACATTAATCATCTCCTTATTCAACATTATCGTCTTAGTCCTCATTTGAAACTTTGGCTTTGACAACCTCGTCATCTTGCATTCATCATTTCCTTAGACAAGCGTCATTATCACTTTGCATTTAAAATCCTTTTTAAACAACATCATGACATCCACCACCTTGTCTTCACTTCAAAAAACTATTGATAGGCTTGCTAGTAAATTCGAATACCAGTTACTCTGTAGAGGGCAATACCAACAAGCCTTAGACTTTAAGAGACAATTCCTTCAAACTAAAAATCAATTTCCTTCATACCAACAATCCATGAGTCCTAGTCCTCCATCCATCTACCCTCACTACCAAAAGTCACTTAACACCATCCATGACATTAGTCCACAACACACATCCATTAATCACCCTTATCCTAACCTTGACAGGGGAAACTAACTGTTCACTAGTCCATTCCAAGTCTCCACGTCATATGCTAGTCCTTCACCTATCAATCTTGTCCACGTCTACATGCCTTATCAACTATCTACCAACTCATGTCAGGTGCCCACATCATACCATAGCGATCTGGTCCAAGTCTCCACGTCCTATTTCAATCAACCTTACACTAGTCCGGTCCAAGTCTCCATGTCATATCCTATGTCGTCACCAACTAATCCAGCGCTAGTCCCCACGCCATGTTCTAGGCCATCATCCACCAATCCAGTCCAAGTCCCCATGTCCTATCCTAGTCCTTCACATAATAGTCCCGTCCAAGTCTCCATGTCCTATCCTAGTCCTTCACATACTAGTCCAGTCCAAGTCCCCATGTCATATCCTCATACTAGTCCAGTCCAAGTCCCCATGTCTTATCCTAGTCCTTCATCCATTAATCCTTTTCAAGTCACTCCCTCACAAGCTATGTTTAGTCATGCAAATTCTATCGTAGTCCAAAGTCAAATCCCATTGTCTAAATTTGAGGATACATGTCAAAATGAAAGTCCAAAGCATGACATCATAGCATCACCTTCATGTCAGGATCAAGGTAGTCCATCCCATGACCCTATCTCAAAGTACATTCAAGAAGTCCGTCAAAACAATCATGATATCCAAAATATACCTATCCTTGAAAATGATTCTATTCCCAATTGTATCATCCATGACAACCCCATCTTTGACCAAGACCCTACCATTGACCAAGAAATCCAAAATGATCCACTCCTTGACCTTTACACCATTTATGATCAAACACTTGACAACCCTATTCAGGCTCCGACTATCAACACTTTCCAAGATGAGACACATGCCTCCATTGGACCCATAGACTATCTTCCTCCAGAAAAAAGAGTCTTCCACTATGGACATATTTGCAAATGACCATGTTATAGCTAAATTTACTAGACTCTATGACATTGACCATAACGATGGCTTCAACATCGACTTGGAAGCACCAATAGAATCATTTGAACCTGACATGTCACAAGATCAGACCAAAGATATCAGTCAAAATAATGTCCAACATGACAATGAAGCTAAGCCACTTTATCAACTAGGGTCATCTATCTTTGTCAGAGCAGGCTTCCTTGCAAAAGAAAATATTCCAAGTAATAGTGTCCACATATATCATGATGGGTTAGCATCTTGCTTTCAAAAAAATAAATACCCCATCGCAAATAGAATTTGACAAAGCATGCAATATCAAGGAAAAGGACAAGGCATACACGAGCAAGGCATTCAAGAACAAATACAGCTCCAAGAAAATTACAGACATCAAGGTCTTGGCTATTCTTCAGTCAGCAAATCAAACGATGTCAGTGGAACCTCCTCAATATTGGGAGCAACCTTGTCAGATACAAATGTCAGAATAGAGTCTATGAGTAATCCTTGTCATAAGGTTGCTACCAACACCCCCTCCACCCACACCATAAACCGTCATTCCATCATAAATAAACCTTCCCTTTGGAATCAACAAAAACAAAAGTCATACAAATCAAAAGATCAAAATAAAATGTCAAAGGCCATTGAATCAAACAAAAAGACAAGTGGACAAATGAAATTAAAATGGATCCCAAAGAAAAGTGGATCAAGCAAAGAAAATATGTCAAAAGAAAAAGTCAATCACAATGTGGGAGCCACAAGACAAGAGGACTCCCACATATAACACATGTCCACCTCCTTCAAAATGGTCATCAAGCAAGGCATCTAAAGGTGTTGGGTCCAAACGCCATCCCTCCAAAATTTGTCATCCACCATACCAAGTTTGGAAAATAAAAAGTGATTCATCCAAACGTCCAAACAACCTTTCCACATCTACCATCATCAGTCATAATCCTACATCTCATCTAAAGTCCAAAGATCCCACGTCACAAATCTGTCACATCATGGCAGCAACTCTTTACCACAAGGACTCTCATGGCACTTTATCACGATGTGCGTATTCTGATAAAGACAACTCTAGTATCAAAAAGGACCACGATGACATCAATTAGTTGTATGCAAGCGCTATGATCTTGACAAGACAACTCCTTCAACAAGGTCATTATTAGCATATCATGGCACCAGTCTCTACATTGGCACCTCTAGTGGATTCATAATAGTCAGTGGTTATTTAAAGCATCCAGGCTATCGGCAATATCAAAAATACAAAAAAATTGAAAAATCAAAAAATTGTCACCCTGATGAAAACCTGGCAAATAGGCATCTTGGTGACACCAAAAAAAACCAAGAAAATAGTAAAGAGAAAAATTTGGTCCAACGGTGAAAACCTGTCAAACAGGCACCCTAGATAAGTACCATGATAAAAACCTGGCAAACAGATGTCATGTGTAAAATAAATTGTCTATGTGGACTTTTACACTTGGGGGAAAGTCGTCTCATTTCCCATACCTTCCTCATGACATTTACATCCGTCCATATCAACCCTATCATTTCCATTCACTTTCCCACCTACCTTGGTCTTGACATAACAACATGCAAACATAAATCATGCTTTGAAAAAATTCTTGACATGTCTATCCTTTAGTCGTACATTATTTGTGAAACATCATGTCATTGACTGTCATAGTCTTATTGTCCTTATACGACATAGTCCTTGAAAATCATATGGAAATTCCCTTAGTCTCATGTCTCCTGTCCTTTACCAAGGCTACCTCTCATCCTTTCATGTCTGTCACCTATTTTGGCTTTCCCTTGTCAAATGGTCTAAGGATACTCCATCATCCCTTTTAGTCCTGAAAAGATGTCATTCCAAATGCAACGAGTCTAATCCATACAAGCACATTATCCAAAACATTTCTTGACTTTGTTCCTGGCCCAACTGTAGACCTCAATACTTTCATTACATTATCGTCATCCTCACGTTGTTTTGGGATGCATCCTTCCCACGTCAAACAACGTTGTCATCACCTGTCAATTGGTATTCAGCTTGACTAGGGGCACAATCATGTTTGTCCTTGGATTCTCATGTGTAGGAATCAGTCACATGCATTTGTTCATGATCCTCTTAAACCATTCAAAAAGACAACAACATCATAAAATGTCCCGAAAAAAGACAAAAACATCATAAAATGTCCTAAAAAAATACCTAAAAATCGAAAAATGTCCTAAAAAAAACCTAAAAATAAAAAAATGTGAAGAAACCCCAACAAATGTCAAATTATCTCAAGAATGCAAAACAAAGTCATTTCTCATTGAAGTTTCATCATGTCAATCAATCAGTCTTTGTCATTTTTTTGAACTACGTTGTCTTTGCGCATTTTCTACGTAGGCAAGACTCATTTTTGAGTCCCCGAGACATTAAGTCAGTCCTCTTAGGTTTTCAAAATCAAAATCATGATTCAATCTTTGGTCATAAAGACAAAGTCATTGGTCATGTCAAACTACGAGGTCTCTGAGTGTATGACGTAGGTAAGGCCATCTGTCGATGAGCCCTCGAGGCTACACTAGGTTAGTCCATTAGGGTTCATGACATTACAATGGCACACA
The DNA here is from genome assembly GCA_007258455.2 of Sequoia sempervirens. Classification (NCBI taxonomy): domain Eukaryota; kingdom Viridiplantae; phylum Streptophyta; class Pinopsida; order Cupressales; family Cupressaceae; genus Sequoia; species Sequoia sempervirens. Next base: position 18,213,394 of record VDFB02000015.1, on the reverse strand, counting down.
CATCAAAAAATTCTTCAAGTCAAACAATTCATCTCAAAATAAGCCAATTACTGCAACCAAATTTTGGCAACCATTTATTCAACGTGACAATTACATCAACATGTCAATATTGATATATAGTCGACACAAGTCAATTCAGTCAACTTCAATCAAATTTGGTCAAAACAAGTTACATTATCATAACCAGTCAAACTGTCAACTCTTGGTTATCTTTCAAATGCGTCCTTCTGAAGAATAGCCTCTGTCATTTATGCCTTAGGATGTGTCCTTCCTAGGCATCATCACTGTCATCTGACATTTTAGAGGGATCCTCTTGAAATTTAAGGATCACTCCTCTCAACATCAATATTCTTCAGATGTGTCCTTCTGAAGAAAAAACTCTCTCATTCATGCCTTAGGATATGTCCTTCCTAGGCATCGTCATTGTCATCCGACATTTTTTAGGGATCCTCTTGACATTTAAGGATCACTCCTCTCGACGTCAGTATTCTTCAAATGTGTCTTTCTGAAGAACAATCTCTCTCATTTATGCCTTAGGATGTGTCCTTCCTAGGCATCATCACTGTCATCTGACATTTTTGAGGGATCATCTTGACATTTAAGGATCACTCCTCTTGACATCGATATCTTTCAGATGTGTCCTTATGAAGAACAAACTTTGTCATTCATGCCTTAGGATGTGTCCTTCCTAGGCATCGTCATTGTCACTGAAATTTTGAGGGATCCCTTTTGACATTTAGGGATCAATCCTCTCGACATCAACATTATTCAGGATGTATCCTTCTTGAATTTGGAAATCTTTATCTTTAGCATTCATCATCTTGGCATCGTCAAAACCTTGACACCCTGGCATCTCGACATCATTAGACCTGGCATCTTGACATTAAGACACTCGGCATCCAGACACACTTGGAAAAAACTTGGCACTTTTATTTTGGTTTTTCATCATATTACCAGTTTTTTAGTGAGATCCTGACAACATGATTTAGAGAAGCAACGACATATCATGATGTTTGTCTTGTCTTTTGACACTCATGTTACTAGTTTTTCAGCGAAGTCCTGACAACAGGATTTAGAAAGGCAACGATGTATCATGATTGTCTTATCTTGTCTTTGGATTTTTCATCATGTTACTAGTTTTTCAGCAAGGTCCTGACAACAGGATTTAGAAAAGCAATGATGTATCATGATTGTCTTATCTTGTCTTTGGATTTTTCATCATGTTACTAGTTTTTCAACAAAGTCCTGACATCAGGATTTAGAGAAGCGGTGATGTATCATGATGGTTGGTTTTATTTTTCATCACGCTGCTAGTTTTTCAACGATGTCCTGGCAACAGGATTTAGAAAAGCAGTGATGTATCATGATGATTTCCTTACTTTTTCCTTTTTGGACTGTCATGTTACAAGTTTCTCTGCGATGTCTTGACAACAGGATTTAGAGAAGTAGTGATGTATCATGATGATTGTCTTGTCTTGTCTTTTTGGCAGTCATGTTGCTAGTTCCTCAAGGATGTCCTAACGACAGGATTTAGAGGAGCAACAATGTTTCATGACTTGTCTTGCTTGTCTTTTTATGATCATGGTTGGTTACGACAAAAAGACTGGGGCAATTGCGCCCTTAGTATGAGTCATGATCATCCTTGTCTATGACTAATTGTCTTACGTGATGGTACGAACTTGCACACCTTGATCTATGTCATATCATGGTGTTTGTTGGCCATTACAATAATCCACCCAATGATGATTAAGAGCAATAAATATTAAAGTCCTATGGTAATGTTTTGAAGGATTTGGTCTAGGAACTAACATGCATCTCCTTTTGTCTTGTCATCTTCTCTCACCCATCTCATATAGGAATTGCATCCATATCATCATCCATATCTTTTGCACTAACATTTATTTGTCTCTTCATATTCTAGTCTTCTCGTCCATTTCGAGAGCCCACTCGTGTTCTCTAAACCCATCTGTCCTCTCGAGGGGGCATACCGTAACCCTCGTCATTTTTCCTCATCGTATTTTGTAGTGGGGCATATTTTTGACTTATTTTCTTTGTCACAATACGACATGCTACATTATGACAAAGAGGAGAAAAATGTAGACACATAAAAATGACCTAGGCTTGCAAGCTTCATTTTACCACTTTCGTCCAAGCATAATTATGACACTTAATTATGTCCTTGGTCCACATTCAACTATTAATTAAATAATTCGTAATTATTTAATTAATTCATGTCTATTGTATTCTTCATGATTATTAAATAAATAAATTTTATTTATTTATTCAATACGTCACTAATGGTCTATTATCTTCTTACAATTAAATAAATTTCAAGAAATTTATTTACCTTTATTCATTTATGTCTTCTCGATTATTAAATAAATGAATTTTATTTATTTATTTAATATGTCACTAATTCTCATAATTAAATGAAATTATTAATTTATTTAATTATGGTCATAATCCTCTAAATTAAATAATTATCTTTAATTATTTAATTACCTAATTTAACATTTCTCTCATTTTAAATAAATAAATTATTTAAAATGATCTCGCTTTATTAACTGTCATTTCATTTTTAGTAAGTAATTTTAAAATGATTATTTACTGTCACACAAAATCCATATTTTGAATTTATTTAATTCAAAATGGTAATCTTCTTCCAAAAATCAAGTAATTGAGCAAATTCTTGATTTTCCAAATCTGCTTTTTTAGTTCAACCTTTATCCTCTTGATTTTTCGAATCTTACAAATCAAGCAGTCTTTATCTTCTTGATTTTCAAAAATCTTTATCTTTTTGACTAATTATCACATTTATTCTCGACCGCCGATTTGATTTTATCAAATGACATCTTGAGCACTCATTTAATGATTTTTCCCTAACCCTGATTAGGGATTGTCACATGAAACCTTGTCCACTTATTTTAGGCTTTGTCAACTTTCAATCTCGTCCGTCCGTCCAAAATTGTATTTTCTATAAAATGACAATTTTGCTCACATTTTAGGACCACTTCGTTATTCTGACACATTTATGCTTAGAGTTTACTTTGCATTTAGTTTATTGAATTGGATTACTTGTCATAGGCATAGTCATTGTTTGTCATTTTCAAAATCATTCAAAGCTTGTTTAGGACATTGTCATAGTCAAAGATTGCTCACACACTCAATCTGAGGGAAATAATTACATTTGCAACAAGTTAGAAGGTGCTATAGAGGTGAATCATGGAGGCAACAAATATCTGGTATAACTGTTTTAATTTGTTTAAGCTTTCAATGTATTTCATAGTTTCTTTGGGTTTTGTTTTATGATCTAATCATGCTCTAACCATACCTGAAAATAACCCATTGATACAGATGGAATGTTGGATTTATTATGGATGAGATAAGATGCTTTCACCTGAACTAACGCACGCAGATGCTTGATTCTACACATGACGCCTGTTTGCCAAGTTTTCATCATGGTACCTGCCCAAAGCACCACCATAGTGGTTTTCACTGGAGGATGATTTTTTTCTTTACTGTTTTGAATCCTTTTTTTTTGTATTTTTCTGTGAAAGATTTTTAAGCTCACGTTGAATCACTTGGTGGTGTTGATGTAGATGCTTCTGTCATAATGTGTCATTGATATCCTACCTAAAGAAGTTATTTTTCCAAGATATGTGCACTTGAATGCAACTTTTGAGATTCCTGATCTACTTTGTTGATATCGGAGTGAACTCTATCTTTGTGCTCACATCGTGATAGGATGCCCTTTGAATCCTTATGATGAAGGGTGGCTACCAATACATGGTCAATTTTAGAATTGGATATCATGCATGGAGGCATGGATGGAGTGTGTTTAGGAATAAAAGATGGATTGGTTGATATTTTGGAACCTTTGACTCTCCAAACTTGGGAAGACGAACAATGATGGGTGGATATGGAAGTGTGCATGGAATTAGGACCAATCGCTTGATATACTTTGTACGTTGCTTGAGAAGCTTTATTTTTTCTTTTGTGGATGTATTTGATGGATACATTTCCCTTTTTTATTTTTCCCCATAGTTTCTTTGACTAATGGAGTTTGATAGGGATAATATTTCTTTGTAATTTTTGATATCCATGTGTATTTGATTTTTCCATTATGCTTCTTAGCTTCTTTTGCTTTGATAATGTTCTTTGTGCTTTGATTCAAATCTTTTTGATGTTGGTCCCAATTCATGGATGGGGTGATGGGTGGATAAAGATTCGTGACGTGGTTGGTGGTTGTATTGACATCGGTTTCATCATGAGGATTCTTTGTGATCCCTATGTTGATGTTTGCACTAGATAAAATTCCCTCCAGTATTATAGAGGTATCACTAATATTTTTAGATCCCTTAATTTTTGAATAACCAAGACCTTGATGCTTCGGATTTCCAATAATTTGCACTGGTTCTAGGATACCTTCTTCATGTAGGCCTAATCCTTTGCCTTGATAATACATCTGTTGAAACATTTTATTTGTAGTAGGATATGATTTACCTTGGAAACAAGGTGCTAATCCTTCTTTTCTTTGTCGTAGATCTTCAAAGGTGATAGCTTCTTCATTGATAAGATAGCTTGCCCTTAAAAAGGTAAGTGATCCAAGTTTATAAGTGATAGGATCCTCCATGTGTGGGATAACTTCTTGATTAATATATTTGGCTTGATCTTATGGAATATCAGATTTTAGTGCTTCTTCAAGAGGTCTCGATGATTCAATGTCCCCATAAAAGTATTCCTTATGATTCATTTTTGATATGCCTTCACAAGATGTTCCTGATTCACAACTTCTGTAGAAGCTCTCTTCATGACCTATTTTTGATATATCTCTAGATTTTTTTGTATCTTGATCATGTGTACAGATGTTAAGAGGAGGAGACTCTTGTCCCTTGGTAATGATATCAAGATTATGAGACTCTTTTTTTGAATGAAAATCATCTACATGTCCATTAGGAGTAAGCATCTCATGTGGTAAATGGAGGAATATGTGCTATATGGATATGATCATTGTAGTATCTTGGAGATACAAATTCTTGATCTTGATTGATTTTGGAATCACTGTCGACATGTTATGGAACAAGTTCTTGACAGGGGTTAGTTTCAAAGGATGGATTGCTTATAAAGGTTTCTTGGATATATTAATTAGGAATGGGAATTGTCTCAATATACTCTTGATCTTTGAGTGGACTAGGATAAAATATTGAGTTGAATATTCCTTCAATATATACAACCATGAGGTCAAAGGAAGTCAATATGTCTTGGAAAGGACTATTGCTAGACTTTGGTGAAAGATGTTGATCATGCTTTGGAATGAATTCTTGAGATATGTCAAACTCATTGGGTGATGTAGAGACATTTTCATCATGATCATTGGTTGATGGATCGTGGATAGGATCAAATAATTCTAACACTCCTTGAAATAGGTTACTATTGGATATTGTTGAGGGGTTTTGATCATGACTAAAGAGTGACTCTTTATGTGTGTTGAGTTGATCATCAAATGAGGTAGAAACATCTTCAAGGTGCTCATTGATGGACAAATCTTGATCATTGTTTTCAACAATTGTGGTGGAGAGATTGTCAATGCTATCACTAGTGGTTGAATCTTCATCGTTGTCCTTAATAGTTATTATTTTTTTATCAATAAGGTCTTGGATGAGATTTTTCAGTTAAATACAATTTGATATTGTGTGTCCCTTTATTTTGTGAAAATCACAAAGGTGTTTCTCATTATACCCTGGTGGTTTAACTTGAGGCTCTTAATAATTTTCATAAAAGGGGATTTTGATGATATTTTCTTGTACCAACTATTGCATGACCAATTTGATTGGTCCCCCAAGTGGTCTGTATTTTTGTTTGTTACCTTGTGAGATTTGTACTTTAAATTGACCTTGTGGTGATTGATTTTGGAGATGTGGTGATTGATCTTTGAGATGTGGTGATTGATCTTTGAGGTGTGGAGGTTGGGTTTGTTGTTGATATTGTTGATCTTGATATCCAACCTCTTGACATTGTAGATATTGTTCTTGATGTGGTTGTAGACACAACTCAATGCTTTGATGACATGGTTTAACCAATGGAAGAGTGTATTGATTTTGGGATGGAGATGTCTCTTGGCACAATGAGTCAATTATTTTGGCAAGTGAAGCAATTTGATCTCGCAAAAAATGATCTTAAATTTGATCTTGACACCCTTGATATAGTTGATTTGGTTTTTGTTCAAGAAAATTTGGAATGTATACTTGTGGTGTTTGTATGGGATCATGGAAAAATTGATTTTGGACAATGTTCTAATTTAGGATGATGTTTAGATTTGGCATTATAGGTTAAAATTGAACATTGTTGTGGTTGGGAATCACATTTCCTTGATTTAGGTAACTTTGATTTTGCATGGTGTTACCTTGAATTGGATCAATACATGGAGTTAACATATTTTTTGGACTTTGAACAACATTTGTATGATTCACAAACATATCTATCCCAAAGTTTACCAAGTGTGGATTGAAATGTTCATGTTTGGTAAACTTGTACTTGGTACATTCACATTTGACATGTATGGATTTGGTGGGATAATGTTGTTTTGTTGAAGATTCATGTATTGATTATTTGGTTGATAGATTTGTAGGTTTGGACTTTGATTTAAATCTACCATAGGGAAAAGTGTTCCAAAATTTAGATTGGGCATACTCACATTAGTTGTACCATTGAGGTTTGTAGGAGATAATGATCCCATGTATGGATTGTATAAATGTGAGTTTTGATAATCCATTGGTTTTGTAAGGCTTTGATAGTTTGGTTGATTTAGAACATTCATGACGTATGAAGAAAGCTTATATTCCATGTTTTTTTTGTGTTTTGACCTTGTTGACCTCTAAGGGATTTAGGACCAACGATGAGATGAAGGATGAAAAGGGTGAGTGATATGGGTGTTGAAATTTTAGGAACTTTGGATCAATGCTAGACTTTAGGATTTGATTTTGATTATTTTGATTGAATAATGAACTTGTGAATCCCAAGATGTTAGATATGATCTTAGGATGAACTTGTTCAAAGGGATGTTGATTTAACTAGAGGTATAAGAAAGGATGCATTCCCACACTCCTAACTAAACAAGGTGATTTTGATTTTGATTATTTACCCAAGTCTAGAATAATATTTCCAAAGATCTAAATTTGTTTGTGGGATGGAGATGATAAATGTTTGGGATGGATGAAGTGTCTGATTTGACCCTAAATGAACCTAATAGGGACCTTGTTTACAAGACCAAGACAGTGAAGAACATGCTTTACCCTATGAGTGGTTCAAACCAAAAAGACCAATATTTTTCTTGGAAGACCATAAGACAAATGATAACAAGCACTTGTGTGGGGTTCAATTGATTTAATCTTGGTTAATGACTTGCTTTTACCATATCAACACTTCTTGCTTAGTTTTCAAACTGAATGTCTATGTCTCAATTCATTTTCATTTCACAAGTCCATTATGTGAAAATCAAAGATTAAAAGGCATAGTTTTCCTAGGTTAACTTTGGAGAGATCAAATTGAGATATGGGCCTAAATATTTAGAAGCCTCTAAGGATAAAATCTGTAGGGACAAGTAGTAACATTTGGACTCTTCTACGATATTTGTTCTTCCAAAGGGTTTGAAATTTTGATGACTTGTTGAATGTTTATTTTCCAATGTTTTAGATCCAAGCAAAGTGTTTTGATTCCAAATGATGTACAACCCTAGGATAGAAAGAGAATATTTGTTGAATTCCCACTTGGATAAATCTAGTTGTGCCTATTCTTAGCGGATGATTAGAAGCTTGACCACACTGGCTCCCCTCCATGGCACACACTTCTCGGGTCAGCCAAGCTTCAGTACCCATGAAACTCCCATGACATACTTCTCATCTCTACTAAGAACCACGAAATTGTGGGACAACTTCAGCACGATCGTTCTTGCACCAAAAAATAGTAAGGATTTTGGACATTAGACAAATGGTTCATAATCAAGACACTCGTTCAAACGGCCACACGAGAGGCAAGATCAACCCATACAAAGAGTGTCACCTGCTTTTCCATACGAGTGCTTGTAATGATGAGTTTCCTCAACATTCAAATTTATATTCCGGTTGGGAGTAGCTTGGCGTTTAGCTCGTTACCAATTTGAGTTGTTCCCTTGGGGTGATTACTTTTTCCCACCAAGGTAGACCCTCTAGAGGTACGCAATAGCGAAGGAGTACATCCGTAGTTAATAAATCTTTATTTGTGTGAACAAAGAGAGAACACGCACGATGCCTTTTCTTCACACTCGCATGATTTGTCAATTTTAAGCCCAAATTGAAGTGTGGAGGCAATCTTTTATACAACTTAATATCACCAAAAGACTTTTGATTCTCAAGATTGTCGTGAAGCATGAGAGAAGTGCATATTCCCTTTTGAATGAGATTACTTTGTAAAAAATTAGAAAACACAAAAGGAACATGTTCATTTTACACCTCAAAGCAATAATGGATTCTTTTTATAGCACCAAATTTGAGTGTGAAAGTTGTTTGTTCAATTTTTAGACCAAATTTAAAAGCTAGTAAGTGTTTAAGTTCGATTGCAATGATCAATTCCAATTTCAACCCTACAAACAATACAAAGTAAAATCTTAGAAATGAGATTTATTTTAAGGAATCATTTGAAATATTTAACATTAAAAAAAAATTAAAACACAATTCCCCAAATAAAGATAGATTTTAGTATTTTCCAAGTAAAATCTGGATTCTACGATGTCAGCTCAAGATCCTTGCACTAAATCCATGTAATCATTGATTTATCTTAGCACAAAAATTGTTTTGACAATAAATGACAAATGATTTCAAGTGTATTTCCCCTTTAATTTTCAAAGGACAATTAATCTTCAACCTAAGCAATTAATTGTCAACACTGTTCTAAAATGTCACAAATTCTAATGCATATCAACTTTAATTTGCAGTCAATAGGGATCTTTTGAGCCTAGAGAAATAATAATAAATAAACCACAAGTGAACTACTCTTGCACCAAGTCAACCAAGTAATGAAGAAATCTGCATTTAAGACATTTAAGAAAAATTACATCTAATCTTCAAGAAAAATCTTGCAGCTGTCAACTTTTATCAAATTCTCCCATGAATGCACTATCATAAGTGAATCAAACATAAATCCCTTCCACCCGCTTTTCAGATAACAAAATATTTTCAGAGACATACATACATATTTCAAAAACAGCTGAAAGAATTCAATCTAACATTTAAATCGACGTCTTAAAGAAAGGACTTGTTGAAAAGACTTTAGAAAATTTCAAGCTAATGCAACTCGCAGGAATAAAGCTACACCCCAATGCCATTCAAAAATATTTTAGACTAAATGCAATTGGCATGTGCAAAGCCGACACCACAGTTTTTTGTTAGAAGGCAAAAGAAAATTTCATGCAAATAATGTTGGCAGGTGAAAAAGTCGTGCCTAATGATTGCAAGAATTTTGACTAGCATCCTTCCAGCCTTCAATTTAATGCGCTATCTTATCAACCAACACCTCTATACCATTCTTCAACTATTGATCTGGAAAATTTAGCAATATTTGAATTCCTCTATAGAAATGAAGTCAAGTCAAGCTGCATAAATACTTAAAAAGAAGAAATATTCAATATTTGATTACCTTTCATCCTTGTCTCGTTGTCAAGCAATATTCAATGTTGCTTAAAAGAAGTAGGAAATCCAATCAATAGCATCCAAAGCGTATAGAAAGTGAAAGGTAAGAATCACATATTTTCTATAAATTATGCGCCTGCTCTGCAACGTATGAGAAAGTATTTTTTGTGTAGTTCATCGATTCCATTATGTATTTTTCTTTTTAAACAATTAGATGATGACCGCTTTTATGTTAACAAGAAGGAATGGTGTTTATAAGGTGTGTTTTCACTATCTCAAAGCAGGCCTCTTCATCTCCAAATCTGCTTAGGTCTAAGCATTCCAAGGCTAAGGTGCAACCAGAGAAAGAGTGTGTTCGTCTTGATGTCACACCCTTAAATGTAAATACTCAAACAAACTTGAAATGAAAAATGAATGATGACCTTCCTCAAACAGACGTTTCAATAGTGGTTTACCGGTTAGAAAAATCATTTATCAAACCAATATATTTAAACATCCATGAGAAATATAGGTAACCAAGAAAAAATTATCTTATCACAAGAAGAACATGCCTGTAACTACAATGACTCTTTATATTACACGAACAAATTTATCAACATATATAAGGTCTACCAACTAATAAATAATCTATATTACTCAGAATGATATGATATCAAACAAAAAAAGAACTCAAGTGAACCTGATGATAGCATGAATCTAAAGTAACCTGCAACGTATATAGAAGAAAATAGGTGCAACATTGTTTGACATGATGCCTCAGACAATATGCATGGTAGAGAAAGACTATAAATGCGTAAAGTTCAAATTTGTACTAAAATTTGAAAGCTAAAATATGCACCATGTAAAGTTTAAACATCCAATAGTCATATAAAGTAGATTCACCAACTTAAGATGGCAAGATGTAAAATCATATAAAGCAGATTCGCCCTCCTTCTAGCGCAAAAATGTAAATGGTGGATCTAGACCTACACAAACACAAACAAACAACATATTAGTCCATTATGTGAGTTAAAACCATCATTCCCCATAAGATTCATTTGAAGCATGAAAACGAGAAATAAAGTGAAGAACACAAATAAAAAACTATTAAATCCTATTTAAATACTCAAACTCTCAATCCCATGGGGGAATTGGTGCTATTTTGATGTGGAAAATAGCCCTTTCCCAATTCCTTGCAAGTTTGAAGATGATCAATGGTGCTCCATGATAAATTTTTCCATAACCTAGCTATGAGATGATGAAAACTATGAAAATGGATGAAATTTGCTCAAAACATGAAGATAATGATGTTTCATGAAGTTGTGGATCTAAAATCAATATGAGAGCTTTCTATTTATAGAAGAGAATGATGGAAGAATAAGAAAAAGGGATGAATGTGGGATAAAACATCAACCAATGGCCAAATGTCACTTGTCAACATGTGAGTGGATAAAGGTGGAGCACATTAATGCTATTAGGTGGATATTTGAAATTGGAGAAGTGACATGTTGGAGGGAGATGAAAGAAGAATTAAATGCCACTTGGCTCAAGAAAAGGACATGTAAGAGGCCTTTAATGCCTTGTTTGAAGGACAAGTCCTTTTGGGGGGAGATTTTCAAATTTGAGGAATATTCCAACTTTGATGCCCTTTTGAATGAAAATAGGAGATTTATAAATCAATTAAATTGATTTTTATGTGCAAGTTGCAAAATCTAGAGGATTTGAGGGATTAGTGTTAGGATTAATCATGATTTGATTAATTTAGATGAAATTAGCTGATTTGACATTTAGATTTAGATTTTAGGATTTAAATAAATCAAAATGAAAGGAATAATGATTATTGACTTAATTAAATAAAGTTTTATATATTTAATTAAAGAGGATGGTGTTAGATTTAAATCAAACAAAGATTAGTTTATTTAATTTAAAGGAGATGACCTTAGGATTGATTGATGATTTAATTAAATTAAATAGGAAATATTATGATTTAATCAAATAAAGCTTGATTTATTTAATTAAAAGATTACATTAGGATTAATTAAACAAAATGATTTATTTAAGTAATAGAAGATAGTGATTTAATGAGATAAAATTCATTTATTTAATTAAAAGACAGAATATGATGAATTTAATTAAATAAGGGTTATTCAATTAAATGGTTAGTAAAGGAGATGATTTAGGCAGAACTAATGCTAGTAAACCAGGATCAAATGTGTGAGATCAATCAATATAATTTACGTGTCTACATATACATCTTTAGAAAATTGTTTTGTGGTAGCCTAACATCCAAACCATACACTAAACCAAATGGCGAATGAACAACAACCTTCTTCATAGTAACCCTATCATCCCACAATGCCAACTTTAGTTGAGTCCCATGCCTTCTTATTCTATTCAATCACTCTTTTGATGACATTCATTAGGCTCTTGTTACTAGATTCAGCCTGACCATTTCCTTGCGGATGGTAAGGGGAAGAATAAGAAATCTGTATGCCATGCTTCTCACAAAAATCATTGAATTCTTCTGACCTGAAAAACATAGCATTATTAGAGATGATCTTCTATGGAAATACAAATCTAATGAGTATGTTGTTCATCAGGAAGTCTACCACAACTTTACTTGTTTCCTTCTTTGTGGGAATTTCTACCACCCACTTTGTGAAATAATTAGTCCCAATAAGAATCCATGAATGCCCCCCACTGTACTTTTTTGATATTTTACCAATGAAATCAATACCCCATTGTTGAAAGGGGCCTGAACCAAAATCGACATAAGTGGCAAGATCCCTGAGAACTTTAATTTTCTTGAAAACCTCTAGCAAGCATCACAAGTCTTGAAAAACTTGTGGGCATCTTTGAAAACAGTGGGCCACTAGAATCCTACCCTCAAAATTTTATGAGTAGTTTTATTTTCCATGTAATGGCCACCACACACTCCACTATACATTTCTTACAACAGGTCTAAGGCTTTCTTTCTATCCACACACTTAAGTAATACACCATGAGGGATTCTCCACCATAGTTCATTATTAATAATTACATACTTGATGGCATGCAACTTTAGTGTTCTCTTTACATTATTAGCCATATCTACAGGGAATTGAAAAAATTGTAAATATTGGAAAATCGTTCTGTACCAGCCACACATTTGTGTATCATAGATAGGTGGAACATCAATAGTTTCAACTTGATTTATCTAATTTGCTTCCAAGTTGGTCTCTGTCATTAACTTAGCTATAACTTGTCCTTGAACTAACTTGGTGATCTGGACATCAATGTTGAATTCTTGGATCCTATTGATCCATCTGCACCTTTTGCCTATAGTTTCTTACTGAGTGAAGATGTCTTTCACAACAACACTTCATCCAAAAGCTATGACTGTAGCTCCCATCAAATAAGTCCTAAAATTCTTTACAGCCTTGACTAAATCATACTCTTGCTTTTCAATCATATCATACTTGAGCTTTGTGGCCTGTAAAGATTTGCAAAATAATGCAATGGGTTTTTCAAAGCCTTCATCATTTTTTTGTAACAACACTGTAGCAATAGTATGGAAAGAAGCAAAAGAGAAAATGTACATTGGTTATCAGGGGACTTCAAAACTAGAGCATATTTGATAGCTTGTTTGATGCTCTTGAATGCCTGACTAGGCTCTTTACTCCAAACCACCTTCTCTCCCTACTCCAACATTTTGGAGATAGGTCTTATAATCTCTGGAAAATTTGTTACAAACCTCCTCAAAAAGTTAATTTGGCCAAAGAATGACTGAATTTCTTTTATATTCTTTGGTTGAGGAATCTTGTCTATGGTGGCTACCCTCTTAGGGTCAATTCTCACTCCCTCATTGGATACAATATGCCCTAACAATTTTCCTTCACTAACTCCAAAGACACTTTTTTGGATTGAGTGAAATTCCATATTCTAATGCCCTAATGAATATATTCTCCAAGTGCATGAAATGTTCTTCTTCTTTCTTGGATTAGGATATCAAATCATCTTGGTAAATTGCCAAGAACAAGTCAATAAAATCAGAAAAGGCTACATCCATATCCCTTTGGAAAGTAGCACTTGCATTGGTTAAACCAAATGGCATCCTGACATACACATAGGTGCCCCATGGAGTTGTGGATGCAATATTGTACTGCTCAGGCTCCTTTAATTTCACATGGTTGTATCCAAAAAGACCATCCATCACAGACAACAGCTCACAACCAGTTACCTTTTGCAACATGGCCTCAATGTTTGGTAGTGGATAATAATCCTTCAATGATGATATATTCAGATTTATAAAGTCCACACATAATCAAGTATATCACCATTTTTCTTCCTAACTAGCACCAAATTAGACACCCATGAGGAATGCCTAATTGGATTTATGATGCCAGCATCCCTTATCTTAACTAGTTCCTCCTGCATTTTTGGAGCTAAGGTTTGATTGATGGGTGTTTGCTTCTGCCTAAAAGGCTTGGAATTTTCTTTCAAATGAATCTCATGTTAGAATAGTTCCTCTCTGTATGCTTTCAAGTCATCATATGACAAAGCAAAGACATGTCTATATTTTCTCAATAAGGAAATCAACATTGCCTTGATCTTTGGTTTCATATTTTTTCCCACATACACCTTTTTAGGGGCATTTTCAATCCCCAAATTCACTTCTTCTAGATCATCTAGATGGGTGGTAGTTGTTTTAACTTTGCTTTTATCCTGACTATCAAAGACCCTCTCTAATGCCACAAGGCCCTTGGGGGTTTTATTTGTCTTCAGTTGGATGACTTCATTCCCAAAGGCAGTATCCTTACCATCTATATTTTGAACAAAAGCCCCAAAGTCAATCTCCTGATTTTCATATTCATAAAAAAAAATTAAAAACTTTAAAATATCTTCGTCGTCATTGAATATTTTCCAATTATGTACATTATCCAAGATTGATGGCCTTGCTTGTATCTCAACCTTGGATATACCATAAAAAGTTATATCATCTAGTCTTAATGCAATGTTTGCAACCAAGTCTGCCACTATGTTTTTTCCTCTCTCCATCTAGTCAATTTTGAATGCATTAGATTGCTCAATAGAATCCCAGACAACATTTTTGTATTGTTTTAGTCTATTGTTCTTGTATGCATATTTGGATCTCTCTTCGGATATCACCAAATCAGAGTCATCAATTACCATTAACTTCTGTATCCCATGCTTTTCAGCCAGCCTCAATCCTAGTAACAATGCCTCATACTCTACCACATTGTTTGTGCAAACAAAGGAAAAAATTAAAGAAAACTTATAAGTGTTGCCACTAGGTGATACCAGCAATATACTTGCACTAGATCCTTCCTTAGAATTTGCACCATCAAAGACATCTTCCATAGTCCATCCTTCTCAAATAATCTTGCAACTTCATTTTCTATGGGTGTAGGTCATCTGCCACTTTCTCTTGGTAGTTCTTCCACCTTAAATTTATTGATATTAGTATCTATAAAAAGAATTGTATCATCTTCAGGAACATGCTCTAGCATATGTGTCTCTTTTGGTTCTCTAAACACTTGGACATCCTTACCATCAATAGGAAAATTGGCATAAGACATGTCACACTGCATGCTACCTCCCATGGAAGCACTCCACTTCCTAGATAGCAACATTCCATAATTAAGTGGGATATCCACCACCACTACACTCATTTTGAATTATTTCTCTAGGTATGCATCTAATCTATAAAGAAGCTCATTGATTACACCGGTCACAAGGACATCCCTTGAATCCATAGCATGGCACTTGTCATGGGTACTATCAAATTTTAATGATAGTGCCTCCATGATCTTGGAAGGCATTATATTATTGGATGCTCAAAAATCAATGATACAATTTTTTTATAAAATCCCTCAACAATCAGTGTGAGGAAGAATGGGTCTATCTTTTCAGGACATGCAATCATTGAATTTCTTAGAAAAATATGAGGTATTTTAGTGATTAATCCCTCTACTTCTTTCTCTTTCTTTTCTTTTCACTCACTATGGGTGGAGTGGACCCCGCTAATTCATTACATGTTATAGTAGTGCCATTGATAAGGGCTACTGCCTTTTATTTGTGCTCGTCAATCCTCATCATCTCAAGCAAAGGGATAGAAAATTTTACTTGAATAAGCAATTGAAACATGTCAACAAGAGTGTATTTAGGTAAATCAACTGGGATCATACCTTGTTTTGTACCACTCTTCTTTTGTGGATTCTTTGTTGTTTTAGCTTTGGGCTTAGCATCTTTTCTTGCAGCTTCAAAATTATGTTTTTGTGCCTTTTTCTTCACAGCAGGGGACTTGGTATCTCCATTTTTTTTGGTTTATCCACTTTATTAGCCCAAATTTTATCTCCCTTACTTTCTTTAGCTTTAAGTGCTTCCCCTTTACCATCATATTTTTTCTATTTTCCTTTCACATTCTGCTCTTTGATAAAGAGACTGATTGTGCTACCTTGGTCACCACCCACTATTCTATTCCTCAAATGATATGAACCTTTGCCTTGTGCAACCAAGGCCACTGTATATCTTGTGATTTCTTCATCTGAAGGTCTCCTTAGGGACATATAATATTTGGATGCTTCTAGTGTGTACACTTCATTATCACTATCATCATCTTTATTAGAGAGCACTTGTTGGTAATATGCATTGGAGATATGCCTTTGGTCATCCACATCCATTTCATGAGACTCCAAATAAGATGAATGCTCATTATCAGCAAAATCAAAACCGTCCATGATCATATTGATGTCAACATCATCCTCATTAGACTGATCACAATCCTCAAGTACACCTTCTTCAACTTCCACCAACTATGAAATTGCACACTGATGAGGAGAATGTTGCATTTGACACACCATGCACCAAGGGGTCTCATCAACAAAATTGCTTGAGTTCTTCTGCAAAGGATCTGGAGTAACCTTGTTTTGAGCATTCTTCTAATTGTTAGGAATGAGTTTCCCGTTATGCCATTTTGTATTATATGGATGATATTGCAACTGAGGGGGTCTCTCATTCTTATGGTAGTTGGAACTTTCATTTGACATACCCTTTTCTTGCCTTGCAATTCTGTTGCTTAGATCCTTCAATGTACTAGTAAAATTGTTGATCTTATCCTCAAGAGAGCCTCCTTTAGCACTAGAACTTTTATTTTCTCTCTTTAGATTTTTTATTATCTTTACATCATCCCTTCTCCCAAACTTACCAATTTCTCTACAAATACTATCAATATGGATGGCCATCTTATAAGCCTCTCTCAATGTCTGAGGATTTTTATCTAGCAGATGATAACTCATCTTTGCATCAAAGGCATTGCAATAGTTCACTAGACCTACATTATCATTCAATTTTAAATGAGGAAGTAACTGGTTCATGGCATTTTGAAATCTCACATTGAAATCAGTTGCACCCTCATTAGAAATTTTAACAATATTATTAAATTGATTCAAAAGGAACCTAAGTCAGTTTTATCACCATACTGCTCTCTGAACAACCTTTTAAACTCCTCCCAAGAACCAATACTCTCAGTGGGTAAACTTCTATACCATTCTTTGGCATCCTCAGTGAGTGACTGCATGAATAAATTCATCATCACATCCTTAGCTTCTACTTCAAAATCATCCATGACATTGACAAATGCTTTGAAGTGGTCCTCACCACTCAAGGCATTGTTTCTAGAGAATCTAACCAAGGAAGGCCTGAAATCTTCAGGAAATGGATTAGGATAACCAGGAATCCCAGTGAATCACAATTGCTGATATCTCTCCACTTGCATTGGTCTCCTGGTAGCTCAGTCTTTATGAGCATTTCTAGGCTCATCATCCTTTCAATCATTAGATTGATTCTTATTGTTACCCTTTCCATCTCCACCTTTACTACCACCCTTCTTCTTTCCATCACCATCTTCAAAATAAGAATTATTGTTTTTATCATTTCCTCCACCTCCACCACCCTAATCTCCACCACCACGTCAACTAGTAGTGTGTCCCTTAGAAATTTTCTTTTGTGAATCATTTTCAGTATGTCCAAAACCTAAGGCTATCGAATTAGGTATGGAGATTTTAAGGAAAAATATCTTTCTTGTTATTTCTGCATTTGAAGCTTCCATCACAGTCTTCTTCAATTCTTGTAGCAACTTTTCATTCTCCAATTGCAATCTCAAGATCTTAGGGTCTAGGGGTGCATTTGATGGGGTAGGATCAATCTTAACATTTCGGGTGGAAGCATTACTAGATGAAGTAATGTTACTTGTGTTGGTGTTGGTATTAAAGGTGTTAAAGGTAGTTTTCTTTTGCTAATCAATGGGATTTTTCCCATGATATATAAATTGTGATTTCTTAGCGATAGCAAATGGATCTAAGGCTTTAATGGTTGCAATGAATGTGGTGTAAGTATTTGTAGTAGAGGTTCCCATTTGGATAGTCACCTTAGGTGGATCATGAGCTATTTTAGCATCAAACTTAGAAGAATTTTCATAGATTTCCTTTTTCTTTGCATCTTCTCTCATATTTTCTATTCTTTACTTTTGAGCATCTCTTTCAAGCATCTTGGCTTTAATTCTATCATCTTTCTCTTTTAACTCCTTTGCTCTTTTTTCTTCCAACTCCCTAAGCCTACATTCTTCCTCTTACTTAAACCTAAGATCTTCCTCTTCTAAGGCTTGCATATATTTATCTATATCTTTCTCATTTTCCAGGATATCTCTGGACTCACTTGGATCAAGGGTAAAGAAATCAAGATTAGTTGGTTCTCCTTCAAGAGATTTGTGTAATTCTACATTAGCAGGTTCACCTATTGGCTTAAAATTACCACCATTAAAAATAGATCCATCCCAGGACTTAAAGGTTCTAAGAACTTATTTTTCTCCCATAATTTCCACCTATCTTCTTCTCTTGAGACATCAAGTTCATTATCAAAAACTTCCTTAGTGAGAAAACTCCCCTGATTTACATTAGGTACCTCAATTTCACACGCTTCTTGAATATTTGTACTATTTACCTCATTATTAAAAGTAGGAGATACATTAGTGGGAAGTTTAGTAGACTTAATTGATTCATCATATTTCTTCACCCGGGTGGTTGCTTATCCTTCGAATGCTCAGATTCCATCTTATGTTCAAGCTACTTCTTTGTGTAATTTATGGTCTTCCTCATGGTGTCAAATTGTATCTCAAAATTATCCTTCTCACTTTGTCTTTGGGAGAGTATTCTTGCACCGACACAAGAGACTTCAGAGTCGCCACCCAGGATACTGGGAAATAGAAGTTTATCACACTTTAGGGTTGTACTTGCAATATTAGAGAAGACTTTGAACATAACCTGACACAAGATGGAGGAATGAACTAGACTTTGAAGCATAAAATTAGGCATGACTTATATGAAAAATATTTGAACCAATTGGTCTCCAAGCAGTGAAGAACAATAAAATACTTGACTCTGACTGCACTAGATCTACCTAGAGATGTTGTACTTAGCAATTTCCCAAGTAGATTTTCCAATCTATTGGTTATTTTTTTAGAACCAAACTTGATCTCATTAACTACCTATGAATTCACCATAATTCAATGGTAAATAGTGGTGAGGATTGGCCAACAAATAGGTACTAGATTTCTAGGCTAGACCTTTACTCTTTAGGCTCTGTGAAACCTAGGAGGGTGATCTTGACAATGTCTATATGATACTCTTGTGCCATTTTATCATAAACATTGAAACAAACATATATATTCCCATTAGATCCAAATAGAAAAAATTCTTTAAGGATTTGGCTTACCCTTTAACAAATTGTACCTAAAGCAAGGAATAAAAATACTTCATACAACTATACTATAATTATAGGTGTGTTAGAAATTTTCATTAAGAATTGTGTTCTTTCCCAGGTACACGCAGGCTCACTAACATCAAAGATAACCAAATAAATGGACCAATGCTTTATTTAAGGGTGACAGATTCACACATACAATAAACTATAATACATTAGCAATGGAAACAAGTATTAAAAGACTATTATGTATTTCTTTGCAACACACAACTTGATGCATCCATAAATAGAAATTTCTTAATAATCCTTGAACTAGACTTACAAATCTATGACCTCATTTATGCAATTATTTAGCTCTTTGAACTAAAGCAAAAATAAAATCACATAGTCAATTAGAGTGATTGACAACAAATAAAAGAACCTTGATCCATTTATTCATAAGTTGAAAGAAAAAGTACAAAGGAGAGAGACTAATTCCAAAACTTTCAATTATCCATTGCATTCTATTAGTACTGTAAAACCATTCTGCTCATTACAAATCTAAATGTATTCCTAAGACTTAACACTAATCTATTTCATTGTGCTTGAAAATACAAAACAAATAATTATATGAGCTCAAAATTTGCTTAACCATCAAAAGACTCATGTAATTAGCCTTCAATTCCCATTTATAGAAACAGGGGAGCAACAAGCATCAGACCAAATTACAATCAAAGTCACATTTAAATTTGAAATACATTTCATTTCAATTTCAAAAATTTCCCATATAGTTATATTTGCATCCTTTGAAAGTGGGGAGAAAGCACATAAGACAAAACTTATTTGCATTTGTTGAAGAAGATAGACCACCTTCCAAAAGGAATCTTTCATTTGTTGTAACAACACCAAAATATCTTCTTCACGAGCCAAAGTATTAACCATGTGCATTCCCAATCAACAAAATTCCAAAGCATAAAAAATAGTAAAAAGAAAGAAGACTAACCCATCCAAGTCAACATTTATGCTACCAATTTCTATGTTGGGGAGAAAACAATATTTTTTGTAATACTTTAACAAAATCCTAACCTAGCCTATTTCCAGGCTATGCATTGTTTCTCTCATGTCCATTAATCACCATGGTTGCAGGTTGCACTCACCACCCCACAACTGCAAATAATTCCTCCCACACATCCAAGTATTTGTTCTTCCAATCCTAGAACTCATCCTCAGTGGGCCAACTAAAGCTCATGACTTTATCATCCTTTTGTCTATAAGGTGAATATTTGGTAATAACTTGATTGGCTTCCTTATCAAGCTCTGTGTTGGCCTCCTAAAATGATTTAACAACTATTCCTTTACAACCGTGATTTAGAGATTGGAAATTTAACCTGAATAGCCATTTCAATCATCATGAAGGTGCATTTAACTTGTCAACCCAGGGACGTGAACTTGAAATAGTTCAACACAATATGTGCACTAGGAATCCAAAGTAGCCATTTTCATTCTATAGCTAAGAAAGACACAATGCTAAAATTAAATTGCTTGGAAAGGAATAACATAAATGTTGAACATCAACCAACAACTATACTAAGCTGAAATGCATGACATAAATAAAAATATGAGAAAAAAAACAAGAAACTACTCTATCTGCTTTGGCTACAGGAATAGTCACAGAATGGAATTCCAGTGGCTGTAGGAACAGTCGGTGCCAGATTCTTATCTAATTACTGAACATAAAGTAATACTAAACTAATACAAAAATAAAGGATGAAATACTCACCAAGTGGGTCCCCTTGGATAAGTATCCTCTAATACTAAAGTAAACTCAGATACTCAAACTTAGAACTTCATTTTATTCACTAGAATTCATGAGTACAAAAGAGTAGCATAACTGTATTGCTGAAAACTTAAGAGTGCAAGTACAATATTAGATCATGCAACCTCCTGAGAAGGATCATCTAATCCTTATTTATACTACCAAATAAGCAAGGAAATAAACTCCATCAACTGGGAGGACACACTTCAGAGAAAGCAGAGAAAGTGGAGAGGCAATTACGCGCGCATGGAATCTGGTCAGACTTGCCTGCAGATTTAGCACAACAATAACACCTATAATTGCTCAACATCAATAAAGATCATTTACAAGGTGGTTACATTCAGTTTGCATGGGGAATCTCCTATTTTTGACCCCCTTTGACCTTTGAATGATTTCCTTATTGGACGTTATGGTGCATGCCCAACTGGCAGTGTCTTTCTCAATTTAGTATCCTCAAATTATATCTACATGGCAATGTCAGTACACGCAATAATTGCATATCTGTAACCACCTTAAAGAAAATTAATTAACCACATGCATAATTAATATGGATAGTCCATATAACATGCAAATGTCATTAAAGATTTGTAGAAACAGGATTAGGCCCAATGTTTATAGTTTGAGGAAATATCATAAAAATATCAACACTTAACATCAAGGTCCATGACTACATCAAAAAATAAATCATAAATTCTACCCAAAATTAGACCATAAATTAGACTCATCACTCCCCCCAACCTAAGGTTTTGTTGGTCCTCCAGCAGGGGAAGGGTTGCTCTTCTGCTTGGTCAATGCTCTAAAATTTTCAACTGACAATTGTCCCACAACAGTGTTTGTTGTGTGTGAATCAGGGTCCCAATAGAATCCTCCCAATCTATCCAATATGCTCCATTTATGTCTCTTTGTATCCATATCATAGTGGTAAAACCTAAAGTTTGGTACGGGCCACATTAGGATGGGTGGCTGAAAATTCAGGAGAAGCTAGAATCATCCTTTTTTCCTTCCAATTTGAATATATCTGACAATTCTTTTAAGAGTTGCAACATAGTTTTGGATGGAATGAGGCTCAGCCTACTTTAGCTCATCAATTAGGTTGTTCCATCTTTGTGATAGGTATCTCTTCATAGTTTCCTCTTTTTCTTGTGTCTTCACCTGATATTCACTGTAGACTGCTTCTATCTAGGGCATGATCCTATTACCATAGCTAGGTCTGAGAAGCATTCTATGCCATTCCCTGTAAATGTCCCTTGGATTCCTTGATTCAGCCCTAATGGACAGAGGGATGTTGGATTCCATTTGCTTATAAGCCCCATATTGTTGTCCCCAACTAATCTCATTTTGCACCAAGGACATAAATGCCCTTAATTGGACATCCCAAACATACAACAATGGATTCCAATCATGGTCTTGAGTCACAACATAATTATGCAAATAAAATTCACACAACAAATTCTTCATTTCAAGGGAAGTAATCCAATAAGCATTGAAAAATTCAATAGGAGTCTCAATGGAAGGGTTCAAACCTAAGACAATCCTTTCCAGCTTAAAAGAAAGCTACTTCTCCTTCAAGTGCAGAGCATAGACCCTTGGAGGGGTCCTGCACTCTAAAATCTATGGTACCAAAGCTACCATATCATCCACCTTCTTCTTTAAGGTAGCAATTAATGCATCATTGTCTTCAATCTCCTCATCTTTCTTTTGAATTTCCTTCTTCAACCTATGTTTCTCCTCCTTCCATTCTTCTTCCCTTATTTGCATCTCTTTCCATAAATGCATTGCTACCATGTGCATTGAAGAATCAAGGGGGTTATGTATTCCTACTAGTATTTTTCCTGGCATTGATGCTTGCTCTTCATATAGTAACAACTGCAAGGATTCAAGTTGTTCCGTCAATTCTGGCTGCAGGGGTACTGATTGTTCTCCCAATTCTTGTTGTTGCTGCAAGAACTCCTACTCTTGTTCTTGATCTTGCTCATGCTACAGGATCTCTTATTGCAGGAAATCTTTATTTTCCTCATACCCTTGATTTTTGACTTGTTCTACAATATCATCAAGATTTTCCAATGTTATGTTTGCTACCATTTTAAATATATCATCTTCCTCGACATTATCTTGCCTCATTGGAGCTTTTGTATCCCCCTATGATTTTTTCTAGACTTAGGGCTTTCTTACAGAGGCATACCAAAGGTTGGCCTGGCTAGTCTTGATTTTCTTGGAGGGCTTTCATGTCTTTCTTTGGCTACAAGATGAACATTGTCAACCTTCCACTTTTTAGAGCTTGGTATTTCTTTTTTTGCCGGCTGCTTTTTAGATTTTTATTTTCTCATTTTTGTGTGTCTTATGTGCCCTAGTTTTCATTAGGATACCAAGAGGAACATCATCATCAAAATCTGGAGGGGAACTTTCTTTTTCTGAGTGCTCTGTCCTAGAAGAGCTAATTTCTATGGATTCTTCTGCTGTAGGAGGGTTTACACTAGGGCATGTGCTAGAGGTTGAAGCACCAAGAGTGGCTTCATCCATGCTCAATCTCCTCCTAGACCTACGAGGTTGAGGTAAAACCATAGATCGCAAGTGCTCAGGTCTAATTTGATCAATTTTTATGAATTCTTCCCAGGCCATTCTAGACATATCATGTAGAGACTTCTCAACTAACAATTTAATTAGATAATGGTGGGAAACAAAATTGTACCTACCTTTATTAGTCTCGACCGCCATGATTGAAAGAAGTTTGTATAGTACGTTTGACAAATTCATCCTCCTCTCGTTACTCATGTGATTCAAAAGTTTGAAGTGCATAGAATGCAAATTCGACTGGTGACCTTCACAAGTGATATATTTTATGACATAAACAACTATCTCCTTCCATGGCTTAGGAAGAGAGGTTCTCTTTGCACCTTTTTTATCTATGCTCAATGGAGGGTCACTCAGTTCTTTAAATTTGGCCCTAGGTGACCTAGTGTCTCTAGAAGCAGGGTAATTTTCACCATCTGTAGGCAACCCTATAACTTTTGCAATCCTTTCTTCAGTCGATATGACCTCCAACCCTTTTACCATGGTCTTCCCTTCAGACAATGTCTGGGAAAATTCTAGTTCAATGTCTTCGTCAAAACCATCCAACTTTAGGAAGTAGTCTAATCACCCGCGGTTTCTAAATTTGTCCAAGCATGGTGCATCCTGTAGTAATACATCATGCACTATGGGTTCATTTCGAATGAACCCACCTCCCATTGTCTATAATCAAACAATCACTCTGAGTTTTCCTTCCTAAAATTCTCGTCTGAAAACCAAATTCACCTTCCTGCAACACTTGCTAAATTTCTAATGTCAATGTTGACTAAATTTTCCCTTTCTACTTTACCTTTTGTTTTCAGCTTTATATTATGATAGGGTCAATAATGGAAAGAAAGGAGTAATAAAGGAAAGCTATGATGGAGAGAAATGGCAGTGGGAGTTGGTGTCATGTCACACATGTGAGCTGTCCTCTCACTCAGATTTCAAATTACCTCAATTTAAATTTTGCTGACGTAGACCAACATGGGCTGGCACGTGGGAAAAGTATTCACATCTTTTTCCTCCCCCCCAACCTAAATTTGGGCATGTGTCTTCACATGCGAGATGATGATTTGACAGGGGTAGGGAATAATGATATGCTATGGTGAATGTCCATATTAACGTACAACAATTAAATGAATGCACTAGACAATTAAGATATAGCAATTAATGCACACATACCTAAATGTGTGGAGGATTCGTTGCAAAGATTGTGGAGAAAGTATCGTTCACCTTTTAAGAAATAAGTTGAGAAATTAATGAAAATGAGGTGGTATGAGGTGGAGTGGAATGAAATGAAGTGATGGAAGAAAGAGAAAGGTGGAGATGGATGGGTGGATGGGTGGAGAAGTGGACTCCCACATAAGTGGAAGTATTTATTATGAAAAGTACATACCTTAATTATCCAGGAGGGACACTAGGTCCACTTCCTTCGGTTGCAGGAAGCTCAAGTATTGCATGTTGAGTGAATTGTTGCATGAACTCCTCCTTGGAAGTTGGATTGTGATATAATCTAAGGCAATGACCATTGAAAAGAAACTTGAATTTGACTGGGTCAATAGTAGTGAGTTGCACAAAACCATTAGGGAATACTTCAACAACCTCAGATGGTCCTAGCCACCTTATCTGCAATTTTCCTACATTGTCCTAATACCTTGAGTCATGGAGCAGGGCCCAATCTCCTAGTTGGAATTTCTTGTCCTTGATGAATTTGGCATGCCACTTGACTCTTTGATTTATTACTATCTCTGTGTGATGCAAAGCTACTCTCCTCATCTCATCTAAAATATTTACCTACATGATTCTTTCTCTTTGTGCCTCAAAGATATCCATCCCCAAATCTACTGCAGTCCTAAGAGTAGTTGTTTTCCAGGTAGTTCTGTAGGCTCAAATAGCTTATGGTAATCTGTTTGCCCAATCCTTTCTATGGATAGCTACTGTTTTGGTTAGAATAACTCCAATTTCTCTATTGGTCACCTCAACTTGGCCATTGGCTTGGGGGTGATAAGGAGTAGACTTCCTGTGTCTTATGTTGTACTCATTGACTAGTGTTGCAACAAGGGTTGATGTGAATTGAGCCCCTTGATTAGTCATATCTCTCTTAGAACTCCATACCTTGTGAAAATCTCCTCAAAGAAATTTTGCAACCTTGTTATTGTTGTCAATAGATTTGCACCCTGCCGAATGCAATATTCAACAATCTACTGAAACATGGAAACCTTCTTCAGATGTGGGTGATTTGAACGAAGAAGGAATCTCCAGAGTGAGCTGGTTCTCTGAATGATAAATTTTACTCTTAAGATGTTCTGAGGGAAAAGGGATAGAAGGATGGACTGATAAAACTTAAACCAACTGATGATTAACTTATTACTTCTGACAGAAATTAGATCTTCCACTCACAACAATTCCTTGATTACAATAGTTCCTACAATCTCACCAATGCATGATTTCATCAATAATTCATATGAAGATTCAAAGACATCGAATACATCATATAACCTGAAAACATGAAAACCTGTGCAGAAAACTCATAAAAGTAGGACATTAAGGCTTCAAAATGAAAACACAAAGCATCAAACTGCTATTACCAGTCTTGTGACAAGAAAATGGAAAGAACTCTGCTGTATTACTAAAACTGAAAGAGTGTCAATCTGCCAAAAACTGAGTACAAAAGGTTCACAAGCTCAAAAATGCATAAGAGCAGGAACTGGAATCTGAACTCAGAAGGAGAGCTAAAAAGTCTAAGTCTTTTGAAAGGCATAACTCTCGAGAAACCCTAATTCGAGCTTAGAAAAAAGCTCAAGGAAAAAATCTTCAAACTGTCTCAAAAACTGCCTAAAAGCATAAAAAAGCATATTGCCTTTATGATGAACCTGTCAAGCCTCTAAAAATAGGTTGAATCTGCTTTGAAAGCTCAAAAAACACCTTATCTCTCCAAGATAAGTCACAAATCCGACCAAGAGAAGAAGTCAATAAAAAATCTGCTAAAAATAGCAAGAAATCATAAAACAATTTATAGAAGATTGCTTTATGATTCTGTTTTACAAAGTTGCGGATTTTACAATTTGTTCATTTTTTGCAATTTAAAGACTAAAAAATCTTTTGTAGAAAAGAAAACCTTCTTATCTCTCCATTACAATATTTGATTTTTTCAAAAAATCATAAAATATTACACATCATTATCTTCTCATCAACTTCTCTCATTGATTTCTCTAAAATCAATTAAAATCAGAAACCCTAAATAGGTAATTGACCCAAAACCTAACCCTAGGTCATAAAGTAATTACCATTATACCCTTATTGTCATTGTTTTCTCATAAAACAATAAAATAACCCACCTTCAAGACCTCATATTTCACTAAGGAAAAAGAAATAAGTCATAAAGACTTAACATATTAACCTAATATATGAATTTTCGGCCTCCACATATATCAAACTTCAGACTCTTGATAAACTCCAATACAAGGCTTAATAAACCTAACTCAAATTAACCCACATGCCTATTGACAAATGCGAATATTCTGGATAATTATAGTGTTGGGTTGAATTAGGGCATGGGGAAAACAAGGTCTAACCCTAAATCATTTCATTTTGGAATTATCACTTGAGGAAAATAAGCTTTGTCTGGAAAGAAAGTGCCACCATGATTGTGTTGAACCTGAGCTGGTGTGCCTTGGGAATCTTCACCATGCTCTTCAGTGGTCGAGCTACTCAGAGGGTAAGCTTGGTTTTTATAGTATTGAAGCTCTTTACTTCATTTAAAACAAGAACAAACACCATGGCCGCAGCCTTCATTCGGTGATTTCTGACTTTTCTTTCATCCCGGTGCTTTGCTCTTCCTTGGCCGTCATGAGCTCGAACTCGGCCTCTATTGAGAAACTCCATGAGAGAGCTCGCTTGTTTGTTTTTGCTTCCTTCTACTGTGACAGGGGTAAGCTATCTGCTCATTGCTTCTATGGATTCACATTTTGTTCACTTTGGCCTTATAGCCACAGCTTGTTCATAGCCTCTAATGCATTTACCTTGTAATTTTTTGTGCTTACATCTATTGTTAAAGCTTAACCACTATTTTGAGAGCTCGACTCTTAGCTTCTGGATGCTTTGTGAAGCTCTTGGCAGCGGCTAGGGTGCTTTCCCACAGATCTGGACTGGTGAGTTGTGCTAAAACACATACTGTCTCCTTCTAAAAAACTCAACCATCTTTACTTAAGATTACATGGCCATGTACAGGCCGCCATACATGTATTGTAGAAAGCATTTTTTTGAGATTTTGGGCTCGACCCAAAATAGGAAATCCACCTTCTTGTGTATTAGAAGACAAATCTGCATATGGGTATTTGAAACTTCTGAAAAAAAATGTATTTTCTCCATTCTGAAGCTTGGCTCAACACAAGAAATTCGTATTTTTTTATTCTACTGTTGTCTCATGCAAAATCTTCACATGGGTTATCGTGATTATTGCATTTTCTGTACTTTAAATGTAACCCCGAAAATGGGTACTTGAGATTCAAAATTGCAAATTTATTTGTATGATTCTATTCATATGGGCTCAACCCAAAACAACTAGTGGTTTATTTCGGACTCCTGAAACAAAAGAATGACATGGGTATTTGTATATCTTGTAGAAAATGTATCTATTCTAATTTCTCTTCAGAGCTCGACCACCGGTTCTTTGCATTTGTTCTTGTTATTTACTTAACAAACTCTCTCATGGATATCACTAGAAATGGTGAAAAATATGTATGTTTGCTATATTTAGTGTATGGCTCGACCCATATGACCAGTGGTTTCTGCTTTTTGTTGGTATTTTTGTGCTTGTTAATTTCCTCCATACAAGTGCTTGACAGTGAGAAGGGAACTAAGAATTTTCTGAAAACTACCGTATGACAAAACACTTAACTTGCTGTTCTGGAAAACACACCCATATGAGCAAATTGGAAATGCTGAAAATCTGATTCACATGGTATTTTACCTTCTTTAACTTTCTTCATGGAAACATTGTAGAAATTTTCTCTTTAACAAGACCTTCTCCTGAGTATATATCATTTTGAATACATCCTATTTGTATTACATTGAAACTTGATATTCTTTCAGCTTCTTATTGCCTAAAGCTTCCACATATCTGCATTTAAAAGATTCCCCTTGTGCCTTTTTGTTCATGTGTACTTTGCTTGACACTTGTAATTCACTGAGGATAATTCTGGATACACATGGTACTTTGATTGTTGTCTTTAGCTAAACACTGATACATGGTTTTATTTGAAACATCCTTCTAGCCAGAATGAGTTGTTTTGTCCCTGCACACTACTTTCAATGAAAGCTCACATGCTTCCTTACATAAATAATGCCTCAGAAACACCTTTTGGAACGAAACTGTTATCATTTTACCCTGTGATTCTTAATTCTATATTCGCTTATTAGTCAACTGGAACTGGTGATTCATTTAACACTTGATCATTTAACACTTGAATGCACTGACTGTCTTTTGTACTCTTGAGCAACATGGTACTCTTCATGCATTTTTATGTTTCACTTATCAAACTGTTCTTTAAATCTGCTCTCTTTCATGATGAAAAAATCAAAACAAAACTCTTGATTAAGGCATAATGTATGCATGTTCACTATCCTTGACTGTAAAAGAATACCGATGAACTGGAACTTGCATGACATATGTGATTATGATGAACACAAAACACAGAATATGAATTATGCAGCAATGTCTGATATAAATGTACTCAGCTGAATTGATTGAGTGAACTAAACTCACTGTTCACCTGTAGCCTTCAGAAAAATTAACCTGATCGTTATGAATGCACAGTTGGTTTAGTAGCTCGATAGATAACTCTGTTTTACTCCTTCAGTTGTATTTCATTTCCTTTGATGAACATGATGATGCAATCTTTAAATCAGCCCATTTAATGAATAGGACAACATGTCGAGCTCTACCCTTGTGGGAGCCCATTTTTATCCACATGCTTGGTCTTCGAATAATGATCAGCTTCATGATTTTACCTATACCTGCACAAGGAAACAAACCATGTTAGCATAAAAATAGAATATGATGATCGTGATATTGTTGTTTCTCCTTCAGCTCATTTCCTCTGTACTTCTTTGATTGCTTCAATGCATGATTAATATTAGGCTGTACTATTGTGGGTGCCTCGTATAGGTTACTTCATAATCAGAGCCACTGACACCCCCTCTTTTCTCTTACAAGTCGACGAAATTCGAGGAGACAAAGGTGCACCATCATCGTCAACCATAAGCCAAAACAGGCAATGATGATTATGTTGTTTTCTTATGTGATTTCCTTTCTGCATCTTCAATAGTATAGTGTGCTATTAGTGATACATTGCGATAGTCACATCCACGACTTGTGTGGATATTTGATTTCATCTTTTATGCTTTTCATTTGAAAAGGAAATGCATTTAAATGCAAATGTTGTAATATCATTCTGCTTCTTGCAATCAAATGAAGCCTTGTAAAATATGAGTCTTTTCATGAAATAAATGAAAGCATTTAAAATGCTCTATTGTTTATATGCTCAATTATGTACTTTACTTAATTCTGGAACATGTGGATGGCACTCTGAAATTTTTATTTTCCTTTTAAATGCACAACTGTCACCTGATGAGTAATAATAACAATGCGAAACAACACTTAAACTTAAACTGCAATTTCACCTTAAGATGTAATAATGTTCAGCCAACTCCACCAATTGAGTTGAGGAAAAAATTTGGTAACAGTTATCTCTTGCATGCTTCACGGCCTTAACTTCTACCCACTTTGTTACATAATCAGTGCATACCAGGATATAAGACTTACCATTTGATGGAGGGTCAAGGGGTCCTACAAAATCGAATCCCCACTTGTCAAAGGGAGTGATTACTACCTGAGGGTAAAGTAGCATCTCATCAAATTTGGTTGGCCTACCCATTCTTTGGCATCTATCACATTTTCTTGTATACCTTCTTGCATCCTTGCGAAGTGTTGGCCAGTAATATCTTGTGTTCAAAATATTCATTACTGTCCTCTTGATTGCAAAATGTCCTCCACACGGTTCGTTGTGACATGCATGTAAAATTTTGTATGTCTCATCTTCTCTCACACATCTCCTCATGACATGGTCTGATACAGTATAAAACAAAAATCCAACAATCCATGAAAAAGGAAAATATTATTCAATGAGTTCCCTTCTTTATTTTGGAGAGAAGTGAGGAGGAACTCTACCTGTGACCAGATAATTAGCTATGTCAACATACCAAGGTGTTTGTACACTGATGGAGAGTAGATGCTCATCAAGAAAAGAGTCATCTATGGCTTGATTATCCCCTGATGTAGTCAGCCTTGAAAAAAAATCTACAAAAACATTGGCCTTCCCTAGTTTATCCATAATGGTTATGTCAAACTCCTACATCAACAATAACCATCTTACTAGCCTACCAAAGATCAGAGGTTTATTCATGAGTTACCTAATGGTTGCATGATTAGCATGCACAAAGATTTGGTAACTTATTATGTAATGCCTAATTTTTTTTAGGGCATAGATCACTACTAGCATTTCTTTTTCTATCACTGTGTAGTTGAATTCAATTTCCTGCAAATTTTTGCTGACAAAATAAATGGCATTTTCAATAGCTTTTTCTTTTTTTCCTAAGACTGCTCCTATGGCATAATCCGATGCATCTGTATGGATGTGGAAAGGAAGCTCCCAATTAGGTCCTTTGAGTATAGGAGCATGAGTCAAGGCTACCTTCAAATCAAAAAATGCCTTGTCACAATCTTCAGTCCGCTGGAATTTAGCATCTTTAGTGATAAGAGTATACAATGGTGCTGCTATTTTGCTAAAATTATTGACGAAGCACCTATAATATCCTGCATGGTCCAAGAAACTCCTAACATCCTTTTGTTTTGAAGGTGTGGGCAGATTTTTGATCACCTCAATATTTGCAGGATCTACTTGAATTACTTTGTGGGAGATGTAGTGGCCAAGGGCTACACCTTCCTGCATCATCATGAAGCACTTTTCTCTATTTATAGATAGATTTTGGTCTTTGCATCTTTGTAGGAATCTCCTGAGATTTTCCAATGCCTGATTGAAATCAGCACCATAGGTGGTAAATTCATCCATGTAAATTTCCATGCAATCAAGAGATATCTAAAAATATGCTAACGACTGCCCTCTAAAAGGTTGCGGGTGTATTGCATAAGCCAAATGGGAGTATTGAGTAGGCATAGGTTCCCCATGGATAGGTAAAGATGGTATTCTCCTGGTCCTCTTGTGCAATTTGGATTTGGTTGTAGCTGTTGAATCCATCTAGAAAAGAAAAGTATTTCTTTCCTGCAAGTGAGACCAAAACTTGATCTATGAAAGGTAAGGGAAAATGGTCATTTTTTGTGGAAACATTGAGTTCCCTATAATCAACACAAAATTTCCATTTCCTTCCTTTCTTGGGCACAATCACTAATGGAGACACCCACTGGCTATCTGTAATGGGGTAGATAAATCCTACATTTAGCAATTTTTGCAGTTCTCCTTTTACAATTTCTCTCAATGCAAGGTTATTTCTTCTTTGTGGCTACCTCACTGGGGTGCAATCATCTCTGATGTAAATTCTGTGAGTACAAAGCTTAGGGTCCAATCCCTTCATATCATGATAGTCCCACGAAAATGCATGTTGGTAGGTCCTCAATAAGTTTTTCAATAACAATTGTTGTTCTTCACTTAGTTTTTTCTTAGCATTCAGATATTTTCCTTTTGACACTTGCACTTGTGTAGTTAACTCTATCATGGTTTCTTCATTAATGCATGGTACTTTGAGTTCATATGGCAGCAATGTGTGGGAAATACCTATTGCTACAGGAAGTCTGGCTACAGGAAGAGTGGCTACAGGAAGAATGTCTACAAGAAAAGTGGCTACAAGAAGAGCAAGAAGAAGTGTTTTGGTTGGGGCAACAGAATGAGAAGATGATGCTTCTTCCACTTCACAATGATTTTGAATGATGTTAGCCAATACTCCGTCTTCATCTTGAGCTGCATAAAGGAGCTTCTTCCTAACATCATAAGTTGCACCACAAAATTAACTTTCTCAGCCTCTTCACCAACATATGGCTATACGGGATTATCCTCATCATGAAATGGCTGAGCAAGAGGATAAAAAACAAACTTTTTGGTGCTCTTCCCATAAAAAATGGTCATGTTATCTGACCGACATCTAATATATGCATCTGCAATTGCTAACCATGGCCTTCCAAGAATAATGGGATACTCGCCTAGTGTAGCTTAAGGAGAAGCAATCATGAAGTCTGTTGGGTACTCTCAGGAGTCTAGAATTACCACAAGGTCCTCCACTATACCATCAGGCTTAACAATAGAACTATCAACAAGCTGTAGGAAAGTAGGAGTAGGTCTCATGCTTGCAACATTTAGTTAATGTAGGATGTCCTTAGTCATTACATTTATTGCTGCCCTTAAATCAATCAAAGCATTCTTTATTTGGATCCCGTTTATAACTGCTACCATAGGACTACCTGGGTCATTGTACTTGGGGATAGTCACTTTCCCAAGCATGATGTCAGCGAGCTATCCCACCACATGAATTGTAGTTAGGTCTTTCTTTTTCTTGCCTGGCTTCTTGAGGCATGCTTCTTTGATTTCCTTGTCATAGATTGGGACATCCTTTATGGTCTAGAATAGAGGTATCTGGACATATATATGCTTCAATTGATCCAATATGTCAAAAGTTGTGTCCTCTTTTTCTTCTTTTTTCTTGGTAACTTCCAATCTCTGAGGAAATGGTGGTTCTTGTTCAGTCTGCTTGACTTGGACTAGTTTAGGATTTTTAGGTGCACTTGGCTAAATGAGATCATTCAGAGGTTCATCTTCCTCTTCCACAAGAATCTTAGTGATAATGGGCTTGGGAGGGGCTGGTAAAGTAGTTCCTAAATGCAAGTGGATGTCGCTTACTCTCACATCATATGCAAGGAATTGATTTGAATCAGCAGAGTATACAAGCTGCTGATGTGGTTTGTTATTTGGATTGGGTGTAGGCTGAGCTAGTAGCTAAGTAGGTTTAGGTGGATTTGAGCTTGGATTAGTAGGGGGAAGCATTATAGTAGGTTGTTGGGGCTGAGAAGGTGGTTGTATGTAACTGGTTTTTTGGGTTGGTCATTGTTGTCCTCCCCTCCAATGATTTGTTTGTTGCCAATTTCCTGGAGGTGGTTGTCAATGCCCTTAAAATTTATGCCAATTCCCTTGAGGTTTCTTCCACTGGGGTGGAGATTTTTGATGATTGGTCCAAGCATTTGGAGGGTTACCCCATGGTTGTGGTGGATATCCTCCATAGTTGGATGGAAATGGGGGTTTCCATTGGTTATTAGATGAATAGGAATCAAAATATGGCCCAACATAAGATAGTGGATCCATTGGCATACCTTATCTTGGAGGCCAAGAATTCCTTTGTGAAACATAGTAGATTTGATCTTCTTCAATCTAGATTGGTTTGAACTCAGGTGGAATCTGCTTACTTTCAATATTAGCTACTGTCTTGCATCTACAATCCTTCTTCTTTTGTCTGCAATGGGGGCAATACTTTGCCAACATTGCCTTTGCCTCCTCTTGTTTCTTCTTGGCCTAAAATGTATCCAAATGAGTAGCTAGATTATTTATGATGTCTTTCTTGAAATCTGCTAGCAAGTGTGTGATATCCATCCTTGAAACTCCACTAGTAGATGACTTACGCATAGAGGATTGGTAAGCTCTCCCTTTCTTTGAAGCAATCCTAGAATAGTTCTGGCATATTTTCTTGATGTCTTCCCAAGGAACTTGGGTGATATCTCCTCCTTCCATCAGGTCTAAGGCATTAGTTTAGCTCTCATTAATTCTTCTTAGGAAAAGTAGCTTTTGTGATTCTTCATTGAGGGTATGGTGTGGAGATTTTTGTAAGCAGAACAAAAACCTTGAAATGTAATCCTCCAAGCTCTCATCTTCCTTTTGTTGCATCCTGAAAATGTCATCTCCTCTCATGTCACTGCCTCTGCAATATTCCTTGTATTTCTCAAGGAACTTTGTCTTCATATCCTCCCAAGTTTCCATAGTATCTATGCCTAGGCTCATGAACCATCTCAATGCATCCTCTTTCAAGGTGGTAGGAAATAGCTTAAGCCTATGAGCATTGGTGGTATAGTCATAACTCCTATAGAGTATATCAAACTCGAACAAGAAAGTATCAGGGTCTTCTATAACAAGTCCATAAAACTTAGGAAGGGATGAAGCAGGGATATTTTGAGATTTTCAACTTCATTATGATGGGCAATGGGGAAAGGAAAAGTTGGTTGGTTAGGTCTGTTTCTATTTGCATCACCCATGCCTGCTTGATGGATTTCCCAAGAAAATGGATTCTCAAACTAATTTTGGTCTCTAGAGGAAGCTTCAAAACTGGTCAGATCAGGAAATACATCAACAAAGGGGTTTGGATCTTCTTCTTCTTCATTCCTTGGTAGATTTGGAAGCTCTTCTAGCTGGAATGGATCAGTGGTACAAGAGCACCCAATGCACACATTTCCAAAAAAATCAACATTTGATGGAAGGCATTAGGAATCTAGGATTAATTGAGTTATTTTATGTTAAATAAGGTCTTTTATACCATTATTGATGTAATCGGGGGTCTTTAGTGTTAGTTAGTGCCAAAAAATGCAAAAGGTTGCATAATAATGTGTTTATTGTCAAAATTGTCAAAATGCAAAATTAAGCAATGTAAGGGTCTAGGTGGTTAAAAGGTGGTTATAGGTGTTGGAGGAAGATTGTATTGGTTTAAAAATGTATAAAGGCCTTTGAAAGGCATGAGGAACTGATGATGGTTCGGTGGTGGTGAGCATTCTTTCAATAAAGCAACATTTCCCTATTTTTCATTGATTTTCTTCATTATTTCTGAGTTTTTGTGTTTTCCCTGCACTGTACAGGCCGTACATAGAAATTATTGCTCTAAATTCTTTGGATTCCTATAGGGGATGGTAGTAACGTGCTTTTGAATCCATATTGAAGTCTTAATAACAAATTTGAAGATTGTTCTGTTGGTTTTCTATAGACTGCCTGTGTAAAGCAGTGAGGGCACCGTTTGAGGTTTCATTATGTTTTAAGCCACCCCCACTTACTATCTCGACCTGTTACTCAGTGGGGTGGAATGGAGTTAGATTATAATATGTTTATTTGTATCCTATGGTAGAAATAAAGCGAGTTGTAGACTGTGGAATGTCACCATAGTATGAAATGATGCATTTTTCATGCAAGAATTGTTGGAACAGTAATGAAACTTGATGTATTGTTGATGGCATTATCTAGGAAACAGTGTTAAATGTCTGAGAAGACCCTAAGAGAGTAGATAGATGCTTTATTTGGGCTTGGAAAGCCTTGGAAGGGTGAAATGTTGAAAACCCTATGTGTTTGTATGTAAAATGAGGGTTTGTGAGTTCAGTGTCAAAATGCTCTTGAAACTAAGAAAAGACTAGTGAATTGGGCATTTTGGAACACATTTAAGGACTGTTCAATAGATTGAGGAGTTAGGAGGAGTTTGAAGGACACTTTGTTTATAAAACAAGGCTAATTCTTGTAGCCTTTTTTGTAGGGCAGTCTGATGATTCCTCTTGATGGTGTAAAAAACCTTGTAAAGTCTGATTGGAATATGGTATTAGGGTATGAGTGGATGCCTAAACGATGTTGAGATGGTCTTTTGGTGGCCTTCTCTAAAAGATAAGCCTACTTGGTGAGATTTGGAGTATATAGCCTTGATGGTGCTAGTTGGTTGAATATGGTTGAATGTGATTTCAAAGGTTGATATTTTATTGAAGTCTGATTTGTTTTCAATCTCCTCCACCTTGGCTCTGCATCAATCAGGATTTTTAGGAAGGAATCTCCCATAAGCATCTTTTCTCCTTCGTTTATGCATGCGGTATCAACTCACTATTAACCAACTCACACAAAGAATTGGTAAAGAATAAGGGGGGTCATTACTTCCTAAATGAGGGGTATGCTAAGAATAACTTTCAGAAATACTACAACAATAAAACTATTAATGACTCCAATAATTTCCTAGTTTGACACCATCTTCGACAACGACACCAAAAAAGGTTGGCCTCCTACAATAATTTAACAACTAGACCTTTACAGCCATGATTCAAAGATTGGACATCTAACCTGAATAGATATTTCAATCATCATGAAGGTGCATTTAACTTGTCAACCCAGGGATGTGAACTTGAAATGGGTCAGCATAGTATGTGCACTAGGAACCCAAAGTAACCATTTTCATTCTACAAGTAAGAAAGACACAATGCTAAAAGTAAATTGCTTGGAAAGGAATAACATAAATGCTAAACATCAACCAAAAACTATACTAAGTTGAAATGCATGACATAAATGAAAATATGAGCAAACAAATAGGAAACTACTTTGTCTGCTTTGGTTGTAGGAATAGTCATAGAATGGAATTCTAGTGGCTGCAGGAACAGTCGATGCAAAATTCTTATCTAATTACTGAACATAAAGTAATAATAAACTAATAATAAACTAAAGGATGGAATACTCACCAAGTTCCCCCCCCTTGTATAAGTATCCTCTAATACTAATGTAAATTGAGATACTCAAACTTAGAACTTCATTTTATTCACTGGAATTCATGAGTACAAAAGAATAGCATAACTGTATTGCTAAAAACATAAGAGTGCAAGTACAATATCAGATTGTGCACCTCCTTAGAAGGAGCATATGATCCTTATTTATACTACCAACTAAGCAAGGTAGTCAACTCCATGAATTGGGAGGACACCACTTTAGGGAAAGCAGAGAAAGTGGAGAGGCGGTTATGCCTGCATGGAATTTGGTCAGACGTTCCCACAAATTTAGCACCACAGTAATGCCTATAATTGCTCAACATCAATAAAGATCATTTACAAGGTGGTTACATTTGGTTTACATGGGGAATCTCTTGTCGTCGACCTCCTTTTACCTTTGAATGATTCCCTTGTTGGACGTTATGGTGCATGCCTAGCTAGTGGTATCTTTCTCAATTTAGTATCTGCAAATTATATCTACATGGTAATGTTAGTACCCACAATAATTGCATATTTGTAATCACCTTAAAGAAAATTCATTAACCACATGAAAAATTAATATAGATAGTTCATATACCATGCCAATGTCATTAAAGATTTGCAGAAATAGGATTAGGCCCAATGTCTCTAGTTTGAGGAAATATCATAAAAATATCAACACTTAACATCAAGGTCCATGACTACTTTAGCAAATAAATAATAAATTCTACCCAAAATTAGACCATAAACTAGACTCATCACTCGAATAGGACAATTTCTGCATGGGCCATTATGTCC
This sequence comes from Sequoia sempervirens, assembly GCA_007258455.2. Classification (NCBI taxonomy): domain Eukaryota; kingdom Viridiplantae; phylum Streptophyta; class Pinopsida; order Cupressales; family Cupressaceae; genus Sequoia; species Sequoia sempervirens. Next base: position 18,175,263 of record VDFB02000015.1, on the reverse strand, counting down.
ATGTTCCTCCTTAGCATACCCATATCATGCTCTTGAAAAATTGAGTCAACTTGTCTTGAAATGAATTCATTAGTTTCCTTTCTCCAGTCCTACAAGGTTTTGATGTTACCATCATCCCTTAAAATAGATGGCAGGAGACCATGATTTGTTTCATGAAAATTCTTGACCAATTCCCTTATTCTGGTCTCCAAAGGCTCTATATTTCCCCTGAACTCCTAAATTTCATTTACAATCTAAATGGTTGGATTAATATTTTTAGGGGGGTTAACATCTTACTTAGCTCCAATGGACATCATTCTCAATTCTTGCAACCCAGGGATCCATGTCTCCATAAGTGGAATAACCTTCTCATTATCATTGTCAAAATTATTTATAGTAAACTTCATGGAGGAATAGCTATCATGAATGTTGTTTAGTCTATTAATAACCCCTCTGTTTAAATGCTCCAGGACTACAATGACAATCTTCATATTACTATCAAATATTTCCCTATTGTGATTGTCACATTTTTCTTTGTAATCACATAGTTGCTTAAGAAACTCCTCCTTGCTGGCACATACCTCTGCCTATGGTGCTTCTTATGTATTTTTCTCTACCACGGAAATAGGTATAGTTCCCATATTGTATGACATAATTTCCCATGAGGAACTTGTTGAAGAGGTATAATCAGTAGGCATTGGCTAATGTGAAATAGGGGAAGAGGTAGTATCAGTCTGCATTTGCTCTCCTGATTGCATTGCGATTTCTCCTTCAATAATGCTATCTTTGTTTGCAGTTACATCTTTTGTTGTTCAATCTTCCCATAATCAACCAACAAGTCATTGTATTGCTTCCTAAACTTCTCCTTCTCTACAATTATGGATTCCACTATGGCTTTTGTAAATAAATCAACATTCACTAACATTATTTTTGCCTCAAGAGCTGATGTCTCTGACACTCTCTTTATTATCAAGCATTCCTTATAGTCTAGTGCATGCTCTGCTATGTCAGTATTTCTTGTACTTGGAGCTAAGGCCCATATAGAAAATGTATCTGACTACTCACTGAATGTAGATACTTGCAATGCAATTGTACCTTCCTCTGAATTATAAAGAGGTCTATCACACCTTTTTATCATGTCAAAGGAAATAGTATAGGCTAGACCCCATTCTGGCAACAACAAAACACCACTATTCCTTACAAGACCTCTACCTTCTGTTGTAGTCATTCCATGAAATTTAGCATTCATGTCCTTCAAGTCTTGTGCTTGAATAGTTTCCTCAGGCAACTCTAGATAAAGACTTCTTTGCTTAGCCACAATAGCATCATATTCATCCTTCTTATCCCTATAGGAGAACTTCGTGAAAGCTTTGGATTTTACAAATAAGTCATCATCCATGAATCTTGTGCACGCTTCCACCCTAATATCATCAGTATTGTTAATTCCAGTTAGGTCAGCCTTGTTCAACCTCATACCTAGTTGTTGTGACGTAATCACTATCGGTGTAGAGGGAATTCCTTGTTGCATTTTTTGCTTAGATACCCAAATATCTTCATCAAATTCATCATCATAATAATCCACCAAACCTGTTGACTTGAAATTTTTCTTTTTCAATGGTTACTCTTTTGGTGGTGAGGCATGTTGTGATGGGGAATCAACATGCACAATTTCAGGCCCAGTTGACCTTTGAGGAGATGGTGGTGGAATTTGTGGCACTAGAGAGGGAACTCTTTGCTCCTCTTGTTGAGAGGAAGTAGCATCGGCATCATCTTTCTTTGCTTTGTTCTTTCTCCTTATGAAAAGCTTTATTTTATGTACCTTAGGAGGCTGATATGTAGGCCTCTCCTCCATAATAGGGATTTCTCCTCCACCCTATTCCTCTTCCATGGGGGATTTCCCTTTATCCTGAATCATCCTTTCACCCTCAAGGTGGCCAACCACTAATTCAAAATTTGGAACACATATTCCATTCTCTGTATTATATTGGGAATTTCTATAAGAGTAGTAAATTCAGGGTCCTTTTCCGTTATCTTTCTTTGCATTTTGTTAAAATCAATCCATTTTACTTTCCTATCATCTTGCTCCAAAAGATCAAATATTTTCCTTATTACATCCTCAGGGTACTAGAAAATATGCTCAAATTTGGAACTCATGTTCCTTAACTTTAACTAGGCTATGAAACCTTTAGGATCATGATACTCCCTTGCCCCTGCTCTTTTCATATGAAAAGTTTTGAGTATATTATTGATATTGTCCCAACCTCTTTTAATCATTACAAAATCAAAGAAGCATGTGTATGAAGAGAAGAATATTCCCTTTCCCTGATCTTTCAAATGCTTCTTCTCCACACTTCCCAAATGGTACATCACCTCTATAAACCCAATTCTCTCTAGCACACATCTAGGAAATGGTCCCAATGTAACCTTTCAGCCCCCAATATGTGCTAGGTACTTTGGAAATATATTAGCTTTGAAGGAATGCTTAGTCTTCTCATATTCCTCTATAAGAGCCTTTTCATTGATCTGAATCAGGTCCTCACTCCACTTAGTGAGCTTGAAAACACGAGCAATCTCTTCCTTAGTGACTTTAACCATGTCAATTTCATCAAAAGACATCATAGTCCTGGTGACTGGGTCATAATTGATAGCTATTGCTTTTAACAAATCAATATCTAGGTATACATTTGACACAATCAACTTTCCCAACTCCAAATTCCAAGGGTTACCAACTAGAACTCCACAATTTCTATTTCCAAATCAGCCACTGAACAATTCTCATCCAATGCAAGGCAATATGGCATCCCTAATATTACTATACTTGTTGACCAAGCCTTCAAATACTTATGTACCCTAGAAAAGAAATTCACCCTTAGGTTTTTCATTGGTCAAGAGTGGTAACTGGTCAGCTAGGTCCTTACTCAAAAGTCTTTTGGAGATAAGGGCCTTTCCCTTTGATGAAGATGATTTCTCTTTAGGATCCATGACTCAAGGGTTTTTATAAGGTAGGGTTTTTGGTTTCACAAAATAAAACCTACGACTTCAACAAGGGTTTCACATGAACAATAGGAATGCAAGACCGACTAACTGTTTGAAATGAAAATCAAACCTTAAAAGAAATATAAAACCAAGAAAACCTTAGTGACAGAATGACAAAAAAAGCATAATTGAGCAAGTTCTTAATAAATTCAAAGGCGGGATAGTATACCAACTTATTGGCTTGGTGCAAGCTTAAAACCCTAGCTCTGATGTCGAATTGGATTGAAAACTATAGCAAGAGCTCCTTAGATGTGTAGAGTGCTTTTATCAATCCTCAATTATGCTTTAAAACAAGTTTTAAAGACCTTACAACTCTTAATTTTGTAGCTCGACATCCTATCCACCATTATAGATCACTCACATGAACCAAAATGGCTCACATTCCCTCAATCCCAACTTTGAATACTATTTGTTGATCTTGAAACAAAATGAAATGACTACCAATTTAGATTTTGTCAATTTAGTTTGAAAAAGATGATTGTGAGCAACCATTTCCTTTATCCAATCCAAACAATCCATGTGGAGCCACTTGCTAGTGATCTGTGGGCTCCACCATCTCCTTTTTGCTAAAGCATAAGGCCACATGTTAACTTACCCACTCCCCCATGAATCTTAACCTGTGTGAAAATTTTATTAACGAGAGGATTGGGAAGGGATGAGATTAAATCTCCCACCTTCAATACACGTGTGTCTTAACACAAGCTCACATTCCTTTACATATAATCATTTGGCACTGTTGATGCCTAAAATTGCTAGGAAAACAACCTTATGGGAAATTCAGTTAATGGGGGGACCAATTGCACTAAACTGAGTAACCTCTAGGTTTTCTAAGAAGCTGACTCCTATAATTGGGGGGTTGGAAAGGGAAAAGGAAGCATATATATAAAATAAAGATCTAATCTAGGGAAATGCACCAAGATGCAAGTGAGTATGCATGGGAAATCTTCGTTTTGGATGAGATTTGAGTGTACATTCAACAATTTGCATGTCCGAAAATAATAGAAAGCATAAATGAAAAACCTAAGAAGTCTATCAAATATCATACGATAACTTCCATACACATTCACTAAAAAGAAGAGTTCAAGATATGGTTTGAATCAACAAATTTATATTGAAATTATAGAATTTCTGCAAATAAACTACTTAGTACAACAACAACAAAGTATAATGTCTTATCAATCAACTAAGAAACAGAGAGGCCAAAAAAAAATGACATAGTTTGTGAGTCTTAATACAATGATTTAAAACAATACAAAGGCCTACAATCTTTCCAATATTTTTTTGTATATTCTCTGAACCCATTTTCCAAGAGTTGAAGCAGTATATATAGCTTATTCCACTGCCAGAGAGCCAGTAACCAAAAATATTCCCAAGCATGGGAAATGATGTTTGTCACAATGACTTCCCAAGGCCGTTGTAACAAAAAATTTCTAAAACATAGTATGCAGTCACCTTTAAACAAGATGTGTCCCTCTACAAATAATGACTATGGTCTTGGGGAAGAAGCAACGAAATTCCCATTAAGACATGTGTTGTCCACTCGATGAGTCTAGTTTATGGTCTAATTTTGGGTAGAATTTATGATTTAGTTGTTGAAGTTATCATGGACTTTGATGTTAAGTGTTGATACTTTTATGATATTTCCTCAAACTATAGACATTGGGCCTAATCCTATTTCTGCAAACCTTTAATGACAATGGCATGTTATATGGACTATCTATATTAATCTTGCATGTGGTTAATGAATTTTCTTTAAGGTGGTTACAGATATACAATTATTGTGTGTACTAACATTTCCATGGAGATATAATTTGAGGATGCTAAATTGAGAAAGACACTGCCAACTTGGCATGCACCATTACATCTAGCAAGGGAATTTTTCAAAGGTTAGAGGTCGACGGTAGGAGATTCCCCATGAAAATAAAATGTAATATCCTTGTAGTGGTATTTATTGATGTTGAACAAATGTGCACATTACTATAGTGCTAAATCTGTGTGTGGACATGCATGTCTGATCGGATTCCATGCATGTGTAACCGCTGCTCCACTTTCTCTATTTTCCCTAAATGGCATCCTCCCAGTTCGTGGAGTTGACCACCTTGCTTAGTTGATAGTATAAAAAAGGATTAGATGCTCCTTCTCAGGAGGTTGCACGATCTGATATTGTACTTGCATTCTTAAGTTTTTAGCAATACAGTTATGCTACTCTTTTGTACTCATGAATTCTAGTGAATAAAATGAAGTTCTAAGTTTGAGCATCTAAGTTCTCATTAGTTTTTAGAGGATACTTATCCAAGGGGGCCCACTTGGTGAGTAATCCATCCTTTAGCTTAGTATTAGTTTAGTATTACTTTCTATTTAGTAATTAGTTAAGAATTTGGCACCGACTGTTCCTACAGCCACTAGAATTCAATTCTGTGACTGTTCCTGTAGCCAAAGCAAATAGAGTAGTGTCCTATTTGTTTGCTCATATTTTCATTTTTTTCATGCATTTTAGCTTAGTGTAGTTTTTGGTTGATGATCAACATTTCTGTTATTCCTTTCGAAGCAATTTACTTTCAACATTGTGTCTTTCTTAGCTGTAGAATGAAAATGGCTATTTGGGGTTCCTAGTGCACATACTTTGCTGACCCATTTCAATTTCACGCCCCTGGTTTGACAAGTTAAATGCACCTTCATGATGATTGAAATAGCTATTCAGGTTAGATGTCCAATCTCAAAATCACAACTGTAAAGGCCTATTGTTAAATCATTGTAGGAGGCTAACATTTTTGGTGTCGTTGTCAGAGATGGTGTCAAACTAGGAAGTTCTTTGGAGTCATTGATACTTTTCTTGATGTAGTATTTCTAAAATTTTCTCTTAGTGTACCCCTCATTTAGGAAGTAATGACCCCCCTTATTCTTTACTAATTCTTTGTGTGAGTTGGGTGATAGTGAATTGATACCACATGCATAGAGGAAGGAGAAGAGATGCTTATGGAAGATTCCTTCCTAACAATCCTGATCCATTCCAGCTAGAAGAGCTTCCAGATCTACCAAGGAACGAAGAGGAAGAAGAGCTAAACCCCTTTGTTGATGCATTTCCTGATCTGACCAGTTCTGAAGCTTCCATCGAAGGACAAAATTAGTTTGAGAATCCCTTTGCTTGGGAAATCCATCAAGAAAGCATGGGTGAAGCAAATAGAAACAGACCTAACCAACCAATTTTTCCTTTCCCCATTTCCCATCAGAATGAAGTTGACAATCTCAAAAATATCCATGCTTCAACCCTTCCTAAGTTTTATGGACTTGTTATAGAAGACCCTAATCCCTTCTTGTTCAAGTTTGATATACTCTGCATGAGTTATGACAATACCACCGATGCCCATAGGCTTAAGGTATTTCCTACCACCTTGAAAGAAGTTGCATTAAGATGGTTCATGAGCCTAGGTAGAGATACTGTAAAAACTTGGGAGGACATGAAGACAAAGTTCCTTGAGAAATACAAGGAATATTACAAGGGCAGTGACATGAGAGGAGATGACATTTTTAGGATGCAACAAAAGGAGGATGAGAGCCTGAAGGATTACATTTCAAGGTTTCTATTCTACTTACAAAAATCTCCACACCATACCCTCAATGAAGAATCCAAAAAGTTTCTTTTCTTAAGAGGAATTAATGAGAGTCACACTAATGCCTTAGACTTGATGGTAGGAAGAGATATCACCCAAGTTCTTTGGGAAGACATCAAGAAAATATGCCAGAACTACTCTAGGGCAGCCTCAAAGAAAGGGCGAGCTTACCAATCCTCTATGGGAAAGTCATCTACCAGTGGAGTCTCAAGGATGGAGATCACACACTTGCTGGAAGATTTCAAGCAAGAAATCATAAACAATCTAGCTACTCACCTGGATACATTTCAGGCCAAGAAAAAATAAGAGGAGGCAAAGGTAGTGTTGGCAGAGTATTGCCCCCATTGTAGACAGAAGAAGAAGGACTGCAGACGCAAGATGGTAGCTAATATTGAAAGCAAGCAGATTCCACCTGAGTTCAAACCAATCCAGATTGAAGAAAATCAAGTCTACTATGTTTCACAAAGGAAGCCTTGGGATCCAAAACAAGGTATGTCACCAGATCCACTATCTTATGTTGGGCCATATTTTGATTTCTATTCATCTGGTAACCAATGGTAGCCACCATATCCATCCATCTATGGAGGATATCCACCACAAACTTGGGGTAACTCTCCAAATGCTTGGCCCAATCATCAAAAATCTCCACCCCAATGGCAGCAACCTCAGGGGAATTGGTAGCAATATCAAGGGCATTGGCAGCCACCTCCTAGAAATTGGCAGCAAACAAATCAATGGAGGGGAGGACAACAATGGCCAACCCATACAACCAGTTACATGCAACCACCTTTTCAGCCCTAGTAGCCTGTTATAACGCCCCCACCTGCTAATTCAAGCTCAAATACACCTAAACCTACTCAACTACCAGCTCAGTCCACACCCAATCCAAATAACAAACCACAATAGCAGCATGTATACTCTGTTGATTCAAATCAATTCCCTGCATATGTTGTGAGTGTAAGTGACATCCACTTGCATTCATGAACTACTTTTCCAGCCCCTTCCAATCCCATTATCACTGAACTTCCTGTGGAAGAGGAAGATGAACTTCTAGATGATCCCATTCAGCTAAGTGCACCTAAAAATCCTGAACCAATCCCAGCCAAGCAGACAGAACAAGAACCACCATTTCCTCAGAGATTGGAAGTTTCCAAGAAGAAGGAAGAAAAAGAGGATACAACCTTTGACATCTTGGATCAGCTAAAGCATATATGTGTCCAGATCCCTCTATTCTAGGACATAAAAGATGTCCCAATCTATGACAAGGCAATCAAAGAAGCATGCCTCAAAAAGATAGGCAGGAAAAAAAAGACCCAGCTACAGTTCATGTGGTGGGACAACTAGCTGACATCATGTTTGGAAAAGTGACTATCCCTAAGTAGAATGACCCAAGTAGTCTTGTGGTAGCAGTTGTTATAAACGAGATCCAAATAAATAATGCTTTGATTGATTTAGGGGCAGTAATAAATGTAATTGTAGACACCTAAAAATGTCCTCTTATGATACCTTATCACAACATCGCATCATTTAGACACCATGTATCATGTTTCTCCCTAGGCACCCATGTCATCATCTAATTTGTTAAATAAATCTTATTTATTTGACTACTTTCATTCATTCCCTTCCTATGCATAATCCATCCATTCCTCTAATGTTAATTAAATAATTTATATTATTTCATTAATTAAATCATAATCCATCCATTCCTCTAATGTTAATTAAATAATTTATATTATTTAATTAATTAAATCATAATCCATCCATTCCTCTAATGTTAATCAAATCATTTATATTATTTAATTTTATTGTAAAACGCGTACTCGTTTTGAGTTACAAAACGAGTACGCGTTTTAAAACGGGTACCCATTTCTAAAAAGTTTTTTTTTTTTAAATAATCAATTTTTATATGTTATAAAATGTGTATGCGTTATATAACGCGTACGCGTTTTTTAGTGCATAGGCATTTTTTAGGCTCGGGTACCCAAAGGATAACGCATACGCGTTTTTTTAATAACGCGTACGCGTTTTCTGCGAGAATTTTTTTTGGCCGAAACTTCCCCTCTTCGTGTACCCAACTTCTTGCTTTTACCCTTAATTAAATCATTTCCATCCATTCCTCTAATGTTAATTTAATATTAAATCATTTCTATTCATTCTTCTAGTGTTAATTAAATAATTTATATTATTTAATTAATGAAATCATAAATTTAACATTAATTAAATAAATTAAATAATATATTTATTTAATCAATAAAATCTAAAAAGGATATTCTCGCTTTTTTTCCAAAATCTAAACTTGTGTATCTAATTAATTTATTTAATTAGATAATTCATCGATTATCCTTCTCATCTTTTTCAGGATTTATTTCCTTTAAAAGAGAATCAAAATCCTTCTATCTTTTTAAAATCTTATCTTATCTTGTTTTATTTCCTCCTTGATCAAATAAAGCAAAAATCAAATCTTGTCGAATCTTCTTCACCATCCACATCGAAACTTTATAAATTTAACCTTTCACAGACCATTTGGATCGAATCTTCATCTAGCATCCTCACTCTGTCAAAATCAGTCTTCAATCTTCCATCCATCTCCATCTATCACCTTCATCGTGTTGTTATGCTGCTAAATTGAGCAACCAACATTCCTCCAACAATCAACCTTCAAAATCTTGCATTCTTATGTAGGTGGAGAAGAGCCATGGAGGTCAATCACGTCTAGTTTGAAAATTGGTTTGCATATCTTTTGTTTATTTTCATTTTCATTCTAGTTGTACTTCATGGTGCTTGATAGGGTTTATTTATTTTGTTGTTTTCAACACATTAAACCTAAAATTTTCCCTATCTACATTTGGTGAACTCGACGTGAATAACCCTTGTTCTTTTGAGCCTTTGTGAGTTTGATTTTGCAGGTCTAGGGTTTTTCTAAAGAGGGCTTGGAGATCAAGTTTTTATAGGAGTCCCAAATCAGAAAAATAGCCTCACCATTGCGACCAGGAGGGCTGCGAGATGAATTTTAACATATAACTTGCTATGTTTTGATTATTGGAAAAAAATATGCAAGATTACATGCACAAATATGAAGTATATGCATATTTATCATAAAAATATAGACATACATACTCACGGCTAAGGTTTTTGCATACATATAAACACTGTATATAGCTGTTTTAAATACTTTAGTTGATTTTCTATATATATATATAACACAAATTTGCTAAAGTTTTATCACTGTGTATTTTTGTTTGCCGCTGCGTATAATTTTGCGTATAAGTTGTAATATACACCCACCATATATGCAGGTCTGCGAACTCATAAACATTGTGTTGCATTTTTTTTTTTGAATTCATCTTCTAAAATCTACGATTAGATAACAACATTATTTTCTTTTCATAAGAGCTTCTTTTCTTTTCATAAAATCTTATGTAGTTTTCTTTAAGCTTTTGTTTAGACTTTTTAATAAAGAAAGAAATCCGTTGCATTATGTATTTGGTTATAAATTAACTTTATTTTTATTTAATTTTTTATTACTTTTAAAAAAAAAAGGTTTTTAGCTCCAGGTCTTATGGGAGACCATGGGCTATGATAAAAAGATGCCCAACATTCAGTCATAGCCTCTGGTAACGTGGGGGCTGAAATTTAGGCGTTTAGGGGTTTAATCTAGCTCCTTCCTTACATGCATTTTTCTAAAATAGCAATTTTACTGAAACGGGCATAACTTTTGCATAACAACTCAGATTTTCAAAATTCAAAAAGCGTTGGAAAGCTGACTCGGAAAACTACATAGTGGTGAAGACCATTTCAGGTGACTATATCATTTTCAGTACTCTTTTATCAGTCAAAGTCAAACTTGCATTTAAACTTCAAACGAGCATATCTTGAGCAAAATTGATCCAATTTCGACGAATTTTTTTAAAAAGTGCATGAAATTTTCTGAATTTTATGTTTATGCAATCCATTCAGCTGTGTCAGGTCATGTTAATAAGATTTTATCAGAATTCCTCTTTTTTCACATGACTTTCTTCTATGCAAGTTTACTTGGTATTTCTTGATTTTGTGGCTTGTAGGTGAATCAAAGGAGCTATAGCAACATTTGGATCAGTCACAACAACAATTTGGAAAGAAAAAATAACCAGGTGCACTCGTTTCATCCTTCATCTCTAAATCATTGTTTGTCACACATTTGGATTTGGGCTCTTAAAACGAATCTTGTTTTCAATCACATATAAGAAATCGGGTCTAAAATTAACCATTGTCTTCCATCACATCTTGATTTGGGATCTAAAAAGAATGAGTGCTTCCATTGTTTTCTTCCACACATTTCCTTTCTAAGGGTCAATTAACAACTGCGAGTGTGAATCAAGTGTGTGTGTGATCACAAACACCTCACTTGGTTTGCTTTTGTCAAACCCTTCATAGGAGGCCTGCTAGGGGATTTCATCACCCCCGAGGACGACCTCAATCAAAGTATGAATCAAAAGACACGCTTGTTTGGGAGTTAAAATCTTGCCACTCTTGGATAAGCCCCAAAGAACTTTATACCTTTGGGAAGTGAAGGTGAAGGGTGGGTTACCCCTTTCTCTCGACTATGTGGCAGGATTTTTCTTTCAAATCATTCCTTAGTCAACCTTGTGCAGACTAGCTTGAGACCTCATTGGCCACACCCCACTTGACTAGTCATAGGGTTTGTTGATGTGTCTTCCATGTGTGCTTGTTTAATAATCATCATTACATTCTTCAAATTTCAAAATTCAAACTTGCTTATGTGTCTTGCGTGAGTGATTTATGTGTATACATGTGTGATCATTCATTTAAACATTGCCAAATCAAGCTAAACACCAAACACATAAAGACAAGTCACTCTACACCTTCTTCCAACACATTCATATCCAATCATTTTCATCCTAATCACCCTTCTTAGTCACATCCTATCCATTTCATCCTAATCAATCCAAGTCATCCAATTTAATCATTCCACATCATCACCATCACCAACTAGTCCTAGTCACCACTTGTCAAAATGGTCCTAATCATAAACAAGTCCAATCCTAATCATAAGCCCAAGGGCATAATCCAAGGGGGCTATCCCTCTAAGCCAAATCATGAGACAAAACCTAAGCCCAAGATCATAATTCAAGGAGGCCCTCTCCCTAACGCAAATAATGAAACAAAACCAAAACCTAAAATCATACTTCGAGGGGCTTCTCCTACCGCCTCTAATGATGACATGAACTATGTTGCATACTTTGAGGAACAAATCGATATGCAAGAGCTTACACACATGTGTGACATCATGCCAACATTAGAAGACCTAGCATCCCAACTTCAAAACCTCCTTCAAACACTTCACCAAATACCCCAACCCCTAGACCACCAAACCATACAAAGCCTTCAAATCCTCTTCCAAAATTTTCAACAAATTAAATCACCTCAAATCCAACACCTCCTAGCTCAAGCCAATCAATTCATTACCACTTTTCAAACCCAACAAGCACATCATCCTCTATACATTCAACACCAATCAATTCCACCTCATTCCTATGCGGCATCTCTCTCCATTCCATATCAATCTAGTCCATCCACCTATCAAAGTAATTCCACATTACCTTATCCTGCCTCTTTTCAAGTCAATCCTACACCAACATATCAATTCATCCCACAACAAGCACATGTGAGCCAAAGTCCACCTTCAAAACAAAATCAAAAGCCTTTAAGTCATAATGCCACCTTCGACAAGGGGAACACCAATCTAGTTCATGCACCCTTACACCATCCAATCAAATACCTATCCCTAAGCTACCATGTCCTAGTCCTAATCCATTGGCCTCTCCACATTCTAACCCATCAAACTCTTCGTTACCCCCACCATCATATAATCCTCCATCAAATCTACGCCCTAAATTCAAAAGTTTCAAAAGTAAGCCTATGCCATTACCTAAATCCACCCCTACAACTATAAAGGATGTGACCCAAGGGCTACAATAAAGGAATCAATTGTTGCCATGTCATTCAACACATATACTTGAACATACAAAAGAGTCCTCAAACATCATGCCAAGTTCTTCAAGCCAACCATGCCATACACAACCCCTTGAGCCAATTCAAGAGTCTCCCCTCGTAAGTCCAAGTCACCCTCTAACATGCTACTATGTTGTTGAACATCAAGAACATGACAAGTCTCTCCATGAGAAATCCCCTTCCACCTCCATTCAAATAAGTCATGAGGTATGTCAAGAGCAAAATCCTAAACATGAGGAAACATTACCCCCTCATCCACATAAAGATCAACACCCTCCCATTGATTCCATTCATAACATACCTAATACTATTCATGATCAATCTTCCATCTTTGATCAAGACCCCTTTTATGATCAAGAAGCCCATGATGATCCTCTTAGCCAACTTTATGCATTCCATGGTCAAGAGCTTGCCACCTCACCCATCCATGATACACAAACATCCACTTCCCATGATGAGATAAGTTCCTCCCAAGCACACATAGAAGATCAAACAAATTCCTTGGATCTAAGTGAACACAATGCTAATCAAGATCCTAATGATCCTCCATCATCCACTATCGACCCCATTGCAGGTTCAACATATCCTATTGATCTTTCCACCCTCATTCATGAATGTTCCTCCTTAGAACAACAATAACCATTATCTTCCCTTGCTTCATTTTCTCCATCCAATAAGGAATTTGTGTCTAGTATTCCACCTACACCTAGTCCCATTGTCCATTGCATACCACAAGGACATCAATCTCAAGATGTTGGTACTTCCTCCATGCATCCTAAGTCCACTTTCCATCATAAATCCTATCATATGTGTAAAACATATGTTGCCATCCCTCCCCCATCATCCTAAAAATGTCAAAAGCATGTGACCATACACCTTCCACCATCCACTTTACCACCATTACTTCCAACACCTAATATCCCTACCATTCAATCCTCTTAACCATCTACCCATAAATCCTCTAAACATCTTAATCATGACCAATCAATGCACACATTGTCTAAACATAAAGCTTCCACTCATTCCACCAAACCCAAGGGATTTCAAAATAAAAATTTGGATGCCTCTACACATAAAGTCAAAAATTCTAAAGGTCCTAATGCCTTAGCATACAATTGCAAACTATCAAAGCCAAGTACATCTAAAAGGCTATATAAGCCCATACCTCCAGAAGAAAAGTCTAAAAAAAAAATGGTTTGGGTACCTAAGCAAAAAGAAATCAAGTCAAACGAGGCATCCACACCACAAAAATCCCAACCATCTACTTCCACCTCACATTCCCACACTATTCAAAAATCTCAAATTCCTAAAACCCACAAGAAAAATAAAAGTCATAAAAATAGTAAGTCTATGTGGGTACCTAAATCACTAAATCACCCATCTCCTAAGCAAGCATCTCCATTGCTTTCTACACCCCGTCCACATCAAAAGCTTCAATGTTTATCACAGTGTGTGCAACCATTGGTCATGGTTCCCTTCCATTTCACAACAATTCTACATACCTCCATCTCCTCACCCTTCACCCATTATCCTACATATCTCCCCCACCATCTTCCTATGGTCCATGCTTTGGGCTAAGCCTCCCCATTCATCTTTTTCATAAGTCCCATATAATCCCTATCATCTTCCCTACATAATCTGTATCATAATCCACTATTTTCCTCAATAATCCACATCGTAATCCATTATCTACCTACTCCATCTCCCTTTCATGTCATCCCTTACCAACATCTAGGAGCATAATGACATTTGACATGGTCCATGCAATGACATCCATCTCTAGTGGGACTATCACCTTTCATGGAACTAGACACTTGAGTCCCTCCTATCCATATTCCCCTTCTCCTATCCAAAAAGTCAAAAAAAAGGAAGTAAAAATAAATTAAAAAATAAATAAATTAAAAAAAAAAAGTAAAGAGAAATCCCTTTGTCCAACGGTGAAAACCTGGTAAGCAGGCGCCATGAATAAGTATCATGATGAAAACCTAGCAAACATGCATCATGTGTAGGTTGATCTTCTATGTCACTTACACTTGGGGGCACAATGTCTTATCTATCCAACCTATCATTCATGTCATATCATTTCCATCCTACCTACCATCTTTGGCCATCATACATACCTATCATATTAAGTCCACTTATCCACCCTTCTCCTTTTGATCTTGATAAAGACATAGGGGCACAATGTTGAAACATGTTTTGGATATATTTTGATATACCTCATCCTTCCAAACAAGCCTATCATTATCTTATTGTCATAAGCGTTGTCATGAAAAATCCTAAGTGTTGTATCTAAAATGGGGCATGTTATTCCTATGCGACATAGTCTTTGGAAATCACATCCTTGCTCTCTTATGATGCATACATCCATTCCATTCACTATGACCTATCATTTCCATCCATCCGTCGATCATGAGCTTTTTATCCCTTATCCCATCACCCCCCTTTCATCCATCAATCCCATCTATCTCCTTGCACCTAGACTTGGTTTTCCCCTTGTCATTGGTATCTAGCACAAAGGCTACTCAAATTTTCATCCTTTGACTCCTCAAAACATTTCAAAAAATCAAAAATCAAAACATTTCAAAAATCAAAAATCAAATCAATCAAGCAAAAGTCCAACAATAATCAATCCATCCAATTAATTCTTCCAATTTCATCTACTTAATCCATCACCTCAATCCAATCATCCAACCAGTCAACCAAATCAATCATCTTCATCAAATCCATTCATCCATACATCAAATCATCTTCAATCATTCCAAGCAATAATCCAAATGCACGTCAATCCTTAATCCATACCAATCAAGTCAATCAATCTTGTCAAATTATCCAATCACATCCTTTGGTCTTGATCCTAATCTTGTCGTAAACCAAATCAACCAATCAATCAATCAATTATCATCATCCTAGTGTTGCTCTAGGGATATGTCGCTCCTCGCAATGACAACATTATCATCATCATCAATCAATCAATCAATCAACGGTTTACAGCTTGACAGGGGCAATACCTTGCTTGTTTTTGAATCATTTGTGCATGCTTGCTTTCTTGCTTGTGTGTGTTATCATTTTATCTTGCATTTGTATCAAATTCATATCATTCCAACTAATATTCATATCTTGTGTATGTTGGAGTAGCTTTTTGCACCATCCTTTGTATTTAAGGTCATATCATACCTTTTGTGCATTAGGACTTTAATGCTCTAAGTTTACTTCCTCATACGTCTAGACAAGGTTGTATTATGCTAGGGCACGAGACACATCGTCACCTTGGTCCTTATACCTTGGTGCATAATGTCTAGTGCTATATCAAACATCATGGTTGCTCACCTTCATTGCAACATAACACATCCTTTTATCTCCTTCATCCACTTCCTATCTTACATCATTCATCTTGTCCCTCATCATTTCATTTCGAGAGCATACCCGTGTTTGTCCAACCTGCCTATCCTCTCGAGGGGGTATCATCATTCCATCATCATCCTATTCTTATATCATCATCATCTCATCATCATATTTCTACATCATCATCATCCTATCTTTCCTTCATCATCCATTTTCTTTTGTCCATATCTTAGCTTCTTTGAAATGATGTTACTCGACACAAATCTCATCATCTCGAACATCATCTCAAAGAGGGGAAAAATGTAGACACCTAAAAATGTCCTCTTATGATACCTTGTCACAACATCGCATCATTTAGACACCATGTATCATGTTTTTCCCTAGGTACCCATGTCATCATCTAATTTGTTAAATAAATCTTATTTATTTGACTACTTTCATTCATTCCCTTCCTATGCATAATCCATCCATTCCTCTAATGTTAATTAAATAATTTATATTATTTATTTAATTAAATCATAATCCATCCATTCCTCTAATGTTAATTAAATAAATCATAATCCATCCATTCCTCTAATGTTAATCAAATAATTTATATTATTTAATTAAATAAATAATTTCCATCCATTCCTCTAATGTTAATTAAATAATTTACATTATTTAATTAATTAAATCATTTCTATTCATTCTTCTAGTGTTAATTAAATAATTTATATTATTTAATTAATGAAATCATAAATTTAACATTAATTAAATAAATTAAATATTTATTTAATTAATAAAATCTAAAAAGGATATTCTCGATTTCTTTCCAAAATCTGAACTTATGTGTATCTAATTAATTTATTTAATTAGATAATTCATCAATTATCCTTCTCATCTTTTTCAGGATTTATTTCCTTTAAAAGAGAATCAAAATCCTTCTATCTTTTTAAAATCTTATCTTATCTTGTTTTATTTCCTCCTTGATCAAATAAAGCACAAATCAAATCTTGTCAAATCTTCTTCACCGTCCACATCGAAACTTTATAAATCTAACATTTCACAAGCCATTTGGATCGAATCTTCATCTAGCATCCTCACTCTGTCAAAATCAATCTTCAATCTTCCATCCATCTCCATCTATCACCTTCGTCGTGTTGTTATACTGCTGAATTGAGCAACCAACATTCCTCCAGCAATCAACCTTCAAAATCTTGCATTCTTATGTAGGTGGAGAAGAGCCATGGAGGTTAATCACGTCTAGTTTGAAAATTGGTTTGCATATCTTTGTTTATTTTCATTTTCATTCTAGTTGTACTTCATGGTGCTTGATAGGGTTTATTTATTTTGTTATTTTCAACATATTAAACCTGAAATTTTCCCTATCTACAGTAATGACTAAGGACATCCTGCAGTAACTAAACGTTGCAAGCATGAGATCTACTCCTACTATCCTATAGCTTGCTGATAGTTCTATTGTTAAGCTTGATGGTATAGTGGATGATCTTGTGGTAGTTCTAGACTCCTGGGAGTACCCAATAGACTTCATGATTCTTTCTCCTAAAGCTACACTAGGCGGGTATCCCATTATTCTTGGAAGTCCATGGTTAGCAACTATAGATGCATATATTGGATGACAGTCAGGTGACATGACCATTTTAGATGGGAAGAGCACCAAAAAACTTGTTCTTTATCCTCTTGCTCAACCATCTCATGATGAGGATGATCTCATATGGCCACATGTTGGTGAAGAGGCTGAGGAAGTTAATTCTATGGAACATCTTATGATGCTAGGAAGAAGCTCTTTTATGAAACTTCAAGATGAAGATAAAGTATTGGACAACATCATTCAGAATCATTGTGAAGTGGAAGAAGCATCATCTTCTCATTCTGATGTTCCAGCCAAGATACTTCTCCTTGCTCTTCCTGCAACCACTTTTCCTGCAGATGTTCTTCCTGCAGCCACTCTTCCTGTAGCAACAAGTATGTCCCATACATTGCTTCCATATGAACTAAAGGTACAATGCATTAATGAAGCAGCCATGATAGAGTTAACTACACAAGTGTAGGTTTCAGAAGGAAAATATCTGAATGTTAACAACAAACTGAGTGAAGAATAGAAATTGTTATTGGAAAATTTATTGAGGACCCACCAAGATGCATTTGCATGGGATTATCATGATATGAAGGGGTTGGAACCTAAAATTTGTACACACATAATTTACATCAGAGATGATTACACCTCAGTGAGGCAGCCACAAAGAAGAATTAACCCTGCACTGAGAGAAATTGTAAAAGGGGAACTGCAGAAATTGCTAGATGCAGGATTTATCTACCCCATTTTGGATAGCCAATGGGTGTCTCCATTGGTGATTGTGCCCAAGAAAGGAGAGAAATAGTGATTTTGTGGTTATTACAGGGAACTTATTGCTGCCACCAAGAAGGACCATTTTCCCTTACCTTTCATAGATCAAGTTTTGGACACACTTGCAGGAAAGTAATACTTTTATTTTCTAGATGGATTTAGCAGCTACAACTAGATCCAAATTGCAATAGAGGACTAGGAGAAGACCACTTTTACCTATCCATGGGGGACCTATGCCTACTCAATACTCCCATTTGGCTTATGCAATGCACCTGCAACTTTTTAGAGGGTAGTCATCAACATATTTTCAGATATCTCTCTTGATTGCATGGATATTTATATGGATGACTTTACCACCTATGGTGCTGATTTTAATCAGGCATTGGAAAATATCAGGAGAGTCCTACAGAGATGTGAAGACCAAAATTTGTCCTTAAATAGTGAAAAGTGCTTCATGACGATGCAAGAAGGTGCAGTCTTGGCCACTACATCTCCCACAAAGGAATTCAAGTAGATCCTACAAAGATTGAGGTGATCGAAAATCTTCCCACACTTGAAAAACAGAAGGATGTTAGGAGTTTCTTGGGCCATGCAAGATATTATAGGTGTTTCATCAAGGATTTCAACAAAATAGTAGCACCATTGTATACTCTTCTCACTAAAGATGTTGAATTCCAGTGGACTGAAGATTGTGACAAGGCATTTTCTGACTTGAAGGCAGCCTTGACTCATGCTCCTGTACTCAAAGGACCTAATTGGGAGATTCCTTTCCACATCCATAATAATGCATTTGATTATGCCATAAGATTAGTCTTAGGACATAAAGAAGGAGCTATTGAAAATGCCATTTATTTTATCAACAAAAATTTGTAGGGAGCTGAATTCTACTATACAGTGACAGAGAAATAAATGTTGGCAGTAATCTATGCCCTAAACAAATTTAGACATTACATAACAGGTTACCAAATATTTGTGCACACTGATCATGCAACCATTAGGTGTCTCATGAATAAACCTCTGATCTTTGGTAGGATGGCAAGATGGTTATTGTTGATGCAGGAGTTTGACATAACCATTGTGGATAAACTAGAAAAGGCTAATGTTGTTGCAGATTTTATTTCAAGGTTGACTACATCAAGGGATAATCAAGCCATAGATGACTCTTTTCTTGATGAGCATCTATTCCCTATCAATTTACAAATACCATGGTATTCTGACATAGCTAATTATCTAGTCATAGGTAGAGTTCCTCCTCACTTCTCTCCAAAAGAGAGAAGGGCACTCATTGAAATATATTTTCCTTTCTCATGGATTGTTGGATGTTTGTTTTATACTAGACTAGACCATATCATGAAGAGATGTGTGAGAGAAGATGAGACATATGAAATTTTGCATGCATACCATAATGAACCATGTGGAGGACATTTTGCATCCAAGAGGATAGCAATGAAGATTTTGAACACAGGATATTATTGGCCAACACTCCACAAGGATGCGGGGAGGTATATAAGAAAATGTGACAGATACCAAAGAATGGGAAGGCCAGCCAAACCTGATGAGATGCCACTTTACCCTTAGGTAGTAATCACTCCCTTTTACAAGTGGGGATTGGATTTTGTAGGACCCATTGACCCTCCATCAAATGGTAAGTCTTATATCCTGGTATGCACTAATTATGTAACAAAGTGGGTAGAAGTTAAGGCCATGAAGCATGTAAGAGATAACAAGGTTACATAATTTCTTTATGAGAATATTTTCACAAGATATGGAGTTCCAAGAGAGATAGTGACTGATCAAGGGGCTCAATTCGCATCGACCCTTGTTGCAACACTAGTTAATGAGTACAACATAAGACATAGAAAGTCTACTCTTTATCAACCCCAGGCTAATGGCAAAGTTGAGGTGACCAACAGAGAAATTGAAGCCATTATGACCAAAAAAGTAGCTATCCACAGAATGGATTGGGAAATAAGATTACTAGAAGTTGTTTGGGCCTATAGAACTACTTGGAAAACAACTACAGGCTTCACTCCATTTGAGTTGTTGTATGGAAAGACGACCATGATGCCCATTGAATTTGAACATAAGACTCTTAGGATTGCAGTAGATTTGGGGATGGATATCTCTAAGGCATAAAGAGAAAGGATCATGCAGCTAAATGCTTTGGATGAGATGAGGAAAGCAGCCCTACACCACAAAATTTAGTGGAGAATCAGAGAATCAAGTGGCATGACAAATTCATCAAGGACAAGAAATTCCAACCAGGAGATTGGGCTCTGCTTTATGACTCAATGTATCAGGACAATGTAGGAAAATTGCAGACAAGATGGCTAGGACCATATAAGGTTGCTGAAGTATTCCCTAATGGTGTTGTACAACTCATTACTATTGACCCAATCAGATTTAAGCTCCTTGTCAATGGTCATCGTTTCAGATTGTATCACAAGCCAACTTCCAAGGAGGAGTTCCTATAGCAATTCACTCAGCATGCAACACTTGAGCTTCCTACAACCAAAGGAAGTGGACCTAGTGTCCCTCCTTCTGGAAAATTAAGGTATGTACTTGTCATAATAAATACTTCCACTTCTATGGGAGTCCATTTCTTCACCCATCCACCCATCTTCCCTTCCATCTCCACCTTTCTCTCTCTTCCATCAATTCACTTCATTCCACTCCACCTCATCCCACCTTATCTTCATTAATTACTCAACTTATTTCCTACAAAGGCGAACAATACTTTCTCCACAATATTTGCAATGAATCCTTCACATATTTAGGTATGTGTGCATTAATTGTTATATCTTAATTGTCTTTAAGTGCATTAATTTAATTGTTGTACGTTAATATGGACGCTCACCATAGCATGCCAATATTCCCTGCCCTTGTCAAATCATCATCTCGCATGTGTGGACACATGCCCAAATTTAGGTTGGGGGGAGGAATAAGATGTGAATATTTTTCCCACATGTCAGTCCATGCTGGTCTAAGTAAAAAAAAATTAAATTGAGCTGATTTGAAATCTGGGTGAGAAGACGGCTCGTATGTGTGAGGTGACACCAACTACTACCGCCATTTATCTCCATCATAGCTTTCCTTTATTAATCCTTCCTTTCTATTATTGACCCTGCCATATCTCAAGTTATGTTGCAAACAAAAGGTAAATTAGAAAAGGAAAATTTAGTCGACATTGGCATTGGAAATTTAGCAAGTGTTGTAGGAAGGAAACCACAGAGTGTTTTGTTGATTGCAGACAATGGGAGGTGGGATAATTTGAAATAAACCCACAGTGCACGATGTATTACTATAGGATGCACCCTACTTGGTCGAATTCAAAAACTGCGGGTGGATAGACTACTTCCTAAAGCTAGATCATTTCGATGAAGACATTGCACTAGAATTCGCCTAGACATTGTCTGAAGGGAAGGCCATAGTAAAAAGGTTGGAGGTCATGGCGACTGAGGAAAGAATTACAAAAGTCACAGGGTTTTCTGCTGATGGTGAAAATTACCCTACTTCCAGAGATGTCATATTAGCTAGGGCCAAATTTACAGACCCGAATGACCCTCCGTTGAGCATAGAAAAACACAGTGTGAAGAGAATGTTTCTGCCCAATCCATGGAAGTAGATAGCTGTTTATGTCATAAAATATATTACATGTGAAGGTTCCAGTCGAATTTTCATTTTGTGCACTTAAAGCTTTTGAATCACATGAGGTACAAAAGGAGGATGAATGTGTCGAACGTGTTATACAACCTTATTTCAATCATGGAGGTTGAGACTCAGAAAGGTAGGGACAATTTTGTTTCCCACCATTGTCTGATTAAATTGTTAGTTGAAAAGTCTCTACATGATGTGTCTAGAATGACCTAGGAAGAATTCATAAAAATTGATCAAATTAGACCTGAGCATTTACAACCTAGGGTATTACCTCAACCTCGTAGGTCTAGCAGGAGATTGAGCATGGATAAAGCCACTCTTGGTGCTTCAACCTTTGGCGCAGGCCCTAGTGTAAACCCTCCTGCAGTAGAAGAAACCATAGAAATTAGCTCTTCTAGGACAGAGCACTCATATAAAGAAAGTTCTTCCCCTGATTCTGATGATGATGTTCCACTTGACATCCTAATGAAAACTAGGGCACAAAAGAGAGAGGTAGAAATGAGAAAAGAAAAAACTAAAAAGTAGCCTACAGAAAAAGAAATACCAAGCTCTAAGAAGTGGAATGCTAACACTTTTCATCCTGCAGCCAAAGGAAAACATGAGAGCCCTCCTAGGAAATCAAGACTAACTAGGCCAACCTTTAGTATGCCTCCGTAGGAAAGCCCTAAGTCTAGAGAAATATCACAGGGGGACACAAAAGCTCTAATGGGGCAGGTGAATGGCGAGAAAGAGAATATATTTAAGATAGCAGAAAACATAACATTGGCTAATCTTGCCAACATTATAGAACAAGTGGAAAACCAAGAGTATGAGGAAAATCAGGATTCCCTGCAGCAAGAGATCCTGCGGCAAAAGCCAGAACAAGAACAAGAGTAGGAGTCCCTACAACAACATCAAGAATTAGGAGAACAATCAGTACCCCTATAGCCAGAATTGATGGGACAACATGAATCCTCGCAGTTAGTACCATGTGAAGAGCAAGCATCAGTGCTAGGAAAAAAAAAAGGAAGGTTGAAGAAGGAAATTCAAAAGAGAGACGAGGAGATTGAAGACAAGGATGCAAAAATTGCCACCTTAAAGAAGAAGGTGGATGATATGGCAACTTTGATACCACAAATTTTAGAGTGCAAGACCCCTCTAAGGGTCTATGCTCTGTATTTGAAGGAGAAATATCTTTCTTTTAGGCTGGAAAGAATTGTCTCAAGTTTGAACCCTTCCATTGAGATTCTTTTTGAATTTTTCAATACTTATCAGATTTCTTCCCCTAAAATGAAGAATTTGATGTGTGAGTTTTATTTGCATAATTATGTTGTGACTTAAGACCATGATTGGAATCTATTGTTGTATGTTGGGGATGTACAATTAAGGGCATGTATGTCCTTGGTGCAAAATGAGATTAGTTGGGAACAACAATATGGGGCTTATAAGCAAATGGAATCTAACATCCCCCTATCCATTAGGGTTGAATCAAGGAATCCAAGGGACATTTTTCAAGGAATGGAACAAAATGTTTTTCAGACCTAGCTATGGTAATAGGATTATGCCTTGGATAGAAGCAGTTTATAGTGAATATGAGGCAAAGGAAAAAGCAAAAGAGGAAACTGTGAAGAGATACCTCTCACAAAGATGGAATAGCCTAACTGATGATCTCAAGCAGGATGAGCCTCATTCCATCCAGAACTATATTGTATCTCTTAAAATAATTGATAGATATATTCACATTGGAAAGACAAAAGGGTGATTCTGGCTTCCCCTGACCTTTCAACCACCCATTCTAATGTGGCATGTACTAAACTTTATTCTCTACCACTATGATATTGCTACAAAGAGACAAAGATGGACTAGATTGAATAGATTGGGAGGATTCTATAGGGACCTTGATTCACATACAACACACTCTGATGTGGGACAGTTGTCAGTTGCAAATTTTAGAGCATTGACCAAGCAGAAAAACATCCCTTCCCCTGTTGGAGGACCAACAACATCTTAGATTGGGGGGAGTGATGAGTCTAGTTTATGGTCTAATTTTGGGTAGAATTTATGATTTATTTGTTGAAATTATCATGGAATTTGATGTTAAGTGTTGATAATTTTATGATATTTCCTCAAACTATAGACATTGGGCCTAATCCTATTTTTGCAAACCTTTAATGACAATGGAATGTTATATGGACTATCTATATTAATCTTGCATGTGGTTAATGAATGTTCTTTAAGGTGGTTACAGATATACAATTATTATGTGTACTAACATTTCCATGCAAATATAATTTGAGGATGCTAAATTGAGAAAGACACTGCCAGCTGGGCATGCACCATAATGTCCAACAAGGGAATCATTCAAAGGTCAAAGGAGGTCGACGGTAGGAGATTCCCCATGTAAATTGAATGTAACTGCCTTGTAGTGGTCTTTATTGATGTTGAGAAAATGTGCGCATTACTACAATGCTAAATCTGCATGTGGACATGCATGTTTTACTAGATTCCATGCATGCGTAACCGCCGCTCCACTTTCGCTATTTTCCCTAAATGGCGTCCTCCTAGTTCATGGAGTTGAACGCCTTGCTTAGTTGATAGTATAAAAAAGGATCAGATGATCCTTCTTAGGAGGTTGTGCAATCTGATATTGTACTTGCATTCTTAAGCTTTCAACAATATAGTTATGCTACTCTTTTGTACTCATGAATTCTAGTGAATAAAATGAAGTTCTAAGTTTGAGCATCTGAGTTCTCATTTGTTTTTAGAGGATACTTATCCAAGGGGGCCCACTTGGTGAGTAATCTGTCCTTTCACTTAGTATTAGTTTAATATTACTTTATGTTCAGTAATTAGTTAAGAATTTGGCACCGATTGTTCCTGCTACCACTAGAATTCCATTATGTGACTGTTCTTGCAGCCAAAGCAGACAGAGTAGTGTCATGTTTGTTTGCTTAGATTTTCATTTCTTTCATGCATTTCAACTTAGTGCAGTTTTTGGTTGATGATCAACATTTTTGTTATTCCTTTCTAAGCAATTTACTTTCAACATTGTGTCTTTCTTAGTTGAAGAATGAAAATGGCTACTTTGAGTTCCTAGTGCACATACTGTGCTGACCCATTTCAAGTTCACGTCCTTGGGTTGAAAAGTTAAATGCACCTTCATGATGATTGAAATAGCTATTCAGGTTAAATGTCCAATCTCTGAATCATGGATGTAAAGGCCTAGTTGTTAAATCATTTTAGGAGGCCGACACCACCCACAGAGTTGGTTAGGACACATGGCGAAAGGGTGAGGATCTTCAATCATTCTTCCCTTCCTTGAGATGAAATTCCTCGCAGAGAAGACACATGGAGCAAGTATTTTTTTCGAGTGTTGCCTATGGGGTCTGCTAAAAGGTGCCCATGGAATGATGTTACATGGAACATGGGTGGAGCTCGGTAGAGAAGTAAAGGGGAGAGGGCTTTCAAAGGCCCGTGTTGCTAACACATGGCGAAAGGGTGGGGCTTGAAAGAGAAGCAAGGGAAGAAATCCTTCCAAGGAGCACATAGAGGACATGTGGAGCAAGTGGTTGAAGGTGCTTCAAAAAGGGGATCAGGAAGGTTTAAACATATGAGGCACGAGCCACTGCAGAATGCAAAATCAACTTCAATAGTTCCCTCAGAGGGAGCTCTAATAATTTTTAATCAATATCTTTTGGCTACTATCAGGGGAATTTCGCCTATGGAATGTGAACCCAAAATTTCTAGTTCAAAGACCAAATCCTTATCCATTTGGCAACAGAGTTAGAGCTTTGGGAGTGTGGTCTACAGAGGTAGCCAATCAACCTTAGATGGCATTGATATGGTGCATATATTCTCTTGTGCCTCATGCGGATCGATAAATTCTTTGAAGGGAAGCTCCATTGAGATCTCGGTCCCAAACTCAAGCTGAAAGAGAAGTTGTGCTATCTAATGGGTGACACCTTCAATGTCCGCGACAGTGGGGGGTTGACTAAAATCTTGAAAAGAAGATAAATCCCATTACTTTTCCTCAATCTTCACTACAATGTGCTCCACCATGGAAACTGAATCATTAGAGAGAAAAGGGAAGGGAAAGCCCATTTGAGTTAGTTGAGAGAATTGCATCCGCATACTATTCATAGTCTGACTTAGTGTTGTCGAGAAATTATTGGCTTGGAGGATACCCGCATGAAAATGGATGAATTCTCTCACCTTCTTGGCAGCTGACCTCTGATCTTCAATCCCTACATTCACCACCGTGTATAACTTGTCCAACAACTTCTCTACCTCAGGCACCTTTTCTACAATGAACTATGGAACTTGCTCAATTGTTTCATGTACCTCTTTGCTTAAGCTTTCCGCATCTACCATGAATTGGAGCATCGACTAAAACTCAAACAGAAGGACTCAAATCTCTCCCAGTAGGAGATATATAATTGTTGGGCTACTAAAAGGAGATCCAATTGAGGAGCAAGGGGCTGGGGAGGATTTTTCAAAAGACCAATTTCCATCTCCTTCGACCCAACATCCAGTGTCAGCTCTTCAATTTTCTTGCTCGCCATGGAGAGCTGTTCTTGAAGAGTTTCCAACTCAAATTCCTTGCTCCGCAATAGCTCCTTATCTTGAATCTGAGTTCCAGATTCTTTTTCTAGAGAGAGATTTACTTCTTGGATCTCTTTTTCGAACTAGGCTTATTTTCCCTGAAATTCCTGATCCTTCTGTTGTATTTCTTTCTCCAATTGAGCTCGTTGCTCCGGATTCTCTTTGGTCTTCTATTGCATTTCTCCCTCTGCCCAAGCCAATTGATCTTGTAACTCCTAGTTTTTCTATTGCAGTCTGGTAACCAAGCTGGGATCCTGGGACTAGAACCTTGCGAGTTCTTCCTGAAGTTTTATGCTTGCACTTGTTGAGATAAGTGTGCAATTTCAGCATCCCTTTCCTTTTCCTTTATCTATAGGATCTCCATCCTTTCCTTGACATTCCTGAGCTCCTCCTCCCACTTCTTCAGTTGGCAACTATGCTTCAAAAAGTTGGTAGTCATCACCCGTTGAGTCTCCTCCATTAGCTCGACTTTGTCGTGTGGCTGAGCTGCATGTAAATCAATCCCCATAGCATGGATTGTATAATCCTCAAGTTCCATCTGCCCTTGTGGTTTGATGGTGTTAGGAATCATGGTCACAAATTGCAATGACCACTATAATTCATTAAAAATGGTATGCACGCATGGCTCGACTGGCTTTGTTGCATCCTTTTATTTTCTCTTCTAGACCTTGATAACCATTCTGCCTTAGTCCTATTGGCTTGATTAATAAATTGTGCTAGTGACCTAATCAGTTTGCCAATGAAGGGTGCACTAGGAGGAAGAGAAAAATGGAATGAAATTATTGTAGTCTCAGAGGGTGAAATTATTGTAGTCTCAGAGGGTGTTAGGAATCATGGTCACAAATTGCAATGACCACTATAATTCATTAAAAATGGTATGCATGCATGGCTCGACTGGCTTTGTTGCATCCTTTTATTTTCTCTTCTAGACCTTGATAACCATTCTGCCTTAGTCCTATTGGCTTGATTAATAAATTGTGCTAGTGACCTAATCAGTTTGCCAATGAAGGGTGCACGGGGGAATGCTAGGCCAAGGTCCAGTTTGGGAAGCGGCGAAAGGAATCATAGGGAGGGGTGGCGGAAGTTGAGATGCACAGGATACCATCTATTGGGCGATTTGAGTCAGAGTCAATGCAATGGGAGTAAAATGATTTGCAATAGTGGGTTGAGATTGGGCTTCGACAAAAAGTGGAACAAACCGTGGGGGAGTAAAAGTTGCTTGTCTAATTTGGGAGAATTGGGAGAAACCTCCCACGGGAGCAGAAGTGGAAAAGGAAAGGCTGACACTAGAATTAATGAGAGACGCAGAGGTAGTAGGGTTAACCAAAGACTATGAAGTGAGAAGAGAGTGAGAGAGGGATACCTGAGATGTAGAGGACTTTGATCCTTGGCTCATTACAGGTTCTTGCAAACCTTATCCAAGAGTTGCGTTTGTGTGTGGCCTCTTCTCGGGTGGGGAATTATTCACCTCTATGACCTCCTGAGACTGTTGGGATACCCTAGGTCTCTTTGCAACCCATGCACATGGTAGTGAGGCATCTGAATGCAATGCAATCACTTGCACGCTTAATGGAGCTTTGCCAAGCTATGTCACTGCCTTTTCAGTTATCTGTGTTTGGGCCTTCTTTGCCTCTTTTCTTTTCATTATTACAGTTGATTCCTCTGAATCTACAACCTCGTCATTGCTTGCATTAGTATCATCTTGCCCTTTTTTCTAGAGATCATCAAATCTATCATCCTTTTCTATTTCCTAGAAAAGGGCATCGAGGCATTGGGTCTCCTAACGATAAATCCAGAATTGTGCAATCTTTTCCTCACTCCACTGCCATGCCTTGGCCAATTGATTACAAAGGGTAGCCCAAATTTTACATATGTCACTAGGCTTGGTCAAAGGAAAATAGAAAGAGAGCCATTGAGGCCTCTTATTTTCACTAGGAACATAGGCCAGGTCCACAAATAGATCATCCCAGTCCCCAGACTGCAGGTTCCGTCGAGCTTCCCAGTAAGGCCGAGAGCGGTGAGTCACTTTAATGCCAATAAGTCATTATCAGGATTATAATCCCATTTTTCAAAAATTAATACCAGTCCTAGATGAGCTAGCTTCACCTCTAATAGACCATGCGTCTACTTCTTTAACATTATCACTGTTTTGAAGCTCAAAGGGCATTTAAAAAAAACTTTCTACTTTTTTCCTCCGTAAAACTTGATGTCAATAATCACCAGTTGTATAAATACAAGGGCCAACACCTTGTTTGTGACACATATTGGGAGTCAGAATGGTTCCTCGATAAAACCATACAACCTAAAAAACGTGAAATCCTCCCCAAGGAACTAGTCGCAAGGAGGAATAAAATTCTGCATCCACCTTGTTTGCTCGACGAAAAGTCAATAACCCTCACCCTCTTTACTAAAATCTTACAAAATCGGAGTTAGGAAAAACTCAAAAAATGCATAGTAATCATAAGTTATAGAAAGGAGGGGAGTCCACATAGAAACTAGCCTTCTTACCCCACTATCATAAAAAATAGCCAAACCCATACGGTTTCTAAAGAATTCAAGGTTCTGGTGAAAAAACATGTGAGCAAGGAGAGAAAAAAACCTGAACCTATGTTGCGTCTTGTATTCCTTGAATTGGTTCAACATCTCCCAAACAATGACCTCCACGAAGTCATACCAGAATAGAGAATGCTGTCTTCTCAACTGAAACCCAGACCCATTTGGAACTCCTGAATGTATTGATCACTATCCATGTTGCAAACAAAATCCATCATAGAGAAGGCATCTTGCAAGTCCAAGTTAAAAGTATTGTACACAATTAGAAACCGTGGGGGCTTCACTGCATCTTCCTTGGGACTTTGTTTTTCTTGGTTATAAAAGTACAGAGCATATTTTTTGGTCCTCCAAAACTCTTATGCGCCCTCTATAGTGAATGTCTCCATTATTTTTTCTTTGGAGCCCCTTCTGGTAGGGATGCATAGCATACTCCTAATAACATCCACGTTGATCACAACCCTCAGTTTTTGGCCTTCAATGACACCGGTATCTAGGTTGAAATGTTGAGGGCACTCGTGAACTAGTTCCAGGAAGTGGTGCACCAAGGGAACAATATACTATGGGAGACTGCATAACCATTGCTTGTATGCCAAAGACTTTTGGCTATTAGTCTATTTCATTCTTTCATAGGCTACTTCCCTAAGACTCTTAGGGTTAGTTCTGAGGATAGGGTCATGAATGTTATCCCATTCTTCCTCTATCAGGGCCTTGTCCCTATGAGTACTCTTATCTACGTCCTGCACATGAGGTCACTTTGGATTTCCAGGCAGCCCCAACGAGGCGTAAGAGATGTCATCAAAAATATTGGTTATTGGAACTGCTAACATGGCATCAAATAAGCTTTGGACCGCCTCTCCTTGTGCTTCCAGTTGAGGATTTTGGGCCATCTCAGGATTCTGTAGACTTTGCAAATACTCAACCTCATTGCAACTCCCTTGGGTTCTTTTCAGCAAACTGTGCACTCAAAGCCCTTTGCAATGAACAACATATTCGAAAAAATCTTCACAGTGTTTTCCTTTTACATGCAACACTTAGCCTTTTCTCGACTTGGAGTTGTAGACAATGGTTACCTTTTTGCAATAAATTCAGCATGTACTGTCAACTCTCTCATTCATGCAAAATGAATTCTTTACCTTTTGAAAGGACAACAATTCATAATGACGATTAGTCATTATGTCCTACGATGCTATCTCTTGGGAAATTGAGTCGGTGATTGAAGGCATACAAAAATTTTCACATGCTTTTGCATTCGATATCCTAAAAAGAATGATTAGAAAAAAGGTGTAATGAGTACGCAAATAGATTTTGAATTAATCTTGGGAACTAAATAGCGCTCACAACTTGACACATTAGCTCTTGACCGTGCAGAATATCACTTGTTCTTGCCACTAGTTTTAGCTGATTAATTACTTCTTCTTAACTTGCACGTAGTAATTCGTACACAAAAAACACAAATTGGTGGGATTTTTGAGTTTGTACCCGATGGGATTTTTGAGTTTTCTCTCGATCAACATCATGCTTATCACACACATTGTATGTTGGATACTTCTATAAATAGACTTAAAGATAACAACATGAATTACACTTGGTAATTGGGATTACAGATAGATGCAATGAATACTCCCATTATGCTAACCAACAATAGGTCTCAGGCAGCTTTCCTTGGGGAAATTTCCAGTAGACACTTGAAACGCATTACAAAGAATAAGCATTCTTTGGAAAGAATTGTGATGAAATCGGTATTGGGGAGGGATTGTATAGAATATGAGGACAAGTATAGAATAAATACTGACATTTTCTCTCATTTTTTTTCCTCTTTGCTTGACATACAGGTACCCAAGCAGATGATACTGTGACTCACCATGGAAATATTCCCAAAGCGCTACCTCAGAGGCCTTGGAAAATTTGTGACAAATGCAGTGTATGGCATTGGTCTTCCCATAGCAAGTGATCTCTACTGACACAATGAAGAGGACGTTATGGTGCCATGGGTACCATTCCTGAGCAGATTTCACATTACAACAATTGGAGAGCACCAACAAAGAGTTTCTTGTGCCTGCCACTTCCTACTACAATGCTACAACATAGTACTTTTCTACGATGTGGAGTGGTACATCGACTTCAGAAACTTGGTGTTTCCTCCTCTGCTTGTTGCCACCATCCCTGTTACCCTTGCTGCCCCTGCTGCTATTAATGTGGTCATTCCTGATGTTCCTGATGGTGATGTTGCCCCAATTGAAGAATGAACTCTTTTCTTCTCCTCTTTTTGTATATATATCTCAAATATTTTAATACATATACTCAAAAATCTGCTTAGTATATATATACTCAAAAAGTATGGCCTAAGAGCCATTTTGAATTGTAATATCTAAAGTATATATTACCGTATACTGAATATACAACTCTTTTTATCAAATTTCTATCTCTTTTGCTTTCTCTACTTTTTGCATTATGGGTTTCATATAATAAATACCGGCCAAACAAAAACACAAAGAAAATTTACATAATTACTTATTTACAAGTGCAAAATGATTAATGAAGCTAATTAAACAATTTGAGGTGAATTTTGTTGACTAGAATCCCCAATGCTTCTTTTTCCATATTTTCTAATTCAAATGCATTATGTTGCTTGCATTTAATAATTTGAAAAGGGCATTCCCATAGTGTATCGAATTTTCCATGTTGGCTAGGCTTTGCGGTCCTCTCATTGAATTTTAGCACTAATTCTTTGCATTTAAGACCCTGGTTGGAGGTTTTCTTGTCGAACCAATTTTAATCACCTGTTGACAATTAGACATAACTGTTAGGGCTTTTTCTCTTGTCTCCCGTACCTCCAAAAACTCAACCAACCGGACCTTTATGGCTCCAATTTTTTCAACCTATAGAGATTTGAGCAACTGTAGGGCGGGAATTTCCATAGATATAGGAAATAGTGCTTCCTTCCCATATACCAGCTCATACAACAAAGTCTTTAGGACTTGCTTGGGGGTTTTCTGAACTTCCCAGAGCACTGCTCAGAGGTTCTTATGCCACTCTCTTTGATGTTCCAACCCAATCCTTTTGATGAGTCAGAATAAATTCTTATTAGTCGACTAAGCCAATCCATTCCTCTGCGGGTAATAGTTTGAAGATGTCTTTAGGAATATTCCATGTTCAAGTGTGAATTGACATACCTTCAATCCTAGGAAGGATTTCACATTGTCAGAGATGATGGCCTTTGACGGGTCGAACCTCATTACCAGTTCCTCAAGAAAGTTCACAATCTTTTCCTCTGTCACATTCTTTAGGGGTATGGCCTCGATCCATCTAGTAAAATAGTTTGTGGCCATGAGGATCTATTTATGTCTAGCATTGGAGGTGGGATTAATCATCCCTATAAAATCCAATCCACTCTGCACAAAGGGTTCTTCAACCACTATTAAATTGAGAGGCATTGCTGAATTTTTCCTTCTTATAAATAATTGGCATTCTTTGCACGTTTTAACCAGAGAGTATAAGTCATTGAAAAATGTAGGCTACAAGTACCCAACACACATGATTTTGATGGTGGTGGTTTTTTCAGGGAAGTGTTCGCCCATGGGACTATTGTGAAATATGTCTAGAATTTTCTTCGCTTGCTCTTTGGTGATGCACCACAAAAGAACACCATTGAAGTTCCTTTTGAAAATGATGCCTTCAATGAGGCATATCCGTTGTTCTGTAATCTATAAAATCTTTTCTTTTGAGGAGGGAGGCATGAAAAATACTTTCCGGTCTACATGAATCTCACTCTATTTGCTAACCAGTAGCCTTCAGACTCAAGTTCATTCAGTAGAACTAGCTCGTGTTGTTCCTCCTCAGCTTCCATTCCTTCGTCTCATGCCAAATACTCACACAACCCTCTTCCCCACACGGTCTTCGTGGGCCTAACCTTAATGTCATATTTGAGGATCTTAGTAATCTATTTGGCCCTTTTTATGGTGATTTATCTTTCTATAATATACTCACACACACTAGAATGTGCAACATATACAACCACCCTGTTGCAAGATATGAGGTGTTGGAACTTCTTGAGCCCCTTAATAATGGAAAAATCTTTCCTTTCGATGAAGTTATAGTTTGTATCATAATCCTTTAAGGTCCACGAGTGGAAGGCTATTGGATGTTCTCCCTTTATCATCCTTTTGGGTCAGAACAATAGCTATGCTAGATTTGCTACTGAACACATACATTATGAATTCCTTTGATAGGTCAAGATTTACCAGAATAAGAGTTGAAGAAATAACATCCTTAACCTTCTCAAAGGCTTCTCTAGTGTCTTTTTTTTCCATTTGAACAACTAATCCTTTTTTAGCATCAAAGTGATTGGTCTAATTAAACCTACAAAATCATAAATGAATTTGCTCACAAAATTTACCTTTCCTAGAAAGGACTAAACTCCCTTCTTGTTGACTGGTAAGGGAAGTTCCCTAATTTCCTTCACCCACTCCGCATCAATTGCAATTCCATCTTTAGACATTATATGTCCCAATATTTTTCCTTGCAGGACTTCGAACACACATTTTTTGGGGTTCAAGGATATTCTGAACTCCTAGAATTTTTTAAAAACCATTTTTAGATGATCAAAATGGTCATCCTTATGCTTAGAGAATACTGTAAGATCATCCAGGTAGATCAAGATGGTCTTATTGACCAATTCCCTAAAGGCAGTGTCCATTGCGCATTGGAAGGTAGCTCTTGCATTTGAGAGACCAAAGGGCATTTTCGCATAGGAAAATTTTCCCCACTTGTCATGAATGTTGTTTTGTGTCAGTCCTTGTTTTACCCAAATTTGGTTATAACTGAAGAAGTTGTCCAATAGAGAAAAAATTTCCGAGCCAACCACTATTTCCAAGATTAACTCCATGGAAGACAAGGGGTAGTGGTCCTTCAGTGATGCTTTATTTAGGTCTTGGAAGTCAACACATAGGCAGATGTCTCCATTCTTCTTTTGAACTAGAACCAGGTTGGACACCCATGTACTATGTTTGATCAAGAACACAATTTGGAAGTGGATTAGCTTTGTCAACTTTTGTGCCATCAATGTATCAATCTTTGGATTTACTAGCTTTTGCTTCTAGCGGACTGGTTTCACATCTTCCATTAGTCCTATAGTATGCTGGATGACTTTGGGATCATATCCCTTAAGGTCATCATATGACCAGGCCACTACTCCTTTTTATTTCTCACAAAAATGGATAAGTCATTCTTTATCATGTTGCAGGACATCCTTCCCGACCTTAAGCTTCCTTCCATCTCTGACTTGAAGATCCACATAGTCACTTTTGTTCGCTACAAATTTCCTCTTGTCATTCCTTGCATTCTCACAATTGAATAGGTTTTTGATAGTGACAAGTCCTTTTGGAAGCTTGTTGGACCTGAGCTAAATGATTTTCCCTTCATAAGCCTCTACAATTTTTGGTTGGAGTTGATTAGTGAACTCTCCTGAATGTTGAATGAATGAGGCAATGTGTTAATCACTTTCAAACACTTGTCATCTCTGATCATTATCTAAAATAGTGGGGCAAAAAATCACTCATAGAGAGTGTATGTTATCAATTAGGTCAGAAATATGATCAAATTGAGATCATAGCACTATCATGTGGTCCGCATCTGCGTTCTACTATCTGGGAACCATTCGGATATTGAAGGCTTCAAAGCTCTCGATCAAATCCCAAACTCTATGTCTATAGGATCTCATGCAAAATTTCCTTGTTGTGGAGACTCCTCGGACTTGATTAACTATTATTTCTGAGTCTTCGAACACCATTATTTGTTTAACGCCCATCCGCTCCACAAGGCTTAGACCTTGCACTAGGCCTTCATATTTGAATTCATTGTTTAAATAGGAAAACTAAAAGTGAAAGGGCCTAAGTTTCTTCTCATTGGATGGGGATGTCAAACATATCTCAGCTCCTACGCCAAATTTGCATCTCGCTCCATCAAAATGCAACATCCATAACTCTGAGGTGTGATCACCCTCGGGTTCATTACCTTCAGAATCACTTGGTCTTCATCATAGATGTCATAGGTTCCAAATCCAGTGACATGATAATTTCTGAAAGGATCATTGTCTATAAATTCACTCAAGAAAACCTCCTCCTTATTGGTTCGGTCTCCGGTCACCTTCTCATCCTCAAGTAATTCAGTGCAATAGATCTCATCCTTGGTTATAGAGGTACGAGTAGCCTCAAAGTTGTTCATGGATTCATTTTACACATGTTCTGAATGCAAAGGTTCAGACAATATTTTCATCTTAGCCCCATGCTTGGCCCTAAGAATCAAATGTGACCAATTTAAAGAAATATATCCACCTATCTTGGCTGTGAATTCTTAGGATAAGTAGAGACTAAACATGGGGGGAATGTTGATGATCACAGTATCTTGTGGAACAATGATACTAGGATAGGAGAATAGAGTCAAGGGGAGGTTCTTAATGACACCTACAATTTCAACCTTGTTCCCATCAAGCTACATAACCCCTTTTTTTAAAGGTTCATAGCTAAGTCCTAAGGCTTCAACTATCTACTTGGGCATGACTATAGTACTAGCACTAGAGTCAATCATAAAATTATGCAACAATTTCTTACCCACAGTAAGAGTTAGGAAAAATGGTTTTGGTTTCGGCTTACCTCTAACTTCGGTAGAGGCTGCCCCCCCATTGTTTGTGAGGACCTTGGCCTAAAGTGATGAATAACAACCTTTCCCTTGGATGATTGCTTTGTTGGCTCCATGCTTGCATCTTCCAGTAGGGCCTTCTGCAACAATGAATTCTACTCTAGAATAGCTAAGATATCCCAAAGGGATACATTAGCGTAGGATTTCTTCAATTTCTCCACCACATTGAACGATGGAATATTTGAAGACTTTTGCTCCTTCGAATTTGTTATAAAAATCTCCTTACATGGATAAGATTGTTGTGCAATTGCGAAGGAACTAGGAGCTTGGTTGGAAATACCTTTGGGTTGTTGAACAACTGGTTCACCCATGAATCTCCTCTTAGAGCAAGTGTTATAATCTAGTTGCACTTGCGGGGCCTTGGATGTGGAAGCCTCATTAGCAAACACTGCCTCCTCTTCTTCCATCAATGAGAAGAGTGTGTGGTGGAGTGCTATATTTGTCTCTTGCTCCAGGGACATTCCTTGCATTTATGTGGTGAGTACCACATTTTCCATTTGTGGAGAGGCATAGACATAACCTTTACAATCTGACATAACACCTTGGTTGCGCTATTCTATTGCTCTTTGTTGTAGATTGCCACGTGGGCAATTTCAGGGCATATGTGCTTCATTGCAAGGGAAGCACCAAGGATTGATGTCATCAACAAGATTATTTTTCCCCACTATTAGCTCTCTATTTGAGATTGGGTGGAAATTTTGTAGCAGAGTAGGCACCGACACTATCTAATTATTTGTTTGAGCCTATGGATTCATGCGCGAGCCTCCTTGGAATTGGTTTTGCTAGTAGGAAGATCTTTCGCCTTGGTAATTATCGAAAGTTGGATTTGTTTGCGCAAACTGTTGTCATTTTATACTCGTTATTTCATTTGAGAATGTTTGCAACAAGTCTTTGGTATCGCTCATCTCATCCTTTAAAGAGTCAGATGTGGAAGCAATTTTTTTTGGCACACTCAAATATGCATACATATATTGGGATGGAGCAGCTGCACTAGTAGATGCTATCTCCTGGGTAGGACCTAATATCTCTACAAATATAGGCATAACAGGCCAAGGCAGCAACTTTCTAACGTCGATCAGATTATTCTCTACCTTAACAACGATGTTGTACGCATCTGGTAGAGTGGTCCAGCCAAGAGACTAGATCATCACCAAGTTATCAACATTGATGGATTTCAGATAGAACATGAATGCCAAATCGGTTGGTGGATGAATAGCAATCTGGATCCTCTACCAAGTTCTATGGAACTAGGTGTTGAAGTTAGTCATGGCCTCATATGGGGTCCACTTTATGGTCACCAACTATTAATAGAGCGAAGACCGATCTCCATTATTTGAAAACCTCTCGTAAAAAGGATCTTTGAGTTGATCTCAGGTACCAATAGTGTTAGCCTCCAGAGTGTGATACAAATCTAGCACCCTACCTTTGAAAGAGGCTGCAAGCAACCTTAGCGTGACATTTTGATTAGTGACACCATGAACCAAACTCATGTCCACCACATCCTATAGATGGTCAAATGATGTTTTTGAGCCTTCTCTGGTGAACTTCGATAAAGCTTTTAGAGCAAAAGAACAAATAGGATCCCATACGGCTGGTACTACTGGGGATATGAAAGGACTTGCGGCATCCCATGCTACAAAGTTTCTATTATCCATTGGTAGAGGGACTGGTGGAGGGGTCGAGATGTTTACTGGATGGGCTCTTGCTTGTACTGTTACCAGCGGTGGCACTAGGAGGCTAGGGTTGTTCGTTGTCTGGGATCTAGTAACAAGCCTATGGCTCATACACCCACTTTAAATTTAGATATATTCAAACATGTCCCATCGGGTGTGCCAGAAAAATAACCGTTGATGCCTAAAATTGTAAGGAAAACAACCTTATGGGAAAATCAATTAATGGGGGGACCAATTGTGCTAAATTGAGTAACCTCCGATTTTTTTAAAAAGTCATATCCTTCTATAATTGGGGGGTTGGAAAGGGAAAAGGAAGCAGATATATAAAATAAAGATCTAATCTAGGGAAATGTGCCAAGATGTAAGTGAGTATGCATGGGAATTCTTCCTTTCAGATGAGATTTGAGGGCACGTTCAACAATCTACATGTCCAAAAATAACATAAAGCATAAATGAAAAACCTAAGAAGTCTATCAAATAACATAAGATAACTTCCATACACATTCACTGAAAAGAAGAGTTCAAGACATGGTTTGAATCAACTAATTTATATTGAAATTATAGAAGTTCTACAAATAAACTACTTAGTACAACAACAACACAGTCTAATGTCTTATCAATCAACTAAGAAACAGAGAGAAATGAACAAAAATGGCACAATCTGTGAGTCTTAATACAATGATTTAAAATAATACAAAGGCCTACAGCCTTTCCAATATTTTTTCATGTATTCTTCAAACCCATTTTCTGAGAGTTGAAGCAGTATATATAGTTTATTCCACTGCCAGAGAGCCAGTAACTGAAAAGATTCCCAGGCACAAGCAATGATGTTCGTCACAATGATTTCCCAATACTGTTGCAATAGAAAGATTATGAAACATAGTATGCAGTCACCTTTGAACAAGATGTGTCCCTCTGCAAATGATGAGTGTGGTTCCAGGGAAGAAGCAGTGAAATTACCATTAAGACACGTGTCATCCACCCATGGAGTTTGTTAGGACACGTGGTGTGGGGCTCGTCATTCATTCTTCCCTTCCTCCCGATCAAATTCCCTATGGAGAAGACACGTGGAGAAAGTATTTGTTTTGAGCGTTGACTGTGGGGTCTGCCAAAAGGTGTACGGGAATGATGCTACATGGCACACAGGCGGAGCTCGATAGAGAAGCAAAGGGGAGAGGGCTCTCAAAGTCCCGTGTTGCTAACATGTGGAAAAAGGATGGGCCTCGAAGGAGAACCAAGGGAATAAATCCTTCCAAGGAGTGTGCGGAAAACACGTGGAGAAAATGGTCGAAGGTGCTTCAAAAAGGGGCCCAGGAAGGTTTAAACATATGAGGCACGAGCTAGTGTAGAATGAAAAATCAACTTCAATAGTAGTACCCTGAACAGAGCTCTAAGGATTTTTAATCCACAGGCACATCCGACAGCCATGATTAAAACATCCTTTGGTTATTACAACACGTGCCTCTGAAATTCCTTTTAGTAACTTGAACCTTAAAACCTTTGATCTGTGGCAAAACATTTCACTAATTTCCCTTCATTTCCTAATGTTTCCTTTGTAGCTCAGGTGACACCATGTGGCACTTTCCCACTTCCCCATTTAGAGATGGGAGGAAGAGGTGGGTCCCCTACGAGATAGTGGGGAGCAGCCATGATTAACCCACGTCACCCCTCCTTGATCATCGATCTCACTGAACATAGAGCTTTCTTGCTTTAAAACCTATTGGGTCCCATGGACAGATGTCATCCACCCATTGCCCCGTGATAATTTCCAAATGCAAAAATAATTTGAATGAGGAGGTAGGGAATGATCCAAATGCAACCGCATCACTTCACTACCACCATTGATGTGATAAACCTCACCATCTTCTAAATTTTCAGCGATGTCAGGCCCTCATGTGCAAAAGATACATGGCACTCACCTGCGAGCCCGTGATAATATTTTAGTGCAAAACAAAATCAAACGGGGGCACGAGGAGTGGCTAGGATGTGCTTTGGTGATCGAATGATCCTCATAAAGTAGATAATTTGTACATGCCAATTTGTTAGTTCATAAAAAGTGGGCCATGACTAGGAGAACAATGCGTGAGGACATAAAACCTTAGGATAAAACATAAGACCTAAAAAATATTTTGATGATTTATTACCTACATAGTATAAAGGAAATGTTTTAATAATACAATAGGTAACAATTGGATGTCTAGGACTTAGGGGTCAGTCAATAGAATGATTTCCAAGGCATAATTCACAACTTAAATGACCGAGCACCGACAACAAGAGGTTAACGAAAAATAAAAACATTAGCAAAGGATGCAGGCTTAAGGTCTTTTGGAAAGGGTTTTAGCACTATAAACCCTAATGCATGATAACAAGAGACAACCCTAAGCACATAGACATGAAACTAGCCTAACTTTGTAGAATTTTAGGGGGAACACAATGCATTTTATAAGGCTTCCACCACCCCCTTGGATAAAACCCCTCTAGTGTTAAATCATACCCACAATGGAGTCCCCTTCACAGCTATCAAAATGCCAACAATTTTTTTTTTTACCTCTTGAGGGATTAAATAAAGTCATTTAGAATTTATGTTTTGTAAGAATGTAGCTCTTATTATTTAAGGTTTCCAAAAAGTATAATTTTAAATATTTTTAATTTTGTTATTATAATTATATTTTATTTCTTGTGAATGTTATTTTTCACTAAACATCAATGCTTTTTTTTTACACACAAAAATAGAAAAATAGAGAAAAAATTCTAAAAAATATGTGTGCACTACGTATTGGTGTTCTTATTTCAACAAAAAAATAAAAATTAATTTCAATACATACAAAACAAGTTATGGATGACGACATACACCTACGTCCAAATTATAATTAGTTTGAATTCAAACATTAAGTTAAAAAAACTATGCAACAAAAATTATGAAAAAGTGTCCATGAACTAGATATTGATGCTAAAAATCTATATTTTAAAATATAATTTTATCCTTTCAACAAAAATTTATGCATGGTGACATAAATGATACTTTCTAAACGTGTTGTTTACTATTGAAATGTAGAAAATAGGGGTGATTTAATCAAAGTGGAGTGATGCATCTATCTTCCTTATTTCATTAGGAAAAAGAGATCCTTATGTTGAACATGACAATTGAGACCTGGGGTGAATCAGTTGTCACAGATTTAATCTCTAATTCATTCATCGGAACTAATTCTCAATACTACTTAAATGATTAACCATTAAGTACTAATGCAAAAACTCAAATTCATCACACAAACACAATAACACCAGATTTATGTGGAAAACCCAATAAGGGAACAACCACGGTGAGGATTAACTCACACTATAGAGAATATCAAAATCGATTACAAGAGGCTCACTTCCTAAGAAACAAGGCTCACTGCCAAAACAAGGACTCACTGTCCAACAAGGCTAACAATCCAGAGGGCTCACTTCCATAGAGATACAAAGAAGATAGAAGAGATACATTACACAAAGAAGACAATCTCAATGCAATAGACAAATCCACTACAATTTTCTCAACCACTTGCAAACATGTGTGAATGATAGAATTCACCTTGAACTCACTGCATCCAAAAACTTGGCATTCAAGATTCGTATTGATCTTCCAAACTTGCATCACACACACTCACTGATCTACATCAATCTTGCAACTATCTACTCTATTTATTTGCACATATCTCTCTTGCACTAGCACCATTTCACCACTAACTCATCCTGCATTTATACCATCTTCAACTTTGAAACATATCCAAAGTTAGCTATCCAAATTCAAATTCAAATTAGGTCGGTGCCAAAACATCCTAGGGTGGAATTAGAATGAGGGCGACCCAAACACACGCTTCATAGGGACCCAAATAGATCCAACACGCTTCATCAATTTCAAAAGTAGTGTTCAACACAAGGTCGGCCAAACCAGTGTAAAACACAAAGAACCATTAAGAAATAACCTTCCAGATACCAAAATTATCTTCAATACAATCAAAGCAACTCAACTCTATAACTGCAAGTCGTGAGTCTTTACCAAAGAGAAATTTGAACCAACAACATTTCTCCCAAACCTCAACCAAAAACATAGAAAACCATAGTTCACAAATGTTGAACATAACTTGCACTGTACAACAAATCAACAACCAAAAATATGGATATAGCATCTCCTAACAACCATGATTAACATATATGAACCACAAAA
Organism: Sequoia sempervirens; assembly: GCA_007258455.2. Classification (NCBI taxonomy): domain Eukaryota; kingdom Viridiplantae; phylum Streptophyta; class Pinopsida; order Cupressales; family Cupressaceae; genus Sequoia; species Sequoia sempervirens. The sequence goes on along the minus strand of VDFB02000015.1, from coordinate 18,133,566 downwards.
AAATATGAGAAAATCCCAGAGAAAAACCTAGAGTAACCACTAAACACTTGCAGTCTTTCTTCAATACAATTTTCTCAATATCCTTGACATATACAACCAACAGAAATTAGTTGATAACCAATTGATTAGTTGACATCAATGACAACACCTTCATTCTTTCCATTCTTGCAACAATTTCCCCCTTTGTCATTTATGGCAACACATGATGTGAAAAACCATCAAAGACACCATACTAGCTCTTAATACACTTCTCAATATTTTTCTTTATGTTTCTCCCCCTTAGTAGATAAATTTTTATATTATTCCTCTCTTTCCTCTTTTCCTCTCATGCTTACCCTTTTTTTAATTTTCACATGCTTCCTCTCCCCCTTTGACATCAATGGCAAAGGCAAAATATATTTTACATTGATTTCCCCTTTGACAATGACAACACCTGACACTACCTACCCCCCTTGGGAGGTAGCCACCAAAACATCAGTCCAGAAGAAAGATAGATCCATAGATCCACCAAACTGATGCATCTCCATATGCATCTATTTCAATAAACGAGGGGAAATGAACCCTAAATTCTCCCATAGATACTCAAAAGTATATTTAGGAAGAGCCTTCGTGAATATATCAGCAATCTAATCCTTCATCGGAACATATTCAAGGTTTACTTCATTCTCCATGACCTTCTTGTTGTGTGGTCTCACAACACGCCCCAAGATTGAAAGACTTGGGGAAACAAGAGATATATATACATAACTCTTATGGCAGGAGCTAGCAAATTGGAAGATCACCAGAAGTGAAAGAGAATTTTTTTTTATAATAAGAGTACTTTGTATTGTAAGTGTTTCGGGCACCATATACTAGGTACCAAAAACATGGAAAAGGCGAAAGGTAATGTAAAGTTCAAGTGAAAGACTCTGGTCCAGTATGAACAGGTTAGATATGAAGTGTTCTGATATGAAGGAGTCTGGTATAGTGGAGTTCTGGTATAACCGAGGTCTGGGAAAGTAAGTGGGTAAAGCTGAATGTCAGGTACCTTGTACTGGGTTGCAATGTAAAGTGAAAAGTTAAAATTTTAAAATTATCTAATGATCCCAGTAATCCAGTATATGTATGAGGATTTATGACAGGCTTTTGAAAAGCGTGTTAATTATGAGTTTTTGTACTAATAATTAGAGTTTTTGTACTAATATGATTTTTTTTACATGAGATGTTATAAATTTTTTTTTAAGGGATTTAATGTGTGGAATTTGTGATTGCAGGAGATATCGATTGTGATGCAAAGTTCAGGTATGGATGGTAAGGAAAACTTGAATCATGGAAGGAATAATTTTTAGTCTAGTTCAATCACTCTGGGAGGTGATAATCCAGATGGCTTTGAGTCCACCAGAATGTTGGGGATCTCGGTATTTCACGTGCGGTGGGAAAAAATGCTAAATTTTGGGAGAGCCCATTCTTGAGAGTGACAAAATCGAAGTCAAGCGATGTGTGGGGGAAAAAATTCCATCTTTTCATTATGAATGAATGGGAACCCCCTACATATTATCATGATTTGAAGTAACATCCTGGTGAAGATTCAATATCAACACCCAAAGAGCTTCAATGTGTAATTGGAGTTGACTTCCATTGACTTCAATTGCAACTTTCCTATTGATCACAATATTCCACATACCTTGATGAGATTGGTCCCTCATATTTCCTCTCATGTAGTTGTCTTATCCTGTTTGAGCCTTGTGTTCTATAAAAGGCCAGAGGATGCTTCATTTTTATTTTAAGTTCAGAATTTGTGGATTTCGAAGGAGCATAAAATTTTAAGTTTTGTTCTTTTTTCCTAATTTTTGAACCATTTTGGCATAAAACTTTGTATGCACGTAGACATTAATTAATAGCATAGCTTATTAGATAGCTACCTATCTCAGTATCTTTTGTAGTTGGTTTTGTTAGTTTGGTCAAACAAGACTATATGTTGCACCGTTTAAGGGTGCATAAAGAACCTACTCAGTGTCCAGAAACAAAGCCCTCTCTTTAAAAGCTTGCACCATTTTATATGTATTTGTGAAGCAATCTGGTGAAGTATAAATTGGTTTGCTTTGTTTTAATTAATTCTTTGGGTATCCATGGAGAATAACTAGGAGAAACTTTTAATTTTTCAGCATTTTTTTTGCTTTGTTTTAGAATATATGTTTAAATATTTGAAAATGTTCCAAAATTTAAATGAATGGAAGGAATTGTATTGAAAATATTTTATTTTCCATAAAGTTGTTGAATGCTTAATGCTAAATCTACTTAAGTGATAGCAAAAAAATTTATAATATTCATGAAATGTTATGGAAAATCTTTTGGTTTCATGATGTTTAAGATCATCGTTTCAATTTGGAATTTGTATCTGAAATATTCAAAGAACAATTGTAGTCCCTTTGATATTAATAGCAATATCACATCATTACACGAGAGTGACCCTAATGCAACCATGACCTGGTTATCGAAGAATTGGATTGAACAAAAGCCAATATTTGTCCTGTAAATGTAGAATTTCCCTTTAGGTTGTCTTTGTTCCATATATTTCAAGAAGTATAGGTTCTTTGTGGTCTTGTCTATGAAGAATTTATTCACCCTGTTTGTTGCAAGTAAAATTTGTAGAAGTTGAAAAACCAACTTCACAGTCCCCAAGAATCACCTACATACAATCACTTATCACACGCAATAGATATTTAGAACAAAGGAAGAAATGTTTTGTAAACCCTTAGAGAAAATTTGTACAAGCAAAAACCAACATAATGATTATTGAAAGTAATTGTTTTACAAATAATACAAAAGCCTTCAAAAAGACAATCATGCAAAAAAGAAAGACATGAACAACTCTAATCTTATCTTGAGCAAAAAGACAACTCAACAAGATAAGGATAATAATTAACCTAGGAAATAAAATATGCCTAAGTAAACTTATGCTAGTGTAATTAAATAATTAATTACACCAACACCCCCCATAAGTGCAACTTAGGGAGAAGCAAATTATTATGCAAGAGATGAGTCCCGGCAACAAGGCCTGATTAGGTACTCATTTACAAATGTAATGCAAACTAAATCAAACGGGGTAAAGGAGAAAACCACATGGGAACAAAACTCCTCCCCAAAATAGAATGCAAACTAACTAAGTGATGAAAGATGGAGGACTCCATAAGACCCCCCAAGGACACCATCCATCAGAAAGATACATGAAAGAACCCCCCCAAAAGAGAGGAAGAAAGAGGCCACATAGCCCCCCCCAAGAATGAAGTAGCTCCAATAAGACTGAAGAAACCGCATCTCCTGAAAGAATGAGAGGGAAGAGGCTGAATGAAAGTAATCTCTAAAGGTGAAGTAGGTGTAGCCAAAGATGTCTCCATAGAAACAGGTGTGACCTCAACCAATGAAGAAGTCAAAGTAGGTGAAGACTAAATAGAAACCTCCAGAGATGGATGATCAGCAGGATCCTGCTGCACTGAAATAGAAGAAGCCACATCGGTAGCCACAACAATAGCAACAGGAAGTGGAGGAGATGGAAGGGAAGGCTCGAGAACAAGATCTGAGGTGAGAACACCAATGTTCAAGAATCCAAATCTCTCCTCTGAATGATAATTCATACTAGAAGTGTGAGGAACAACTGTAGGAACATAAGCACCATCAGTAGCAAAATTGGTAAAGGAATACAACTGAGATGAGTGATCCACTATCCTAGTAGAAATAACTACTCTACTCTCCAAGTCTTTGATGATAACCAAACCAGGTGTGAACTCCACAGATCTCCCAGTGCCTCCATGAGTGATCTAATAGATGGAAAGAAGGTTGTTTGTCAAGCGAGGGACACACAAGACATCCTGAAAGGAGTGGTCCCCAAAAATAATAGACCCCTTCCCTGTAACACTCATGTAAGTGTTGTTTCCCATCAAAATGGGAGACATAGTGCAAGGCTCAAAGGAAGTGAAAATAGACCGTGAAGATGCCATATGATGAGATGCTCCTGAATCTAGAAGCCATCTCCCTAATCCAATACCTGAAGAAGCACAAAGAGCATGCCCCTTCATATCTGATGAAGTATGTAAACCAGTTGTACCCCTATCATGCTACTCTGAAGAAGAAGATGATGCTAACATCCTAGAAGGAAAATCAATTTGATGTTTCTGAAGAAGATGTTTCAGCTCATCAATGCCCTTCCCTCTTGCAATATGCACATGTAGTCTTCTCCTTCCTAGATGATTTCCCCTTAGAAGAGGATGATGAATATGAGGAATCCTTCTGCTGCTCATGAGGTTTGGAATTCTTTTGTTTCTGTTTCTTTCCTTTTCCTATAGAAGCCTTCTGATCTCTGGGCTCCTGTGATGCAATAAGTGCCTGTGAAGAAGAAGGTTTCACCGTGCCCATGCTAGCTAACTTAGCTTGCTCTCGAGTGAGAGATGAAGCAAAGTCATCAAGAGATGGAATAGTGAATCTCGTACCAAGTGCATCCCTAGTGGCATAAAATGTAGATACAAAAACTGAATAATCTGGTCCAAGCTTAGAAAGAATGGACAATATCAATTGAGAGTCTTCTTTCTGAACACCACACTGTGACAAATGCAATCTAAGAGACTTGAGTTTGGTGAAAAACTCCTGGATGCTGTCAAAATCACTAGGATTTAAGCCAATAAGCTCATTCTCTAATTGGAACCCTCTCATAGTATCCTGCTTCCCAAACAAAGACTCCAAAGTAGTCCATATCTCATACGGTGTAGTGCAAGACTCAATATGAAAAAGAAGGTCAGATGAAAGAGATAGACATAATGTACCATAAGTTTCATCACACCTATTAAACCATTTTCTCTTTTCAGTAGCACCTGTAGGTTCAATTTCTCTACCCATGGTTACCCTGTACAACCCTTTGTGTTTCAATTGAATCTCCATTTGTTTTTTCCAACCAAAATAGTTGAATGGAGTAAGGGGTGCAATGTTATGTGTATCCATGATAGAAAAAAACAATATATACTCTCAAATAAAAAAAAACAATGCTCGCTGATCTAAAAAAAATAGCCTGATTGCATGCTTCCCAAGGAAATAACTAAAAAGGTAAAGGCTGAGATCAAATAGGAATATTAGATACCTGGTAAAAAAATCTGAAAAAATAGGTCTGAGATCTGTGTAGACCACTAAACCATCTTTCCAACACCTATTTTTAAAAAAAAAACAGAGCCAAGATGCAAAAGTTATGCCTCCCGGAGTGAAAACAACAACTTTTGGCTTTGACAGGTGAAAAAGGCATCAAAACTAAAAAATCAGGAAATCAAACCTCCACCACTGTGAATTTTGTCAAACCAGATTTATGACGATATCTCGTTTTCGAAAAAAGGCCTCTGTTTGCAAAAGTTATGCAAAAAGGAAAAAAAGGCCTATAAAAGGAACTTTCAATGCTAAACAGGTGCAAAACAATAGCCCTTGGGGGCTGGCGGTAGGTTGTCCACGCGACCACAAGCTGCATAGTTGCAAGAAAAAAACTATTGGTGCTTAAAGCGCTAAGCACTTGGTCTTCAAAGTGACCACGGGCGGAGGGCTAAGGCGCTCAATGGAGCGGGGGCTTTAACCAGCGGAGCTCCTGGTTCTGCAAGCGTACCACATGCTAGGAGGTAAGCCTGTGGGGCTGTGAATAGTGGGCAGAGTGGAGGTGGCTACTGCCGGCGGCGATGGCTGCCCGGTGGATAGGTGGTGGCGGAGGTGAAATGAACGGGAGGCGTAGGAAATGCCCCCCAAAATTATGATTTTTTAAATTTTTTTAAATTTTTTTTGAAAATTTTCACCTCATGAATCATGCCCTGGGGCCGTACGACCTTGGGGCTAATTTTTTTTTGCCTTTTTTTCAACTTTTTCCAAAATCGATGAAACAAAAGGCATTTCTAGGGTTTTTGGGTGCTCTGATCGTGATGGCGATGTCCGTTTGGCCCAAAAATGCACAGAAAAATTGCGTACCCCCAGATCCACAAAAAAATAGCCTAGCTTCAAACCCTTGCACAGAAAAAGACGCTGTGACAGAATATCTTCAAATCACGAACATGCAGCCATAGGTCTGGAGCTCTGATACCATGCAGAAGTTGAAAAACTAACTTCATAGTCCCCAAGAATCACCTGCATACAATCACCTATCACATGCAACAGATATTCAGAACAAAGGAAGAAATGTTCTGTAAATCCTCAGAGAAAATTTTTGCAAGCAAAAACCAGCATAATGATTATTGAAAGTAATTGTTTTACAAATAATACAAAAGCCTTCAAAAAGGAAATCATGCAAAAAAGCAAGACATGCACAACCCTAATCTTATCTTGAGCAAAAAGATAGCTCAACTAGATAAGGATAATAATTAACCTAGGAAATAAAATATTCCTAAGTAAACTTATGCTAAAGTGTAATTAAATAATTAATTACACCAACAAAATTGTCATCAACAGGAACTGGCGCTAGAATGAGGGCCTTCGTTTAATATTTTAGGTATCATTTTTTAGAATTGGAGAATTGTGTTTCAAAACACTGGTTCTGATTTTAGTAAGGATCTTGTGAATGAGAAATTGAAGGCATGTTGGTTTTCACTATGGAAGTAAAAAAACTTTGGAAAATATTTAACCAGAAACTGCATTCTCTGAGTTTGTTTACTTTTGGAAGAGTTACCGAGTGTAGAATTCACGATACAACAGATCATGGTGAAATTGAGTGTGATTTTTTTTAACTAGGGTAAGTTTGGCTATAAATAGAGTGATTTAGTTAATAGAGGAAGTTCTAACTGCTAAGAGAAAGGGATTATTAATGAGAAAAATGTTCTACCCTAGTAAAGTTGGAAATATTAAAAAATCAACCGATATACCAAAACAGTTAGAAAACTACTATTATTATAAAGAAAATTCTTACACTTTACAGGAAAACAGGTGAGAATGTCTAGATTTAGAGATATTTCATCACAAACAAGGAAACGACATTGATGAATCATCATTTCCTATATACGTGGACAATACAAATAATGAGATGGAGCGGGAAAATTGAGTGGGAAACACATGTATTGTGCTTCAAGTTGGGAATTCACCAACTATAAAAAGACATTTTCCTGATTTTATACAAGATATAGAATATCAAGTTCTTACTTTTTCTCTCTCTGATAGCAATATAAATAGTGATATATCTTGGTCTAACAAAATGAAAAGTGAAGATAGGGCCAGAGATATGAAGGCTTTTAGAGGAGGAGGAAATAGAGAAATAAATGCAATTGTTCATGAAAATGGACCAGGGCTGGAGGAAGGTACAATATGGTTGCATTAGATGAAATGTGTGCAACCGATCTCTAATGAGTTCATTTTCATAAATTTGAGCCAAATTTTGGGTAAGTACACTTTCGAATTTATGATGTTTAAATGCAGAAAACTTAAGATAATTCATTATTACAATAGATTACTGAAAATTTTGATAAGAGAATTTAAAGAAAAATCTGTTGTCATTCATACCAAAACTGTAGAAGAAATAGCCGTAGAAATTGAAATAAATTGTTTTATTAGAGTTAATATTTTATTATGTTAGAGTTAGGGTAGTTAGGGTTAGTTTTCTTTTTTGTAGGGTTTCCTTTGTGCTTGTTTTGTTTTCTTTCTTTGTTTTTTTCTTCCTTTTGTTTGGCCTCTGCATTAGCAAATTTCTGCTTAAATTTATCCTATGCATGAGAGTGAATTGAAACATTTTGTAAAATTGAATTGAAAAGAGAAATAATAAATCCATACACAGTAAAATATGCTTTTAAAGGTACCAAAAGAGATGTGTGTGTGTGTGTGTCACGTATATACATCCAATATCAAAATCCTCATTCAAAAAAATAAAGAAAAGAGTAAAAAAGAGTGAGCAAAGTTGCAGATGATAGTAGTCGTTTAGTCGATGTGGGACGCCTCTTCCATCAGGGCTAAATACCCTATGTAGGTGAGTTCCCGGTGAGTTTCAAAGTATTGGATATGGAAATCAGTAAGAAAGGGACGAAGTGGAACCACTTCCCCATGTTCCAGGAACCAAGGAATATCATGTATGGAGGGAATCCCAATGGTCGGATGTGCAACAACTAAAATGGTATCCAGATTCTCCAAGAATTTAGGTTTCACTATCAAGTTGGCAGCAACGCGAACATCTTCAATAGGTAGAGAAAATAGTTGTTGGACGCAACATATTTTTCCCCAAGGACTAAGCATAAATTTGGCACAGTGAAACTGGAAGTCCTAATGATGAAGACCTTTTCAAGCCTTTGTGGTGTGATGCTCCCTAAGAAAACATTATGTCTATGAGAACAACCTAAGAAAATTGGAGTATCCATGGTTAATAAGCAAATTCAAAGACACATAACAAAATTGCAGAAAGCAAGTAGAAAAGAGAAAAGAGAAGTGTGGAGAATTCAAGAAGAAATACACGAATTTATAGTCGTAAGAAATTTGTGGAACATAGTTGCCTTGAGTAATAATTTTTTTTGGAAATCGTAAGCGAGGTGGCAGCTGGATAATTATCTTTAGAGTTAAAGTTTAAATCAAATTAATTCTTTACACATATTTGGTGAAATTGCTTCAAATTTGAGCAGTACGAAGATTGTTAATCAAGAATGTTGAAGATTTTGAAATTAATAGTGGTCATTTCAAATTGTTTAAAAGAGTCATATTAATTATGGATGGGTTATGTGTGTGGAATACACATGAAAATGAAGCCAGCAAGGCAGTACACGTCATCACCTAAGTAAGTTGAAAAAATAATGCATGTTGAATGAGGCGTGTGAATTTAATGCAGAACAATGTGATCGTGTTTCAAGGTAATCATGAAATTTTTGATCCATTAATGAAGTGCAACACCATCAAGTCAAGATAGCTAGCAGAAATTTTAGTAGTTGCCATAAATTTAATTGGAAGGGTGGTAACTAATGTTTCTAAATTTAGATTTAAATTTGGTGATTAAGTTGTCTATTGATAAATTTTAATTTATGCATATTTTTTAACATATAGCGAGCTACAGTTAGTTAGGATTTGGCATAAATTAGTGAAATTTAGCTGGAAACACGCACCTACAGGGAATTATTAAATGATTTTTTGGGAAGTAGTGAATTGATGAAGGGATTTACATTGAATGAAAAATCAAAAAGTAACCTTTGCTACCACTGTAATTCCCAACCTAATAGCGGAGCTTCATTGCTTGCAAGTTGATAAAAGAGCTATCATTGAAATACCAAAAGTAAAAATGACCTATCATTGCTATATCATAATATATATATATATATATATATATATATATATATATATATATATATATATAATAGATATATCAACTCTTTAGTCTATCCAAATAACTCTATCGGGGCTATGGACGCCTGATTGGTAGTAGAGTTATGTTTGGGGGAATTATGAAGATAACCTTGTTGGGGCTATGGAATCTTGACTGGAAGCAAGGCTCTATCCCTGGTTGGCTTTGGAGGATTACTATATTATGTAGTTCAATGCTAATGAATTGATTCTTTTCACTAAGTTTTGAAAATTGGAATTAATCAGAGCACACACAGATGTTTCCAATGGAGTTTTACTTATTTATGCTAGAATCTAGGTAAAGGTAGAAGTTATTATTTTAAAATATGTATAAATTTTAATTTACAACTGGTGATTTAATTTCAAGTTTGGTTTAAATTTAGTTTTATTGGTTGCAAGTTGTTGTGTGGTCTCACAACACGCCCCAAGACTGAAAGACTTGGGGACTGAAGAGAAGAAATATATATATAACTCTTATGGCAGGAGCTAGCAAATTGGAAGATCATCGGAAGTGAAAGAGAATTTTTTTTTTATAATAAGAGTACTTCATATTGTAAGTGTTTCGGGCACCAAATATCGGGTACTGAAAACACAGAAAAGGTGAAAGGTAATGTAAAGTTTAAGCAAAAGACTTCGGTCTGGTATGAAGTGGTCCGATATGAAGTAAACTGGTATGAAGGAGTATGGTATAGTGGAGTTCCGGTATAACTGAGATCCAGGAAAGTAAGTGGGTAAAGCTAAATATCGAGTACCAGGTTGCAATGTAAAGTGAAATGTTAAAATTTTAAAATTATCTAATGATCCCAGTAATCCGGTATATGTATGAGGATTTATGATAGGCTTTTTAAAAGCATGTTAATTACGAGTTTTTGTACTAATATTCAAATAATGGTTTTATTTACATGAGATGTTATAAATATTTTTTTAAAGGATTTAATGTGTGGAATTTTTGATTGCAAGAGATATCGATTGTGATGTAAAGTTTAGGTATGGATGGTCAGGGAAACTTGAATCATGGAAGGAATAATTTTTAGTCTGGTTCAATCGCTCTAGGAGGTGATAATGTAGATGGATTTGAGCCCACTGGAATGCTGAGGATCTCGGTATTTCACATGTGGTGGGAAAAAATGCTAATTTTTGGGAGAGTCCATTCTCAAGAGTGAAAGAACCAAAGTCAAGCGATGTGTGGGGGCGAAAATTCCACCTTTTTATTTTGAATGTATGGGAACCCCCTACATATTATCATGATTCGAAGTAAGATCCTGGCAAAGATTCAGGATCAACACCCGAAGAGCTTCAACATGTAATTGGAGTTGACTTCCATGACTTCAATTGCAACTCTCTTATTGGTCACAATATTCCACGTGCCTTGATGAGATTGGTCCCTTAGATTTCCTCTTATGTAGTTGTCTTATCCTGTTTGAGCCTTGTGTTCTATAAAAGGCTAGAGGATGCTTCATTTTTATTTTTATTTCAAAATTTGTGGATGTCGGAGGAGCATAAAATTTTAAGTTTTGTTCTTTTTTCCTGTTTTCTAAACCATTATGACATAAAAATTTGTATGCACAGAGAAATTAATTAATATCAAAACTTATTAAGCTACCTATCTCAGTATCTTTTGTAGTTGGTTTTGTTAGTTCGTCCAAACAAGACTGTATGTTGCACTGTTTAAGGGTGCATACAGAACCTACTCGGTGTCTAGAAACGAAACCCTCTCTTTAAAAGCTTGCACCATTTTATATGTAGTTGTGAAGCAATCTGGTGAAGTATAAAGTGGTTTGCTCTATTTTAATTAATTCTTTGGGGCATCCATAGAGAATAACCAGGAGAAACTTTTAATTTTCAGCATTTTTATTGCTTTGTTTTAGAATAGATGTTTAAATATTTGAAAATGTTCCAAAATTTAAATGAATGGAAGGAACTGTATCAAAAATATTTTGTTTTCCATAAAGTTGTTGAATGCTTAATGCTAAATCTACTTAAGTGATAGCTAAAGAATTTATAATATTCATGAAATTTTATGGAAAATCTTTTGGTTTCATGATGTTTAAGCTCATTGTTTCAATTTGGAATTTGTATCTAACATATTCAAAGATCAATTATAGTCCCTTTGAGATTAATAGCAATATCACATCATTACCCGAGAGCGACCCTAGTGCAACCATGACTTGGTTATCAGAGACTTGGGATTGAATGAAAGCCAATATTTGTCCTATAAATGTAGAATTTCCCTTTAGGTTGTCTTTGTTCCATATCTTTCAAGAAGGATAGGCTCTTTGTGGTCTTGTCTGTGAAGAATTTATTCACCCTGTTTGTTGTGAGTAAAATCATCGTCAACACTTCTCTCTCAAGAAATTATACCTAATAGATATACGCTTTGTCCTCGAGTGCATCAATGGATTCTTTGAAATGTTAATTGCACTTGTGTTATCACAAAAGATAGAGATAGGATCATCATACACCACTATGATATCTTTCAATGTTTGTTTCATCCATAGAACTTGTGTACAACAAGATGCAGTAGCTCAATATACTCAGCTTCAACAATAGACAAGGATACTGAATCTTGCTTTTTACTTAAACATGCCACCAATCTGTATCCAAGAAAGAATGTACCACCACTTGTACTCTTTATTTCATCTACACATCCAACCCAATTGCATTTGTATAGGCACTTAGTGTAAATTCAATATCTCTAGGATACCATAACCTATAATCTAGAGTGCCATTCAAATATCTAAAAATTATTTTAATAGCAACATGTTTTTCCTTAGGATCTTCTTGAAATCTATCCACAAGACAGACAACATGCATAATATCTATTCTAGTAGCAGTCAAATAGAATAGTCCACCAATCATAGATCTATACTTGCTCTGATCATCCTTAGGTGAATTATCATCTTTACCCAGTTGCAACTAGTCACCATAGGAGTACATACCGGTTTGGAACCATCCATCCCAAACTTCTTCAATATCTCTTTCACATACTTAGACTATGAAATAAAAATTTCTTTCTCTGTTTTATTAATCTGTAGCCCAAGAAAGAAATTCATCTCTCCAAACATAGACATTTCAAATTCTTTCTGCATCTCTTCTACAAACATCTTGCACATATTTTTATTTCCCCCAAAGATAATTTCATCAACATACAGAACTACAATCAAGATTTTTTCATTTTCAATCTTAAAATACAGATTACTATATGTCGTACCTTTGTTGAAACCTTGTTGGATCAAAAAAATTTCTAACCTCACATACCAAGCTCTAAGAGTTTGCTTCAATCCATATAAGGCTTTCTTCAATCTGCACACCATATCCAGTTGATTTGACAATTGAAATCCTTTTGGTTGTTCCATGTAGACCTCTTCTTCTAGCTCACCATTCAAAAATACTGACTTGACATCCATCTGATAAACTTTGAAGTCTTTATGAGTAGCAAATGCTAAGAAAATCCTTATAGCTTTCATTCTTTCTACTGAAGCAAAATTTTCCTGAAAATCTATTCCTTCTACTTATGAGTAACCTTTACACACAAGACTTGCTTTGTTTCTAACTACTTCTCTATTCTCATTCAACTTATTCTAAATACCCACTTCGATCCGATGATGTTTTTATCTACTAGTCTTGGGACCAATTCCAAAGTAAATGATTCTTCTCAATTTGCATAAGTTCTTATTTTATGGCTTCCATCCAATGTTGATCTTTACATGCTTCACTTACAATCTTCAGTTCAATCTTAGAAAATAAACATAGATTTACTTCAGCAACAACTCTACTTCTAGTCAATACTCCTTTAGTCTTATCTCCAATAATATGACTATTTGAATGATTCTTTTATACATATCTAGGTGTCTTAGGTGGCATCACTGGAGCTTCTTCTTCTCTTTCATTTTGTTCATCCTGCTTCTCTTGCTCATCCTTTTTGTGTTCTGCAATCTCTTCTATTCTTACATAGTCAAGTTCATCAGATACATATCCATCAATGTCAATTGAATTTTTTATCATTTCTCAACCTTGACATTTTCACTCTCTACAATCTTTCTCAGTCTTTTATTGAAACATTTGTGTGCTTTGATTTTAGTATAATATCCAAGAAAAATTCCTTCATCACTTCTTGCATCAAACTTTCCCAAAGTTTCTTCATCTCTTATGATATAACATTTTCTTTTGAATACCTTGAAGTACTTAACAATAGGAATTCTTCCATGTCATAGCTCATAGGGGTCTTTGTACTATTTTCTCTTTCTTGAACTTGATTGAATACACAAATAGTAGTATGAATTGCTTCTTTCCAATAAAATTTTGGTAAACCAGCCTCAGTAATCATTGATCTAGCAGCCTCTTGAACTATTTTGTTTTTTCTTTCAACAACTCCATTATGTTGAGGAGTTCTCAGAGAAGATAAATGTCTCTTTATTCCATGCATTTCATAAAACATATTAAACTCATGGGAGATGAATTCTCCACCTGTGTCAAACCTTAAGCATTTTATCCTTAAATTCACTTCATTTTCAACCATAGCTTTGAATGTCTTGAATCTATCTAATGCATCTGATTTCTCTCTAAGAAATGTAACCCATGTATATCTAGAATAATCATCAATTAAAATCATAAAGTAGCTTTCACCTAGTAGACTTCTCACTCTTGTAGGACCATAGATATCTATATGAATTAAATCTAGTAGTCTGGTAGTAGACTGTTCCTTTGATCTATAATGATTTCTTGCTTGCTTTCCAAACTAACAATTCCTGCAAATAGCATTAACAAGCTTTGTAATCCTTGGTAAATCTCTCATGACCTAAACTACACTAATACTTTCCAAGTTATCAGAATTCATGTGACACATTCTCTGATGCCATAACCAACTGTCATTAATCTGATTCATAAAGCATCATCCATTAGCACCCTTAAGTTGATAGATATTTCCTTCAGATTTCTTTCCTATAGAAATCAATGTTCTAGATCCTTTCTAGATTTCACATCTCTCATCCTTGAATACAAGATCATATCCCTTACTACACATATTTCCAACACTCAAAATGTTATGCCTTAAAGCCTTAACATAGTAGGCATCATCAGTATATGCTTGCCATCAAAACTTACTGAACCTATCCAACAAATTTTAGCACCAGTATCATCTCCAAACATAACCAAGCCTCCATCATATTTTTGAAGTTTAACAAACTTTTATCACCAATCATGTGATCGAAGCATAAATGGAGTTTGCTTTCTCTTCTTTTATTTTATGCTCTGATTTAAAGTTTCATTGGTGTGTTTGATTCAATTTTTAATTTACATATTTGATATGCATATTTTCATTTACACAAATATTACCAAGACTCAACACATAGAAGCTATCAGTCAAGGTGTAATCTCCAATCTAGATGCTAAGCTATGGAACCATCCTGTTACAATTCAATTGAAACCCATATGCTAGAGTCACAATGAATCCCAAAATATCCTCAATCTATAGCTCATGCTTCACCACTAGACCCTCACCGATGAAATTGTCTGTGGCTCCACTATCCACCAAGCAAACCATGTGTTTTCCTTTAAGGACACCTTCAAATAGAATGGATGAAGTATAGGGACTCCAAATAGTGAGGCTATATTTCTCTAGGGAGTCTCCTTGGATCCAAAACCATCCAACTCTAACTGTGGAGGTGGTTCCTCCTGTTCACTGTCATCTCCAGTACTAGTCTCATCACCATCCTTCTCCTCATCATCTAAGATGACCTCAATCAAATGAGCCTTGCCTTTTCGAAGGAAACGGTGGTCACGGTTCCATCACTCCTTGCAGTAGAAACACAACTGTTTCCCGCATATCTCATTTCTAGATTCCTGATTAGATTTCGGTGGGGTGTTCTTTTTTTGATTGAAACCCTTTTGTTTTAGCTAAAATCTACTGAGGGTCTTTCTTTGAGGTTGGAAGGAAGGTCTACTCTCCAAATCAAGGGCTAGGCCAATGGAATCATGTAATGTACTAGGATTATGAGCCTTCACTAAACCCCTCAATTTTTCACTCAGACCCTCAACAAACAACACAGTAACATGCCTCTCAGACATATTAGGAACCATGACTACTATCTTCTGGAACTCATTGATGTAAGTCTCAACATGTGCAATCTGCTTCAGCTAAGCCAAATCCCTGTAGTAAACCTCAATATCCTTCCAGTCAAAGTGTGCAATCAGTTTATTAAAAAACCTCTCATATGAATGTATCAAGGCATGATCTTGTGATACTAATCGATGGTGCCACTAGTCATATGCTACACCCTCCAAATGCATCATAGAAAATTGTAGTCTTTTTTTCCTCCATAGGTTTCAAAGACATGAATGTGTCAAGTTTATGCACCCATGATTTGGCACTTATTTTTTTGCTCCCATCAAAGGTCGGTAAAGGAATATTATTTAATGCTTCCTTGTATTCCTTGGGTTGAGTTCCTTGACCAGTTTTCCTTCTGAGACCCCTTTCTTTCCTTTCTAGTTTGGCTATGGCCTTATCTTTCCGCTAATTCATAAACTAATTCAGATTGGTTAACATCCTCACATCAGGTGGAAGAGCTTTGTACTCATCATAGGACACCATAACATCATCAGTGATGTGTGTCTCATTCTCCACCTCAAGAATTGCTTCTACTTTCATTTTCCTTGGCACAAATTGTTGGCAACACAAGGGCAGACAACTGAGAGGGGGGGTGAATCAGTTGTCCCAGAAATTCAAAACTTATTCAACCTATTAATCTTATTCTCAGATCTGATTATTAACCATGAAAGCATAAATCAACAACACATCAGAAACACACATAACACCAATATTTTTTATGTGAAAACCCTATTAGGGGAAAAACATGGTGGAGGTCAGTCCACAAGATTATACCCTGTTAAAAGTATAATGAAAGAAATATGGGGAATGCACATGCATTCAGGCACACTGCCTAGAGCTCACTACTCAATTACAACAAGGCTAATCACCCAAAGGAAGACACACTGTCTTACATAAAGAATCAAATTACATCTGCAGGGATTTGAATTGATAAAATAGCATTTGCTAATGCCTTATCACAGTTTTGATTAAGTACATGAACAATTCTTCAATATTCTTCACTCTTCTTCACACTCTGCTCTGCCTTCGAATGATTTAGATCAATATTTGTTCACACACACAAAATCACACTCTAGCATACACTCGCACACTTCAATTCAAACAAAAAATCGCTCTTATATATCCGCAACAAGAAATTTCATCCCTTCATGTTGGCTTCAATAGAATAAAAATGAATATAAACTGTTGGCCCAAAAGATTAAAGATTATTAATGTGAATCAACCAAGGTCGACCAAAACTTAGTGAAGACCCAAATCGACATCTTCAACACGAAAACACTTCAATTAATTTCTCCTCAAAGATCCACAACACGCTACAATCACCATGTCGGCCAAGAACAAGAAAAACATGAATACGCAAGAGAAAATCGCCAACCACGAGCACAACGATCAATGCAGACATGCAACAAATATAGATAATGATCTAGAAACGTCCACAAACATCACGAATCACTAGATAATTATCCACAACAATTGGACTAACTGAAATAGCATCATCTTCAATTAGGAATGCCAATTGAAGCAACATAAAAACTGTCAATGAAAATCTTCATAACTCGATCAAATCTTCATGTGGATCTCTGAAACTCAATGTGGATAAACTAGATACACTCAACAAAAAACCCTTTAGTCCACAACCTTTGATCATCAACGTATAGAACTTATTGACATACTTCACTTCACTTCACCACTGACAACCTGCAACTCATTTATTACAATTTTCTCAATATCCTCTACATATACAACTTTAAATGAATTAATGCTAATAGTGTTGACATCAATGACAACCACATATCAACAACACAACCACAACATCCAAAAATCTCCCCGTTTGGCATTTATGGAAACACATGATGTGAAAAAAACCATCAACGCAACTAACTCTTGACACTTCCCCTTAGAATTTGACTCATTTTCTCCTCAACTCTTCCACTGATTTTATAAAGTTTTTCACATGATCCTCTCCCCCTTTGATATCAATGACAAAGATATCTAGAATCCACACAAAATATGAACCACATATCTGAGCATCTGACTACTCCCCCTGAGTAGTAGCCACCACAAGATCAATCTGAAACAAGATATGACTATGAAATGCATGGACTTATGCAAAGCAATGCATCCTTAGTTATGATTAGGAGGGGTAATCACCCCTAACTTTCCTCTGAGATACTAAAAAGTATCCTTAGGAAATGGCTTGGTAAAGATGTCTACAATTTGGGCCTTAGTAGGCACATACTCCAGTTTGACTTCCTTTTCACTACCTTCTCCCTCAAAAAGCAAAACTTAATAAAGATATGCTTTGTTTTTTAATGCAACACCAGATTCTTAGAAATGTTAATGGCACTTGAATTATCATAGAATATAGCAATAGACTCATTATACACAACTCAGATATCCTTCAACATCTGCTTCATCCATAGGACTTGAGTATAATTGTTAGCAGTGGCAATGCATTCGGCCTCTGTAGTAGATAAGGAAATGGCATTCTGCTTCTTACTTAACCATGCAATCAACTTCTTACCCAAGAAAAATTCTCCACCATTAGTACTTTTCCTGTCATTTACATCTCCTACCCAATCAACATCAGTAAAGGCACTCAAAGTAAGATAATCATCTTTAGGATACCATCGGCCAAATTCAACTGATCCCTTCAAGTATCTAAAAATTCTCTTCATAGTAGTCACATAAGATTCCTTCGAATCAGCTTGAAATCTTGCAACAATACATACAACAGTCATGATATCAAGCCTAGTTTGAGTTAAATATATCAATCCACCAATCATTGATTTGTATTTAGTATAATTTTCTTTCACAGAATCATCTTCTATTGTCAACTTGCATCCGGTCACCATAGGTGTATCGTTGGATTTGAATCTTCCATACTAAACTTCTTCAGCAATTCCTTCACATACTTGGACTGAGATATAAAAATCCCTTTGTCTAACTGAGTGATTTGCAATCCCAAAAATAATTTCATCTCACCAATCATTGACATCTCAAATTCATTTTGCATCTCGTCAATGGGCCCTTGGTCTATTGGTGAAGTTGAAAGGTTCAAAATGAACCCACCAGGGATCAAGTCTCGTTGAGTGCAAAGGCTTTGACACCAAAAAAGGGATGATGTCGAGACATGCCTCAGGTGAATTTGGTAGAATGCATACCCCTTAGTCCTTGGCTCTTAGCCGAAGAGGTTCAACCCAAGAAGGCTCGTGCTCCCATATCGGGTAGCAAAAAAGAATTTGTGGATGACCGAGCCATCAAAAAACAAAAAATCATTTTGTATCTCATTAGCAAACTTCATGCACAAACCATCATCTCCTCCAAAAATGGTATCATCAACAAAGACTTCAACAATCAAATCTTTATCATCATTCTTGAAATACAAATTACTATTAGTAGTACCTTTGTTAAATCCAGGCTTCAACAAATACTTGTCCAATCTGGCATACCATGCTCTAGGAGCTTGCTTGAGTCCATACAATGCTTTCTTCAACTGACATACTAAACTTCACTTCACCACTGACAACTTGCAACTCATTTATTATAATTTTCTCAATATCCTTGACATATACAACTTCAAATGAATTAATTCTAATAGTGTTGACATTAATGAACACCACATATCAGCAACACAACCACAACATCCAACACAAATGTAGGACAAAGAGGCCGATCAGACCTTGTGCTCATTGTCCTAACAACATTAGAGGCTGCTCTATCTTGATTTACGTGACTAGCATCGCTCCTACTATGATCATTGCTTGATCTACTCGATCTAGCACGATCCACTCTCATTTGGCCCATGATTGTGATCATACGATCCTAGAATTGTTGTAGCATTTGCCACTGCTGTTGGGAAAATGTGGTCAAGAAATTACCAAACTGCATATTCAAATTTACTAAACATTTCTCTTTCACCTCTAACTCATGATCTTCTTGCAGCCAACTTACTTTATAGGGATTAGGATGCTTAATCCTCTTCAATCCTACTTTCTCTACCATCTCCTTAGAAACCAAGTTATATGTACTACCACTTTCTACAATAACCTTACAACACTTACCTCTTGATTTGCATACGATATGAAAGAGAATCCTTCTCTGAGATGGTCCATTCTCCTCTTTGCTTGGATTCACCAACACTCTCCTGAACATAAGGGATTCTCCATGCTCTAGTTCTACCACCTCCTCTAGTGATGCTATGCTCTCCTCGTCTTCTTGCACCATGTGATTTCTTGTTGCACCTCTCTTATTGGTTTCTTGGTGTATTTGTGACACTCAAAAGATCTATGTCCAACTTCCCCACACTGGAAACACTTGCCCAAGAACTCTCTGCTATTGCTGCCACATCCTCTTGTTGAATACTCTTTTCCTTGTGCTCCTTTGTTCCATTTCAGACTTGTTTCTTCTTCAAAAGTTTTCTTTCCTTTGTGGCTGCTTGGTTGTCCTCTTTTCGTCATTATCTTTCCCTTTCCTCTTGAATTGTTTTTCTACCTTATATTTACTTTTTCCTCTACTTTTAGAGCATACTAGTAAGCCTCTTCAATAGTAGAAATCTTCAACATACTCATCTCATCTTGGATATTGAATTTGAGTCCATTTATATATCTAGCTAGCTACCTTCTCTCTATCCATTTCACGATGTCCTGATCTAGTCACCATCTTGTAAAATTCCTTTGTATACTCCTTCGCACTCATGTCTTTCTACTTTTAATTTTGAATCCTTTTGAACAGCTCCAACTCACAATCTCTTGGAATAAAATTTTCCTTCAATCTAGCAACCATATGTCTCCACCGAGTTATCCTCATCTCACCATTCTCCACTCTTTATTTTTTCAACTCTTTCCACCACAATGTAGCATGTCCCTAAGCTTTGTTTGTGCCAACCTTACCCTTTGTGGATCTCTAATATTCTCAAACTCAAAATAATCTTCCAACTCTACAATCCAATCTATTAGATTCTCAGGATTCAATGTGCCTGAAAAATTAGGGACTTCCATTTTATGGCCTCTATTGATTTGAGCTATTGCTCTCAAAAATATTTCTTCTCTTTCATTTGTTGGCTCACCATTTTCTCTCTGAAGCTCATCTACAACTTCATCATCTTTAGCATGTGCATCTTCAAGCTCTAGATTTCTTCCCAAACTTTCAGCTAGATATTTCTTAGCTCAATTCTCATTTCATTGTGAAAGTCTTCTAGCATTTGCTCTACTCTTCTAGGTATTATCCTTCTCGGAGGCATCTCAAAATCCTCTCAACCTCTTCTCTTATGAAGCTATTATCTTCTCAGCTCTCCACAGCTATAGGACTCCACACACCTACAACAACCTTTGGAGCTTCAAAACAACTTCAATCCTCACCCACATATCCTAGCATAAGTTGCCTCACATTCGACGCTTTGCTTATGCACTCAAGATCACTCACTCTGATACCAATTGATGCAACACCCGAATGCTGCTCACAATACACTATGCAACAAATCTTAATGCAACAAAGAGAAAATCAATAAAACCAAAATAATGCAAACACAACCAAATTTTGTTGCATTTAATCAGCTTGAGATAATTACATAGATTGTTTAAAACATTTGAATTCCAATCTACACAACATGCTCTGTCTATAGATTATTCTGGCTACATAAAAATCCTCTTGTAGCTTCATCTTTCTACTACAGTAACCTTCATGCTGCTTCTCAAAAAATGTCGGCACCTTTCTCTTAAGCTTCACGTTGTGAAACCTCTTCTTCCCAACCCTTCCTTCTTCTCTATATACTATTATTTTTCTTGTTGCCCCTTTCATTTTTTAAAACTTCACTGGGTTTTCTAGCTTTTCCAAACCCCTTCACAGCCCCCTCCTCTTCTCTTCCTTGCTGCACATTTCATTTCTCTTTTCCTTAGACTTTTCTTAGCTCTTCCTTACCCACCAACATCCCCTCTATCCTTTTCATGCTGCTTATTACAATTTTTAAATCATTGAATATATTCAGCCCCACCAAATCCTACGTAGCCTCCCTTTGCTCTCTTTTTCCCCCACACCATCCACAAGTCTGCTATTTTTTTTATTGTTTAAAGAAGGCATAAAATCGGCGGCTATTCCCCATTCTCACACTCCACTACAGCCCCAAATATGGGCCTGCCATTTCAGTCTTAAAAGCCCTTTCAAAATGTCATAATGAAGCCTTGAATAAGGCATTAAAACCTACAACTCAAACTTTAATAATTTGCATTTTTTTTACCTGAAATTTGCCACTTGGAAATAACTTCAATTAGCCTCTAAATAGGCATTTTCAAACGAACAAAAATATTATGGGAAAACAAAATTATGAATTTTCAACATGTGAGAATCAATTATCTCAACTTGATATTTTGAAATAATTCCTTGGACCTGCAATGAGAGTTAGGAGAAAATTAATTATGTGATTGCAAAACAACGTCAAGAGTGGACCCAGGCATACACATGTGCAAAAAATCAAATTTCTCTGATATTGACAATTTTTTTTCCCAAAGGTGTATTATGACTTCCTCAAGTCCCCTGCAGAAGGATTTTGCCCAAACCTTCAAGGATTCAAAAATTTTAAACTTTTTCAAAATTGTCAGTTGAAGTCATAAAATAATTAACTCTTCTAAACTGTGAAAGATATGCTCATGAAACCTTCACCAACCAAATCAAGGAGCTCACAAGATGCAGAGACGTCAAAAACCACCACAACACACCAAAAATGAAAAAAAATATATTTTTGGGCGATGCAGGATTGCCCATGGACCCGGATGCTCCTGCATCAATATCACTCACAACTCAAACTGTATGTTGAATTTGATGTTTTTACCATTTTTCGGAAGCAGTAGATATAGTATTAAAACTCTAGATGGGCATCTAAAGCATGTTTTAGAGCTTTTGACTTGTTGCAGAGGTGACACATACTTCATGTATGTATAGAAAGCTTACATGGATGGGTAAAGTTTGTTTTAAAGTTTGCAATTTATGGAAAATGTATTACATGTATGCGTTGAAAGTCTAGATGCATAGGTATAGCTTATCCCATTATTTTAAAAAACCCAAATTGTATTATGAAGTTATGATACATCTTTTGCAGATCGATTATGTTAATATCATGAAGGAGAAAAATTGCATACAGTATTATGAAGGAAATCCTCTGTTCTGATTCATTTTTATAAGAAATCATGTCATATTCTTGGCATCAATTACACTATCATGTAGGACATCCTTGTTTCAGTTGGTCTGAGAGGTCATCATATCATATTGTTCATCAAGAAGTTTTGATCATTGTTTGCCAATTGTGGATATATTGTAGGAATCAGAATGATACCACATAAAAAATTTAACGTAGATTAGTTGTATGCATTAAATTCAAAACCTTAAGCTTGGGCGCATCAATTTCGAACAACTTTTCGGATGGCAGACATTCGTTAAAGAAAAACATTCTAGTCTTTTTTTGAATGCCTTCATGAAAATAGAGACTTACTAATCTCCACTTATACATCTTGAATAAAGCATGAGATAAGCAGAGGATGTACTTGTCTGATGGTTGTAGGCCACCTTCATACCACACATTTTTAATAGTTACGATCTCTTTTGCTTCCAACAAAGAATTCCAGTGAGATTTCCCTAGCTCATCATCTTCTCGCTGCTTGCTCTAAAGCTTCTGATGGAATTGCTGCTCTCCCATCACCAGATAATTTTAGTCTATCCTTTTGCTTTCCTTGTCAATCTCGTCTTCATACTACATAAATTTGTAAACTGGTTTAGTAGAGTTTATTATCTGGCTATAGCTGGCACATCTCAAGTCCAGAGTTCTTTCTCCATATTTGGTTATGCCTACAATACAAAGGAGAATGGCAGATTGTAACATATATCCTTACAATGAGGATAAATACACGACATATCCTACCACTAGCACCAGATAATTCATAGTGTAACAGTGTCTGATCCACAGTTCATTATCAACCATTGAAAATGCGGTGATGGTGTCAGGACCTCCGAGATGGACGCGCAACAGAGGAGCCCACACGCCGTATATTTTTATGGGATACAGATGCAAAGGCGTCATCGACCTCCACTCGCATCTGCAAGTGGCGGTTGTCAACATTAATGAATCTCCTGCCCATGCCTGTGTCGTAAATAATTGGAAATGTACTCCCACAAGATCATTACTACCATTACTAACTTTGTCCTTGCAAAACTATCATAGGAGAAAGTGGCAAAATTAAAAATTTGAAAAATAACGTCATTACCATTCCGTCGTCCTCCAGGGAGAAGACAAAAGCGCATGTCCCATCATGTTATTCATGCTTTTATGTATGTTGTTATGTATGTTGTTATGTATGTTTTTATGCATTTTTGTATGTACATAGGTGCATTTTGTCCAGTGATTAGTCACATCCATTGAAACACATGTACAAATTTTTTTAAAAAAAATTAACTAAATATTTGTACATTTATACTGTACCTTGTGTAGATATTCAATTCTATGCAATGAAAGAAAAGGAAACAAATATATTTCTACATATTTCTACATAAATATTCAAGTTTTCCTAAAGATTCAGAGCATGAAGTTGTCTTTTAAGGAGCGGAATAATATGTAAGACATTATGTCATGAAATTATTACTTTATTTTTATTATTTTTAATAGGGAAAGGGATCAATAGTTGTTAGAGCTAATTTTGCAAGCATGTAGCTATTGCATGAAATATCGTAGGATCTCTATTTTTTAAGATAGTGAATTGGCCTTTTATCTATCTACAACTAAGATTTGGAAGTGTGAATCATCCCACAACTTGTCATATATACACATCTAATGAGAAGTGTCCGAAAATTGACTTTTATATATTTGACCAAAACTTGATCATTGTATTCCTAGTAGTTGAGCAAAAAATAATCATTTGTTCTAAGAATGATATCATATTTTTATTTAAAATATAGCTTATATGCAACCTAAATAATCTCAATACCTTTTGGTAACCATAAATCTTTGGCTCTTAACTTTTATATCCAACAAAAATGGACCAATAGTTGAACATTGAAAAAATATTTGTTATTATAAAAACAACACGTTATTATTTAAAATAGAACTTATATTCAACTTTAAATGGTCATAAAACTTTTTGATAATCCTTCATGAGAAAATACAAGGGATTTATTGTGGCCCCCTTCTATATTTGCTACAAAACAAAATATTAATATGAAATACACAAATGCATATCCATAGTTATCTTAGCAGTTATACACATAAGAACAGTATTTTTCACTATGACAATAATTCCTTGTTTAGATGAGCACCCTATGTTATAAATGAGACACTTAGAGTGGATAGTTGCGATATATATATATATATATATATATATATAGAATTTGTGTCTTTTTATATAACATCCACAAATTCTCATTGTTCAAGAATGGATCTATTTTGACCAACTGGTGCAGGAGCACCTACTTGAATACAAGCGTATTTTAATGTTTTGCTCTTAATCTTTTTGTTTTGTTTTGTAATGGTCTAATACACCATTGATAAGGTGTAAAGGGACCCTCTTAAAGCTTAGGTTTAATTTGGAACAAATTAGGAATCATTTGGTAGGCGTTTCCTTAGATTTTGGGAAAATCGCAAAACACAGTGTGTTTTCGAAAAAACGTGTTTTTCTCCACTTTTGAGCTCGAATTTTTAACCTAACTGATTTTTTTCGGTTTGGGAAGAAGGAGCCCGACATTTTGAGCAGATGAGTGGTATTTTGATGATGGCAGTTTGTGAAAAAATAAGGAAAGAATAGTGATTTTCATGAAAAAGGACTCTTTTCTGGTTTCTTGCGTTTGATACAGCAGACTTTTAAATGAAATAAAAGCTTTTTCTGTATGGAATAACACGTAGCAAGGTCTTTTACAGTATTT
Source organism: Sequoia sempervirens (assembly GCA_007258455.2). Lineage (NCBI taxonomy): Eukaryota > Viridiplantae > Streptophyta > Pinopsida > Cupressales > Cupressaceae > Sequoia > Sequoia sempervirens. Next base: position 18,108,263 of record VDFB02000015.1, on the reverse strand, counting down.
TGTCTGATTCTATAGTTGGAAATTCCATCATTTGCTTTTCTTTTTGTAAATACAAAGTTATTTGTGTATTGCTGTTTTGGATTGGTGAAAACCAGAAAATGGAGATTTAACTGGTTTCCTGCCTGTACCTGGAAGTATGGGAGCAAAGGAAGCTAGGTTAGTCTCCATACCTGTACATAGTGTAAATAAAGAATGCTTTTTGAGAGTTGTTAGCATGCTAAGTATCTTTTCCTAGGCGTGTTATTGTTGCTCGGTTGGGAAAAGGTAGTTGGAAATAAATCCTAATGTGCAGGGGTGACTAATTGTTGGAAACCCAAGGCGTAAAAAGATTGCTGGGAACCTAGCAAAGGCCTGACAGGTGGCAGAAGACATTTCCAAGTCCTCTGGAGGCAGAAGGAAGGAGTATTTAACATTTTTTTTTCTTGAGGGAAAAGACTTAGTCCTTGTAGCCTTTCCAAACCCCAAGCTAGGGTTTAAGGAAAGCGGTAGGAGAATAGAGTTTGGAGCTTGGATAGTGAGCATTCCAAGGCTGTTTTAAATGCAATAGAACCTATGCACACCCCTGCAACATTGTTAGGAGGATTTAGGAGGTTGACTAGTCTTTAGAGGGATTAAGGACTAGATGGAAGAAATGTGGAAAAGCACCAAGAACTCATTGGAGGCAGCAAACTAGAAAATCAGCATCAAGAATTGTTTAGCAGCAGCAAATTGGAACTGATAGCAGGGTTGGCAAGTGACCAGGGGTGCCTATTCACTTTTAGGACCTATAGGTTGAGTGGTGGAGTGAAACACCAAGGGGTTGTCTATCGAAGACCCAAAGCATTGAGATTGTGAGTATCTCAATCCAACCCTCGTTCTATCAGATTGGTATCAGAGCAGTGAAAGATTTGGGAAAGGAATCTTGCATGTCAGACATAGAGTCAAGTGATACTTCCACCATGGTGACCAATGCAGAACTGGCAAAGATGGTTGAAGAGCAGGAAGAAGACAATAAGCAGTTGAGGGAAAGAATAGCTCAACTTGAGGCAGCAGTGAGGAGTGCACAGTTTGAAGGAAGAATTCCGAAAGAAGAAGAGGTTGCAGAGGAAGATAAGACCCCTGAACCTGACCCCGTCTTGAAGGAGGAGCCTTTCTTGAAGGCATTAAAAGCTTTGAGTGGAAAATCACTTGAAGGAGTGCCACTATTTAGTGGAAAGATGGAACCTGACTTAGTCATGGACTGGATAGAAGGAATGGAGAACCACTTCGAATGTGATGGAGTTACAGAAGCACAGAAGGTGAAGGTTGCAAAGTCAAGGTTGAGAGGATCAGCGTTAACTTGGTGGAAGTTTGTCCAGACTGAAAGGGAGAAACAAGGTAAGCAGCCCATATCAACCTGGAAAGGAATGGTTGCTAAAGTGAAAGAAGCTTATATGCCAGATGATTATGAAATTCAGCTCCACAAGAAGAGGCAGAGTTTAAGACAAAAAGACCAAGATGTAAACACCTACACGGAAGAGTTCCAGAAACTTTGTTTGAGATCAAATGTGGCAGAAGATGAGAGCCTGAAAGTGGCTAGATACCTCAACGGATTGAAGTGGAATATACAGGAAGAGATGGCTTTGCTCAGCCCCAAGACAGTCCACCAATGTTATCAGCTAGCTATCAAGATTGAAGAGAGGAACAAAAGGAAGCATGATCAGTCCTCTAAGGGCCGAGGAAGAGGCAGAGATCAAAAAGGACAGCGTGGAGGTTACCAAGGAAGAGGCGGTGACCAAAGAAACCAAGGTGAATCCAAGCTTACTGAGCATGGAGGTGAAACATCATCAAGAGGAGGATTTAATAGAGGAAGAGGACCTCAAGGAGGTTCAAACAGAGGAAGAGGAGCAGGCAGAAGTAACTCCTACTTTGCCACCATGAAGTGTTACAACTGCAATCAGCTAGGCCATCCAGCTTATAGATGCCCGGAGAAAGCTTCATCTAGCAACGAGAAAAGAGTAGCTTATGCACAAGAGGACACCGTGAGTGTAAAGACACCTGAGATCAGTCACATAGAATCAGAAGTAGGTGAAAGTCTGATGTTTAATAGAGTGTTGATCAGGCAACCAGTAAAGGAAGAACCCAAGCAAAGGAGAGCTTTGTTTAGAGCAAGGTGCAAGATATTGGGAAAGGTATGCAAGATCATTGTAGATTCTGGTTCTACGGACAATATAATATCTAAGGAGGCAGTAAATAAGTTAAAATTGCAGAAGGTACCTCATGCCAATCCCTACAAAGTCACATGGCTGAATAAAGGGCAAAGTGTCTTAGTGAATGAGCAGGTTACAGTGGAATTTTCAATTGGAGGCTACAAAGACAAGCTGATTTGTGATGTACTACCCATGGATGCATGCCATCTTCTTCTTGGAAGGCCGTGGCAATATGATAGAGGTGATGTATATCATGGAAAGGAGAACACCATTGAGTTCACGAAAGATGGAAAAACATTCAAGCTGCAATCATTGGTTGAGGAAGATGAGGGGCATTCCAAGGTTCAAAACATTATGTTGAGCAGTGGTAAAGAATTCATCAAGGATCTACACCAAGGGAATGAGGGTTATGTGGTCCTAATGCAGTCCAAAGAGGAAGAAAAGGCTGAGAAGACAGTCATACCTAAAACAGTTCAAAGGCTGCTAGAAAAATATAAGAGCATTGTGAGTGATGGAACACCATCCACTCTACCACCCAAGAGAGCAATAAGTCATCAAATTGACTTCATACCTGGAGCCTCATTACCTAACAAAGCAGCATACAAATTGACCCCTGAGCAGAACAAAGAGGTGGCAAGACAAGTGGAAGAGTTGCTGAATCAAGGTCTGATTCAAAAGAGTATTAGTCCATGTGCAGTCCCAGTTGTTTTGGCAACAAAAAAAGGAGGTAAATGGAGACTTTGTACTGATTCTAGAGCAATAAATAGAATCACAATTAGGTACAGATTTCCAATACCTAGGATTGAAGATTTATTGGATTGCCTTGGAGGTGCAAAATTTTACACTAAGCTAGATCTTAAGAGCGGGTATCACCAAATCAGAATTAAGGAAGGTGATGAATGGAAGACAGCTTTTAAGACAAATGATGGTTTGTATGAGTGGAAAGTGATGCCATTTGGCCTCTCGAATGCCCCTAGCACGTTCATGAGACTAATGAATGAGGTGCTTAAAGATTTCACAGGGATTTTTGTGGTAGTTTACTTGGATGACATACTGATTTTCAGTAAGACAGCAGAAGAACATTTGAAGCATGTAGAGATGGTACTCAAAAGGTTGCAAGAAGAACAGTTGGCAATCAACCTTGAGAAGTGTGAGTTCTTCAAACAAGAGCTTGTGTATCTAGGCTTTGTGGTATCCCAAGGAACGCTGAAGATGGATCCAAGTAAGGTGGAAGCTATCATAAACTGGCCTACACCAACCACAACAACTGAGGTAAGAAGTTTTCATGGTTTGGCTCAGTTTTATAGGAAGTTTATAAGGAATTTTAGTGGTATATGTGCACCAGTGTTAGATACAATCAAGGGTGGTCAGAAAACAAAGTTTAAGTGGACTTTAGAGGCTGATAAAGGGTTTGAAAAGTTGAAAAAAGAAGTGGCAACACAACCTATCTTGTTATTGCCTAGTTTTGATAAATTGTTTACAGTTGAGTGTGATGCAAGTGGAGTAGCAGTAGGAGGAGTCCTTAGTCAAGAAGGTAGACCTGTAGCCTTCTTTAGTGAAAAACTCAATGAAGCTAAGCAAAAATACTCCACCTATGATCTGGAACTTTATGCTTTAGTGCAGTCCCTTAGGAAATGGAGGCATTATTTGCTGCCCAAAGAGTTTGTGGTCTTCACGGATAACCAAGCACTCAGTTACATCAATACCCAAGAGAAGTTAAGCAATAGACACTTGAAATGGATGGAGTACATTCAAGCTTTCACATTTACCATTAAGCACAAGAAGGGACAGCAAAACAAAGTGGCAGATGCATTAAGCAGGAGGATGTTGACAGTCCAAGAGATACAGCTGAAAAGCATAGGATTGGAAAGTTTTAAGGATCTCTATGGTGATGACGAAGACTTTTCCGAAGCCTACAAGGTATGTTCAGACTTTGAAAATCATTTTCACAGTCAATATGCTGAGTATACATTGCAAAATGGGTTGTTATTCAAGGGTAATCTGTTGTGTGTCCCAAGAGGATCAATGAGGGAAAATTTGATCCAAGAGAAACACAATGGCAGTCTTAGTGGGCATTTTGGTATTAACAAAACTTTAGAGCTGGTACAAAGGTTTTACTATTGGCCTAAGTTAGCACGAGATGTCAGAAAGTATGTTGAACAATGTGTTGTTTGCATGAAAGCAAAAGGGGGAGCTAGCAATGCTGGGTTATATCAACCTTTGCCTATTCCGAACAGGCCATGGGAGTGTGTGAGTATGGATTTTGTGGTGGGTCTTCCCAAGACTAAATCTAGTTTTGATAGTGTTTTTGTAGTTGTGGACAGATTTAGCAAGATGAGTCACTTTATTCCTTGCAAGACTACACACGATGCAAGCTACATTGCCCAACTATTTTTCAGGGAAGTTGTGAGAATCCATGGATTGCCATTGAGCATTGTCTCAGATAGGGATGTAAAATTCATGAGTCATTTCTGGAAAACACTATGGAGCAGATTGGGAACTAATTTATCATTTGGATCAGCTTACCATCCTCAGACCGATGGTCAAACCGAGGTGGTTAACAGAGTGTTAGGTAACCTATTGAGGTGCTTGACAAAGGAATATGGACAGACCTGGGATATGGTGATTTCCCAAGCTGAATATGCATACAATGATAGTGTGAACAGAACTACAGGAAAAAGCCCATTTGAAGTTGTGTACGGAATGCATCCAAGAGGAATTTGTGAGCTTAGAGACCTTGGAACAATGGAGAATAGGAGTGGACATGCTGAAGACTTCACTCAAACCATGAAGGAGATTCATGAGCAGGTTAAGAGGACAATCACATCAGCAACACAAAAGTTGAAGGACAAAGTTGATGAGACAAGAAGAGATGTGCAGTTCCAGGTGGGTGATTATGTGATGGTTCACCTCAACAAATCCAGATTGCAGAAGGGAATGTCCACCAAGTTGCAAATGAAACGGGTAGGACCATGCAAGGTGATAGCTAAGTATGGAAAGAATGCATACAAGGTGGAACTTCCATCGGATTTGGGTATATCTCCAGTCTTCAACGTTGCTGATTTGATTAGGTACAAGGGTACAGTCAATGATGAAGTTCAAAACAATCAGGAAATCTTTAAAGATATCAGCAATATACCCCTTCCAATTCAAGAGAAAGCTCAGGCAGAGAAGGTCTTGGAGTCCAGGGTGAAGAAAGCAACAAGGAATAAGGTATACATGGAGCACCTTATCAAGTGGAAGAGCAAACCTGACTCAGAGGCTACATGGGTACAAGAGGATCAATTCAAGAAGCTTGGCATTGACCTGAAACTGATACCACCTTCCAGTCCTTGATCTTCATGCTGAGAGGGGGAGAATGGTGCAGGAGCACCTACTTGAATACAAGCGTATTTTAATGTTTTGCTCTTAATCTTTTTGTTTTGTTTTGTAATGGTCTAATACACCATTGATAAGGTGTAAGGGGACCCTCTTAAAGCTTAGGTTTAATTTGGAACAAATTAGGAATCATTTGGTAGGCGTTTCCTTAGATTTTGGGAAAATCGCAAAACACAGTGTGTTTTCGAAAAACGTGTTTTTCTCCACTTTTGAGCTCGAATTTTTAACCTAACTGATTTTTTTCGGTTTGGGAAGAAGGAGCCCGACATTTTGAGCAGATGAGTGGTATTTTGATGATGGCAGTTTGTGAAAAAATAAGGAAAGAACAGTGATTTTCATGAAAAAGGACTCTTTTCTGGTTTCTTGCGTTTGATACAGCAGACTTTTAAATGAAATAAAAGCTTTTTCTGTATGGAATAACACGTAGCAAGGTCTTTTACAGTATTTTGTCTGATTCTATAGTTGGAAATTCCATCATTTGCTTTTCTTTTTGTAAATACAAAGTTATTTGTGTATTGCTGTTTTGGACTGGTGAAAACCAGAAAATGGAGATTTAACTGGTTTCCTGCCTGTACCTGGAAGTATGGGAGCAGAGGAAGCTAGGTTAGTCTCCATACCTATACATAGTGTAAATAAAGAATGCTTTTTGAGAGTTGTTAGCATGCTAAGTATCTTTTCCTAGGCGTGTTATTGTTGCTCGGTTGGGAAAAGGCAGTTGGAAATAAATCCTAATGTGCAGGGGTGACTAATTGTTGGAAACCCAAGGCGTAAAAAGATTGTTGGGAACCTAGCAAAGGCCTGACAGGTGGCAGAAGACATTTCCAAGTCCTCTGGAGGCAGAAGGAAGGAGTATTTAACATTTTTTTTTCTTGAGGGAAAAGACTTAGTCCTTGTAGCCTTTCCAAACCCCAAGCTAGGGTTTAAGGAAAGCGGTAGGAGAATAGAGTTTGGAGCTTGGATAGTGAGCATTCCAAGGCTGTTTTAAATGCAATAGAACCTATGCACACCCCTGCAACATTGTTAGGAGGATTTAGGAGGTTGACTAGTCTTTAGAGGGATTAAGGACTAGATGGAAGAAATGTGGAAAAGCACCAAGAACTCATTGGAGGCAGCAAACTAGAAAATCAGCATCAAGAATTGTTTAGCAGCAGCAAATTGGAACTGATAGCAGGGTTGGCAAGTGACCAGGGGTGCCTATTCACTTTTAGGACCTATAGGTTGAGTGGTGGAGTGAAACACCAAGGGGTTGTCTATCGAAGACCCAAAGCATTGAGATTGTGAGTATCTCAATCCAACCCTCGTTCTATCACCAACCTTTGATTTTTTTATATTCACATGTAAAATAATTATTAATAATATATAGTATAAATATATTGCACGACCAAATATTGTAATATTGAACCTTGCCCAATTATGACTTTGTATATGTTCAATTTAATCGAGAGAATCAGTGAGACAGATATTCGAAGAAGAAAAAAATAACAATGATGAAATTCCATTACTTCTCCTGGCACTTTTTATGATGCAATAGCCATAGTGGGTTAAGCCGAGAATAACCATAAGTAAAACAAGGGCTGGGTTGCAGCTACAGTCCCTGCCAAACAGAAGAGTGGCATTAATACATTTATGTGGTGCCTTGATCCCTATAAATGATCATAATGCTTCATGCCTTAAACCACTTTAAAATAAGAGGATATACTGGATTTTCAGCACATTGGCAATACAATGCGATCTCATCTTGACAAAAAGGTTCAATATCATTTGTTTACAAGCCTGAAATGGTCAGTGATTGACTCAAATTCCACTTCATATGTTCAACTATGTCTCGAGGCACAAGAGATGACGGTAAACCCAATCAAACGAACTAAAACTGTTTGAATCTACACAAATTCCGGCAAGACTTTTTACACCTTAGTTGTTTATATCATAATATCCTCTGAAAACTTATAGAGCCATCTGATAGTGCTTGTGGTTATGAATTCACAACCAAAATAGACCACATTCATAGTATAGTACCACATCAAAGATACATAAAAGACTTGCACTAATTCAAAATATCGATCTTGGATGCAATACTTCCATTGAATGCAAAATGCTTGACAAAATGCTGCAACGAATTATCATACTTTGGAACACAATTAGGCTTATCAAAATTCATGGAATTTGAGAAAAGACTTGAGGAAGCACAAAACAAAGAAATGCATAAATTCTCAGGTACTGTCACAATCACCTAAAAAGCAGACATAAGATAAATGAGTTTGGGGAAACGAAAAACAAAGAGTGATACATGATTTTGGGAAAACCACAAACAGAAAGTTGCTTTAGATAATGATAAAAAAAAGTCATTGGATAAAGAAAAATAGTAAAGGACCTGTGTTTCTTCAAGCTCATTTGCAGGTATAGACGTGAAGATGAAATGGACTCTGCATCAATAGATATTTTCAAGCTTAAACTTGTTAAAAGTATCCCTCACTTGCATCTGATACTTGTTGATATCCACGCAGCAAATAACTGCACATTATTTATGACATTATACACCATGGATGATATTCCAAATCTCAGACAAGCTACAAGACTATGTAGTGTTCTAAAAAAGGAGTTTTGATTTCAAGAAAATGCAAATTATCACTATTAAAAGGAGTAAACTAATGAGGACGGAACCATTTCTTAATCTTGGCCTTCAATGTGATAGAGGCAACAACACAATTACTTACTGTCCCACACAACAAGGAAGCAAAGGTTGCTAAAATCACAAGCCCAGTTCTCAAAGAATATTCACCAGAAGCAAGTGGAAGGTATGGCTTGTTCATCTGCAAAATTAATAAAATTACACAAAAATCCAAAACACACTCTAGGTAGGAAAAAAATTTGAAATCAGCATCAAACACATGGTATGAGTGAAAACCAAAGGTCAATCATCCATACAATGAAGCAACAATATCCAATGGATTCAAGACAATGAAATTCCTGACGTTCCCTATTTCAATATCGTACAGTTGATTCAACCACACAAGATAAATATTCATGAAAAGAGCTGGTACTACCTCCTGCACATAATACACCCTAACTGAGCATTATATAAACAATCAATGAGAGGCTAACAACTAAATGACCACATTCCAAGATGAATTATATTAGCTCCAAGGAGAAAAAAAAAGATAAGAGGCTGAAAGTTTAACAATTCAATTATAACCTAATAGTTTTCAGCCAACAATTCAATTATAACATAATAGTTTTCAGCTCCATTCCAACATTTTGAGAATACTCTGAAACTACAGCCAAGGGACCAGATATTGGAAATTGATTCCTGAAACCTGTAGAAAAGTACAGCATAAAATGAGATAACAATTCAATATTTGAGAGCTGAGACAATGAGTAGCCATTCTTTGTTGCATCCAACAATTCAATCCATGCAAGTTTCCCTCCGGTACCTTAGAAACATTTGGAACAAATGAAATCTCTTAGGAAACTTCCCACATTACAAAACACTTTCAGCGCTTACCCAATTCTGATTAGTTTATGCAATACAAAATAAGTATTAATAAATAAAAGTGTAAAGATTTCATGGTAAACTAAGAATAATGTATTAAGAATAAAATTCTGTCAACCTAAGCATTGTGAAGTGAATTTATTGATTAAATTTTTTGACCATGGCACAACTGTCAGCAAGCATTACCAACAACAAAACTAGACAACTCGATAACGTACCTACTCGTACTATTACATAAAAATAAAGTATGCTCCTCCAGCTACCTTCTAACCATTCTTGAGCTCTCAAGCAGTCTACAACCTAATGTTCTGCATAGGTCAAAGTGTTCTGAATTTCGTTAGGTTGTTTACCGGCTTTTACAGAGTAACCAACTCGGTGTCATTGTTCATACATTAGCCAATTTAAACCTAACATGTTTGTAATTTTCTTTCCCATTGCTTTATCTGTATTTTATGCATATGCATTGTGTTTATGCTTCTGTTATTGGTGTCAATCTTTAAGAATTACAACTCTTTAAGGGAAAATAGCATAGATCGGAGAAATCAATGGAAATTGGCAAGAAATCTACGGGTGTATTGCTAAAATGGCAGTCCTCACTGATACAGAGATGGGACATGTAAATACTAAAAAGCCATGGATTTCATGACTCAGTTTTCATTCACTTTTCTAAGGGTAAAAGAACAAATAATGTTGTTTGTTTGTAGCTTTTCCTTTGTACCTTTCTTTTCTCTCTTTCAAGTTTTTTCTGCATTGTGGTGGAAATAGGGCACTGCTTTTGGGTGCAATTTGTCTGTGAGAGTAAATATCCGAATGAAAGGACAATATCATATGCAAGGCAAGATAACATTAGTAAAAATATCTTTGCAAGGAAAAATACCATAGTTTTTAGGAGACTGCTACTGGTATTGGTACGGGAGACAAGTACCGGTACCAGTACATCTATTTTTAATAGGAGGGAGATTGGGGTAGTTTGAGATGCCATTTTTTTTTAAATATAATTTAATAATTTATAAATTTGCTATAATAGAAGTGAAAATATCATGATATTGAACTTTCAAAACAAGAACATTGGTAAAATATAAAATTAAATTTGAAGTTTAAACACACAAATGTCAAAGAGTCAAAGAGTTCATACTACATATTTTATATTACATATTGAAATTCAGAAATGTGGATTCGTTTTTTTTTTTTTTTTCATATGGAAACTTTTCAAAACATAGGCTTTCCTTGTTTTTTTTAATGAAAAAGCAAGGAAACGTTGGTGAGATGTCTCCTGCAAGCAGGGATGTCTCTCACAAATTCCAGTATGGGAAAACGCGTCTTGGTACCCGAGACGTGTCCCAAGGGGGTCGAAGATGCATCTCCGTACAACTATGAAAAATACTTATTGTCGGCTTGGCTCTTCATGTAAGAGGAAAAAGGTGTGTCCTAGCTCCACCACCTAATATGACAACACATACTGATTTGGGGATTGCAAAGGGTTTTTCAAATTTGGGCACCTACAAGGTCTGCAATCATAAGTCAAGTTTCCCCAAAATTATTACAAAAGAATTAATTGAAATGTTTACAAAAAAAAGACATTGAAAACACTGTAACTTATGATACCTACATGTTCATTGAACACTAGAACACGTGAATTCTACAAGAACTATGCAATATGAAGTATTACAGCTTTTGAAAAATAAATTGGAAACCAATAAAAAGAAAACTCGCTTCTTTGGTGTCCAAGGAAAAAATAGCTTTTTCTTAGTACAGAAAGCATTGCAATTTTTGAAACACAAACTATGGGGCAATAACTAAAAATATTAATTCAAAAAAATCAACTACTTAGAAGTTAGATTACCAAGCTTTAAAAAAACCTACCACACTTCATGTGCATGCAATCATATTGCAGAAAGATTCTGATCACAATAGAGATGTGGATTCCTCACCTATAGCAGTTTCAACAGAAACAAATTACCCATCACATTATTCTCTTGCTTTACCCATAGCTACCTATAGCAATCATTCAAGTGCCTAAACAAATATTATATGTTATTCACAGTGTGTATAGTAAATACAATCCCAAATTGCTATAATTTTAGGCATTACCACATCCTTTTCAATCCAGCTTTTACGCTCCCTGAACTTTGAAAACCGCTTTTCCTTTGAAATCGATATAGTCTGGAATGCACAAAAACTAAGGCATCAGTGTACATGTTTTGATCATGAACAAATATAAATGATAAAAATAAGGAGTACAATACGAAAATAGATTTGATAATGTAAAGCAACAAAAGCCTAACTAGCTTCCCAACTTAGTTAATTATTCCACTTCAAAAGAAAGCAGAGAATTTGGCTCAATTCACCAATACTAAGGTTTATCTACCACAAGATTTCCAAGTGAATATGTTATGGCATTACTACGAGTGTTCTATACATATTTTGATTCCTTCGTTCTATTATGCAATGAAGTGAAACTGTATAGAAAACTTGTATGTTGTAGGTATGCCATAACATATTAGCTTTGCTTGGAAATAAGAAATTCTTGCTTTGCTTGTGAGGAAGAGGACAATCTCTGAAAATTGTGCATAAACAGAAGACATGTCCACAGTCTGCAAAATATTAGAAACCCATCAAAAAAGTTTCTCTGCCCATTTTTTATTCGCCACAAGATTTTTTCCTTCAAATTTGTAAATGGAAAAAGCCAAAAACCTGAGCAAAATATGACCCACCAATCAGCAAAAAGAGAAAACCAGCAAAAAAATAGATTTGAAAAGTAAAAGTGCTACATACCATAGGAAAACCCTTTTTCTTCTCTGCTAATGTGGTTTCCAAGGAGCAAACTATTTGCATTTAGCTGACTGAAAAACATTACGCTCCACTTAAATACACAGGGACTAAAGAATGATTTATAGAACAAACCATTAATCAGTGCAGGAATCTAACAAAATTTCAATATCCTTTATGCTTTGATGCATATCGACACCATGTTTCAAAGTTGAAAATTTAACAACATAAAAGAGAAACAATTATAGTAGTGACACAAAAGCATTCTTGTCAGCATAGGTGTCCACCAACAAGTTCTTGAAACATAACCTCCAAATGACAATGAGGACACATTTAAAGTAATAACATCACAAGCTCTCAATTTTTTTTTCTCCTCATCGATTTTGATTGGCCATAGTATTTTGGCAAAACTCAAGCATTGTAAAACATAGCAAAAATATGCAATTTTTCTCCCAGAATAGTTTCCAATGCACCATTATTGAAAATTTCTTCAGATGAAAACATTAGTCCTCACTTATAGGCAGGCACTATTCCGGAGCAAAACAAATATTAAAAAATTCAGCCGTTGCAAAACATCGCACAAAAATGAAAGTTTTTCTCTGAAACAGTCTTGAATGCACTATTGTTGGAAATTCTTCCATGTGAAAATATTAGTCCTCGCTTAGAGAGGGGAACTATTTCTGAGCCAAGCAGCTATTAAAAAATCCAACCATTGCTAAACATAATGCACAACAATTTCCAATGCACTGATATTGACAATTCGGATTGAGGACTTAAGCCTATATACAATAATCAAAGATTTGAGGAACTGACCTTTTAATAAATAATGAAATGGATAGAGAGGTTTAGAACAGGGCATGTGCATCCATCAAAGCATAAAGAATAGAAGAATTTCATCAAATGTTGTAGTTACAATTGCGCTGGTAGATATGTATGAAAAATGTGAAGGCATTGTGAAAGATAATTTCCCAGAAGTATGAAGAGTTTCTTTCAAATTCAATTTAATACAAGATATGTTTTTTTCAAAAGAACCATTCAGAATATTGCAGGAATTGCAAATAACTTCATAAATGAAAATACAAGTAAATAGGGTCTTTTCCTGAATTTTTATTATAATTTATTGACTTGAGAAAGCCCAGATTTTTAGAGTGCAAATTGAACATGTGCAGAGGAATGATCCCAAACTGACATATCTAAATTAGACATCTAGACTTAATTCAGAGTTGCACAAAAAGAACAATATGGCATAGCAACAGAAAACCTGGGAAATATGCGGGTCTGAGATAGATATTTCTGAGTATAGCGACCAGTATTTCTCTTAGAAGCCATGAATTGATTTTTTGATAAACTCCCAACTTCTACACATGCAAAAATCCACTTCCAATCTTCCAGCAAAGCTTAGCAAGTGACAGACCCTTGATGATCAGACCATGTCCTGTCTATTTCATACAGCGATTCAGCCTCCAAGGTCTCACGTCTGTCCAAAATTTAATGCAGACTGCTACCAATCATGCCACACCTTCAACCGACTCTATTCACTGATCTTACTCAGCAATTTCAGACGTTTCAAATAATGTATGACATTCAAAGACCTGGGGTTTTCATCCCAAGCTGCTCGGGGATTTCGTTCTGGCAACAATTTTCTCCATGTCATGAGAAGAGAAAATAAAATCAAAGCTTTCTGAATCAATCCTTCCTTCCAATCGTGCCTTTTATCAATTCAAAGTTACCAATCCTTTCTTCACAAAAAATCATTTGATTTCCTTGAAGAGAGCCTATTTCCATTTAGAAAAATCAGACGTCTTTTTCCATATCAAATAATCGCCCTTATTTAAGGATAAGAGACTTAGGCTTAATTTGATTTATTTCCCACCATGTGGAATCGCCTAGCAAAAGAAGTTATTATTTTAAAAAGTGGCCCCGCCTTTATGAATAATTAAATAAAATTAACAGATTATATCTTTTTAGCCCTTATTTAATTATTCCCTTGTAGTTTAATTTATTTCTAATCTCCGGGAACACAAAGATTAGAAAATTCCTTCATAATTGACCTTAATTGAAGAGGGACATTACAGTCCTACCTTCCCGGGATTGCTGGTCCTCAAGCAATCTCAAATTAAGATGTTGCAGAATCTCTTCCCCTTCCCATGTTGCATCCTCAACTGGTAAATATTTCCATTTAATCAAATATTCTTAAATCACCTTATTTCTTAGCTTCCTCTCTCTCTAATCTGCAATGCCTTCAAGAACTAACATCAAATTTCCTCTTCATCAAGTGGAGGAAGCTCTAGAGATGCCACAACTTGTTGACCCAATGCCTTCTCGAGGCAAGAAACATGGAAGACATTGTGAATCTTACTTCCCTTAGGAAGCTCTATATTACATCCCTTTTTGTCTTGAACCAGAATATGACAATGTAAATATGGTCATTATGTTCTTTGTGATGTTACCTTTCATGAGAATGTGAAATTGGGAAAGAATTTTTAATTTATTGGTTATAACTATAATTATGGATGATTTCCTTCTATATGTTCATAGTGAAAGTGTTGAAGAGTTTTTGTTTTATTAATGATATTGAGAACGGTATAACCCTATTCCTTTTTCAAGTGGTTGTAGGATCGTCAACACCTGAGGGAAAGGGAAATATCATCAAGGAGAGGTCGTAGCCAATGAAAGATCAAAATATCATCAAGCCACGAGTTGGTGTAAGATAGCTATATTGAAGTCGTAACCTTGGTTGTAAATCACTTAATTAAATAACTTGAAAAAAAAACAAGATTAACTTAAATTGTTTATCTTCGTTCACCTTTAGAAGTCTTTTAATTAGTCTCATGTGCACCTTGGGAGGAATCAATTTAAATATATATTAAGTTAAAAATAAAGGTAATACTTTAAGCCAATGGTTAAATATTAAGGAAAATAATAAATTTTAGTTGGGTGATGGTAAAGATGGGAGGTAGTAACTCCCGCCACCTTGCCACCATTCTTGTTTGGAAACATCCAAGAATCATTCTGGCAGTCGCTCGCACTGGGTATCTTGGCTTGGGTGATTGGAGAGATCATCTTTTCAATCAGCATTCTCTCTTCCTTTGTTTTTTCTCATTCACATTTTGCTTCAGCCCTTTCATTCTTAATCGACATTCCCCTGAGACTCATTTTCTTCACCATTCGACTATAATCTTCATCTTTCTCTAGGAGGCTTCACTCTTTTAAGGCATCGATTGGAATTAGTTTTTATCCCTTTCCTTTATCATTTTGGCATCCGCATTATCATTTTTGGCTTCTTTGTTGGCAACTTGGCCGAGCGATTACTTGTTGATTTCTCCCTCTGTTCTTGGCGGATAAGCACGATCAATTCTTCCATGAAGTAAGCCTCTATTGTTCTCTCTCAGATAGCAAAGAATCTCTTGTCACCATTGCATCTAACTGATTGTTGTTGGAAGTCATCAAGAATTTGTCAAGCTCTCTTCGTCTAGCCAGGCATGTTTTGAAACGACTTGGAATTTCTAATCGCGTATTTCATTTATCTCTCTCTCTTATTTTGAATGAATCAGAATGTGTAGAGAATGAAAACTTAAGCATGTCAAGCTAAATATTATAAACATCAAAAGCTCTGTAATTTTCTTTTACTCTGCAAACTGAATATCTATCTTTTTGTGTGACCCAGTTGTGGCCACTTATCTAGTTTTCCAAGAATTAATCGTGTCTTTCTCTCTATGTTCCTAGAGGTGGAAACTTCTTGTACCCTTGATGTTTTGATTTTGGTTCAAACCCTACAAATTATTCTTGGACCGTAGTTGAAACAAAATTGAACTGAGGATAATCTTTGTCGGAGATTTAAACAAGTAATCTTTTCCTCTTGTAAGTAAGGAATGAACACATTGCAAATTATTTTAGAGGAATGAAATCTTGAACTTAGCCATTTAACCTCCTCTTCTTTATAAATCAAAAACAAAATCTTCATTTGTTGGTTAATAAATGAAATAAGAAGAGTCTTTGAAATTATAACTTATTGGGTTAAGAATTAAACATCGAGCAAGGGTGAGAGTGTTGATAGCATGAGGTACATGCTTATTATTTGATAAAATCCTTGGCCAAGGTTATGATGCTTATTGACACCACTGGTTAGAATATACCACTAGTTAGAATGGTCTTTCTAGTTAGGAGTAACCTATATTGAAGGATCGACCAGGTAGTATAGGTTATTGACACCAGGCTTAGATGGCATGATAATATTTATGTGATCCTTTATTGATTACCCTTGAGTGAAGGGTTGAGTTTCTTCAGTTGAAGAAACACGAGAGACTAGTGGGTCTTTGGTTAGGCAGAAAATCCCTTGATGATATTTATTTTTCCCTTGAAGTTGAAATCTTGCTCAAACATTCCAGTGGGAAGCCTTCAGCCTGTACTTTCTTTTGACTCTTTCTCTCTCTTAATTTTAGTTATATTTACTTTAACTTGTTATTTCATAGCTTTAATAAATGCTCTTTTCATTTCAAAAGTAATGGAAAAGTTAGTTAGTAACCAGCTGTGGTTTTCCAGTAATATAAATAGTTAATTGTTTTCTTTTTCAGCTGATATTGAAAACTAGAAGTTAGTTGATGAATTGTTTATGTAGTTATTGTTCAAATGGTTTTTCTTTTCCATTCGTTATTGCAAAGGAATCTCTAGCGGGAAACTAGTTAGTTACATTTTAGCTAAATCTAGTAGTTAGTTATCATTCTTAATCAGTAGAATAGATAGAGTGTTACATATGGTATTAGAGCAAACCAGGTTCAACACATGGACCTATGAGCTCATCACAAGAAAAACCATTAAGCATTCAGTAGTTTGGCTAAGGTTCAAAACTGGTTTGATGCCAGAAAGGCATACAGAAAAAACAAGGAAACTATCAGGAAGATTGTTTTTCTAGCACTTACGAAAGTCAATGGCTAAGAGAAAGCCAACTAAGGAGTTAAAAACTTCAAGAGAAAAACAATTCTACTGAGGTTGCATAGTGGAAATATTTTGAGACTTAGACTAGAAAGGTGAAACCTTGGTTAGTTACTAATCAGACTAAGAGCTTGGGTAAAGCAATGTTTGTAGGAGTTCAAGATCAATTTTATTTCTTAAAAACATAAGGATGGGAAGATCCAAAAGTAATCAATCAGGTGCAAGAACAACTGAGTGTTGGAAATCCTTAAAATTATATCAAAGACGCATAGATAAGATGGGTTCTAGTCTAACTTCTAGATGACTTGGAATGATCCAACAGGAGTAAAAGGATCAATAAAGGACAAGTGTTGATACATTGGCATGGAATGTAGAGAAAAATGGTATAGGACCTGAAAATACTTTTTTTCACCGAGATTCATGAGAAAACCAATTGCCATATACAAATAATTAAGCATAAGTAAAGGCGAATATGAGATCTTTAATACCTCATGAAGCCTTTTGGAAAAGATTTTAATGTGTGGAAGAGGACATAATTAAAGAGGATCATCTCAAGCAATATTTTGATGAATAAAGATCGAGATTAGAATCATTGTTTGAACTTTTGTTAAGAATCTGTTTGGAGATTGCAAGATAAATGATAATAGTTGTAAGGAGAAGATATTAGCTATTCTCATGGCATTTGGCCAAATAGTTGTGAACTACGAATTTTTCCTTTGGAGGAACTAGAAAGTACAATTACAATGGTGAATATAATCATCACCAAGGTATTTAGCTAAAGTTGTTTATGTTTTGAACAAGTAACCTATTCAATGAAGTTAGGAATAGAGTTTTGGTTAAGCAGAACGAAGGATGGAAGTTTAAGTTCCAACTATAATCTGTGTGTTGCTATAGTACAATCTCATAATATCATCCTAGCAATGAATGATAGATACTCCAAGAAATAGGAGTGGATGTGTTATAATATTTTTATTTGCAAATTTTTTGAGCATGATGAAAGTCTTAAGGGGCTTATTTGTTTGATGTTCTTATAACGAAATCTCTAACCTATTGTAATTTTTTGGAAAGTTTGATTACAGTGCAACAATCTACTCCCTTGTTAGTGACTTAGTCAAGTCACGTGGTGCATAATAAGTGAAATTCCTTTTAATACTAACAAGGAATGCCATTGTTTTATTTCTTAATTTTGAAATGGTCTAGCCACTGAATTTTGAGAATTGATTATTTTATGGCCAGTAGGTCAAAATTTGATTTAATGTCGAAAATGAGCTCAATCTTTTGATTTATTGTTGAAATTAAAAACTATATATATTTGATAGTGAGTTAAGTTATTGTGGTGGCTATATAAGAACATTTTGGTTGTTCACTATGTTTGATGTAATGTTTATCTCTATCATGTCCTAGATGGACCTCTGACGGATTGTGTAAGGAAGTAAATTATAGGAAAATGCACTTGGTATGTTCTTAACTTTACAAAAGAAAGAAACCGTGTGTTATGGTATGTGGGTGAACAAGTAGTCTAGTAAGCTCAGGTGAATAGTCTCTCCAAGTCAATCAGGGTGGTGAACTATGACTACATTCAATGCAGATGTATATTTATTAAAACTATGGCCATAGGGAGTGTTGTTGCCACTACATGCACTTGTCAGGTCACCGTAGTCCAGACACTTAGCTAACTAGAGTTGTCATACTTAGTAGGAGGGTATCCTTAGTAGTGCAACAAAGTTGGTTAAGTGGGGGTACACACGAAAGCTCAGATGGCAACTAAGAGGGATTCCCTCTTATCAGTGGCATGTTGAGTCTTAGAGGACAGTTGAACTACAAAAGAAATTATGAACCTTTCTCTTGTAGTTACTCATCAGCAATTTAATGATGCATGAGCTAAATGAAATTGATACCTGATGAATAACCTTTTTAGCTAGAAAAGTGAAGGTTGATGTTAACCTTTGGTGAAATTCTCTTGGTAAACCTGTGTTAAAAGTAATTGATTGTTATACGTAGAAACAGTATCCACCTTTATGGTATTTTTTATAATAACTTCTATAATTCTGCTATCAAGATGATTCCCTTTGAAACATTGGACAAAAGAAGATGTTGAACTCTTGTAAGTTGGGTAAGCTAGAAGACATGATTAGCATTAGTCTAGAAATGTTGATAGAAATGGATAAACCAATAAAACCGATCCAAAAAGATTGGTGGAAGCTAATAATAGATAGAAAAGCTAAGTAAATGCCAACCGTACTCTAAC
Source organism: Sequoia sempervirens (assembly GCA_007258455.2). NCBI lineage: Eukaryota > Viridiplantae > Streptophyta > Pinopsida > Cupressales > Cupressaceae > Sequoia > Sequoia sempervirens. Next base: position 18,089,278 of record VDFB02000015.1, on the reverse strand, counting down.
ACAATTCTTGGCTAGAGAAGAAAAGTTCATAAAGTAAGGAATGTATTCCAAACCAGTCCCTAGATATAAAGGACTCTTTAAAATTCTCGAAGTAAGGATGTTACATCTAAATCTAATAAACAGTATTTTCCGTGATTTTTTTGACAAATTTGTGTTGGTTTTCCTCGATGACACTCTTATTTATTCCAAAAATGAGGATGAGCATCTTCAGCATCGTAGGTGGTTCTTCAACAATTGAGAGAACATAAAATTTATGGAAAATTAACAAAATGCACTTTCTTTCATAAAGAGGTACAACACTTGGAGCATATAATAACAACTAAATGAATAGCAGTGGATTCTGCAAGATAAAAGCTATAGTAGAATGGCCAGTACCAAAAAATATGCATGAGATTAGAAGTTTCATGGGAATGGTGGGATATTACTTGAAGGTTTGTTAGAAATTTCTCTAGATTGCCACCCCATTACCGACTGAAAAAGATTCAAATGGACAAAAAATGTCAAGAAGAATTTAGTACATTGAAGGAGAAATTAACGACTGTACCAATTTTGGTAGTACTAGACCCTAATGGTCACTTTGTAGTCATAACAAATGTGTCTGGTGTAGGATTGGGCGAAGTATCAATACAAGATGGGAAGGTAGTGGCTTATGTATCTCATAATTTGAAGCAGTATGAGCAGAATTATGCACCTCATGATCTAGAGTTAGAAACTATTGTGCATGCCCTACAAATGTGGTGACATTACTTGCTAGGGAAGAATTTTGAACTCAAATCGTACCATCAAGGTTTAAAATATATATTCACTCAACTTGATTTAAATGCTTGCCAAAAGAGGTGGATGGAGTTAATTTCAGATTATGATTTTGAGGCTAGTGACATTAAGGAAAAGGAAAATAGAGTAGCAGATGCATAAGCCGACGAAAACATATAACTTCCATAGTGTTAATCAACACAAATTTTAGAGCTCAAGTATTACAGAAATTGAATGAAGAATAATTCTATCAACAAGTTTGTGAAACTCTTCAAGCAAACTCTCAAGAGCCTAAATATGAGGGCTTCCAGATTGAAGTAGATGGACTTTTGAGATATAAGGGCATGATGTACATACCAAACTCAACAGAACTAAGGAAACTAGTATGGAAGGAGGTACACACAGCACCATACTCAGGTCATCTAGGGGTAACCGAAATGTTGATCGATGTTAAACCTTTATATTTTTGGAAGGGAATGAAAAAGGATGCAGCCAGATTTGTTGCAGGGTGTTTGAATGACAGAAGGTTAAGGTGGAGCACCAACACCCAATAGGTTTGTTACAACCTCATAGTGTACCAAATTGGAAATGGAAAATCATCAGTGTGGATTTTGTACAGGGTCTACCGATGACGAGGAGCAGGCATAATGCTATATTGGTAGTAGTTGATAGACTCACTAAAGTAGCACATTTCATACCTAGGAATCTAACAAATGGGGCTTCTATGATTGCAGGAGAGTTTGTACAAGAAATTTTTTGTCTTCATGAAGTTCCTGAAAAGATCATTTCTAACAGAGATGCTAGGATGACATCTAGGTTTTGGCGGACTCTATTTTCTACTTTGGGAACTCAGTTAAATATTAGTACAACCTATCATCCTAAAACAAATGGACAAACGGAAAGGGTAAACTAGATTTTTGAAGACTTGCTAAGAATGTACTATATGGATTAGCAATATAAGTGGGAAGAATACTTACCATTGGTAGAATTTGCTTATAACAATTCGTATCAATAAACTATCAAAAATGGCACCTTTTGAAGCACTGTATGGAAGGAAATTTAGAACACCTATCAGTCGAAACAAGATGGAAGACATGATCATTTTAGGACCTAAAATGCTTCAAGAAATGGAAGAACAGGTTAAGTTAATTAGACACAGGTTGAAAGAACCTAATGATTGACAGAAGAGCCACATTGATGCAAAACGAACCCCCAGGTAGTTTGTGGTTGGAGAGAAAGTTCTCTTTCGAGTAAAACCACAAAAAAGCTCTATCAAATTTGGGGAAACTTCTAAACTAGCACCAAGATATGTAGGACCTTTTGAAGTCCTAGAAGTTATCAATCTAGTAGCATATAGAATTGCTCTACCACCAGCTCTCACTAAATTGCACAATGTATTTCATGTCTCCTATCTTAAGAAGTACTATGCAGACTTGACCATATGATTGACTAGAATTCCTTGTAGGTGAGGGATCCTGGGGTGATCGCAATAGAGCCACTCATAGTGCTTGAGGTACGTAAGCTGCACTTACGTAACCGCGAGGTGGTACAATGCAAGGTCCAGTGGGACCAATACTCAAAGGAAAATGCCACCTGGGAGGATTATGATGAAATCCTTCAGAAGTTTCCTTATATGTTTATGAACAATTAAAAACTATGTTTATATTTATGATTTTAGACTTGAACTTCTAAATAGCAATCATCAGCGACGATGATTCTTAAGAGGAGAAGTATGTTACATCCCTTTTTGTCTTGAACCAGAATATGACAATGTAATTATGGTCTCTATGTTTGTTGTGATGTTATCTTTCATGAGAATGTGAAATTGGGAAAGAATTTTTAATTTATTGGTTATAACTGTAATTATGGATGATTTCCTTTTATATGTTCATAGTTAAAATGTTGAAGAGTTTTAATTTTATTAATGATATCGAGAATGGTCTAACCCTATTCCTTTGTCAATTGGTTGCAGGATCATCAACACCCAAGGGAAAGGGAAATATCATCAAGGAGAGGTCGTAGTCAATGACGGATCAAAATATCATCAAGCCACGAGTTGGTGTAAGATAGCTATATTGAAGTCGTAACCTTGGTTGTAAATCACTTAATTAAATAACTTGAAAAAAAAACAAGATTAACTTAAATTGTTTATCTTCGTTCACCTTTAGAAGTCTTTTAATTAGTCTCATGTGCACCTTGGGAGGAATCAATTTAAATAATATAAGTTAAAAATAAAGGTAATACTTTAAGTCGATGGTTAAATATTAAGGAAAATAATAAATTTTAGTTGGGTGACGATAAAGATGGGAGGTGGTAACTCCCATCACCTTGCCACCATAGTTGTTTGGAAATGTCTAAGAATCATTTTGGCAGTTGCTCGTACTAGGTATCTTGGCTTGGGTGGTTGGAGAGTTATCATCTTTTCAATCAACATTCTCTCTTCTGCTATTTTTTCTCACTCACATTTTGCTTTGGCTTTTTCCCATTTCATTCTTAATCAACATTCACCTGAGACTCATTTTCTTCACCATTAGACTATAATCTTCATCTTTCTCTGGGAGGCTTCACTCTTTTAAGGCATCGATTGGAATTAGTTGTGCTTCCTTTCCTTTATCGTTTTGGCATTTGCATTATTAGTTTTGGCTTCTGATTTCTCCCTATGTTCTTGGAAAATAAGCACAATCAATTCTTCCATGAAGTACGCCTCTATTGTTATCTCTTAGATAGTGAAGAATCTCTTGTCACTGTTGCGGCTAACTGATTGTTGTTGGAAGTCATCAAGAGTTTGGCAAGCTCTCATAATCTAGCCAGGCATGTTTTGAAATGATTTGGAATTTCTAATTGTGTATTTCATTTATCTCTCTCTCTCTCTCTCTCTCTCTCTCTCTCTCTTATTTTGAATGAATCAAAATGTGTAGAGAATGCGAAAATAGGCATGTCAAGCTAAATATTCTAAACATCAAAAGCTCTACAATTTTCTTTTACTCTGCAAATTGAATATCTCTCTTTCTGTGTGACCCAGTTGTGGCCACTTATCTAGTTTTCCAAGAATTAATACTCTTTCTCTCTATGTTCCTAGAGGTGGAAACTTCTCATACCCTTGATGTTTTGATTTTGGGTTAGACCCTACAAATTGTTCTTGGACCGTAATTGAAACAAAACTGAATTGAGGATAGTCTTTGTTGGAGATTTAAACAAGTAATCTTTTCCTCTTGTAAGTAAGGAATGAACACATTGCACATTATTTTAGAGGAATGAATTATTGAATTGAGCCATTTAACCTCCTGTTCTCTATAAATCAAAAACATAATCTTCATCTATTGGTCAATAAATGAAATAAGAAGAGTCTTTGAAATTATAACTTATTGGATTAAGAATTAAATGTTGAGCAAGGGTGAGAGTGCTGACAGCATGAGGTAGGTGCATATTATTTGATAAAATCTATGGCCAAGGTTATGATGCTTAAATTAAGCATTTTTCATCCATCAAGAACCAGATATACCCCTGGTCAGAATGGTCTTTCTAGTTAGGAGTAACCTATAGTGAAGGATCAACTAGGTAGTATAGGTTCTTGACACCAGGCTTAGATGGCATGATGATATTTATGTGATCCTTTATTGATTTCCCTCGTGAAGGGTTGGGTTTCTTAAGTTGAAAAAACATGGGAGACTAGTAAGTCTTTGGTTGGGCGGAAAATCCCTTGATGATATTTCTTTTTCCCTTGAAGCCAAAGTCTTGCTCAAGTATTCTAGTGGGAAGCCTTCAGCCTTTACTTTCTTGTAACTCTTTCTCTCTCTTAATTTTAGTTATATTTACTTTAACTTGTTATTTCATAGCTATAATAAATGATTTTTTCATTTCAAAAGTAATAGAAAAGTTAGTTAGTAACCAGCTATGGTTTTTTGGTAATATAAACAATTAATTGTTTTCTTTTTTAGCTAAAATTGAAAACTAGAAGTTAGTTGGCGAATTGTTTATGTAGTTATTATTCAGATGGTTTTTCTTTTTCATTCATTATTGCAAAGGAATCTCCAGCAAGAAACTAGTTAGTTACATTTCAGTTGAATCTGGTAGTTAGTTATCATTCTTAAACAATAGAATAGATAGAGTGTTACACTCCAACTTGTATGCAACCTTGCCAATTCTCCACACTATCCTGTAAGGTCCATAAAAGTGTGGATTGAGTTTTTCTATACAACATTTCTTTAATGAGGATTGCTAATATGGTTGTAAATAGAGAAAAACTAAGTCTCCAACCTTAAATGATCTCTTAGCTCTGTGCTTATGTGCATACATTTTTTGTTGGTTCTGTGCATGTTGCAGATTATCCTTCAATGCCTTGAGAATATCTTGATAATTTTGCATTGTCTCCTTGGCCCATGGGACCCTACTATCATCAAAGGCCAAATCTACAAATGATAGGGCATCATGCCTGTATAATGCCTTGAAGGGAGACATGCCAATCAACATGTGGTAGGTGGTTTTGTAGCAATACTCACCTAAATGCAACCATTTGATCCAAGCACATTGATACCCTGACACATAATCCCACAAATATCCCTCAGACCATTTATTTAATATCTCTATTTTACCATCGGTTTGAGGATGGTAACTCATGCTTTGTCTCGACTCTAAACCTACCAAACGAAACAACTCCTGCCAAAACATACTTAGAAATCTGTTGTCACACAATCATTAACGATCATTTTGGGGAGTCCATGTAACCTGAACACCTCTCTGAAGAATAATTCTACCACCTGAACTATAGTGTAATCAATAGCTATAGCAAAGAAATATGCATATTTTGTCAATCTATCTACAACTACAGATATGCAATCTCTTCCTTGGACATGTGGCAGTCCTGTGATAAAGTCCATGTATATTCCTTCAATTTTTGTTCAGGTATTGGCAATGGCTATAGAAGACTTGTAGGAAAGATGTGTTCTACCTTGTTCTACTAACAAGCTAGGCACTCTCTAACATGTTACAACACATCATCTATTAAACTCTTCTAGGTGAACCTCTCACAAATCTAACGATAAGTTTTGAAAAACCATGGATGTCCTATTAGAGGGGTATCATGCATGGCCCTCATAATCCTAGCCTTCAACTTCGATCTTGGTACAAGATAAATTTTGTTCTTATAATAAATAATTTTGTTGACTACTAAATATATGTCATCTTGTACCGACCATCTATCAAATTGTAGGCGGAAGTGTTTTTGGTGTATTCGGCCACGAATTGAGATTTCCAATCAGCTAAAATCTCAGTGAGAGCAAAGTGTTGGTTTTCTAGAAAGAGCATTGAAAACAATATTCTTCTTTCCCTTAATATACTCCACATCGAAGTCATATGCCTAAATATTTCTCACCCACTTTTTCTCTACTCATTCAAATATTTTTATTCCAAAAAATATTTGATACTGTTGTAATCAGTCATGACCACAAATTTAGTCCCCACTAATTGCTGCCTGAACTTAGCTAGCACATGTATAATTGCTAGCATCTCCTTATCATAAGTAGAGTACAACCTCTCAGTGTCTCTCAAATGAAATCAGATGTCGATTTTGCATTAGAACTACACCAACTCCCTAACCCAATGCATCACATTCTAAGACAAACAACTGTGTAAAATCTGACAATGCTAGAACTGGACATGAGCTCATGACCTTCTTAAGCTTGTCAAATGTCACCTATGCCTCCTCAAACCAAAGAAACACACCTTTCTTAGTAAGGTTTGTCAAGGATGATGCCAACTGAGAGACACCTCTCACAAATCTTCTATAGTAAGAGCACAAACCCAAGAAGCCTCTCAAATTTGATATGTTCTTCGGTGACGGCCAATCCAAGATCACCTGTATTTTCTCTTGGTGTACCTTCACACCATTATCTCCAATCACATGTACGAGATAGAGTATCTAAGTAATCCTGAACTCACACTTGGAAGCTTTCGCGTAAAGTGATTGGGCGTCCATGATACTTGGCACTACATCCAAATGATGCAGATGATCATCCCAAATTTTGTTGTATATCAAAATGTCGTCGAAGAAGACCAAAACATTTTTTTGCAACTGCTCACAGAAGGTGTGGCTCATGCACGACTGGAATGTGGCTGGTGCATTTGTGAGTCTGAATGGCATGACCAAGAATTCAAAATTCTTGTAGTGACAACAAAAACCAATTTTGTGAATATCAACTTGGACTTGTATCTGATGATAGCCCAAGTGAAGATCAATCTCGGAAAAGAACACGACCCCATGCAACTCATGAAACTGTAGTTTTTCGATCCTGGGAATAGGATATTTGTTCTTTATGGTTTTCTTTTTCAAGGCCCTATAGTTTATGCACATGCGCATAGTCCCATCCTTCTTTTTAACCAAAACAACTGATGAGGAAAATGGACTAGAACTGGGTCGGATGTGTCCCATGCTCAATAGCTCCTTGATTGTCTTCTCAATCTCCTCCCTAAAATGGTGTGGGTGTCAATAGGGCGTAGTTATGACTGGTTTATCCCTTTCCTCAAGCTCGATGACGTGCTCAAACCCATGATCAGGTGGCCAACCTAGAGGATTGCTTCCAAATACTATTCCATGCCTATCCAACACTGTCTAGATGTCAACATGGTAGTGTGGTTTGCTGTCGGAGGTAGGCTTCATAGAAACTAAGCATTGTGCTACCCAATCCACCTCTCCATTGTTGAGTAAAGCCTCCATCCTACTGGCTGACAATACTCAAGGACCACCGTCAGTCATAGCCTTCAACACAATCTTTTTATCATCAACCATAAACTCTCTCCATTCTGCAGAAGTCCTGAATGTACCTCCCAAGTGACTGCAACCACTGCAAACCCAAAACTACATCAATATTACCAAGACTCAACACATAGAAGTTATCATTCAAGGTGTAATCTCCAATCTGGATGCTAAGCTAAGGAAACATCCTAGTACAATTCAACTGAAACCTATCTGCTACATTCACATTGAATCTTGAAATATTCTCAATATGTAGCCCATGCTTCACCACTAGACCATCATCGATGAAATTGTGTGTGGCTCCACTATCCACCAAGAAAAGCATGTGTTGTCCTTTAAGGACACCTTCAAACATAATGGATGAAGTTTAGGGACTCCAGATAGTGAGACTATGTTGCTCTAGGGAGTCTCCTTGGCTCCAAAACCATCCAACTCTAACTGTAGAGGTGGTTCCTCCTATCCACTGCCATCTCCAGTACTGGTCTCATGACCATCCTACTCCTCATCATCTAAGATGACCTCAATCAAATGAACCTCGCCTTTCCCATTTTCCCAAGGAAATGGTGGTCACGATTCCATGGATCCTTGCAGTAGAAACATAACTATTTCATGCGTAGCTCATTTCTAGATTCCTGATTAGATTTTTGTGGGGTGTTCTTTTTTCTGATTGAAACTCTTTTGTTTTAGCTAAAATCCACTGAGGGCCTTTCTCCGAGGTTGGAAGGAAGGTGTACTCTCCAAATCAAGGGCTAGGCCAATGGCATCATGTAATGTACTAGGCTTATGAGCCTTCACTAAACCCCTCAATCTATCACTCAGAACCTCAACAAACAACATAGTAACATGCCTCTCAGACATATCTCTCGACATATTCAAATCTCTCGATGGGATTTCACCTTTTCTCTCACCCATCTCAGCTTCAGTTGTGTTATTATCAATTCCTTCTCCCTGTTGTACTAACCTACTTCTGGTGAAATACCTATGTGACATGCAATACTAAAACCCTAATAGGCTGATAGGATTCTTGGCTTTGATACCACTGAAATATACTTTTTTGAAAGTATTAAGAGTTTCTTTCAAATTCAGTTTAATAGAAGATATGTTTTTTCAAAAGAACCATTCAGAATATTGCAGGAATTGCAAATAACTTCATTAAATGAAAGTAAATAGGGTCTTTTCCTGAATTTTTATTATTTATTGACTTGAGTAAGCTTAGATTTTAGAGTGCAAATTGAACACCTACAGAGGAATGATTCCAAACTAACATATCTAATTTAGACATCTAGACTTCATTCAGAGTTGCAAAAAAAGAACAATATGTCATAGCAACATAAAGCTTGGGAAGTATGCGGGTCTAAGATAGATATTTGTGAGTATAGTGACCAGGATTTCTCTTAGAAGCCACGAATTGATTTTTTGATAAATTCCCAACTTCTACACATGCAAAAATCCACCTCCAATCTTCTAGCGAATCTTAGCAAGTGACAAAGCCTTGATGATTAGACCATGTCCTATCTATTTCATACAATGATTCAGCCTCCAAGGTCTCATGCTTGTCTAGAATTTAATGCAGATTGCTCCCAATCGTGCCACACCTTCAGCTAACTTTATTCACTGATCTTACTCAACAATTTCAGACATTTTAGATTTTGTATAGCATTCAAAGACCTGCGGTTTTCGTCCCAAGCTGCTTAGGGATTTCGTCCTGGCAACAATTTTCTTCATGTCACGAGAAGAGAAAATAAAAACAAAGTTTTCTGAATCAATCCTTCCTTCCAATCGTGCCTTTTATTAGTTCAAAGTTACCAATCCTTTTTTCACAAAAAATCAGTCGATTTCCTTGAAGAGAGCCTGTTTCCATGTAGAAAAATTAGACATCTTTTTCCATATCAAATAATCGCCCTTATTTGAGGATAAGAGACTTAGGCTTAATTTGATTTATTTCCCACCATGATGAATCACCTAGCAAAGAAGTTATTATTTAAGGTGACCCCGCCTTTATGAATAATTAAATAAAATTAATGGGCTATAGCTTTTTAGCCCTTATTTAATTATTCCCTTGTAGTTTGATTTATTTCTAATCTCTGGGAACACAAAGATTAGAAAATTCCTTCATAATTGACCTTAATCGATGAGGAACATTACACATTGACAAGTCTTGTGAACTATCTGACAAAGCACCTTAAAGAAATATGGCCTCATGAGCTACAATGGCTGTAGGATACTCACAAAATGGATTGTTTAAAAAGGCTTTAAAAACTTTCAAGTAAAGGCTGAAAAAAAGATAAGCATTTATGACTTGTTTATAGATGGATGCAAGGGTAGTAGGAGCAGAAGTGGATTGAGATGCAGATTCACCAGTAGCAGACCTTATATTAGTAGCATCCACCCCAGGTGAAGTCTTTGGGGTGGATCCATAGTCATGCATGCACATGCGAACAAGTAGGGATGAGGAAAAAGAAATATTTTGTCTACGTTGCTTGCTTTTTTAGTGGAGAAGGAAAAATGTGCCCATTGATTTCTGTAAATTCTTGTACAAGATGCTAGAAACTATTGTATCTAATATTTCAATGAAGTTACTAATAAGGACTGGCAGGAAAGGTGTAATCGATATGCATGACTGTTTGGGAGACATAAGACAAACCATTGCTGAAAATGAAAAAAGAGGGTAATTGACTTTGGGTGGTTGTCCATTTAAGCATTGTAACCAACAACGTCAATTTCTTTTGCTTTCTGCTCAATGGAAGCAATCCAAAAAGCCTTAAATGCTATAGAAAAATCTAAAAGACATTGCACAACCCTCCAAAAAGGAATTAAAAGTATTAAGCTTTTGTCACCGAATGCATAACATAGAGAACCATGAATTATCACAATTTCATATTGCCAATTATTTACCAATAATCATCAACTTAAACCATTTATTTCCCCATTCTTTAGGAAAAACAAGGTCACATGGAGGATCATGACATGCTACAGCCTTATATTAGGAAGTGAAAATAGGGATAAGGTAGAGAGGTTGTTGTAATCTTCAATTGCCAAAATGTAACCCATAAATTTGAATCAGTGTGCTTCCTTATCACTCTATCCATCCTACTTACAGATGGACAATGTTCCAACCTTAACTCGTATCAAACTTGGAGGACACATGGCCAATATGTCTTCTGACATGTAATGTCCCTAACTAATTCTGATGTAAATTTTTTAGTTTGTTGCCTTGGACATTTCGTCAAGCACTTTGTTTGTAGACTTGTTCTTGGCTGGTAAGTGTTTTCAATTTGACTTTCTCTTTGAATGCTGATAACGAAATGCATAAAGACTTAATCTAAACAATTCCACTTGATCTCAAATGCAAAAGAATGCAAATGAAAGTATCTAATGCAAATAAGTGATTGTTATTCATGCTAACACTCTGTTACAACAGTATGTCATTTTTCAGATTTTTTTATTTCTGGATTTTGATTGTGTTTGAGTTTTTTCATCAACTTTTTAGATCACACTTAGTGATCCATCATCAAGATGATAGAGAGCATAAGGAGATGAGAAATGGTTAGATGTAGACCTAAATTGCTTAAAAAATAAGAAAGGTGAGAAGATGAGGAGAGAATAGGGCACAAAAACCAATAAGAGAGAGATAAGCCAAGATAAGTAAATTGGAAAATAGAGAGGAAGGGAATAAGAGAAGAAAATTAAAAAACTAAAGAAAGAGGACATTAACATAAAGAAAAAACTAATTGAGAAGTAAGAAAGGAAAAATAAATATGAAATAAATACATAATAAAAAATTAATATATATGTAATCATATAATATATACCTATAGTATTAAAATATTAATAAATTCAAATAATATTAATATAATTATACTATTAAAATAAACAAATAGTATTAATAAGCCAAAGAGATTAAAAATAAATTTATATGGTTATAGGAGACCACATATATAGAACAAAGATCAAAAAAGACATAATAAAAATAAAGAGATAAACAACAAAATACAATACAAGAACTAAAGCAAAAAAAATATATCAAAAAGAAGAAAACAAAGGCAAAAGAGCAATAAAACATAATTACAAAAGCAAAAAGTAAGGGGGAATGTGAAACAAGAACATTAAGAATATGTGGCTATATTAAATAATGATGTAATATAACCACAAAAATAAAACCAAAAATATAAAGTGAAATGAAACCAAGAGAGAGCTAAAGAGCATAAAAGAAACTAAGAATCAAGGAATAAAATGCAATGAAATAAAAACAAAATAATAATAATAATAATAATAATAATAATAATAAAAAATTCAATTAATAATAAAATAGTAATAAAATCAAATAATATTAAAAAATAATACATACAAATAATATTCATATGATTAAAGTATTAAAATATTCAAAAACTATTAATAAGTACAAGAGATTAAATCAAAAATTATATAGGGTTATAGGAGACCACATATATAGAACAAAAAACCAAATAAAGGAACATAATAAAAATAAAGAGATAAACAATAAAATAAAAGAATGAAAAAAAAAACAATTATAAGAGAAAAGAAAACAAAGGCCTAAGAAATAAAATAAAATATAATTACAAAACAAAAAATATAATAAATACAATAAATACAAAACAAGAAATACAATAAAATATAATTACAATAAATACAAAGACACAAAATAAAAATTGATAAAGAAGACAGGAAGACCAAAGAAAGAAGATAAAAAGAAGAAGTAAATTTAATCAATTAAATGAGACAAAAAAGGTGTTTAAAAGCAAAAATTGCGATTGGAAATAAAAATGTAAATCAATTAGACCACAAATAAGGAAACACTCAAGGGGAATGGGGGAACCTAACAATTTAAGAAAAAAAGTAATTGAAGAATAAAATTGAGAAGGGGAACAAGTTCAAAAGAAGAGGGTGCCAAGAGAGGCTTAAATTCCAACCTTCATCATGGTTGAGGTTGGTGGGATGATTGATGATGCCTATGGCTTCCTTCAACTTCCTCTTATAGATTTTTTCTTCTTTGAACAAAATTTGAGTGCTTTCTAAGCAAATGTGATGTTTTGAGGAAGAGGAGTGTTCAGCTAGGGCGGATTTGAGAACACGTTCATGCTTGATGTCCACACCATGCTCTCTAATTCTGGTGTTGAACAAGCGACCCGTTTCACCTATATAAGGAACACCACAAGAGCAGACAACCTTGTAGACACCTGAATCATGAAAGCTATCTCTAGGGTCTTTAAGAGGAGGGATACAATTTCTTAAGGTGACGAAGGGTTTGAAAGCACAACGAAGGCCTTTCTTAAGGAGGATTTTGGAGATTGTGTGAGAGATGCCTTCAACAAAAGGTAAATAAGCACAGGGGAGAGACACAGGTTGGGATGAAATAGGTTTGGATTGGGGGAGGAGGTAAGGATTGGAATGCCTAAGCACCCTAGAAATTTGTTTATTGGTATACCTGTTTAATCTGAAGACACAACGAAGATGGTCCAACTCCTGGTCTAAGTGGTCAACATCACAAATTCGGTAAGCTCGCGTGGCAAGGGTTTTTAAGATCCCAAATTTTTGGCTAGGGTGGTGATGGGAAGAGGAATGGAGGTATAAATCCGTGTGGGTTGCTTTGTGGTAAACCTGACGTCCAAGTGACCCGTTTGAAATGATCCATATAAAGGTTGGCAATGACGAGAGAGAGAGGGGAGCCCATAGCTATACCGTCAACTTGCTCATAGATAACTCCTTGAAAAGAAAAGAACATAGATCTGAGGCATAACTCAACCAAAGAAGCAATCTCAACACTTACCTTGCGCTTGACAATCTCAATAGCGTCGTGGATAGGCACCTTGGTGAAGAGGGAGACAACATCAAAACTTACCAAGATGTCATTGCTTTCTAATTTGACATCTCGGATAAATTGGGAAAAATGGTTGGAGTCTTTTATGAAGGAATCAGATTTACCCACAAGAGGGGAGATTAATTTGGCAAGAAAAAGGCCAACTTGTAAGTAGGAGAGCCTATGGTGTCTACTATGGGCCTCAGGGGAATGCCATTTTTGTGAATTTTTGGAACCCCATAAATACGGGGGGTTACTTCTTTGCAAGGAATAAGGTGTTTCTTGGCATCATCATCAAAGGATGAGCTAGGAACTAGTGCCTTGAATTTTTTCAAGATTTTGGTGCAAGGGTTGTGAGGCACAATTTTGTACTATTGGAGTCAGAAAGAAGGTTAAGCATCTTGTACACAGTCTTTTTTGTTCAAAATGACTGTGGCATTGCCTTTGTCTGCTTTGGAGATGATAAGATCATTGTTTTCCAATAGTTTGTTGAAGGCAAGAGCCTCGGTTTTTGAGATGTTGGATCTAGGTGGCTTGGCATGCCTAAGTGCCAAAACACAATCTTGCCTAACTTCTTCAACAACCTCTATGGGAAGATTAGGCAATGTCTATAGGGGCGACAATTTGCACCGCATGGCATCGATGCCCATCCGCTGCCATCCCCCTGACATACCCGCTGCCGTATTTTCTAGTCCTCGTTGGTCCCTGACATACCTGCTATGCTAGTGTCGTATTTTCCTGTCCTCGTCAGTCCTGTTCCATACGCCCTAGACTTCCATGCAGGAAAATTCGCCCTAGACTTCCGTGTAGTTTAATTTTATTGAGTTTGAATTTTAGTTTAATTCATCCCCTTCCGCCTGCCATTTGGAGTAATATTTTTATAACTTTTTTATTTTTAGTTAATATAAATTAAATATATGTAGTTTATTTTTATTTTTTTAAAATGATTTTAATATATTTTTATTATTAAATATTTATTGATTTTTTTTTATATGAATTTTTATTATTTTTTAAATATATATTTTTTTAAATTTAATAATATTTTTTATTATTATTTTTATTAATATAAATTATAACTAAAATTAAATATATGTAGTTTTTTAAAAAATTGATTTTAATATATTTTAATTACAAAATATTTATTGATTTTTTTATATATGAATTTTTATTTATTTATTTATTTATTTTTCATAAATTTAATAATATTTTTATAAATTCTTTATTTTTAAGTTACTATAAATTATAACTAAAATTAGATATTTTTGGATGCAATATCAATTTTTATTTTACAATTTATAAATTAGTTTTTAATTGAATTGTGTAATTTCAAAGGGTTGATGATGAATAGAATGTTATGAGAGAAAACATTGATATTCATGAACTGTAAAATAAAAATCAATAAATACTTTAAATTATTCTAATTATCAAATTTTCACCTTTATATATTTTTCAATCTAGATTTAAATAAATGTTCTTCGCATAATGTAACTTTTGTATGTTAATTATTTGTTAATATAATTATAGTTTTATAGTATGAATCTAAGTTTAAAACCCATCAATTTTATCTCTTTGGGTCAATCCAAAAGTATGGCTATATTTATTGATTTATTGATTTTTTTTATAGCCATACTTTCCCCCATTTAGTGCCTTACGTTTTATTTTATCTTCTTTAAATTTCATTCTTAACATGTAATGTTTGTATAAATTTTATTTTTAATATGTAATTTTTTTTATATTTAATTTCATTGATTAATAATTGAAGATTAGTTAATGTTATTTTTTTTATTTAATAGTTGTTTTTTTAAAATAATTATTTTTTAATAATGTTTTAGATTTTATTTTGTAAATAAGAAATAAAGAATAATTAATATAGATTGTACAAATATCTTAATCATTTTATTTATTATACATAATACATAATTTTAATCTTTTAAATTATTTTATTTTATTTAAAGAGTATTTTTATTTATTTAAAAGTTATTTTAATTTTTTTATTTTATCAAAATGTGCAATAATATTGAAAAGTAATTATTTTTTACCGAAGATTTAAAGTGCTTGTGTTGGGAGGTAAGATAATTTTATCGAATTAGGTAATTATTTTACCCAAAAATATTTTTATGTGAAAAGCCAAATGAATCAATTTTTACCAGAGGGTTATAAAAGGGATAATTATTTTTACCTAAAGAGCATACTGAAGATACATACAAGAAAAAAGTGAAGTGAATTTTTCCAACGAAAGAAGACTATTATTGAATTAATTTTCACAAAGACGAGGATTAAAGATTAAAATATTTAATTTTCCAAAAGGCAACTAATTAAATATTTTATTTTTTCCGAAGTGTTGCACCAAAAGGAAGAGTTGTACCAGATAGATGCCAGATAGCCCATGGACTGTCATGGGATGGTAACAGTCATTAAAATTTTATAAAATAATTGTCATGGGCTATAGATAGTCATTAAAAATCAAAATCTTAAAATTAAAACTTAAAAAAAAAAAGCTTAAAAACTAAAAAATTGAAAACATCATAATACATACCTGCACAAAAGAATGAAAGGAAGAAATTAGAATGAACGTATGAGTAATGATAATACCTAAATTTTTGAAAGTTTGCAGACCCACACAATAATGAAAATCCAAACATGAATGAAATTTAGTGAAAGTCATCTACATAAGCATGCTAAAATAGAATGCACTCAAAAAGAAGAATAGATTTGACCCAAAACCAAGCAAGGGACTACTTTTTGTTCTATAAAAAGCATGTTTGGTAAACTCTTATCAACTTCATTTGTCAAGATAATAAAATAATATCATTCTTTTCAACCAAAACCTTATCACTTAATTATTCTTAATCATAAGCAAGCGTTGAATGCCCTTTCAAGGCCCCTCTCTCCACCACTTTTATATATTATTCTTCATTTTTTGTATTCAAGGAGGTATAAGGTAGAGATTGCCACATAGCTTAGATGGGGGTAAGTAGAAACATTAAGAATGGAACAAGATAGCCAATAATGAGAAAGAGAAAAGATACCTAATTGAAGAATGACTCCTATTTGAGGATGTTGGTGGAAGGTTTGTTGAGTTACTCTTCTTTATTAATATATTTATCTATTGACTTGTGTATATTTTTAACCATTTAGTTTTGGGTTTGTCTTTTTTTAAGGTAGATTAGATGAATTTTTTATTGGGGTTTTGGTTTATATAAGCAAGGTCATTGTACACTCTTGTAACATACCTCATCATCATCGAAACGAGGTATTGGAAAAGGTGTTGCATGAAGCCGAGCTCAACCTCGAGTGGGCTAAAGAACATTAGGCAGACAACGAAGGTTATATCCAATTAATGACTGATAAAAATATGTCTATCAAGGAACTAGATGTGGAAAAAGTTAAAGAATATTTCCATAAGAAGATGGAGGAGAGTGCAATGGACGAAATATCTTCGCTCTTCATGAATTTTGTTGCTAGGGCATTCGCTTGATCGAAACAAATGGTGGAAGCCGCTTTGAAATGTACCAAGCATGGAGAAGAGATGGTTGTTAGATGCCTTCTTGATCCATACTTTTGGTTGTTTGTTGATGACATACAGTTGTGTAAAGTTAGTCTAGACTTAGATTAACGGCTGCTCTAAATTTCTATTGTTTGCTCATGCTTATGGTGAATGAATAACTGAATATCTGCAGTCCTTTGAAGCTTGCACAAATTTCATGAGATTGTGTAGTAATCTGGTTAAGTGAAATTCTATTTTAGGAAGGTTGTCCATAGTAAAATCCTCCATGATCACTGTTCATTGCTGAATTTTAGGTCTAGGAACCTTCTCTCTTCCTTGCCCTTTTCCTTTTTTTTTTAATAAGTAACCTATGCTAAGGTTCATTGCACATTGTAAAGCCAAATCTTAAGCTAAAGATAGGAGTTCAAACTGATGTTCGAACCTGCAGCAAATTGCGCACTAACTTCCCACTTCGAGGAACTCCATTTTGTGATCCTACTTCCTTCCAGCCTAACTTCGTGAGTCCACCCTGTGATTACCACTTATTACAAGACTTTCTTCCAGCCTAACTTCGGAGAAATTGGCTTGGCAAATGAAGGTAGCAGGGTATTTTTCCTTTATGTTGTATATAAAATGTTTGCATTAGCTGTAGCATGATCATGTTATAGTGAAATTTTATTATTTTGCCTCTTTTTTCCCCCATTTCAATGCACTAGCCCCCTTAGGTTTTGTTCCCTTCTTAGTTGAGTTATTCCTAACTTGCTAAGTATGCATGATAATTTATTTAATCAAAATAATAATCAACATTGTACTGTCTAGTATGCTAGGGTGACCCATTGTGGTTTTAGGTAATTAATTTTCTCTTTTCCTAAGAGATCCTCTCACATGCCATTGGTGGTCCCCAAACTAGGTAACAAGATTCATATCTTGCTAGTTGAGCTAAAAGAAAATCAAAAGAAATTAATACAAGAAAAAATAAGAAATAAAATGAGAAAATGTTTAAAAAATTAAAAAAAATAGTGAATTAGGTATCTCTACTAATTCTTTAGATGTTTAAGTAGCAATGGAGTTATGCTTTGAGTGTGACTAGAGATAACTCTATTAGGGCTATAGATGCTTGGCTAGTAGCATTGAAATAATGTCTAAGCATGTGTTAGGAATAATTGTTTTTATGTGCCTAGTATCCCTTTCTAAATGGCAATTCAAAGTCAACATGAAAATGAGTAATTGAATCATGCACACACATGATTTGATTAATAGAACCTAGTTCCTACTCTAAGTCTACTTTTATTGAGACATTCTTAGCATCACTTATAACATGATTTTATCTTATTTATTTTTTCACTTATAACATGATTGTGTTGCCTTTGACTAACCCTCTTTGTATTTCTACTTATATTTTTTTGGAGTTCTTTCCAATGCATCTAACATAAGATCCACCTTTAACTCTTTTAATTCTTTATGATGGATTTACTACCAATACTTTTTGAAAAAATATTTCATATTATAACAAGGGGATACATACCTGACACACAAAGTAGGATTTGTGCCCCTTGAAGATATCATGGTTTAACCACCTAACCTTACATGCCAAGAAAAATATTTAAAATGACTATAAAGAAACAAGACCCCTTGTGTCAATCCACAACCTCACCAACAAGGTCACAATATAGAGACAAATTAGCAAAAGTTCCAAGAAAAGGTATTTCAAGACATGGTGAATATGTTTGCAAAAGCTCTCAGCCCAACAAAAAAGCATGTCCATCATCATCCATGTTCAACAAGAGAAACAGTTGAATGCCAAAATCACTACCCCTTTAATGAATCATTAAATGGAGAGCTATTACATTCATATATGTCCCAACTTCGGAGCTTTCTTTAAACATTACCTCATCTCACAATCCATCATAAATAATACTTAGTGAAGTCCACCTTCTAAAGTATATCCATAGTCTGATTGTCCATTCATGAGATAATGGTGAGGATATACACTGCTACCATATACTTAGTTACCACATAACACACTTACACTTCGAAGAAAATAATTTAATGCACATAAATAAATAAGCCAAACAAACATATGTTTGATACGAATACCTCATGCCAAGATCTGATCCAAGTGTCAATTCCAGGACCTCCTCTTAAACCAACCACCTTGTTGGAGTTGCAATTAGTTTTAGATGATTTCAAATTATGAAAACATAAAATATGTTCAAAAGCTTGGAATTTTCTCAAAGTCATTTCTCTTTGCTATGGGATGTCAATTTTTAAAAAATACAAAATACAGAAATAAATTAAAAATCCAGAAACAAAAATCTTTTTAATGACTATCTATAGCCCATGACAATCATTTTATAAAATTTTAATGACTATTACCATCCCATGATAGTCATTTTTAAAAAATTAATGATATTCATGGGCTATCTCACATCTGTTGTACATCTAAAAAATTTAGATCAACATATAGCCCTATGATGAAGAGATAAGTGTTGAGAAACTTGATCAATAGGTGTCTTAAGAGGGAGGTATATTTCAATTTGCATAAATTATCTCCTCATCACCAAATTTATTTTGCTAGTTTAAAGCTTATGTGTATGATGTTAAATAGTATGAGAGTTATGCTCAATTTTTGGAGATTCAGGGCTATGTCATTTTCAAGGCTAGACAGAAAAGGATTTCACTCAAAAATAGTAAATATCCATCATTTCATTCCCAAACACCACCAAACACTTTTAACAAGGGAAGAGCACTTGAAACCTCATAAACAAGCACCCCTAAAGCTCGAGAATCATGTTGCAATAGTCTTGGGCTCATTGTAATAAACTCCTCTTGAATCTGGAAAATCCTCTTGTAATAAGCATTAAGTAAAAGTCTTGAATTTGGAAATACCCTGCTACCTTCATTCGCCAAGCCAATTTCTCCAAAGTTAGGCTGGAAGAAAGTCTTGTAATAAGTGGTAATCATAGGGTGGACTCATGAAGTTAGGCTGGAAGGAAGTAGGATCACAAAATGGAGTTCCTCGAAGTGGGAAGTTTGGTTTGCCCGCAACACCTTGCACTATCTGGAACATTTTTTGTTCCTATTAATAGTGATATTATTGATATTATATATGTGTGTGTGTGTGTGTATGTATATATATATGTGTGTGTGTGTGTGTATGTATATGTATATATATGTATATGTATGTACATATATATATGTATATATATATACATATACATACACATATATATATATATACACACATACATATATATATACACATATACATATATATATGTATGTACACATACATACATACATACATACATATACTTATACATACATACATACATATATATATGTAATGCAGAGGCAGCTTGGACTACCATAAAACAAGGCCAAACACATGGAAGGGCATGATGAACTTGAACTCAACATGTTGCTTCTTCACACATTTCTCCATATTGCTTAACAAAAGGGCTTCAAGACTTGATTCAACAATCAGGGACAGCATCATTAGCACGAGTATGGGTCTTAAAATAGTGGACAGATCACTTGTAGGGAAGAACACAAAAAGCTTTCATGAAGACTAAGACCTATTGCTGCTCCTCTAAATGAAAATAATGCTAAATGACCAAAACAGTCCCTTACAAGAGCATTCAAACATGACACAAGTTGAGGTACCTCCCAAAACAGCAAGAATAAGATAATTTCAAAGAGGCTACACACCATGCAATGCTTAACTTCATGAAACAACACGGGCTCAACCCATTCTTGCACTACTTGCTTATGCTGACTTATAGAGACAGCCCAAGTTAATGAATTATAATGCAAATAAGTTCATGGGTATGAAGAGGGAACTTACTGAATTTCATAAGAAACTCACGTTCCTCAATGTTGCTATGCAGATTTCGGCTCAAATTGAGATCTCTCCAACTAATTTGTTGCGCCACATAAGGGGTGAAACAAGGGCCGTTAACAGAGATCCAAGGTCGTGTAGACAACCACTCCACCTAAATGGAGATGAATCTATTTGTCTTCACAGGGTGTTGGAAGTACTCCAGAAGGATGTCAACAGCCTAGATAGAGATACATGTATGGTGCAGCCTGATGATGAACCCGCAGCTGATCCCAATCTGGATATCGCTGATGGTGATGTCCCTCATAATGATTCCCAAGCCAAGCTTTATGCTAACTAAAGTTCCTCCAGGTTACCTACCCAGGATGTGGAGGATGTTCAGATTCCCGGATCCAGTTGATTTTTTTCTTTCCTTTTGTGCTTGTTCATAATGTGGAAGTTTTGCAGGGGAAGGTTGCCAGTTCTTGCTGAGATATTCAAAGATGTTGATCTTGATATTTGCTCTGATCTTCTTTAACTTTGTAATGTAGTCTTTTTGCTCATTTCTCCCTTTGAGTTACTACTAGAAACAAATCTAAGTCTAAAGGAGAAAATATTAAAATTACAATCTTGTGATGAGCAAATATTTTCTTGACATACATTTCATTGCATCACAAGATCAATTTATTATATTTGAAATATTTTTGTTATTATTCCGAATGTCGTAATAATCAATTTGGGTAACACATTTTTTTCTTTGGATTATCATGTTTGGCCTGTCTTCACACACTCGATTGGAGGAGAGGCTCAACATATTGATGAGAAGGATAACTTGGCTAATCACAAAAGATGCTAATTGCAAATTAGACATAGAAACAAAGTTTCATAGGTCCATACCAATATTGGCGCTAACATAATAAAGATAGTTGTATTGAATATACAATGTTTCAACATTAATCTATTTTGATTGTTTATATTTTTGGGAACCAATCACTAAGCTAATATTGGAGCACAAACTCCTTGGTAGTGCAAATCCAAGTATAATTGTTATCTAATTTTATTTTGTCTCCTATTCAACAAAGTTTGTTTCTAAATGCTTACGCTTCATTTATGGATTTATGTGCACGTGTGAAAACTATTAAGTCAAAATTGTTAGCAACAAGAACACACTTCAATATGATTCTTGTCACACTCTTTCCATGAGTTCATATACTAATAAGTTCTAAAATAAGAAGAATTCTCAACTAGGTGGTAATAAACAAGTGGAAAATTCTACAACTCATTATGTTTCTAGTTCTTCAAATGTTCTTACTTTTGAGACTCGAGTTTACAAAGTCTAAAAGTATTAAGAGATTCCTTGGCTAATATGCACTCTAAGAATGAATGTAGTAATTCACTGAAGTCTGATTCCTTAGCTCCATAACATGAAACCTAAATTGAAAGCATAAGTTTTCATATTTTTATGAAGTCTAGTTTGTTAAAGGCTTTAAGTTAAACTCCAATCCTTGGACTTGAAGAGGAAGATACAATCTAATCGATTGGATGCACCTAGGTTTGTTGCCCATAAATTTATGGCTTTAAGATCTTTGATGTGAACTTTACTTAAACTTTGACTTAGGATGTCGTTCGGTGTATCCAATGACAAATATTCTTGGGATAAGAGTTAATCTGAGTGGGAATCGGGTTGTTTCTTTCATAATCAACTTGTATATTAGAAGTGGTGATAACCTTTGTCTTACCTTGAAAAAATTCCTAATCCTGCACATGTCCTAGTTTATCAATTAAACGGTGGTTATTGAAAATTATTATTTATTTATTTATTTTTATTTTATTCTCAAAGTTTACATTGACGTCTATATAAACTTAAATTAAGTATGAACAATTGTTTAGATAAAATATGGATGGGGTTCTTCATATTTTACCATATTTATTGCTAATCAATAATTTAATATTCAAATGCCTATTTGAAGAAATTATACCTAATGACATAGTTTTATTGTATTCTATTTTTGTATATGTAAAAGTGTAGATTTTATTGAAGAAAATAGGATTGACAATTATTTTTTTAAAAGGAGAAGAAATGGATAGCTCAATGATGGGAATATTTGAGGATGGGTTTAAATTGTTAAATATTTAGCTTGGGATTGTATTGATGGTATTGTCTTGGTTTATTTGAGAAGAATTATTTAAAAAGAGAAGTATCTTATGAGTAGAAGTTTAACTATGTCATGTGATTAGGAGAATTCATGTATTTAGGCTTGCCTTCTGATATTCTTGGAGACAAGATTTCAATTGTTTTTGAGTCTCATCTATGTAGAACTGATATGTCTTTTGTTGGCTTTAGAAAAGTAAATGAGATAAATAATTACTTGTGTCTTTATTATACTGGGTCAAGTTAGGGTTTTCTTGATAATATAGTTCTTCCCTAACACCAATTAAGTCCTGCAATGTTATAGCCAATTTTAAATAACCCTATATGGGTACTTGGCAATAGTTCTTATCTCAAATTTATAGTTGGATTGGTGTGAATGATTTATGATCGTATTTGAAGCCAATATACTTTTTGAACCTTGTGGTTATTCTCCATTGTAGACCAACCAAATAAGAGTTGGTTTGAATTCATAAGTCGAACTACGATTCCTCTGCGAATTATATACCTAGGCAAGGCCGTCAAAGACGAGCCCCCGAGGAATTAGGTCTGGCCCCTAGGCTTGTTCTCTTATTAAATATTTAAAGTTACTATTGATATATATATATTTTATTTGCATAACTTGTGACTTGAATTAAGTCTGTGTTTATTGATGAGTTAGTAGATCTAATCCAACCTACCTTAGTGATGTGGATTCCATATCTTCATTAGAAACTCGACCATGATCATCAACTCAATGGTGTTGATGGCTGAGGTCCTTATAAATTATTGGTCTAATGTTTGCTAGGTTTTCATGAGGTACATGTGTAGGAAGCAGCTTTTGGGAATTATGTTAGAGTTTGTGGTCAAAATTTGAAATTTGTGTTTTGTCCTTAATTGTATTTTTGTGTGAAATTTTGGGCATGACAGGATAGATGACTACCTCGTTTGGGTAGATTCCTATCACGGATGGATATATGAATTCTTGTCCCATATGGACTAATGCCTAACCTGTATGGTTGGATGCCCATCCTGGATGGATGGATGCCTATCCCGTATGGATAGAAGTACCTGAGTATGCAAGTGAATGAACACAAAATAAGATAATAATAAAAAAAATAGTGGTAACTTTTGGGGTATTATTTTGGGTTATTACATACAGACCAACCCTAATGAACAAATCAACATTCCATGTAGAGAAAAAATGGAAGAGAAGTCGGTACCTTGCATGATTTGTAAGTCCATTTATGATCATTCATAGTTTGAAACAGGTTATAGTTTCAAATAAGTTATGGTTTCAAACATGCTATGGCTTGAAACAGGTTATGGTTTCAAACTAGTTTAAGATAACAACCTACGTGAATGGAAGGATTATAGTATGGGTTGTTAAATGGCGAACTGACTTAATTACTAATTATTGTTAACTATTATTATTTGAAGAGAAACATTGGAAAAATCTTGATTATGGTAACTCGAGTGTAGGTGTCTTTGAGAGACCTTGTAAGGAGAACTACGTGTGACTTTGACCCGTTTGAAAGCGGGAACGTAGGCGGTCCTTGGGTGAAGGATACCCCGGTGACCTCAAGTCCGTAGGGGGAGGGTCTAGGGGGACAACTCCTCACATTCCACCATAATCCCCCTTCCAACCTTGTTACTTATTTTGCAGGCCTCGCATTGTGCTTCATCTGAATTGGAGCTCGAATATTGTGGCCTCACATAAACACAGTCCCCAATCTTGATAAACAAATCGACAATCCAAGTAAAAGTGGCTCTATGTACAGTAAGTTGAACACATCCAAAAACATTAAGAGTATAATCTTTTACAAAAATGAACTGAAATATACCTAATGGATTATTTTTCTGAAGAGTTCGTACCCCTCTTCTTTCCAAAACCAAGCATAAAAATATCAGTTGCATCATTCGTGGACCATATTAGAGTTATTTAATAGAAGCAAAACTTCTCAAAGGAGTTTGGTGAAGAATTTGACATGCAGAGCAGAGGCGGTGAAAGCTAAGGGACCTGAAAAATAGAATTATTTCAATGCTTGGATTTGGAAAGAGAAGAGGTTTGAGCTCTTCTGAGAAATAATTAATTAGGTATGGTAGTGGTCAATTATCAAGAATCTAATTGGCTGACACCTCCCAATAAGCTAAGCATCATAATGCAATACAAGCCAATAATAATAATAAACAATCGAACTTTCATTAAAATCAATATGCGTAGAATTTCTAAAGATGCTCTTTCAAAATCATGTTTTCCAATAGTTCAAAACATCTCCAATCTGCTATGAGTCGAATTTATTAGTCAAATCTAATCGGATATTACTGAACCCTGCTTAGATACCATGTTAATTTTAGAATCAGAAATGCAAATAAGCAGAAAATACAACATAGAGAACAATGAACTTAGAATTTTATCCTAGGACTCGACAATGAACTTCACTATTCCTCTCAACAATGCAACTTGACTCACACAACCAGACATCTCAACAGGACTTTGGGATGATGTAAAAACTCTTCACACAACACAGCTTGACCAAACAAACAGACCTTGCACCCAAAAATATCCATTCTTCCATCGCTCCTACACAAGCCCATGTAACTTTGCAACATTCACCAATAGGATAGTCAAAATAAAAACTGATTAAAGGAATTAATCAGACAATGAAACATGGTTTTAGACTCCTTACACCATCCTCCACAAGTTCCCAAAAGCATAGGATCAAACACCCAAAACAAACGTATCAAAAGATTGATTTACAAGCCACAAACAAGGCTTAACTAGGCCTGCATAAGGAAGCTTTCAACTTTTCAAGGCACACCCCAACACCCTTAATGCCTTTAAAAGACTCCAACAGGTTCCTCAAGACCTGTTCCATGCTTTCCATCCATTAGTATTGCACAAATACTCAGAAAACTATGAAAAGTGCATTCTAGAGACCATTTTCATACATTTACAAGGAAAAAAACTGACCTAGGGCATCAGATAACTTTTGCAAACCTCCATCTTTCACTCTAAAACAAATTGCAACATGAAGAGGACCCCTAAATCCACCATTCCACCAGGTTTCATAATTTTCCCACAGTGGAATGCTGAGTTATAAGCATTTTGTGATCAAAACCCTTGATTTGTAGAGTTTCAGACCCACTTTCACTAAAATTGATGTAACTTGCTCAATTCTTAATGAAATTAACTCAACTCACCGCCAAAAGAAAGAAGACTCTCCCCTCTATCGAACCGTATGCATTAGAGGGCCACACAATGTTGCTACAGGCTGTACCAATTGAAAAAACAGTCAAAAACACTGTAAAAATAGAGTTTCTTCTTATTAAATGCTTGAAAACTTAAAAAATGCCAACCAACCCCCACCCTCGACCCAAGGGAGGATTTTTCAACATTATCCCACCTTCCCCAACAGCCCTCAACTGATTTTTTAAAAGAGGGAACTGTTGTTTAGTGAAATTACATCATTATGGTGAAATTACACCAACTTACAACGTGAAAACTTTGCAATTTTGGAGAAACTTTCAATCCTAAAGACCTATGACCTCAAAAACCATTCAATCCTACTGTTGTTTAGTGAAATTACATCATTTTGGGTGTGGGTTTTCAGCTGTGTGTGAGTTTGTCCAAAACTTGCAAAAGTTGCTATTTTGGGTGTCATGCATCTTGGCAACTTGGCAAAAATGATGAAAACTCATTAATATTAATGGGAAACATCTTGAACTGCTAAAATTGATTGTAAAAGGAAAGTTGGAGCCTGGAATGGTTGAGCATTGAACATTTGAAGTGATTTTTGGTGTTTATGCAAGAATTTTGAATAAGATTTCCATTGTTTTCTGTAGTTGCAGCAAGTTTTTGGCTCTTGTACGGCCTGTACAGCCCTGCTTATGGAATAAAACCAATTGCATGTTATATTATTGTGTTCCCTCTTTCATTTGGCGTTGGTTTCATGCATTTTCATCATGTTTTGAGAAAGTTATTGAGATTTTGCCAAAAACTGTCCCAGTTTTGTTGTGATTTTCTGAGTTTCAGGTCACTTTCTTGGTTTGGTATGAACTGTACGGCCTTGGTAATGGCTTGAAACTAGTTGCATGTTAAATATTGTTGAATCCTCTTTCAAATGGCGTTGATTGCAGGAGATTTCATCAAGTTTTGTTGAAGTTATAGTGATTTTGGTGAAAACTGTCTAAACCCTAGCTAGGGCGGGCAGCAAGCACTAAAAATGTAATAAATTTTTTTCTAACCGCTCAAAAACCCTGAAATCTTGAGAAAAATTCTGTCTTGATCTATATTTTAATTTGGCTTTGGGTTTGAGTCTTCATTTGCTTGGGATTGTGAGAAATCTATGACAGTCCATAGGAGGAAACTAGGGAAAAACAGTGATTTCTCTCTTTTTGCTACTAAATCTCTCAACCCACGTTTGAAAAACTTGATCCATGGCTTGAAAAATGTTTATTGATGTTTTTGGTGAGTGTGTAGACCTGGAGCAAGGCTTACTTTGGTTGTTTGAAGCTTGGTTTGTTTCCTTCTAGACTGTCCCATTAGAACAGTGAAGAGAATCTTTCAAGAAAACTGTGTATTTTGATCTTTTAATGTTGGTTGCCTAAAACCCACGTTGGATTTCCAAGTAACTACTGCTGTCTCATGTTGTTAAGGGTCTTTGGAGTCTCTACAAGTCTAGGGCAGGCATGGCTTGGTCAATTCAAGCCTGAGTTTTCTTTGTTTGGGGCTGTCTCCATAGGACAGTATAAGCAAAACATGCAAAACAGTTTGAAACCGCATTAGTACTTGTCATGGGTGTTGAAACAAAGTAATTTCTCATCAAAATCCATCCCTAGTATGTTGTTTAAAGATGGATTTCATAACACATATTTGGTGCATAAAGATGCTATTAGGTATAAGTTGGTTCCTTTGCCTTTGGAGCAGTCTAATGAGAGTTTTGTGATCTGTTTTGAGAAGAATTTGCAGGTGAAAGTGCAG
The DNA here is from genome assembly GCA_007258455.2 of Sequoia sempervirens. Lineage (NCBI taxonomy): Eukaryota > Viridiplantae > Streptophyta > Pinopsida > Cupressales > Cupressaceae > Sequoia > Sequoia sempervirens. The sequence goes on along the minus strand of VDFB02000015.1, from coordinate 18,061,537 downwards.
GGTAAGACAGGGGAAGATACTGGTTGGTTGAAAAATAGTAAGTTGCAGCAGAGATTTGAAGCACACAGTCCTAAAAATCAGAATTTGTGGGACTTGGACAGTATTAAGGTTGGAGGCATTGAATGCCCTATAGTTGAGGGTGATAGAGGAGGTGTTCTTTCCCAAAGAAATCAGGGGATTAAGGGAAAAAATAGGGCACAAGATCAAACTGAGATCAAGCAGCAAAAAGGACAAACAAAACACAGTTTTGACACTAACATGTTGAGTGACATGAATGCAGGTTGGCAGAAAAGGAAGAAGGTAACTTTGGGAGATTTCATGCTTGGTAATCAGAAGGTGCAAACATACAGGAACAAGGAGTATTATGGCAGCAACAAGTTGGATACTTCTTGGGGCAAGAACTTTTTCTTTCTTGGGGAGAATGGTGCAGGAGCACCCAAGCTCTTCAAGGAACACTTCAACAGACATGAGGATGCAGGGGTCATGAAGACCTATCAAGGAACTCAGAAAGTTAATTATGACATTTTGAAGCCTATAATGACTTTTGAAATGGTTAAAAACATTAAGGGAGTCAAATGTCCTAAGGGTCTTGATAAGGACCATAGGACCAAAATGCATTGTAATTGCACAAATAATGTCCTAAGAGTCTAGATAGGTTTTTAGTGTTTTAATCATGTTAATTAAGGTTGAATAATGCCATTTAATAGGTTTTAAGGATTTTTAGTTAGTAGGAGTTAATAAAATAAAAGTTGGAAAATTCAAATTTTAAACTTCCAACTTTGGGCGGGAAAGTGATTTTTAGGAGTTTTAGCAACTTTAATGTAATCAAACCAATTCAAAATGGTTTGAGAAGTTGTGGGATGGGTCTATAACCCTAAAGGAATCATTTGTAGGGAGTTTGGGTTGCTGGTACGGATTTTGTACGGACTGCTATAGGAAGAAGCAAAAAAAACAACAATTTCTTGCATTCTTCTTGTGCTCTTTTGATGATTTATTGATTTCTATTGAAGATTTTTTTAGTAGGATGGTTTAGGGACTTGTATCAAATTTTTTTGAAGTCATTTGAATGTCCTGAAAGCAACAACAATCAATTCTTTATATATTATTGCTGACTGTCCTCAAGAAAGTGCAGATTTTTCACTAATTTTGAGATTTTTCATGGATGTTTGATCCATTTCATGAGGGAATGATGTTGTAACTTGTGAAATGGATCTATTATAACATGTATAATACAGATATAACAAGTTATTGTACAAGAAAGAGTGATTCTTGGGTGTACATCGAGTTTTAGCAAGGAAAAGTGCATGGAAATGGAGGCTAAGGTGTAGTAGCAGAAGATCTGCCTTAATGAGGGGTATATTTTTGAGTTTAAGGTGTTTATATATGTTGAGTTATTGGTGAAAAGTCCAAGATAAGGTTCTGGAAGTGTTGGGAAAGCTAATTTTCAAGAGGCCCTAGTTTTGGAGCAATTTGGTGAGGGTTTTGTGTTTGAGGGTGTCAAGGGTGTCATAGGCGCCTAAAAACTTGAAAATCCTTGGTTTGGAAACATTTTAAGATACTTTTGAAAGTTTCATAGTTAGGGGATAAGTTTAGAGAGGGGTTGCTTTGAAAAAGTGGGCTAATTGGGCCTTAAATTTGAGGAAACAACAGATTTTGGTAGGTCTGATCCAAAACAAGTGCCAACAAGGTTTTGGTATGTTGTGTAGCATCACAAAATACATCTTAATCAGTCATTTATTTTGGGAGTCCTTTAGAAAAAGTTGTTAGAAAAAGTTGAGTGAAAAGTAAAAAAAAAAACCATTGCTAGAGGCCTAGTTGGGCTAGAAGCCTAGTCAAGGTGCAAAAAGTGAGTTTGTGTTTAAGTCAGAGGTTTGGGGCTTGAAACCATTCAAGACAAGTTTTTTTGAGTCTTTTAAAAGCTTCCCAAGGGTTTGGGTCCATAAGTGAAGGTTTAAAGTCATAAGTGAAACTTTGAGGCTTATCTCCTGCAGGGTGCCTAGAAGAGGGTTTGAGATTGCTTCATAGAAAATCCTTCAAATCATTGTGTGTTTCCAAAAGTCCCATAGCCTCTGCATAATTTTGTGACTAAAAAATTTATGTTTCCTTTGTGACCAAACCAATAGAACTGAGCCTTCAATGAATTACAAAAATGTATGCAAAAAGGTATCACCAGAAATGTACCAAACCAAAATGAACCTCGATGATCATTAAATACAGAAGACCTCAGAATATATGCCAACACTATAAGTGTCAAAATCAACCCTTCACATCAATGTCAAAACCTATGTGAAAGGGGTCAACAAAAATTATATTGTATATAGACTTTTATATATAAAATTGTAGAATAATTCTCTACACATATACAAAATTGGCATTTATACCAACTCAAAATGTTACATATGTCATCTCAAGATCTACATACCAAGTGTATGTAGAATAACTACACATTCCAATAGTCGAATTGATCTTATGTCTCAGACAAATCTTACATTTGTGGTGGATCATCAAAATCTAGCCTCCTCATGCCACTAGATGGATGAAAAGTTGACTACACAGTAACAAGACAAACCATAAATTTGATTAATTAGCTAAATGGTAAATAAATTAGACCACCAAATAAAAACTTATTTATAATTTAGAAATTTCAAATTACCATATTGTTACCATCTTTACTTTGCATTACATCCATTGTTGTTGCTTCTTGGTTAAGATCAATAGAAAATGGTAACATATGTTGCTGGGTGTTTTGTTGATCATCTAAAGCCACAATAACATGCACATTTGAGACATCAACATAGAAAAAAATAATTTACAAATTAAAAACATAAAATTGATTGAAGTGTGTTCTATAATTTTTATACCATCTCCACTTTGCATTGTCTCCATTGTCATTTCTTGGTTAAGATCAATAGAAAAAGGTAACATGTATTCTCTACTATTTTGTTGATCCTCTGAAGCTGCAATGACACATATTTAACACATCAACATAGATAAAGTTTTCAAGTGTAAAACTACATTATGTAATTAATATAAACAATAGTAAATTTATAAAGATTAGAAATTTGATTAGAGATAGGAATTGACTAATTTCCTATAAAGTTAATAAACACACTTAATAGTTAAAAAATTACCATCTATAAGTTGTATTTCATCTATTATTGTTTGGTTTAGATCAATCGAGAAAGGTAATTGATGTCGTTGAGTACTTTCTTGATCATCCAAACCTACAATGACATGTATTTAACATATGAAATAAAAACAAGAAGTATTGTTATGCAAATTACTAAAATTCTTTTTAAAAAATATACTTACTGTGTTGTTGCATAATACTAACTCTTTCTTCTTCTATTGCGATGCTTGAGCGTTTAATGACCTTTTTTTTCTTTTTCTTTCTACATCCTGTAGAGGGGAATTGAAAATTTTCATAGTCCTCAATTGTTTCATTCAAGTCTTCAGAAATGGCATTGTCTCTTTGATGAATTGAACGACGTTTACACATTTTGCTTGGACTGAACCATGGTGATATTCGTCTCGTAGATATGTTATCTGAACCAAGGATTGATGTAAATGTGGAAGAGGAAGGAAGAGATGTATGAATATCTTTTCGCAATCTCCCAATACATTGACAAAACTTTTCTTTTTCATCTTCACTGGTTGGTAAATTTTGGAGTAGATGATTTAAATAATCAATAGAATTTCGAAAGTTATCATTCAAAGCACCAGATGATTTCCAGCCATCTGTAATACAAATAAAAATGATTAAATCTAAAAATATCTTAATATTTTATTATAAAATGGTGACATTGAGATTTACCTGTTCTTTGGTCTTCACCAATGGCAATCCTAAGCACCTCTTGATCTTCTATTTGATTGCAACCATCTATAATTCGATTAAGATTTAATTAATTTTGTGAACCATAAAAAAAACTAATATTTAATTGTAAATACCATATCAATATTACCAATGGTATTGTTTCCATGACTAAATCTCCCTCTGACATTCTCATCATCATCAAGCAATGGAGTAGTGCCATCTATAATTCAATGAGATTAATTTAGTTATTTTTGAAAAATAATAATAATCATTTAACATATAAATATTAAAATTAAATCTCAAATGACCCTTACCAACAACTTGATCTTGCTCATTTATTTTGTTTCGCTTTAGAAGATCTAAAATCTTTAACACATGTTTGCATGTGTTTCCCTTCTTTGCCCACTGACAGTCACACACATGCAAATCTGGTCCATATTTTCTAACAAGGTACCATTTTGTTGGAGTTGTTTGGCTTCTTATCTGGTATGTGTTAGGGATGAGATCATATGGGCAACAATCTGTATCTGGTATTTTTTTTGACCTCTCTAATGCAGTTGTGTAATATCGTTCTTTTTTGAAGTTAGTCAGAAACCCAAATAATTGCAAATATCTTTTATTTTTGTAGAATGGCTCTACCCTATGAAGAAGTGTATGGATAAGCCAATCCATTCTCCTTGTGCGCCTCTTAGCACGATCACTTAAATAGTGACTCTTGATGTGGCAGTGGTATGACTCTATGGAAGCATTGGTTTCTTGATTTGCATGAGGGAAACCTCTATAAGTTTTTTCCCACATTGCTATACAAACCCACAAAATGATGTCTTAGTATAAATAAAAAACAAGTTAAACAATATAAATGCATACAAAATCATAATGAATAATTTAATGAGCTTACCAATACGAGTTTCATCATGGCACCAAGTTTGTTGAAAGTAATCAATAAATTTCTTCTCCTCTTTGAATTCCTCCATGAAATTTGTTATTAGATGAGTAGTGATGTCTTCATCATCACTCATTGCATACATTATCTCACCCAATCTATTGAACATATTACTCCCAACATCCTTATTACTGACATACCTGGATTATAAAACATAATATCAAGCTATGAAATTCGAACATGAAATGTTCAGGTATTCCAAGTATTTTAATAAAAGAATGACTTACCTGTATACATTCTTCAACCATGCCCTACGTACATGCCAAATACATAAAAGTACCCGGCAATGAAAGGATAATCTACAAGTTACGAGGATAAGTGTAATGTTCAGCTTTTTATAGACTAAATATTAAGCAATTACAATGAGTTAACTTCAGTTTAAATAAAAGATTAAGGCCAATAAAAACCTGATTGCTTCAATCTCAGCACTAGCATCATCTGTCATAAATGCATTGACATTCCAATCTTCTTTACATTGTTTCCCTCTTTTATAAACTTTTATCAACCATTCATTTATATCCTCAACTTTATTTCTTGAGGATATGGCCCATGCAACAGGTATACCAGCCTCTTGTTCATCTACAAGCAAAGTATATAACTGATACTACACATGAATAAACCATAAATTAGTATATTTTTAGTAGAAGAAATTAATAATTTCATTAAAATCCATAAATACAATTAAAATTGCACCATATAACTGATACTACACATGAATAAACCATAAATTAGTATATTTTTAGTAGAAGAAATTAATAATTTCATTAAAATCCATAAATACAATTAAAATTGTTTTATTTACACCATATTTATTTGTTGAGAATGTGGAATCCATAGCAATAATATCATTATGTGAATGTTTCACCATCATTTCTTGCATCCATGGAGTTTGGATGCCTACCATAAATGGAATATTTTCCACATTGTTTGGTCTTTTATAATAAAAAAAGTTGTCTTTCTCCTCTATATGCCACATGCTTACACTTTTTGCATCATCTTCATTCTTTTGGGATCGAAGTGAGCGCACTCTATTCCATGCATTCATGACATCTTTCCTTAACAAATATGTGTCCCTCTTATTCATCAACTGTGTCAAACTAGGGTCTAAATAGTGTTGTTCACATATCGTGTCAATTCCCACCCCCATTAGCAATAAGGATTCAATTTATGATTTGCATTCATTTGACAACCTTGGTGCAACACTACTCCTTGGATCACCAGAAGGGTCATCTTTTCCATGAAAAAATTCACCTTTAGCATCACAATGACTGAAATCATTATATGAAATAACCGCAACATCTGGTCTACCATACATAACCTTAACAAGAAAATGGGTTTGACAACCCCTTTTTTGGATAAACCTTTGTTTCCTTTTCTTGTTTTCAGAGTTATTTTCAAAGTTGTTCTCAGAGTTGTTTTCAGAGTTATTTCTTTTGTCCCCAGGGCCAAAAGCACACCAATAACTGTTTTCACATGTACAAAATACATATATTAATTAATATAAAAAATAGAAAATATAAGTTTTGACATGCTTCATTATTATATTAAATATAAGCAAACCTTGAGTACATCTTCATTGCCTGGTCGTTAGGTTGTATCAAGTCGGTCTTTCTATTCAATTTCCGTACAAATGTCGTCTCTGTACTATCCAATAAACCTTATCCTTTGACAAACTGAGGGAGTCTTTCAAGAGGGATTGCAACACATATGTCTATCTGACTATTGTCACCTCCAATAGGTGTCCATTCAAGGTCAACACTTGAGAAATGATTTCCCTGGTTGGGAATGTCTTGCACATGTAGAGAAATAAGTGATTCCCATTTATTTGGCCTACCCATTTTGAATAATATTAACATGGTTAGTGGACCTCTATCTTGTTCAAATATGTATTTAAAAAATTAAATCTTCTACCATAAATTCAAGAATATAAACAAACATGGGAATTATTATCATCCTAAAATTCAATTGAACCCCAATGAATTTACAAATAAGATCATTTCTCTAAAAATGACTTTTACCACAAATTCAATTTACAAATAAGATTATATGGGACAATGTTATGATTTGGGATGATTTAAACTACATGATTTGTTCCCACAACATAATTTTTACATTAGCATGGTGTCTTAATAATAGACCTACTTGTACCCTTAACAATGACATCAATGATCCAAACCAAACATACAATTATTTTATACGATGACTTCAATTCCATTGACACAACACATTATTACTTGGATAAATTTGTGAAATTTCTTTATACACTAACACTCATAAGCCTAGGATTGTAAAGGAAGCTATTGGTATTAATGATGTAGATTCTTGGAAAGAGGCTATGGATAAAGAATTGACAACATTAATAAAAAAGTTAACACATGGGAGATTTATTATATTTTCCAAATGGACATAAAATTGTTGGATATGAACATATGTTCAAGAATAGTAAAAGATAGTAAAAGAAATGAGGCTATTGGTAAAGGAAGCTGGTGATATTGATAGTTAAAGATCCATTAGTGATAGGAAAAGGTGTCTCAACTTTACATTCCTAATGCTCATTTTAATATATTTTCTATGCACTTGCTATTTCATATTCTAGTGAATTTTGTTCTTGTGGGAGAGTTCATGTCCAATGCAGAGGATCCTAATTTTAAGTGTTTTTTTGGCCTCACCAATGGGATAGATAAGGATTTTATAATAAAGCATGCTCTCATTTGTAAATAATTAATAAAAAAGCCTTGAACCTCATCTTATTTTAATGTGAAACTCATAATAGTAATCAAAACTTGAAATCTTAACATATAATCATGAACTAGTTAGTATTTTTCTTTCTTGCATTGCATAATTTTAGAAACATTTGTCATGGATTCAATGTCATAATGAGAATGTTCGATATAATAATAGAATGAGGCAATAAATAATCATGTGAATGCTTGGTCATTCAAGGTTGTTGGAAACAATCTAGCAAATAACTTGTCCTTATGAAAATAAGTAGCATGAAGTTTACAAGGATTATAATTCTATTAATGGATTAGATCTACCATTATACTTATAAACATGGTTCTAGAAATCTACTTGGTGAGGGAAAGGGCGAAATACCATATTTTGAAGGATTATGTAATATTCCATTACTATAATCTCTTTTTAAATATTTTCTCATAATGATAAATATACCATCTAGATTTTCGAACATACTCATGGTGGAGTACAAATAATGTGAAATATCATGCTCAACATGTCCAATAGCTTGATGTGTAGATAAATCACTAGTACTAGTAGGGGAGGATTTAAGAGATAAATCACTAAATAGTTGCACACAAGCTAAATAAATAATCTAAGATATCTTTACATAGTTCTCTTATTCAATGAATGTATACTCCATGTGTTTTCTCAATATGATATGTAAGAGAAGGTACTCCACAATTACAAAAATATATATCATATAAAGGCATAAAAGGATTTGAAGGAGAAACCGTTGTTATAAAAAAGGCATATAACATCATGATATGCATGGACATGTCTATGAGACTCCCAAGGAAAGGACACCAAAATGTGAAGAACTATAACTATGTGTAACATTTTTATAATAGTCATGAGAATTATCATTAAAAAATAAAGAATTGTCACCATGATAGTCACTTAATATATCATCAATATAGCATGAGCAACATGAATGACAAGAAAGAATACCAATCTTGTATGAAGGTAAAACATGTGTATTAGAAAAAGAGAGACACATGTAGGAAAACCAATAGAGATAAAAGGAAACTTTTTTTGAGATGTACAAAATATATGCTTACTAGAAAATATCACCACATGAAGGAATATCCCTAGATATATTATGGGAGATGAGATGCACATAATATATGCTTACTAGGAAACATCACCATATGAAGGAATATACCTATATGTATTATGGGAGATTAGGACTAAAGTATCGCCATCTTTTATCTCATGAGATGAAGAATCATGACGAGTCATGGAGATAAATAAAGTAAAATCCTCTAATATAGATGGGAAGGCATGCATAAGTCTAAAAAGGATGGAACATTTCTCAAATACTCTACAATCTTATGCATGAAACATGTAGGATCATTTATGTCATAAAATAAGGAAAAATAATTAAGGATAAAACGACAAGAATCAAGGTGGGAGGTTCGGTGGGCTCCCCCTCGCCCCTTACTTGGGTTGAGGTGGCCAGGGTGGACGTGAGTTGGCGGATGGTTGTTTCAGTTCCTATGTTTCTTCCGGACTCGGATTGGTGGCATGCAGGGTCCAGTCATCCTGGCGTTGTTAATGACACATCGGGCTTTGTTTCCCTCGTCATGTTCGTGGTCGTGCTGTGTGGTTCTTCATTTATTGCTTTCATCATGATTTCTAGTTGATGGAAGGTGGCGGCAGTTTATCTCATGCTAAGGACATTTGTTTGCTTTTCCATTATTCAGGTCAGTATGCAGCCTGACGGATAATAATTCGGGCTCTCTTATTTAGCTAATGATGTCTTTTCAAAGACATGGGTTTCGCTTGGTTGTTTTGTGTGCTGTGGTTTTGTTGTAGGGAGCGACTGTAATCTGTTCGCTAATGGAGAAACCATCGATGTCTAAGTTCACAATCCTCATCTCGGCCGAAGGTCTGGAATCCTTCGGCGCCGATACCCCAATCTCGTTAGTGGCTAAGGAAAGGCAAATTGCTTTTCGTGAGGTCTCGGATCTGTGTTTAAAGCGCATTCTGCTTGTGGATGACCCGGCAACGACGGCTGCTGTGAAGATGGTCCTTGGAAAAGGACATCTAGAAAGGAATGAATTCGCCCGAGATAACACGAGTATCTCATCCCGGTTTCTTACCGTGCTCTTGGATATTGAAACCCCGAAGGCGGAGGCATTGGACTTGATGGTTCGTCTTTTCCGGGACGACCTGCTTGGAGGCATCGAAACAACTCTGAAGGCGGCCTTCATTGGTAAGGGAATTCCGCGGCCAGCAGATCTTCCTTCTCTTTGGGTGTCGGATGAAGCAGTCAAGGTATTTCCTTTTCTCCTAGATCTCAAAGGGCCCGCTTTATCAAGGCATCGAATGCTCGCAGAGGTGGCGGTGGGTTTTCTGAAGCGTAAACTGAAGATGGAGCCGGGGGATGGGTTGGATTGCTTGGAAGGATTCATTCAATTTGCAGAGTTAAATGGTTTCTGGTAAATTAGGGTGGTGTTGGAGTATCGTCTAGTTTTTTGCTCTAGCCATGCTTCACTTGGTTGCTTCAAACTTATGTTTAATATCTTATGTATTTTGCGGGTAATCCTATGTCTACTCTCCTCCTTTCATCTCTACTTCCTGCTTTTGGAACTATACGGAGCTGTGGTTCTCCTCGTTTGGTTATTTTTTGGCTGACTGCTGGCATTATCTTGAAAATTTCCTGCTTAGCAGATACTGTAAATCTCTCTTTTATCAATAAAATTCTCACCTTACGGATCCAAAAAAAAAGGACGAGAATCAAGAAAGAATGAAAATAGCTCATAATCCATGATGTATGCATGAGGGAAACCCCAAAATAAAATTTCGTAAGGATCCATGGTAAATGATATAATAATGAAACTCAATCAATCAAAAGATGGGATGGTGGTGATGGGATATATATAAAATAATGAAAGCCCGAGACTCTAATAAAATCTAGAATAAATGACATAGTAATAAAAATATCAAATCTAAAAATTATAGATATAAGAAAAGTCAAAACCTTAAGGTAAAATTTTAGAAGGTTTTGAGTGTTGGGTTCATTTAAATTTAAGGAAATACAATTCACCTTTGTATGAAAAATTAGGTTAAAAGAACATAACAAGAAATAAAATTGAATTAATCTGATTTCAAGTTACAATAGGTCATATCATAAAAATTAAAAGAAATAAAGATACAAGTTGATTTTAGAATTCAAAAGTTAGCTATCTACTACTTTGACCATAACTTTTGAACTAACTCAAAATCACTTATTCTCAATCATGTAAGAAATAAAATAAAAAAATATATTAGATCATTCTTAAACTTAATTAGATTGGCGTACCTGACAGAACAAGAGATTGAGACCGTTGCTGGCATGTGGACTGTAATTGGCCGTTGGACTGCACCTGCGGTGAGGGATCCCTGCTGCTGATCTGAACATTACGTCCAATGGAAGCCAAAGAAGTGCTAGAGGAGGATGATGGCACAGTTTGAAGTTGGTGAACGGAGGGAATAGACTGGCGAGTATAGATAACAGGGATCTCTAATGACTGAGAGATCTTTGCGAGTTCAGAAGACTGAGAAAAGATTGTGAGTTTTTGAAGAGGGCGAGCGACCAGAGTAGGAGACGTGGCAAGAAGGGGTGCACATTTGGGTCAACTCGAGGAGAGGTCATTCTATTATTGGAGCAGGTCGCAGGTATCAATTCTGCTACAGGAGCTTGATGTACGCAAATGAAGGTTTGCAGAGGGACGCTTGCTGAAGCAAGAGCTGAGATCTCGACAGAGGACGCCATTGGAGAGCATTGGGGAGGAGCGGCGAGGTCACCCGAGATAGCCAAACTGGAGCGGTTTTTGGACAGTTGAGAAGGAGAGACTCACGCGTTGGCATTGTAGAGAGAAGAATTTTTTCTTATGCCTAACAACACATGCATCACGTCGCCCAATGGCTCTAGCATGGGAGGTGGTGTCGAGGCGGATCCAAAGGTCTAGACGAAGCGAGGCAGTGAGCTCTAGATGAAGAGGAAGAAGTCTAGCATTCAGGTGCTCCTTGTGGACTTTATGACGGATTTGAGAAGAGAAATACCAACTCTGAGGAAGATGTGGTTGGTGTAGCCATTCCGAAGGTGGTGGTTGATCTTGACAAAGGATGGAATTAACTTAGAATCCTTGCATCTTTTAAGAAATGTTAGGTCTGCAATTTTATTTGTGAGCTTGATCCTTAGCACCTCTAGTTGTTTGTATTTGAAATATAATTCCATCCATGAAGGGCATTGATTAATGCTATGAGATTTCCACAATCCATAATGCTTGAGATTTTGTTATTTCTGAATTTTGATTGTGTTCGAGTTTTTTCATCAACGTTTCGGATCACACTCAGTGATCCATCATGAAGATGATAGAGAGCATAAGAAGATGATAGATCACTGAGTGTGATCAACCTCTCACCTCTCTTCTTTTTAAGCAAAAGTTAAGTCTACATCTAACCATTTCTCATCTCCTGTGCTCTCTAGCATCCTGATGACGGATCACTGAGTGTGATCCGAAACGTCGATGAAAAAAAGCTCTAACACAATCAAAAAATCCAGAAATTAAAAATCTTCAGTAAGATGATAGATGTTTAGATGCAAACCCAAATTGCTTAAAAAATAAGAGAGGTGAGAAGATGAGGAAAGAATAGGGCACAAAAACCAATAAGAGAGAGATAAGCCAAGATAAGTAAATTGAAAAATAGAGGGGAAGGGAATAAGAGAGAATAAGAAATGTAAATTTAAAAAACTAAATAAGAAAGAGAAAAAAATAAAAAAACTAAAGAAAGAGGACATCAACATAAAGAAAAAATAAACTGAGAAGTAAGAAAGAAAAAATAAATATGAAATAAATACATAATAAAAAATTAATATACATGGAATCATATAATATAATATATATCTATTGTATTAAAATATTAATAAATTCAAATAATATTAATATAATTATACTATTAAAATATACAAATAGTATTAATAAGCCAAAGAGATTAAAAATAAATTTATATGGTTATAGGAGACCACATATATAGAACAAAGACCAAAAAAGACATAATAAAAATAAAGAGATAAACAACAAAATACAATACAAGAACCAAAGCAAAAAATATATATCAAAAAGAAGAAAACAAAGGCAAAAGAGCAATAAAACATAATTACAAAAGCAAAAAGTAAATAATAATAATAATAATAATAATAGTAGTAGTAGTAGTAGTAGTAGTAGTAATAGTAATAGTTAATATAATAGTAATAAAATAGAATAATATTAAAAAATAATACATACAAATAATATTCATATGATTAAAGTACTAAAATATTCAAAAACCATTAATAAGGACAAGAGATTAAATCAAAAATTATATAGCATTATAGGAGACCACATATATAGAACAAAAAACCAAATAAAGGAACATAATAAAAATAAAGAGATAAACAATAAAATATAAGAATGAAAGCAAAAAAAATTAAATTAAACAATTAGAAGAGAAAAGAAAACAAAGGCCTAAGAAATACAATAAAATATAATTACAATAAATACAAAGACACAAAATAAAAATTGATAAAGAAGACAGGAAGACCAAAGAAAGAAGATAAAAACAAGTTAATTTAATCAATTAAATGAGACAAAAAAGGTGTTTAAAAGCAAAAATTGCAATTGAAAATAAAAATGCAAAGCAATTAGACTACAAATAAGGAAACACTCAAGGGGAATGGGGGAACCTAACAATTTAAGAAAAAAAGTAATTGAAGAATTAAAAAAAAGGGAGTGGGGGCGGAGGGGGTGTTTTAGGAAGGGGGTTAGAAAAAAGAGCAAAGAGCAAAGAAGGGAGGGGGAAGGAAAGCAAGCATCGAGAGGAAGCGAGACACGAAAAGAGAGCAAACAGGTCAAATACAAGGTTTGAAGGGAGGCAAGGGACAAAGGAAGGGCTTAGGGATGGGGTTCATGGAGGTTTCAAAAGTTCAAAAGAAGAGGGTGCCAAGAGAGGCTTAAATTCCAACCTTCATCACGGTTGAGGTTGGTGGGATGATTGATGATGCCTATGGCTTCCTTTAGATTCCTCTTATAGAATTTTTCTTCTTTGAACAAAATTTGAGTACTTTCTAAGCAAGTGTGATGTTTTGAGGAAGAGGAGTGTTCGGCTAGGGCAGATTTGAGAACACATTCATGCTTGATGTCCGCACCATGAGCTCTCTAATTCTGGTGTTGAACAAGCGACCCATTTCACCTATATAAGGAACACCACAAGAGCAGACAACCTTGTAGACACCTGAATCATGAAAGCTATCTCTAGGGTCTTTAAGAGGAGGGATACAATTTCTTAAGGTGACGAAGGGTTTGAAATTACAACGAAGGCCTTTCTTAAGGAGGATTTTAGAGATTTTGTGAGAGATGCCTTCAACAAAAGGTAAAGAAACACAGGGGAGAGACACAAGTTGGGATGAAATAGGTTTGGATTGGGGGAGGAGGTAAGGATTGGAATGCTTGAGCACCCTAGAAATTTGTTTGTTGGTATACCTATTTAATCTGAGGGCACAATGAAGATGGTCCAACTCTTGGTCTAAGTGGTCAACATCACAAATTCGGTAAGCTCGCGTGGCAAGGGTTTTTAAGATCCCAAATTTTTGGTTGGGATGGTGATGGGAAGAGGAATGGAGGTATAAATCCATGTGGGTTGCTTTGCGGTAAAATTGACGTCCAAGTGACCCGTCAAGTTTTTTGAGGAGAAAAACATCAAGAAAAGGTAATTGGTTATCAAATTCAAGCTCCTTGGTAAAGGAGATGCAAGGCGCTATGCTATTGAGGTGAGTGTGAAATTCCTCTAACTTATCAATGCCATGAGGCCAACAAACATTAGTGTCATCCACATACCTCTTCCACCACCTTGGTTTGAGGGGGAAAGACATGAGGGCAACCTATTTGAAATGATCCATATAAAGGTTGGCAATGACGAGAGAGAGAGGGGAGCCCATAGCTACACTGTCAACTTGCTCATAGATAAATCCTTGAAAAGAAAAGAACGTAGATCTGAGGCATAACTCAGCCAAAGAAGCAATCTCAACACTTACCTTGCACTTGAAAATCTCAATAGTGTCATGGATAGGCACCTTGGTGAAGAGGGAGAAAACATCAAAACTTACCAAGATGTCATTGCTTTCTAATTTGACATCCCGGATAAATTGGAAAAAATGGTTGGAGTCTTTTATGAAGGAGTCGGATTTACCCACGAGAGGGGAGATTAATTTGGCAAGAAAAGAGGCCAACTTGTAAGTAGGAGAGCCTATGGTGTCTACTATGGGCCTCAAGGGAATGCCATTTTTGTGAATTTTTGGAACCCTATAAATACGGGGGTTACTTCTTTGCAAGGAATAAGGCGTTTCTTGGTATCATCATCAAAGGATGAGCTAGCAACCGCTTCCTTGACTTTTTTCAATATTTTGGTGCAAGGGTTGCAAGGCACAATTTTGTAACTATTGGAGTAAGAGAGAAGGTTAAGCATCTTGTACACAGTCTTTTTTGTTCAAAATGACTGTGGCATTGCCTTTGTTTGCTCTAGAGATAATAAGATCATTGTTTTCCAATAGTTTGTTGAAGGCAAGAGCCTCAGTTTTTGAGATGTTGGATCTAGGTGGCTTGGCATGCCTAACCACCACAACAAAATATTTCCTAACTTCTTCAACAACCTCTATAGGAAGATTGCACACCACATTTTCAATTTCAATGATAAAGTCAGTATGAGGTATGGTGTGTGGGGATAAGGCATAACCGAGACCCCGTTTTAAGAAGTTAATGGCTTGGGAGTCTACCGTGGCATCAAAAAGATTAAAAACTAACCTTCTTTCCCAATCACGCACCGTGGGAAGGTTAGAGGTAATAGAGGGATGAGACAGGTTAATAGGTATAGGATCTCGAGGAAGGTTGCAAGTTGGCTGACTCGATTCAGTGATAGAACGAGAGGGTGAACAGACTTCACTTGCTATGGAATGGCGCGAGAGGGAGGTTGGATAGATAGCAGAAGAAGGGAATGCAATGTTCGAGGAAGCTACGTGGAGAGATGGGAGAGGACAAGTTGAGCTGGATATCTCATCCGTTGGGCCACAATCAATTGGGGAGGGGGCTCGAGGTGAGCTTTGCTTATAAGAGAAGGAATAAGAGATATTAATGCAATTATCAAAAGTAAACGGTTGAGAAGAAGATACATAAATGCACTGTTAAGAAGTACACTATTGCGAGGGAGAATTATAGGTTGGCGTACTTGACAGAGCAAGAGATTGAGACCGTTGCTAGCATGTGGACTGTAATTGGTCATTGGACTGCACCTACAGTGAGGGATCCCTACTGTCGATCTGAACATTACGTCCAATGGAAGCCAAAGAAGTGCTAGAGTCCAGGACGATGGCACACTTTGAAGTTGGTGAACAGAGGGAATAAACTAGCGAGGAGAAATAATAGGGATCTTTGATGACTGAGAGATCTTTGCGAGTTCAGAAGACTGAGAAAGGAAGCTAAAGGAAGCCATAGGCATCATCAATCATCCCACTAACTTCAATTGTGATGAAGGTTGGAATTTAAGCCTCTTGTGGCACCCTCTTCTTTTGAACTTGTGAAACCTTGTGACCCCATCCCTAAGCCCTTCCTTTGTCCCTTGCCTCCCTTCGAACTTTGTATTTCTCCCGTTTGCTCTCTTTTCGTGTCTCACTTCCTCTCGAGGCTTGCTTTCCTTCCCCCTCCCTTCTTTGCTCTTTGCTCTTTTTGCTAACCCCCTTCCTAAAACACCCCCTTGCCCCCTTTTTTTGAATTCTTCAATTACTTTTTTCTTAAATTGTTAGGTTCCCCCACTCCCCTTGAGTGTTTCCTTATTTGTGGTCTAATTGCTTTGCATTTTTATTTCCAATTGCAATTTTTGCTTTTAAACACCTTTTTTATCTCATTTAATTGATTTAATTTACTTCTTTTTATCTTCTTTCTTTGGTCTTCATGTCTTCTTTATCAAGTTTTATTATGTGCCTTTGTATTTATTGTAATTATATTTTATTGTATTTCTTAGTCCTTTGTTTTCTTTTCTCTTCTAATTGTTTTATTTTTTTTTGCTTTCATTCTTATATTTTATTGTTTATCTCTTTATTTTTATTATATTCCTTTATTTGGTTTTTTGTTCTATATATGTGGTCTCCTATAACCCTATATAATTTTTGATTTAATCTCTTGTGCTTATTAATAGGTTTTGAATATTTTAATACTTTAATCATATGAATATTATTTGTATGTATTATTTTTTAATATTATTTGATTTTATTATTATTTTATTATTATTATTATTATTATTATTATTATTATTATTATTATTATTATTTTGTTTTTATTTCATTACATTTTATTCCTTGATTCTTAATTTCCTTTATGCTCTTTAGTTCTCTCTTGGTTTCATTTCTCACTTTATATTTTTGGTTTTATTTTTGTGGTTATATTACATCATAATTATTTAATATAATCACATATTCTTAATGTTCTTGTCTCACATTCCTCCTTACTTTTTTCTTTTGCAATTATGTTTTATTGCTCTTTTTCCTTTGTTTTCTTCTTTTTGATATATATTTTTTACTTTGGTTCTTGTATTGTATTTTGTTGTTTATCTCTTTATTTTTATTATGTCTTTTTTGGTCTTTGTTCTATTTGTTCTATATATGTGGTCTCCTATAACCATATAAATTTGTTTTTAATCTCTTTGGCTTATTAATACTATTTGTTTATTTTAATAGTATAATTATATTAATATTATTTGAATTTATTAATATTTTAATACTATAGGTATATATTATATTATATGATTACATATATATTAATTTTTTATTATGTATTTATTTCATATTTATTTTTCCTTTCTTACTTCTCAATTAGTTTTTTCTTTATGTTAATGTCCTCTTTCTTTAGTTTTTTAATTTTCTTCTCTTTCTTATTTAGTTTTTTAAATGTACATTTCTTATTTTCTCTCTTCTTCCCTTCCTCTATATTTTTCAATTTACTTATCTTGGCTTATCTCTCTCTTATTGGTTTTTGTCCCCTATTCTCTCCTCATCTTCTCACCTCTCTTCTTTTTAAAGCAATTTGGGTCTACATCTAACCATTTCTCATCTCCTTATGCTCTCTATCATCCTGATGATGGATCACTGAGTGTGATCCGAAACGTTGATGAAAAAAATCGAACACAATCAAAATCCAGAAATAAAAAAATCTCAAGCATTATGGATTGTGGAAATCTCATAGCAGTATGTCATTTTGTCAAACATTTTGTGAGCAAACTATAATTCAACTTGATTAAGATGTGCAACATGTTACAATCAGATTACAACCAATGCTCACCACATAAACAACTAGTAGGCAATGAACCTTCGTTTGCAGCTTACTATCCCAATTACAAATATTGTCAAATACTGCTCAAGACAACAATTACAATTCAGCCCATGCAATATGTAATGTCCCCTTCCAGTTAGACATTTAGATATCAACATGATTAGCCTATCAGTAGCTCTCATAGGCTAATAGGGCATGGATAGAGGGTCCTCTCCACAGTTGCCCAAGTGTTGAATAGCTCATTGGATGCTTGGATAATTATTTCTTGGCTATCTTGGATGTTGGATAACACAGTGTTAGAAAACACACTGTTGGATAACATATTGTGTTATATTTTTATATTTGCACTTTATGGGTTATAATTTTATATTATAATAAAGTGTAAATATAATATAATATTATATTGTTATTTTTGGAAGATTCTAGAAGGGGCCGACCCCTTGAGGGAAAAAAGAATAAATTGATGTTGTTGGCTTGCTTCTAAACATCTAGTATTTGGCATTTGCATTTTATGAGCACTTGTGGAGCCAAGGGTTTCTGCAGTATATCAGCATTGTCTTTGGGAATGAAAACTCCCATTGATAGCATAACTAAGGGAGTGAAATATCTTCCGAAGGGTTGCAATTGTGGAGGTGATACTTCAGTCATCTTCTGGGAAAAATTAGTGGCCAAGGGCCAATTTTGCATAAATCAATTTGGAGCATTGTTGGAGATAATTTTTGGTATCAAGACCTTTACTCATTTGGTCATCTTGAAGGATGGATTAGCATTGGAGAGAATCTAATTTTAAATATAAAAAATTACATTCATAGAGAAGTATGCATAAGTGCCACAATTTTGCAAGGAGAAGGAGGTGCTTGACACTAGAGGCCTAGGCAACTCCATTGGATGTGATTTGAGGCTGCAAAGAGCTGGCAATTAATTTATATCTGCATTTCTATCAGTAACAGGGGTGACAACTTGGAGTATTCAACTTGGCTTAGGAAGTGATCATTTTGCTTGGTTTTGGATTGCTTCATCAACAATCATCAAGGGCACCATCATCTAATCAGGTTCCTCTATCACAAGTTCATAATATCATTGCATATTAAGAGATTAGTGTTGCAGCTGTAGGTGTGCATTCATATCAGCATTGTCATATTTTGATATCATTGTAAATGCCAAGAGTCTTGGCCAATTTGTATAAACATTGTATTGGACATCTCATTTGTAATCAAGAAGACATAAGTTGTTGATTATTTATAGTTGTCATTGAGAATTATAATATCATTTGTACTCATCCTAATAATATGCATGCCAAGTGTTTGACAAAATTTCAATTGGCTATAGATGCATTTTCTTCATGTAGTTCCTTATCTATGTGCATTTAAAAATCCAAAAAAGTGTTGCATTGCATTTAGATATTAGCATAGACATTGTAAGAGTCTTTTTAAAGCTTTCAATTCAATTTAACATTCATTGCAAGCATCAAACTTCAAACTGAAACTTCAATCAACAAACAAGAACATTGCACACCAACTATTTGATGAAATTACAAGGGCAGAAAATTGGAGAAATTGAGGTTAGTTTGAGCTCTAGGGTCATTACAGTGGTTTCAAAGCCAAGATTCTACCATCCTGTGATTACCAAAATACAACTGTCAGATGAGTGAGAGACCATACACTAGAAGTCAAGCAAGAAATCAGCATTTTCAATTTCCACCAACTCTAAAGGCAAATACTTTTTTCAGAGGCTTTGAGACAAACAGGCAAAGCAGTTGAAGATTTTGAAGAAACAATCAAAAACATGTCAGACAATAACAAGCTAAACATGGATGAAAGAGAAGCTCAGATAGAAAATAATTTCGATGGGATGATTGGCATGATTTCATGTTTGCTAGCAAGAATGGATCAACAAGCAGTTCAAAATCAGAATCATATCCAGAATCAAAAAATCATACAGGAGAGAATAGTAGTGTTAATGGCAACAATACTAAGGTCAATGGAAGAGATAGAGCAATAAATACTAGAGGATCAGCCTCTAGACCTCTCTTCCCTACTTTCACACCAAGAGAAGAACAACAAGTGGAGGCTACAGTACCTTTTGCAGATGATGCAAGGCAAGCATACATGAAATATTCTACATTACCTCTTGACCTTAGAGAACATTGGACCTTTGATCAATTCATGAATCAAAGGAATAGAAGAAATGGTGGGAGGAATGATCACCATCCTCCTGTAGCTCCAAGGAATGACTTTTGACAAGCTCTTGGGAAGGTTTCATTGGCCCACTTTGATGGAAGTGGTGAATGTACAACTAGGTATTGGGTGCAAAATATAGATAACTACCTCTCTTTGAGACCAATGCCTGAAGAAGACGCCATCAAATTTGCTACATTACATTTGGAGGGAGCTACTCACGAATGGTGGTACCATGGTTTGGTCACTCTTGGCCATAACCTTATCAATACTTGTGAAGAGTTCAATAATAGATTGATAGAAAGATTTGATGTCAAGGATCCTGAGGTGACATTTAGGGAGCTAGCACAATTGAAGCAACATGGAACCTTAGAAGCATATGTTGCTGATTTTTAGATATTGTCAGTGATGGTACCCAATATCAATGAAAGAAGGTTAGTAGTCTTGTTTACTAAGGGATTGATGGAACCATTGAAGGGTTGGCTGAAAGCTTTTGATCCTCCAACACTACAGGAAGCCATGAAAAATTCTAGAAGCATGGAACTTGCAACCCCACAAAGCAAGTTCTCATTGAAGGGATCTTCTTCATATTGAGATGGAAAATATTTTTCTAAGAAGAAGAAAAAAACAAAAATTAAGGGAAAATCAGTAGCAACACCCCTAGATTGTGATACGCTCAATGAATTGTGCAAAAAGAAGTTGTGTTTTTACTGTAAGGGGCCCTATGATGCAAACCATGACTATCCCTTGAGACCTCAGGGCAAATCTAATAGAGCAATGTGGGATTTTTATGAAGACTCTGAGCCTGAAAATTTACACCAACAATCTGATTTAGTGGATTCAGATGCTGATCATGATGAAGAGAAGCTTGAAAGTGAGGGAGAACATGAAAGAGAAGCTAGGCAATGGGATGCACACATCACCAACATCTAATAAGAGGGATCATTTAGGATGTGTGGAATTTTAGCAGGGCAAAAAATCATCACTCTTCTCGACACTAGGGACACGCATAATTTTATTGATGCCAGATTGGTTGAGAGGCATGGAATCAGGACATAAGAATTTGAGGGGATAAGAGTTAAGGATGTAGATGGATACACCCTCAAATGCGATAGGATGATCCCAAATTTACCTATGTGTTTGAACAACTATGAGTTCAAGACAAATTTTTATGTGGTAAATATGGGAGATATAGATATGGTTCTTGGCATGAGATGGTTGCATGATATTGGGAAATTCACCCTTGACCTCCGAGAGATGGAGATGATATTTCAGGTGGATGGGAAAACTCATATCCTTAAGGCTATCAGAGACTAGTTGTATAATGATCTCATTCAAGAGGATGGAGAGGCTCATGAGACATGATATGGTTGAGTGGGTAGCTAAATGTGTGTTGGTGCCTACACAAGGAGAATAGCCAAAGCCATATTATCATCCAAACATTTAGGAGTTGAGGATTAAGCATACGAAGTTGTTCAATGATATTCCACCTGGTAGGCCTCCAGATAGAGGGATTGAGCATATCATTGAGTTGAAGGAGGGTCAAACCCGTGATAGTCGCTCCTTACAAGAATACAAAGTGGCTTAGGATGAGATAGAGAAGACAATAAACGAGTTGCTTGCTATGGGGCACATTAGACCTAGTAAGTCATCTTTTGCTTTATCCATAATTTTGGTCAAAAAGAAGGATGGAACTATGTGGATGTGTATAGACTATAGGTTACTGAATAAGAGGACTATCAAAAATAGATATCCCATACCCATGATTGATGAGCTAATAGATGAGTTACATGGTGCCCGGTATTTTTCAAAGATAGACTTGAGACCAGGGTATCATTAGATTCGGGTCAGGGAGCAGGACATTGAGAAAATAGCCTTCAGGTGTCATTGTGGACATTTTGAGTTTGTGGTTATGCCATTTGGGCTAACCAATGCACCTACGACATTTCAGTTCATGATGAACAATGTCTTCCATTCACAGTTGAGGAAGTTTGTGCTAGTATTCTTCGATGATATCCTGGTGTATAGCAAAACATGAGAGGATCACATTGCTCATCTTGACACAGTCTTGGGTATTCTTGGTGAGGAGTCCTTATATGCCAAGGAATCCAAGTGTGACTTGGGTATGACAGAGCTATTATGCTTAGGCCACATCATTAGCGCAGATGGGGTACACATGGATCCTGAAAAGGTCAGGGAAATTGTTGAGTGGCCTACACCAGAGAATCTCACTCAACTTAGAGGGTTTTTGGGGCTATGTGGCTTCTACCACAGATTTGTTAATGGGTATTCACTGCATGCGACACCGCTCATAGACTTGACCAAGAAGGGGGCATTCGTTTGGACTCCAAAGGCACAGGATTGCTTTGAGATGTTCAAACTAATCATCACTACTTTCCCAGTACTTGCATTTCCAGATTTCTCTAAACCCTTTGAGCTACAGTGTGATGCTTCAGGCGAGGGGATAGGTGCAGTCCTTATGCAAGACAAACATTTGATTTCCTTTAAGAGTAGGAAGATATGTGGTCCAAAGAGGGTTTATAGTATATATGATAAGGAGGTGTTCACCATTATGCATGCATTGGAAAAATTTAGGTAGTATTTGGTGGGAAACAAATTTGTAGTTAAGAAAAACAATAGTAGCTTGAAAATTTTCCTCAAGCAACGAGACCTTAATGATTATCAGCAGAAGTGGGTGAGCAAGCTGCAATCATATGACTTTGACATTTCCTTTGTCAAAGGGGCATGGAATGTAGTTGTTGATGCATTGTCATGTCACCCACACTTGAGCTCCATGGTTGGGATTGTAGAGGATTAGAGGCACCTGATAGTGGCAGAGCATGCCAAGGATAGTTGGGCTTTAGGAGTTGTTGAGGGGTTGGTACAGGATGACAAATACAAAGTTATAAATGATCTTATCATTTACAAGGGGAGAATCTACTTGACCCTAGGATCAGAGATGAAAAACACAATTTTGAGGACCTTTCATGATACACCCATGGTAGGACATCTTGGATATTTCAAGGGCTACAAATAGATACAGGAGAGATTCACTTGGAAGGTCCTTAAATCAGATGTTCTTCGATATGTCAGAGAGTGTCATGTTTGTCAGTAGAATAAACAGGAACACACATACCCTGCGGGCTTACTTTAGCCACTTCTGATTCCTGATAGGAAGTGGGAGAGTTTGTTGATGGATTTCATTACTAGTTTGCTAAGGGCCCAGGGTTGGGATTGTATCTATGTGGTTGTGGATCATTTGACTAAGTATGCTCACTTCTTTATGATCACAACTACATATTCAGCTACACAGGTAGCAGAGTTTTTTTTCCATGAGGTATTTAGGTTGCATGGGTTGCCTTGGAGCATCGTCAGTGATAGAGATAGCCAGTTTATGAGTCATTTTTGGCAAGATCTATTTAGGCTATGTGGGAAAGAGCTCACTCAGAGTACTAGTTACCACCCGCAGACAAATGGACAGACAAAAATAGTGAACAAATGGGTGGAAGGGTACCTTAAGAATTACATAGCAGGGCAACAAAAGGGTTGGGTCAAGTGGTTATATCTATGTGAGTATTAGTACAATACCACTTACCATCTCTCTATTCAGATGACACCATTCATGGCTTTGTATGGGTATGATGCGCCGAGCTTTATGGATTTATTGTTGGGTGACAACAGAGTGCCTAGTGTTGGGGATTTATTGCAGGAAAACTAGGACATCGTGAGGGCACTACATGAGAACATACAAAAGGCACAAAACCAACAGAAACAATATGCAGATTAGAAGAGATTTGAGCGCTCATTTGAGGTTGGAGATATGGTGTACCTGATGTTGCATCCTTACAGACAATCCTCTCTTAAGAGGAGTGGTGCAAAGAAACTCAAGCCATGCTACTATGGACCATTTAGGATTATTAGGAGAGTGGGAGAGGTGGCTTATGAGTTGGAGTTGTCAGCGGATAGTGGAGTACATAATGTATTTCATGTGTCACACCTCAAAAAGGTGTTAGGACATCGTGTGGTTCCTTCAATGACCTTACCTCCATTAGATGATGAGGGGAAGCTGATTTTGGTGCCCAAGGCTATTTTGGATGTTAGGGAGAGACATTTTCACCGTCGAGTTATCAAGGAGTATTTGATCAAATGGAGGGACTTTCCAGTTGAGGATGCTACTTGGGAGGGTGAGGAGATTCTACAACATCCAGATCTGAGATTGCTTGGGGACAAGCAATTTCAGGAGTGGTAGACTGTAATGTCCCCTTCCAGTTAGACATTCATATATCAGAATGATTAGCCTATCAGTGACCCTCGTAGGCTAATAGGGCATGGATAGAGGGTCCTCTCCACAATAACCTAGGTGTTGAATGGCTCATTGGATGCTTGGATAATTATTTCTTAGCTATCTTAGATGTTGGATAACACATTGTGTTAGAAAATACACTATTGGATAACATATTGTGTTATATTTTTATATTTGCACTTTATCGGTTATAATTTTATATTATAATAAAGTGTAAATATAATATAATTTTATATTGTTATTTCTGGAAGCTTCTAGAAGGGACCAACACCTTGAGGGAAAAAAGAATAAATTGATGTTGTTGTCTTGCTTCTAAACATCCAATATTTGACATTTGCATTTTATGAGCACTTGTGAGGCCAAGGGTTTCTGCAGTATATCAACATTGTCTTTGGGAATGAAAACTCCCATTGATAGCATAACTAAGGGAGTGAAATATCTTTTTAAGGGTTGCAATTGTGGAGGTGATACTTCAATCATCTTAGTTGGGAAAAGTTAGTGGCCAAGGGCCAATTTTGCATAAATCGAATTGGAGCATTGTTGGAGATAATTTTTGGTATCAAGACCTTTACTCATTTGGTCATCTTGAAGGAAAAATTAGCATTGGAGAGAATCTAATTTTAAATATAAGAAATTACAGTCATAGAGAAGTCTGCATAAGTGCCCCAATTTTGCGTAAGGAGGCTACATTGTGGTTCAATTTTGCAAGGAGAAGGAGGTAATGGAAACTATAGGGCTAGGTGACTCCATTGGATGTGATTTGAGGCTGCAAAGAGCTGGAAATTAATTTATATCTACATTTCTATCAAGAATAGGGGTGGCAACTTGGAGTATTCGACTTGTCTTAGGAAGTGATCATTTTGCTTGGTTTTGGATTGCTTCATCAACAATCATCAAGGGGACCATCATCCAATTAGGCTCCTCTATCAAAAGTTCATAATATCATTGCATATTAAGAGATTAGTGTTGCAGCTGTAGGTGTGCATTCATATCAGCATTGTCATATTTTGATATCATTGTAAATGCCAAGAGTCTTGGCCAATTTGTATAAACATTGTATTGGACATCTCATTTTCAATCAAGAAGACATAAGTTGATGATTATTTATAGTTGTCATTGAGCATTATAATATCATTTGTACTTAGCCTAATAGTATGCATGCCAAGTGTTTGACAAAATTTCAATTGGCTATAGACACATTTTCTTCATGTAGTTCCTCATCTATATGCATTTAAAAATCCAAAAAGTGTTGCATTGCATTTAGATATTAGTATAGACATTGTAAGAGTCTTTTTAAAGCTTTCAATTCAATTTAGCATTCATTTCAAGCATCAAACTTCAAATTGAAACTTCAATCAACAAACAAGAACATTGCACACTAACTATTTGATGAAATTACAAGGGCGAGAAATTGAAGAAATGGAGGTCATTTTGAGCTAGGGTCATTACACAATATACTTGCCAATGCAAATGTTGATATGACAGCCACTATACTGCTAATATGGTAATGACTAAGAGCAATTCTAATTCAAATTACAATGATAAACTTCAAATGTAATGCAAGAATTCAAGAACCTTATTTTCTTGAATTGCGGATGCAATGACAACCACTATATTCTCAATCAATCTCCTCCTTGCAACTAGACGACAACACTTTTTCCAACATAGAGACACCAAGCTGGTTTGATGCCTAGGAAGTTGCACCCAATGAAAGAGAGAAAAGATAGCAACTAGTCCAATATATATATTTTTTTGTCTTTATACAAATATGTCATCCACCAATCAAGCTCCCTTGAAGCTAGTGGCAACATACATAAATAATAGTCAATTTGGTGATTCCCGTCAAAGCCAAAGTCTTGCGATTTCCTTGAAATAATCTCTGAAAAATATTTTCCAAGTCAAATTTGTTGCTTCTTGGATTTGTGTCACTTTCTCGACTTATTATTTGACTTCAAAATATTCATCTCCTTAGTGAATAGCAAATGATGTGTGATTTATGATTACTTTCAGAAATACATTATCGACACCTTGAATCATATCACGTCTTCTAATACATCGACTTTCTGAGGTTGGTGCTTGCTTCCTTAATATATTATCGGCCAAATATTTGAAGAGTTGCAAATGATAAAGTTGTCATATCTTCAAGATAAATTGATAACCTCCAAAATAAGATTTGGCTCTATCTATCTTGTTTTATCTGCTGCATCAGAATTCATGCCTTGTCTTTATTTTCCAGGTCGACTCCAAAAGGGATTGACATTCAATAA
This sequence comes from Sequoia sempervirens, assembly GCA_007258455.2. NCBI lineage: Eukaryota > Viridiplantae > Streptophyta > Pinopsida > Cupressales > Cupressaceae > Sequoia > Sequoia sempervirens. Next base: position 18,034,954 of record VDFB02000015.1, on the reverse strand, counting down.
TAATTATTTCCTCAATAATCGAATCCTTCCAAAACAGAATAGGAATCGTGTGCTACTGAAAATAACAAATGATTTGCAAATCAATATAAAATCAAACTCCTCCAGATGAAATCGATTTTCCTTGAAAATGATCTCCTCAAATTGAATGCTCCAAAATTTTGCCAAGGGCCACTAAATTTTGGGAATAATTAACCTAGTCATAGAAGAAGCTACAACAATACATCAGTTGTTGTACTTCTCCAATTCCTTCAACTGATTGCAACAATAAACTGACTGCTACAATGAAGATGTGATAATAAACCAGCTATCACAATTACTCAGCTAGGGCAATAATACATCAAGCTATTGCACCTGTGAAAATCTCTCCAATTAAGCACCTGTAGAAAGCCTAGATGGATTTCTCAATTGTTCAAGCTAGGGTTGATCTTTCACAACCAAACCTGGCACTCTAGAGTCTTTAAAACCTTGAGCAAGCTAAGCATTCAGCTTCAGCTTCTTACCAATATGGTAATGAGATATAAAATCCAAATCATGTTTGCCCAAATGCTTAGCCAAAAACTTCTTAAATATATTTCTCAATGCCTTTTCAAGAAGCTTCTAGAAGAATATTATTTTATTCCTCAAGTGACTTTTATAATTTTATAATTTTATTTTTTAAGTCACTTAAGTCAATTTATTATTAAATTAATTAAATAATAAGTCACCCCTTTTGATATTATATTTTATTGGAATAATTTAATAAATAATTAATTTAATATACCTCCAATTTGGGGACATGACAGTCCTCCCTTCCCAAAGATTGCTTGCCCTCAAGCAGTCCACAACTACCAATCCAACTCAACTGCCACATCACTAGAAGTCTGAATGGAGAATCATCTGCACCTGTCCACTAGCCACATGGATCCCAAGTGATCCTGAGAAGAACTCCAACCAACATCCTCTAAATAAAGCTAAATCCTCTAACACTGTGAAGTCCTATCAATTTTTGAGGCCAACTATCCAACAAGAAAACTTCTAGATCCCAAACCTATATATCTGCCCCACCATGCCGACTCCAAGTACTACAATGATAATCTTCATGCATCCAAACTCTCCAAAATCAATCTCCACCTAGATCACATGAATAGATTGGAAGTCTGTCCATCTCATCACCAATGGACTTCTGTTGTGCCACTCTGATACCCCCTAGAGTCCAAGTCTCAAACTCCTTGTTATGAAATAACTTGCACAATAGAAGAATATGATATGAAATATGCTTCAAATACTTGATAATGACTGAGAATAACAAGCCACTTCAAGGGGGAAATCCTCCAAATATATCTAATGAGAGAACACTTCACAATATGATGATGAAATAAGACTCACAACCTCCTATATATACCTATTTATGCCTAGGATATCACCTAGGCTAACTTAGACATCCCTATATAAGAAGGCCGACCCAACCAACTAAATAATAATATAATAATGATAACATGACTTAATTAGGAGTTAAGATAGCCACAAGCCGACTATTCATAACCTGATGTACACCAATATTAAGGGCATAGCATGCCCCCCTTCTTCAAAGAAGCATTGTCCTCAATGCTAATCAAGTTTGGATTCTTTTGAATGAACTCCTTGTCCTCCCATTAGACATCTTCAACTGGTAAATTCTTCCATCGGATGAGGTACTCGGTGATAGTTCTATTCCTCAGCTTCTTTGTGTGTGTTTAACGAATGCACTTTGGTTCCAAAATGATTCTTCCTTCTTCATCGAGATTTGGTAGTGTTGTTTGAGTTGGAATATTATTCCCACTTACCTTCTTCAAACAAGAAACATGAAAAATTGGATGTATCTTTTTTGTTGGTGGCAACTCTAGCTTGTAGGAAACACTACCGATCTTTTGCATGATTTGGCATGGCCCATAATACCTTGGAGACAACTTATTATTCTTTTTTTGTTACTTTAGTGAGATTTTCTTATAAGACTGCAATCTCAAGAAGACCCAATCCCCAACTTCAAAACTTCTTTCACTATGATGTTGGTCTACCTGTTGTTTCATTCAATTTTGTGCCATGGCTAAATTCTCCTTGAGTCCTGAAAGTACCTATTGTTGATGAAGCAAGTGGTCCTCTACTGCCTGAACTCTTGGTGACACCTTTATTGATGATGTGATGGAAGGAGTATGATATCCATAAAGTGCCAAAAATGGAGATATTTTTTATGAGATATGAAAAGAAGTGTTATACCACCATTCTGCAAGTGGTAGCCAATCTACCCATTGAGACTGTTTCGTTGAAGTGAAACAACGTAGATATCCTTCAAAACACTTATTAACAACCTCAGTTTTCCCATCTGATTGAGGGTGGTATGAAGAGCTATAAGCCAATTGAGTACCCAAACATGAAAATAAATCTTTCCAAAAGTGACTAGTGAAGATAGGATCATGATCACTAACAATAACCTTAGGTGTACCTTGGAGCTTTTGGATATTCTCCAAAAAATATTTTTCCACTGCACTTGCTATAAAAGGATGTGATAATGCAATGAAATGTGCATATTTAGTGAGGCAATCAACTACTACCATGATGACATTATGACCTTTAGATTTTGGAAGCCCTGTGATGAAGTCCATGGATACCTCTTCCCAACACTGGCTAGGAATAGATAAGGGCTGCAAGAGACCTGGTGTCTTAATTGTATCCCCTTTATTCCTTTGACAAACCAAACATTCTGCCACAAATTTTTGAACATCACCTTTTAGCCCCTCCCAAAAAAATATTGCTTGACTCAATGATATGTCTTCAAAAATCCTGAATGACCACCAACTAGAGACTCATGCAGCTCTTTGAGGATCTTTTGTTTAAGAGTGGAATTCTTGAAAAGATACAAACGCTCTTTATACCAAAGAGTATCTCCCTTCCAACAAAACTTATCTGAACTACTATGATCACTTTTTAATTGTTGGATGAGATTACTTGTTGCAACATCATTTTGCCACTCTGCTTTGGATTCCTCCACCCAATTTGCTTGTAATATTGAAAGGGCGCACAATAAGGCTTCATCTTTCTCATCCTTCCTTGAAAGTGCATCTGCTACAATATTTTCCTTCCCTTTCTTATATACAATCTCAAAGTCATATCCTAACATCTTAGTGACCCATTTTTGTTGCTCTTCACAAGATAGTCTTTGTTCCAAAAAATATTTTAGGCTATCATGATATGTCTTAACCTTGAAGTGTCTACCCATTAGATAAGGCCTCCATTATTTAATTGCATGAAGGATTGCTAGCATTTCCTTCTCATAAATAGGTTTTAGCTGATTCTTACCCTTTAATTGATGACCCTCAAAAGAAATTGGTTGACCTTCTTGCATGAGAACTGCTCCTATCCCATTTCCAAAAGCATCACATTCCACAATGAATTCCTTGGTGAATTCAGGAGTGGCAAGCATTGGAGTTGTACAAATATCCTCCTTCAATCTCTCAAATGTTGTATTAGTGGACTCATTCCAATGAAAAGAATCCTTCTTCAATAGAGTGGTAAGGGGTGTTGCTATACGACCATAATTCTTCACAAATATTCTATAGTACCTACCAATCCCAAGAAACCCCTCAGTTTCTTAATGGTTTGTGGAATAGGCCATTTCATGATAGCCTTAATTTTGTTAGGGTCCACCTTTACTCCTTCATGTGAAACTGTGTCCCAAATACTCCACCTTGTTAAGACCAAAAGCACACTTGGATGGCTTAGCATAGAGTTGATGATCTTCAAGTATTTGTAATACTTGATCCACATGTTGCAAATGTTCTTCCCAAGTCTTGCTATAAATCAGTATATCATCAAAGAATACTAACAAAAACTTTCTCAAGAACTTCTTAAAAATGGAATTCATCAAACTTTGGAATGTAGATGGTGCATTGGTAAGACCGAACGGCATCACCAAAAATTCATAATGACCCTCATGATTCTGAAATGTTGTCTTACAAATATCTTCCTCCTTAATTCGAATTTGGTGATAACCAGATCTAAGATCTAACTTGGTAAAATACATAGCTCCATTCAATTCATCTAGCAAATCATCAATGACTAGAATAGGAAACTTATCTTTAATTGTGTACATGTTGAGCACTCTATAATCTGGAAACATGTGCCAAGTGTCATCCTTCTTATGTACCATCACCACAGGTGAGGAGTAAGCACTTTTCTATGCCTGATAATCCCTACCTCTAGCATCTCCTCAATAATTTCTTCTATCTCACTCTTGTATGTGTGGATACCTGTAAGGCCTGATGTTCAGTGGTTGGATTCCTAGAACTAACTATATGGCATGATCATGATCCTTCTTAGGAGGAAGTCCTTTAGGAATATCTCCAAGAACAACTAAGTGACGATCAATTATAGCTTGCAAATCTGGATGAGTAGGAGCATTAGATTGAGAGACTTCTAATGAACATAGTTGGGCCACAAATCCATCCACTCTTTTCTTAAGAAACTTTTGCATTTGATGAGAGCTTACCATTTGTGGGGATTTTTCCTTTAACCCCCTTAGATCTACTACCCTTCCTTCTAATTGAAATCTCATGAATAGTTCTTGGAAGTTCATCTCAATCGTTCCCAATGTAGTAAGCCATTGTACTCCCAAAACAATATCTATTGCACCCATGGATATCACATACATTGGGGAATCAAGTTGATAATCTCCCATGGATAATTTAATGCTGAAATTTTCCTAAAAAACTAACTGTACCACCATCTACAATCAAAACCTGAAACTCTAGAGCTGGATATATAAAACAATTTAGACGAGTAGGTACTTTTTTGTTGATGAAATTATGAGTACTACCTAAGTCAATCAACACTATTACCTTCTGCTTCTTTAAGAACCCCGCCACTTTAAGAGTTTGTGGAGCACTAAAACCTGAGAGTGCATGACAAGAAATGATTGGTTGAGAATCATGTGATTCCTCATTTGACTCCCTTTCATCCTCTAGTATGGGTTCCTCCTCTTCTTCCTCACTTGGACCTTCAATATAGAACAATTTATTTTCACTACATTTATGTCCTCGACTATATTTGCTATCACAATTGAAACACAACCCCTTTGTTCTTTTCTCCTCAATTTTCTGTGGAGTCAACCTAGTAGGTTGTGTTGAATATCCTTTCTCTCTTGTCACATTAGTCCCTTGCTTCTTAGGAATCAAATACTTCTCCTCTACCCTACGTGCTAAGATAAAAGACTCATTTATAGAGCTAGGGATAAACATGCGTACCTCATGTTGAATGTGATCCTTGAGACCTTCCAAGAATAAATAATTCAAGTTCTCGTAATTGTATCCACTCTTAAGGATAGATTTTGGAATTGTTGAATATAATCCTTAACGGATCCTGTTTGCTGAAGTTTAGCAAGCTGGTTGAAGAAGTTTTTTGTCATGCTATTGCTATATTGTGCTTGGAGTTCCTCCGTAAAAATTGACCATGAGACGGTGAGCCCCTTTTTCCTTCGATGAGTGCAAAGCCAACGATACCAAATGAATTGATCTGGTTCTAGATATAGGGAAGCCATCGTGACCTTTTGTCCATTTTGGATTTGGTGTACTTCAAAAAAATTATCCATTTGGTTTATCCATGTTAGAGGATCCTTGCCATTGAACTTGTGCATATCCACCTTTGTAAATAAATTCCTAGATCCCATAGGAGCATTACAAAATGTGTCAATGCTAGCTGACATGTAATTTTCACCTTGGTTGCTTGAGAACTCCTTTCTTGGTTCAGCCATATAGGCGCTTAACATGTTTTGTATATCTGATATATCTCCTCTTAGGTCACACATATTCATCTTCATTGAGGAAATTTTTTCCTTGACCTTACTGATTTCCTCATTAGGAGTAATATCCTCTATTTTTACCCCATCCTTATCAGGAGTCTTCCCCGGAGTGACAACATTCTTTTTGCCCCTTGATGCAGGCCCCATCATGATGGGAACCAATAATTTTGAAATAAATCACACAAATGAATCTTAAATTCTCTGAAATTTATACTGTAACTTAATAGGGCCAAAATAACTCTCCCCTAGAAAAATTTCCAAGAAATAAGTAGATTTTCAGCCTTGAGAGTGATATTTGTGAAAAAATTATTTTTTTAATAACTTACTTATTTCTACTCCAATTCCTCCAAATTTTTTTACTGTAAGATCCTCTAGTATTTCTTCAAAAACCCAATAAAAATTAGGCTCCAATTTGACAATATGTGAGAGATATGCAGATTCCAAATAAATTGTGTAGAAACCCTAATTCTGCAATAATTCGCTCAATTCTGCTCCAATTCTTATGAAATATGGACTGTAGCTTCTTTAATATGTTCTTCAAAAAAAAAAAAAATCAGAAAGAAAATCACTAAAATATAAAAGATATGCTCTTCCCAAAATTGCCTCCAATATTGAGAAAAAACCTTACCTCTACAGTGCCAAGATCATGCTTTGATACCACTTGTTATGAAATAAATTGCACAAGAGAAGAATATGATATGAAATATGCTGCAAATACTTGATAATAACTAAGAATAGCAAGCCACTTTGAGGGGAAATCCTCCAAATATCTCTAATGAGAACACACTTCACAATATGATCATGAAATAAGATTCACAACCTTCTATATATACCTATTTATGCCTAGGATGTCACCTAGGCTGAATTAGACAGCCCTATATAAGACCTATGCCAACCCAACCAACTAAATAATAATGATAACATGACTTAATTAGGAGTTAAGATAGCCACAAGCCGACTATTCATGACCCGATGTATACCAATATTAAGGGCGTAGCACTCTTGTTATTGGAAACACCCAACTAGAGAACTCAAAGTGAGAGACCTATCAAACTTGGACTCATCATCTGAAATCTAAAACATGTCACACCAGAGTGAATTTGAACATCCCTTATTCAACCCATCTCTCTGTGTCATCAATGTCATCATCAAATCTTGTGTATGTGGGTTGAACATAAACTGATGAAAACACCTCAAGATGCAATTGAGGTGAAACTCCCTTGATTGTGACAATGGAAAAATTGAATGGTCAAGTGCACTCCATCCTGAATGAACATCATCAAAGGAAGACTCACAACTCAAGATAGGATGAGTTGGTCTTGCAGCAACATCATCAAGACCTCTCTCAGAAAGCAACTACAAATGTCCTGACTCATTTACAGGAGTGAGAAGAGTACAATCATGAATGCCATCTAATTCCTGGAAAGAGGTTGGAACAATACCAAAATCCAATGTGCAAGACCTAGGAAAACCCATCTCCTTCTGGTAAAACCAACCAATGTTAGTCTCCAAAGAATTGAAGTAGATCCTTGTGCTCAAATCTCCAATGCCGCATGAATCTGCAGTCATGACTGATGCGTCTGTATCATCATCAATCCATTTCACACCAAGGGGTCTCCTATGGATGTGAAGAACGCCAATCATAGGTGCATAGAAACATATACCAACATCTGATAAGCTACTAGTGTGAATAAGAACAACACCCTGTATCATATGAATCAAGTCCATGATGGAGTAAAAAGTATCTCTTCTACCCAAATGAGAAGAACCCATCATCAATCCATCCTCTAACTCCAAAGTGAACATCCCAATCACTCCTCTCCATACCAACAACTACTGACCTCATAGTTTCACCTGTAAGAACTCCATCCAACAAAGGAGGAAATCCATCAACTAATGAAGTAGGAGGTGAAACCTAGAAGGATGGTGCTAGAGTAATATTGCCAACATGTCTATCTCTGACCCATAGGCTGAAACCAATCAAAAACTCAATCATGTACCCCTCTCCAACTAACTCCTCATGCCTATAAAACATATAAGACACTGCACCTGTATCTTGAATGTGAATGCTAAGAGATGTCACACTACTATCCTCAACATGTGCCCTAGCTTCCATAGGTGACTGAGACTCTTCTATACATAATAAATCTCGAACCAAACTCAACTCTAAGCAAAGCTCATCAACATGAATCTCAAAATCCCAAAGAGCTAATTGAGTACTCCTCAAGGAATCACTGGTAACCATAAGCTCGTGAGTAAGCTTATCTACTTCATCTTCTTTTCTTCTCAAAGCATTTGAATAAACCTCAGCAGAGATGAGAAGGTGATCATGGTTTGAAAGAAGGTGCAAATAGTTTTTCTTCATTGTTCCCATACCTTCTTTGATTTCCTGCAAGCTCTCATGAGAAGACTCTGCTTCCAATCCCTTTTGTCTTCTCTCCAACTGAACCATCCAAAGGTGATTCTCAATTAGTTTGTGCATTTTGTCGTGATGTGATAATGCTGCCACAATCCCATCCTCATTCACCTTCAACTGGTTCCTCAAGCTATGTAGACTATGGGGTGTATGAATAGCTTCTATTCCACATGGAGAAGCTTCTAATTGTGCTTGAAATTATTTTTCTACAAAGTCCTATCTTCTTTCATTCTGAACTAGAATTAGGGCAACGTTAATCCCATCTATAAAATCATCATCAATACCCTGACTAGGTGTCACTACACAAGAGGGGTCCATTTGTTATTTGAGTTCATCATCCCACACCATCGAATCACTAGATGATGGCATGTTATTCTCCTGAAGAGAAGGTGGAACCCGCAAACCAAATGAGGTCATCTCCTGCTCAACACCTTTGTCCATTCTGCTCTCCTTAGGATCAGCTATACGCTACACACTAACTGCTGAAAAGTCATCATAGAGACTCTTAGATGTTTCACTTGTAGATACATCATGTTTTTCCTTTTTGTCATGTGATGTAGATACTTTAAAAATGGATGCCATATACTATTCTAATCTTGGGTCTAAAGCCAATTTATCCATATCTTTCTAAATATATCTTAACTCTTCCATCATGGAATTCAACTACTCCCTGAGAGTCGCCATAATGTCCCATTGAAATTCCTAATCTACAATTGATTAGCTGAAACCAAATCCACTCTAACCAACAGGCTGGCAGAATCTTGGCTCTGATACCACTATAATGTCTCTAGCTAATTTTGATGCAATTTTTTTAGTTTGCTTCCTTGGACATTTCATCAAGCACTTTGTTTGTAGACTTGTTCTTGGCTGGTAATTGTTTTCTGTTTGACTTTCTCTTTGAAAGTTGATAATGAAATGCATAAAGACGTAATCTAAACAATGCTACTTGATCTCAAATGCAAAAGAATGCAAATGCAAGTATCTAATGCAAATAAGTGACTACTATTCATGCTAACACTCTGTTATAGCAATATGTCATTTTGTCAAACATTTTGTGAGCAAACTATAAATCCACTTGATTAAGATGTTGAACATATTAAAATTAGATTAAAACCAATGCTCACCACATAAACAACTAGTAGGTAATTGTTGGGTGAAAATTATGTAATCATCTTTTCAATAGATTACACATTCAACCATAGTTGTGTGAGATATAATCTCTCCTCTCAGAAAGGGGAGGCACTATTCTTACTACTAACAGAAGCTATGGTAAAACTAGTTAAGTATTTACACAATGTACACTACACTTATGAAATGGGGGTGCCTGTCACATTCATGCTTCTCTCTTTTTTTAGAGAAGATGTTTTACAATGCTTCACAGTTGATAATTTTGATTCAAGATAACTTTAAGCTAAAAACAAATAGTAATGCCAATACCTCTATCTTGTCAAAGCAAAGTGTAGAGATACCAGGTATGATGATAATAAACAAATAAAAGAAAGGGAGAAAAGCTCATGAAGGCACAAAGTCATTTCGTAGCTCTTCAACAATGGATTTGTAAGAATCGTAACATTTGTTGCTTTAGAAGCACAAAGTCTTCTTAGATACAATAATTCCTTGAACAACATGAATGATTACAAGCACAAAGTCTTGTAGATCTTTCAACAATAGTATCCAAACATAAACGTAAATTGAAAAGAAGAATGTAACACAAATTTTACACAAATTTATTTGAATCCCTTCAGATCTCATCTACTAACCACTACCAATAAGATCAATCGAAAAGATTATCAATTCCAACACAAAGTCTGGTATATGCAATTGTCTTCTTTATTGATCAGATTTCATTCACAAACATGAACACAAAGTTTCACAAATCTGCTTCAAAAAGGGCAACACTTTGTTGCAAAATACTAAAGGTAAAGATTACAATAGAAATCCCTCTTATTTATAAAAGAGAGGGAAAAGAAAATCTAGGAAATCAGTTGAGTAAAGTTAGGAAAGTTAGGTGAGCTAATTTAGGAAAATCTCACCTAACTGACTAAGTCAAAATGTAATTCATCTTCATGAAACTACATCTCATATATTAGTGTAATTACATTTTTAGAAAAGACATTTAAGATGTCAAAAACTATTTACAAGATGTGTAAAGGGAAGCATCAAAATATTCAACATTGGAGATCAAGAATCTTCATGGTTCCTTGCTTGGGTGCGAAAGTATTCATACTTATTCTTGGTCTCCTACATGAATGTCTCATTCGGACCAATGGCGTGAATTCTGGTGATTGATCTCATGGCAGATGAGTGAACCTTTTTGCACCTATGAAGATGCGCCTTGAGGTTGTCAAGAGTGAGCCTTGTATCACAAATAACATGCATAGAGGTCTTTGAAAAATCTGCACTCTCTACTTGCTTCATGATGGCTTCTTTGAAGATCTTGGAAAGTTCAATGGCCGGAAGGAAGATACAGTTTTATTCAAGGAGCTTGTAATGTCCCCTTTTTCATGAGCATTAGTTTGTAGATGGTTTAGCCTATTCTTGACTCTCGTAGGATAAGGAGCTTGGTTAGAGGGTCTTTTGGAGGTAGTTACCTAGTTAGTGGATGGTTTCCTGGACTCAGTTGGATTGGGAGTAATAAGGGAGCTAAATAATTAAATTCATTTGTAAGGTTATTAAATAAATAAATATTATAAGAAAAGTGTCATAAAGTCACAAAATAATAAAATATATCTTTTATCCCATATTGGCAAGAAAAGGTTTTAAGGGCTCATTCTTGCATATCCAGGAATTGATATTTGTTTGATATGATTATTTTGGTGGAGTTAGCTAGGGTTTCTACCATTTTCAGCCATTGGGAATGAAAACTCTCATTGGTTAATCAATTTTGAGGTGTGAAATATCAACTAAATTATTGCTAATTGAGTGATCTTCATTTCAGAAGTTCAATTTGTGCTTCATTGCAAATTTTATGGCCTTTGGCCAAATTTGGAGGAAAAGATTGCAAATCAGCTTGTTGAAGCATTCGATGGATAATCTACAACTACATACATTGATCAATTAAAGATAATTTTGATTGTTGAAGGATAGGAAGAGTTTCTATTGATGAATTTGCATCTATTGTGGAGGACGATTTTGCATTAGTAGAAGTCAATTTTGCAGGTTGTTGTTATAACTTTTAGTCATCACATTTTCAGAGTTGGCACCCATCAATTTGAATTGTAACATACTTTGTAGAGGGCGATTTCACTTGGGCATTGAGGCACTTCACTCTTGGATGGATGGAAATGATCTTTGATGACATGGTTTTTTGTTTGAGCTACTATAAATTTTATTCTTGAAGTGGTTGGGCGAGAACAAGGGTGGCAGCTATTAGAGGAGAATTCAACACTTTGAAGGCATTATCAAGTCAAAAATTGATTGTAATTACATCTCCTCATAAGGGAACACTCTATACTAGGTTCCTTTCACATTTATTAGTACATATTGCATCAACATATAGTTGTTTAGTTGTTGTAGTAGGTGTAAGTTTTTACAAGCATTATCACAAATTGAATAATTCAATTGTAATTTGCCAAGAGTCTTGGCTATCTCATGAGCATTGTATTGGATAATTATATTGCAATAAGGAGATACAAAATTGTTGGTTACATATAGTTGTCATTGGGAATTATAATATCATTGTACTCAACTTATTAGCATGCATGCCAATTGTTTGACAAAATGTCAATTGGTTGTAGGTGATCATTTTGTTCATGAAATTCATGTATTTTCATTTGAAAGGTCAAAAAGAAGTTTCATTTGCATCTAACTCATTGTTTAAACATCTTAGAATTGATTGTAAACATTTAGAATTACATTTCACATCATTTGGTGCATATATATCAAACTAAAAAAGTTTAGACCAACAAGCTTAAGGTTTCATGGAAAGTGTTTGACAATATTCCTTGAGGAAAATTTACATCAAACAAGCAAGGGATATTAAAAAGTTGTCTTGGTAACTCCTTAATTCCTTTTTCGAGGATAACACGATTCCCTTCAACATCTTCCTGCACTTGGCAGAGGTCTTCTGTAAGAGATTTGATTACCTGGATACAGTGTTTTAGTGATTCTCTTACCTCTATGTATTTCTCCTTGTCAGGGATCACCCCAACTTTCATCAATTTGCTAAGCTTTTCCTGTTTCATTTGTGACCAAAATAACAAGCATTTTTCCATTTCTTTGTGCTCTTGGGAAAGAACACTTTCTTCCTTATCAAGCTCTATTTTGAGCTTGGCTATCTGAGTAGCTTTTTCATCCGCAACAACTATAATCTGGGAACCATGTTCTACAATTTCATTAATGAAATCATATAACACTCTTCCTTTGGAGGAAAACTTCTTAGCTTTCTTCACAATTGGATCCTCAACAATTATCATTGCCAATGGTCTTGCATTACTTGAAGATCCTGCAAGTCTCCTTAAAATAGTAGCATAATGCTATGCCTTATGTTTGTACATGTTTTGAGCTTGCTCCATTTTTTCAAGCTTTCCTGCTAGTATATCCAAGGTTACCTATGCATCTACCTTCGTACTTTCATTCGTGACCTTGCCAAGTTGAGCTCTTGTTACCGTGTAGTCCTCCATACTTACATCCCCTTCCTCTTGAGGTGGTATGCCAATCTCTGCATACTTATGACCGACCTTGTCAACATGAAGCTATGAATACACTTTCACCTTTTTCTTCCCATTGTCTTTTGGAGGGGCTATCTCTTCAAGATCGAGCTCTGTTGGAGAGATCATTTTCTTTTTTTGCTTTGATACTTGAGATACCAACCTGGGGGGAAGAGAGGAGGTACAAGCTTCTTGGTTGACTGTCAACTCTCTTGTCACTGCCACTTCTAAAGGAATGATTGGTATAGTGACAATTGGCATAGTGTTTGTAATAACTGCTCTAGTAGTTTTCACACTGAGTTGATCATGCATAGATTCATTCATGAACCTATTAAATTCAACTTCTGAAGTGATATCATAGGATGGAGATGACAGACTGGGAATGGATGATGGAGGGCTTGAAAAAATATCAATCATTTGTATACTTGTCACTGAAGGAGTATCAAGTATGGTTGATGCTATAGGGGGTTGTGAAATGTCTATTGCGGGTATTGTAGATGTAGGAATAGGTGATGTAGGAAAAGGTGGTGGAGGAGTGTTTGGATTAGGAGGTGTGCAAGGAATGTTTGAAGTTACAGGTGATGATGTCTAGGGAAGATCTTCGACTACATTCTCATGTGGAGATATAGTTCTTCATCATGCCCGAGTTCCTATTTATCACCCTCTTGCTCTTTGAAATCTTGTTCACCTTCTTGATCGCCTTCTTGATCTTCAGACTCTTGTTCTCCTACAAAATCTTCTTCTTCATCAGAGTCTACTTCTTTTGAATCTTCTTCTTCAATAGATTCATCGCTTGAATTTTCTTCTTCTTCAGAATCTATCTCTTCAAAAATAGGACCTTTTCCTTTTAAGCGAGATGGTTCAAATTTCATAGTCTCTTCTTCTTAGGCGGCCCATGTATCCTTCTTTCCATTAGTGAACTTAATCGTAGGGCCTCTTTAGGAAGAAGTGGGAATAACTGGAGGTTTATCTTTCATGTGGGGTTCCTATTTTTGAATAGCTTTCACTCTAGATTCCTCTCTTGATTCTATCCTAAAATCTTTCATCTTGAAGCCATATTTGTGCAACCACTATGCAGTGTTAGCCAAAATTGGAACAAGCCTCTCTCTGATGGAGAGACTTTCCCTCTTGGACCATTGGATTGTAGGTAAAGGTCTCTTAGAGATTTCATGTTCATCATAAGTAGCATTCATGATGTCACTAGGGTCTATGAAACCCTCTGGTAGGTTAGCAACACCAAGATCTTTGATCTGCTGTACGGTTAACTTGCAATAATCCATTTTACGGATAGCCTCCTCATCTTCGCAATCAACCTAGATGTCTTCAAAGTGGTACTTGTTCTTGTGACCTGTTTTCAACTTCTTTATTACATTCTGGTAATCAAATTAAAATTGTATTTATAGGTCCTTATTTTCATGACCTGCATTTCTGCACAAACTGATTTGGATTTTTGCACACTTTTGATGGTATATCTACCAATCGTCAGTGGAAACTTGAATCTTGGTTTGTGAATCCTCATTCATTCTTTGTGAATTGAAATCAGTTGTCTGCATAACTCCATGAGTATCCACTTGTCTGAGGGATATCTGGGCAACATGTAAGGGAACCTAGTGTAGCATCCTTCCCTCATGTAAGTAAAAGTTGGAAATTGTAAGAATATGCATCCGACTTTACTCACCACTTTGTAGGCTTCATTGAACACTCTCTTCTTCTCGAGAGTTGGGTCAAAATTGAAAAGCAAAGGTGCAAAGAAAGCATTAGTGACCCTTCTGAAATGGTGAATGATTTCCTTTAGCTCTAGTTGATAGAAATATGTGTACATAGGTACAGACTGTCGGTTCCCTTTTGTAGATAAACCTAGGAATTACCTCATCATGACAGCATCATACACCAGATAAGAAGTCATATAGAACTTCAATGTGGTTGGCACATTTATCATTTGTTCATGGATTTCATCACTGATCTATTTGCCCCAATCAATATGAGCCTTTTGTCTCTTTATGATCTGGATGTATTCATACATCCACTCATGAAAATGAGATGATTCAGGTAATCCCTTAACTCTGCTCAAGAGTGTAATCATGTCCTTGACATCTTTGAAGTCACTTCGTGGAAGTCCCTTCGGCCATCTTGAGATAGTATGCTTGGGTTCTTTCAACATTGACGATTGATTAGGTACTTAGCCTTATTGGGATCTGAGTCATTTCATGTGCTTGTTGTATTGAAATTTTAGTGTATTTTTCTATTTGTGGGACTATGAAAACAATATCAAAGAAATCAAGGTCAAGTCTCAATGTGTCTTTCCCAGAGGAATCTATTAGACTTCTGCTTTCCCTGATGTAATGGGATGCAACTTGGAGGATGAACTCTATATTGTGTGCAGAAGTAGGGAATGTGGATAGTAGATGTAGATTACTATGCACAATGGATCTCGAGGAGTCTTCAAGAGGCTTTTTCTCAGTCCTTTTTATGAAATCAACAAGGTCTTGATGACCAACCTCGGTGTCCTTTATTTCATCCACCTTTGAAATTATCACTGTAGGTGGATAGACACCTTGGTACTTGTTTTTCATTTTTCCTTTAGCCTTAGAAGATGATGGAGGCTTCTTCACTGTCATCTAGGAGAAACTGGATCAAAAAGATGCAACTTTGAGAATCCCTTGATGAGATCTGAAAAGGAATTGCAAAGATGGTGAATCAACAAACGTTAGAAAAAAAAGAAGCATTAGGATGCGTGAAGCAAGCAACGATGTTGAGCGAGCATGATATGAGAAATGAAGCACAAAAAATAATGTAGAAACGAAGAAATGGGGTTCAGAGTGAAGATAGAGCAATTTGGAAACGTTGAAGAAAAAATCTGTCAAAAGTGTAAGGGTGTTGAAAATCAGCACCCTGACACTTAGGATAAAAGTTTGGAAAATGTGTTAAGGCGCTAAAAATTAGCACCTTGACACTTGTTTCTTGGAGATTTCAAGGAAAATGCAGTAGTGGGTTTTTTCAACACTTGGGCATTCAAGAAAGAAAGTCACTCTATGTAGGAGAGGTGAGTTTTACCACTCCTACATCTGACTGGAGTTGGTGAAAAATCAAAGGTGCAATGGCATCCAAAAACCTCGCTTGAGCATTTCAAGTGAATATTTTGAAGTTGATATAACAAGAATCATGGAACGAGTTCATTCAAGTTTGCGCCTGCTTGAGCATTTGGATAGAAACTTGGAATGAAAGATGAATGAATGACAAGGAAGTGTTCAACATAGGGTGCACAATAAAAATGAATCAAAACCCCAACAAAAACAAGGAGAAAGCATGACTTGGAAGATGGCACGAATAAGAACCAAAACGCGTTAGGAAATAACGAAAAACCAAGCACGCGACATGAAAGGAGAAAGGAAATGATGAAATAAATTGAATCTAAACACAAATGTCAACAGATCAAAAAGAAATTTACAAAATGTTCTGAAAATGAAAGGAAAGAAGAAAATGATGGGGAGAAATAAAAATGACTTACTTGGAAAAACCACGAAAACCTAGCTTGAAATGGCTTAGAGATCCTCAAAATGCAGGCTTGCAAGGAGCAAGATGGTCACCCAACAGTAAGAAGTGAAAGAAAGGAGACAAGAATGAATTAAAGTCAACCTAAAATCACTTTTAAATGATTTACAAGTGAAACAAAAGAACCCAAGTCGTGCATTTAATTAAGGTGTGTTAAGAGGAGAAACTAGAAAACCGGCAAAACATTAAAAAATCACCACCCAGCGTAAAAAATGACTTAAGTATGGAGAATTGGTGCACAAGTGCTAAAAATCAGCGCTTGTCCACCACGTTGATTTTTAGCACCTTCCTTTTTACACTTAGAAATGTTTTTAAACATGTAAGAGTGCTATTTTTTGGAGCTCTTGCACTTTTCACAATTTTCACCAAGTATAAACATTGAGAGTGCGCGAAGATATTCATTTTGAAGGTCTTCGATAGATGAATGCAGAGCGATGCTCAAACGGACTCCTCAAACTAGGAAGGCATTTGATTTATAATTAGATTTTCTGAAATTGTTAGGCCATTGAATGAAATGTTGAAGAAAAATGGGAAGGTTGATTAGACTTCTCAAACTAGGAAGGAATTTGATGAGATTAAGCAAGCGATAGTGGACGCCCTAGTGTTAGTCAGCCCAGATTACTTTAGGCCATTCTATTTGTATTCATTTGCTTCAAAGCACACTTGTGCAACAATGCTGACTCAGAGAACAGAAGAAAAGGATGAGCATATGCTAACTTTCATAAGTGCACCCTTGAAAGAAGTAGAATTGAGGTATCCAAGTGTTGAAAAATAGGCTTATAATGCTTTCGTGAAGGAATTCAAGAAGTTTAGACATTACATCCTGAGAAGAAAAGTCTATACGATTGTTCTAGACACCATGGTGAAGACACTCTTGATGCAAAATGAACTCAGAGAAAGGAGAGGCAAATAGGTCACCACTTTGCAAGAATAGTACATGGAGATACAACAGATGAGGTTGGTCTAAGGGAAAGCTTTGGCGCAAATGATCACAACAATTGGACCAAGACTTGTGCAACAAACATATGTGTTGGAAGAAGTGTCTCTAGGAGAATGGTATGACGACACTGTTTATTATTTGTTGAACCATAGATGTCCTTCACACTTGAATCCAGTGCAACGAAGAGCCTTGAGGATGAAGAGTCAGAGATTTATGCTTCAGGGATTAGTACTCTATAGAAGAAATCATGAAGGAATTTATTTAAGATGTGTAGGAAAAGAAGAGGCCAAGCAACTTATGGAGCATTTTCATGAAAGATTTGGAATAGGTCATGGAGGTGGTTTAGCCATGACTCATCAAGTTTCAAGGGTTGGATACTACTGGCCTATGCTTTTTAAAGATGCTTATGAACATGTGAAGGCTTGCCATATTTTCTAGATAGCTGTAGATAGAGGGAAAAATCCGGCTATGCCTTTGCAATCAGTGATTGAAGTTAGGCCATTTGCATAATGGGGTTTAAATTTTATTGGAATGATCAATCCATCTTCTTCAGGACAACATAGATATATTTTAACAGCGACAGATTACTACACCAAGTGGACAGAAGCTCAAGCCCTAAAGCTATGCACAATAGACATGGTGATTAAATTCATTGAAGAGAATATTATTACAATATTTGGATGTCCCCATGCTTTGGTTTGCGACAATGGTCCAAATTTTTCATCTTTGAAGATTTCTAACTAGGCATTTGAGTATGGGATTACTTTGAAATTTTCTTCCAACTATTATCCATAGGGGAATGGACTTGTAGAGTCCACAAATAAGAATTTACTAAATGCTATCAAGAAGCTGCTGGATAAGAACCCCAAGGATTGGAATATGCAGTTGAGATTTTCTCTGTGGGCAGAGAGGACTAGGACAAAGAATTCATTGGGAACATCTCCCTATCATTTGGTCTACGGACAAGACCCCATCTTCCCAGTTCAGTTGAGGATCCTGGCTCTTCAATTCATTCAAGAGTATCTCGAAGGAGAGGATAGAATTAAGACCAGGCTATCTCAATTGATGCACTTAGAAGAGAAGAGAGATGAAGCATTAGAGAACTTGGCTAAGCATCAAGGAGTTGTGAAAAGATGGTTTGAAAAGCAAGCTAAGGCTAAGGCCTTCTGAATTTCTGATCTAGTCTTATATTGGGACAAGGCCCATGAGAAGAAAGGAGATCATGGTAAGTTCAAAAAATTGTGGCTGGGGCATTATCAAATTTCTAAGATCCTGGGAGATAATGCATTTAGATTGTAGACACTGACAGGAGAGGATATCCCATTGCCAGTCAATGGGAAATTCCTCAAGCATTATTTCCAAGCTTAGGTTCCCTCTTGGGACCTACTTTGTACATAGTTAGATTAGGTTTTATTTTTCCATTTTCCTTTTTGGTTTTGGTGTGTTTCATTTTGGTTTTGGTTTGTTTCCCTTTGGGTTTTTGGTTTGGCATTTCTTCCATTGAGTTGTTCACTCAAGTGGTTTGGGTTTGGAATGGGCATTGATTTTTGGGTTTCCCATGGCAAAAGAGATGATGATGTTTTCCTTACACAACTTGGTTTCTTTCCATTTGGATTTATAGATTTGTGCAAATTTTGAAAAGCCAAGGTTTTTTTTTCTCTTGTCATCATCCGGTTTGGAGATAAATCCGACTCAGGAGGTTAATCTGTTATTGTGTCTTAACACATGAGTCCAAGGATCTTGATGCCTTACCTGCTTAACAACTACTCCGAGTCATTCTGATTTCTTGGGAAAGGCTATGTCAAGTGAAAATATTACGTCTTGCTTTAGCACCACTATAATTCCCAAACCCATTGGAAGCTTCATTGCTTGCCA
The DNA here is from genome assembly GCA_007258455.2 of Sequoia sempervirens. NCBI lineage: Eukaryota > Viridiplantae > Streptophyta > Pinopsida > Cupressales > Cupressaceae > Sequoia > Sequoia sempervirens. The sequence goes on along the minus strand of VDFB02000015.1, from coordinate 18,015,713 downwards.
ACCAATTGTGGAATTGACAAAAAATGAATATGAAAGAAAAGAAAAATGTGCAAAAAAGAAATATTTGAAAGAAAGAAAAGAAAAGAACAATGAAAGAAATATTAGACTTTGAATATTGGTTTTGGGAACATGCGAATAACTCCACCGGGGCTATGGACGCCTGGCTGGAAGTGGAGCAATATTTGTGGGGATTGTAGCAACAACCTCATCGGGGCTATGGATGCTTGACTGGCAGTGAGGTAATGTCCAGGATGCTTTTGAAGTTAAGATACTTATATAAATTTCCATGGCCAATTTCGGAGGTCAGGATGGTTTAGAGATAAAACGAATGCCCAAGGGATCTTGGATGAAGGTGTTTTGATCCAATATCGGATTCTTCTCCCCTTTTGAGTAAGTTTCATCTTCGTATGATGGTTTGAGAGAGATTAGCTAAGGTTCAATTCTTAAAGTATTTTTCAACACTTTCCTATGGAGTCGTAAGATGTTGTGACATTTTCACACACCACCCCATTTCAAATGGGGACCTCCTAATTTTTGCTCCATTCAAGTCTTTTGGCTTTGGTTTTGTGTCTCTCTCTCTGTTTCCTCTATCTTTTTGATGATGTAGCTATCTCTTGACATGGTTTGAAATTTTGACTAAGTAAGAAGTGAAGTTTGATAGATTAGGGTTTTCATTCTTCACGCTACTTTGAGGTCAAATTAAGTTGGAAAATTGAAATCTAAGCTTGGCATTGTGATCAGGAGGCTTCAGGCAGGTTCCCACTAAATTTTCACTGAATTCTAATAACTTACTATTTTTAGTAAGTGCTCAATTTGGGAGATTTTTCTTAGGACTTTTGAAATTTTAACTACTACACCACATTTAGAGTCCTTCAAACTTCTTGCCTGCAAAATTTGAGCAAATTCTGTCAACTTTCTATTTTTAGCAAGTTCTGGCTTCAAGAGAAATTTTTAGGGTTTGCATGTATGCTTTTTCAATGCATGTCTGGAGAATCTTTCTAGGTTTGTCAAGAGCAATGATGTAAAATGCAAGCCAAGATGATGACTTTTAGCAATTTTGGTTCCGGAAGCCATTTTTAGGTTGTGCATGTTGGATTTTTCAATGCATATCTGGATAATATTTTTGGGTTTTTCAAGAGCTTCACGATGGTATAACATGCAAATCGAGATGATGACTTTTTAGTAGTATTACCTTCAGGAGAAAATTTTAGGGTTTACATGTATGGTTTTTTGGTGCATGTTAGGATAATATTTTTGGGTTTGTCAAGAGCTTCATGATGGTGTAACTTGCAAGTCAAGTTGATCACTTTTTTAGGCACTTACTATTTTTAGCAAGTTCACTCCAACAGGCCCTAGAGCTTTAGTTTCATGAAAAGAGAAACATGTAACAAAAACGGAGTCAAACCGAGGTCAATAGAGGCACATGCAAATGAAATTAGGGTTTCCAACTTTGATTCCTAAAATGAGGGGAAAAATGAAATAATTTTTGAAAACCGATGTATCCCATTGCAATCAACATCCTTAAAGGAGTCTGCTGGTAAAATTTGAACGCAATTTGCATACTTACTATTTATAGTAAGTCACCTCCTGAACAAGGCTAATAATAGTAGTTCAGCACGAAAGACAAGTGTGAACAGGTCAAATAGGTCATGAGGATCACGCTTGGAAAATTTCAAGCCAAGAGGAGTTGCAGAAGTTCAAGAATTAGAGGTTTACTAAAAATAGAAAGCAAGGGAAAAACATAGCAAAATTGGCTAAGTATTCAAAGAGCCACCTTAAGAAGTTTACCTAGCACTCCAGAGGTGAAAAATTCCAAGGCGAAGATGAAAATGGCATCACCACCCTTGAATGCACCCAAGGTAGCATGTTGGATGAATGAAAATTTCCTAAGTTAGAAGCAAAATGGAAGCTTGACCCCCAAAATGCGCCCAAGTTGGGAAGGCATACACAAAATTTCTAAGTTATTCAAAATGGAAGCTCACCGCCTCAAATGCACCCTAGAAGAGGAGGGAGGCTTGGAAATATCTAAGGCAGGAGAAATTGGAAGGAGAACTCTTGAAATGCACCTAGAACATGGAGATGACTTGAAAAGTTTCTAAGTGATGGTAAAATTGAACCACCATCCTCAATATGCGCCCTCAACTGGAAGTTGAACCTAGTAAATGTGCCCTCTAGTACAAGTTGCATGAAAGAGATTAAAAATCAAAGCAGACCCCCGAGAATACGCCCTTGGGAAGGAGGGTGGCTTGGAAATTTTCTAAGTGTTTGAAAACGGAAGTAGGCCCCCTCATATGCGCCCATCTAAGAAGGAAGCCCTGAAAAAGATCTAAGGTGTCAAGATGGAAGTGGAGGACCCTAAATGCACCCATCAAGGAGTAGGGAGGAGTAAAATTTTCTAGGTGATAGAAAGTGGAAGCAAGACCCCCAAAATGTGCCCAAATCACCAAGGAGTTGATGAAAATATTCTAAGTCACGAAAATTGGCAGGAGCACCCCCAAAATGCACCCTAGGTGGCTAGAGACCGGAAAAAAATATTCTAAGGCATGAAATGGAAGAAGACCCCCTTGAATGTGCCCAACATGGGGAGAGGTCATTTGCACCCAAAGAAATTAAATGGAAAATTTTCTAATTCAAAAATAATAATCAAAGTACACCCCTTAATATGCACCCAAAGGAGAAGCTAAGATCAAGAAAATTCTAAGGAATGAGATTCAAACCATGAGGGTCCAAATGCGCCCAACCTAGAAGGGGTGATTAAATTTTCTAAGGTGTGAAGTCAAAAGTGGAAGCTTGACCCCCTAAATGCGCCATCTTGTGAAGGAGGTTAGAGATTTTTGCCAGGGTGTTGAAATGTGAGCCAGATACCTCAAATGTGCCCAAGGTTGGAAAAGTATAGATGAACATTAGTGGAAAATATTTTTCAAGGGTAAAAAAATAAATGTACACCTTCATGTACCCCCATTAATAATAAAGTTGTAAAATGTTTTTTTTTTCTAAGGGGGGAATGTTTTTTTTAAGAATCTAGAAAATTTTCTAAGGGGGAATTAATTTTGAAAAATATCATGCCTTGCCTGGTGATTTTAAATTCGACGAATTTTTTTTCTAAGGTGGAATTAATTTTGAAAAATATTATGCCTTGGCTTGTGATTTCAAGATGGACGCCTAGCTTACAAATGATAAAATATTTTTAAGAAAGCTGGATGAATTAAATGTGCCTAAGCCTTGTGAGATGAATTCTTCTAAGGCACATGATTTAATATTTTCCAAGATGTGGTGAAGTACTCCTAGGGCTTGAAAGATGAAATTTTCTAAAGTGTCAATGGGGTGAAATTTTCTAATATTTGAAATAATAATTGCTGCAAATTGCCAGAGGAGGGAAAATTTCAAACTTCTGTAGAGTAGTGGAGGAAATTAATGAGCATGCTAAAATTAGCCTCCTTCTAGAATTCAAAATATTCTTAGACTTGGTTATAAGAGCAAAGAAAGTTTTCATTTCTCCTCACTAGCTACAAGTGCAAATTTGAAACTCAGAGGGTGAAGAAAATCAAATTTGAAGAGAAGTTGTTGAAGAGGGCAAATAATTTCTAAGTGTTGAAAAGATATTAGTTTTGCTATCTGAAGTGTTGAGGTTTCAAGTCAGAATTTTAGTGCTAAAGGCTTTTCCTTTTCAAAGTTCGCTCCATATTCTAGTCATCACAAAGTTAATTCCTTTTCTAAGTTAAATTTCTAATGAAAATATTTTATTTTGCAGGATGGCTAAAGCAATAAGAGGAGATGTTGCAAGGACGAACAAAGCTGCAAGCAAGGCTGCAAATGTTGAAACAAGCAAGGCTAATGCGTCTAGGTAGGAAATAATAAAGAAACTCAGCAAGCCATTTCTTCCTGAATCAAAGTTTACTTCAAAGTTGGGAGGGTTGATTGACACTAACCTCAGTTCATTTAACTTGGGAGCACTCAGAGGACGAATGTATAGGCTAGGAGGCCACCCTCCATCAGTCACAGCGCACCATATTATGAAAAGTGGAATTTATGCAGCTACTGGTTTTCTAGCAGCCATTCAGTGTCCAGAACTAGTCATGGAGTGCACCAATTGTTATAGGCCAGAGCGAAGAATGATTGTTTCTCCTGATGGAAAGTTATTTTCCAATCTCACTCCTAATGCAATTAGAGAGGCGTTTGGATTTCCCACTTCTGATAGGATGGTGTAAAAAACAAAGGAAAGAGCTGAAAAGATGTATGCCTTCTCCTTTGAGAGATGTGCTGGGATGATTAATTCAATTTGGATGTAAAAGCCCAGGCCTCCTTGTACCAATCTTCCTAATCAAATTATATTAGATGATGTGAAGCAAGAGTACTACGACTTGATAATGATGCTCAGCTAGGTAAACGAAATCTCTCAAGCATATATTTTTGAACCATGGATGTTTTATTACATTAGAGTTGCAATGGAGGGGAAGGAGTGTGTTGATTGGGAAAGGATGATAAGCGACAATTTAGATGAGCATCTCAGGCACCTGAGAAGAACAAAGATGTTCTACATGAATTCATATGTTATATATATGTTGGCTCAGATGACCAAGTATAGAGGAGTAACTTACAAGGAGCCAATTGGATGTGGTCTCGAGCAGTTTAAAATATATGAGGCTTTCCCATAGTTGCACTTGACCAGCACAACCAATTACAAAAGAGTGAATGATGCATTCACAATGCATATAACAAGGACTCTTTAGCGGAGAACTTAGCAAAGAATTTCAAAAGAGGCCCATGAATTGATCGAAGAGTACGGATATTGGTTTATCCAATTTCCAAAGTTCACCTATATTAGGCTACAGGGGTTCACATCGTATCCATATAGATTATGAGGTACCCCACTGACATAATGGTAATGTTAGAAGTATCTAGGCAGCTCATTGCCTATGACCAAATCTAGAAGAAGAAGAAGAAAGGAGAACTAGACTTCCCGATTACCATGGGAAATTTAAACAAAGTTTTTCCCTCATTACAAGCATCCAAAGAAGTTGAGGATGAGTTGCAGTTCTTTCACCTCAATTACCACACCCACAAGCAGGATTTTGATCCTTACAATAACATCAGAATGGTGTAGAATGTGAAGTACAGGAACAGGGCTCATATTGAAGACTTCTAAGCTAATACGGAAGATGATGTTGAGGTAAGGAGGAGAATGTTTACCAGGCTACCTCTAAAGATGATCAGAGAGTGCGAGATTTCTCCAGCTCTAGATCAAGTGGATGAGGACACGAATGTAATACAACCAGATTATGATTCAATGAGAAACATGCCAGTCCCACCGCCTGATTTTTCAGAGCCAGAGATAACGTATTTAGACACACTATCCATTCCAATTTTGATATTTACGAGGAGTTGGGTGGAGAGGCATGTGAATAGGCTCAAGAGTAAATCAATCACTCTCACTTACAATCTCATAGGTGACCAGAGGCAGCCATCAGTGAGGAAAAGAAAGTAGGTTTCCCAAGCTTCTGAGCCACAAAGGGAAGTACAAGTTCAACCAATGCCTCAAAGGGTGGAAGCAACATCACCTATACGATTGCAAACTCGTTCTTTGAGTGTGCGGGAGGTGTCTTTATTTGAAGTTCAAAGAAATAGAATAGACAAAGAGCAAGAACTTCAAGAAGTAAGCTAGCCACCACTCAGGGAGCCACATAGCCTAAGTGTCAATGCTCCTAGGAGAGAGAGTCAACAAGAGGAAGAAGAGGAGACAACCACAGACAATCAATTCCAACATATGATTGAAGCAACATTAGAGGACAAGAATACTATAGGGCAGGAGGCCCAGGGTTTGGAAGAAAATACCCATCAAATGGAGGTTGATGAGCCTCAAAAAAATGCTACTAGGGGGGAGATACGTGAGGAGGAAGCAACAAAGGAGTAGCCCCTCATTGTTTGTAATCTGCAACAAGCAGTACCAGGTTGGCTCATGGAGAGGATGAGAAGAGATCCTGAGGATGACACTGACCAGATGATCAAGATGGAGGAATTCTTGAGCAGAATCAGTCAGTCACCCAAAAAGAAAAGAGCAAGAAAATATTCAAAGATAACAACAGATAAGTCCAGTTCTTGTATGCTTCATGCGGTTGTTCCTGGAGAAGAGTGCAATCAAGATGAGGAGATGCCAAAAAATTATGTGATTACTATTGTTGAGCTAGGTCATCCAATTGGAGCTCAAATAATTGAATAATATGACAACTCCAATCAGGATTTGAAAGACAGATTGCTCCGTACAGAGGGAAAATACAAAAAATTGAAGGAGCATAGGATGTTGATTGGTTATGTGCAACACTTAGCATGTCCATTTGGGCAGGAGAATCCGACAATTGAACTTCCAACAAAACTCCTAAGAGAATCAGTCAACAGCCTGGAGGATTTGAGGAAGATGGCTCAAGAAACAAGATAAGTGGGTTGGAAATGTTCGCATTGAGACTAAAAAGTTCATGGAGGATCTCGCTCAGTCTTTCCAGCAAGCTTCTAGCATTCCGACACACATGGACACTATTGATCAAGCCTGGAGTGAGGCCCATATCTATCAGACTAAGACTATTCTTTGTTTGGGGGCTTTGATGCACATGCCCTTGTAGACTTTGGTGGAGGGAGACGTGATATAGGAAGGTGACAAATATGACTTCACCAGTTGGTATTCTTCAATGGTCACAGGTCGAGGCTTCTTTGATGCAGCACAAGAAAATTCAGCTAGAGTTAGAAAGGCCATCGGGAATATTATAGGAGTCCTGAACACACTTGAGTATATATTTTCTAGAAGACTGACTTCAAAGGAGATGGCTGCGGATGGCCTAAAGAACAGATTGGGGCCTTTCTTTTCAGAGGTAAATTCATTTATTCAGAATGATTTTGAAAAAAATTTGACCTTCTCCAACATTATTTAGAATACTTAGGAGGCCTTGGTTTCTTGGAGAAAATCTTGTACTCACTGTGGGAAAATAGTAACGGTGCTTGAATTTCAGCTCAACCATATTCCACCTATTTCAGTTCAGGAGGTTGAGGTGGTGTTGGCCAGGTTCGTCGAATTCACGGTCAAAGAGAAGGAGAATGGAAATGCCTTGTCGGATGATGACCTTCTAGAAGATGATAGTGGACACTAATTTCTCATTATGACTTCAGGAGAAAGTGGGGAATCTTTTGCTCATTTATTATCCCACTCCTCTTTGTGGCATTTTTTAGGGAGGAATCTTGTTTAGGAATTATGTGGCTCGATCTGAGCCCTTCATTGCAATTCAATTTGAGCCATCCATTGGAATGGGCCAACTATAAAAGGGGCATCCCCCCTCATTTGTACATTATTAGATCAAATACTTGAGATTAGGAGATAGAGCATAGAGAGACAGACATCATAGATTGGAGAGGAAGGAAAATTTTCCTATTGAATTCTTTGTAAGAAGTTGTTGTGGACACTCCCATAATAAAAAGAACTATCATTGCTTGTGGTTTTATCTTTTGTTGTGGGTAGCTAGCAAGATTTCTTCATCCTTCCAATTCACATAGAATCTTAAAGTAGAGCTTAGAGTAAAATAGATTTTTATTCATACAAGTAGATGGTAGTTGTGGAATGTGGTGTTTAATTTGAAAAAAACTTCACTTATCCATACGACTAGTGGGCTCACTGATGGTGGGTTCGCCTTGTGTGGTCAACTAGAACATTGTGGACTTAACTTCAATTATGATTTGCATGCTGATATTCCATGTTGTGATGGTTTCTTCATGTTGAATTGTGATTTGAATATCTCTAGTTACTCCTTTGAAGATTGCACCAGTTTTGTGGAAGTTGTCCAAAGCGAGGAAAAGCAAAGCCTAGTTGAAGTTTGTGAAATTTGATCTCCACGCCCACACTTAGAGTAGATGGTAGCACTTCTTATCCCTACAACCATTTGCATTCAATACTTTCTGGTTAGTATAGGAAACCCACACTTCATTGATAAATCTTTCAAACTTTGAAAATCCCTTTCTTTGTTGTTTAACAATTACGTAAGTCCCCCATGAGATACCAGCAAATCACATTGAGCCAACTAAGACTATCCATTGCATAAAAGGAACCTTGGAGTTGAACGCATGATATTACTTGCAATCTTAGCATGCTGGAGACTTTGATCAAGAGAGGATAGAGTGACCTTTGGAAACTTTATTCTATGTTGGTGTAGTCATAAAACACCCATCAATAGAATTAGCACTAGAAGGAGGGCTGAATGCGAATAATTAAGCAATTGAACTCCAAATTTTATCAAATATTATTATCTGTGGAGATGATCTTAAAGAATATTTTACCCTCTTCCTAGCACGTCAACAAAATTGGCACTAGAAGGAGGGCCACGACATCAATATTGAAGTAGAAAGGGTTTTTGTTATAAAGAGTTTTATTAGAGAAGAGTATCATGAATCAAGATGGTGCTACTGCATAAAGATATATTTCCAATGTTGCAGCCAAACTTAGGATTCAATGATGATCAAGAGGATATTCTTTCAGGGTTGAACAATCTCGCTTGGAAATTGAAGAGGAGTGTAGCTAAGTATATGCGAACAAGCTTTGTGTTGGAGGAAGAAGAAGAAAAAGCTATTCGAATTCAAGTTGCTATTGAGAGATACTTACTTAATCAGAGACAACCACTCCCTCCCATGCGTTGCCAATAGACAAAGCAACTACATCCTAAAGCGCATTAGTTCATTTTCGCCAGACAAGTTGAAAAGGATTTTGAGGTCTACCCCTAGTTCATCCAAAGACTTTGTGGAGTTAGAGCTACCTACTAGAGCAAGGAAGAAGAAAGAAGTTTGATCAAGTGAAGAAGTTCCATCAAGCAAAGCAGTTTTATCAAGCGAAGAAGGTCAGTCAAGTGAAGAAGTACCTAGCGAAGAAGAAATTTCAAATTTATTCAGTACTCCACCTAGTGTTTCAAGGTTTTCTCCACCAAGGTTAGTTCAAGTTACCGTGCATGTGATTATTCAGTAGCAACCCGTCCAACCTGTTATTCAACAACAACAACCGACTCAAGCTATTGTACAAAAACAACAACAACCAATCCAAGCTATCGTATATCATCGGCGACGACCAGTTCAAGCTATGGCTCAACAAGGAGGTCAACTCACTTTGAATGGTGATACTTGGTTGGTCGACAACCCATCTCTACTAGAGTTTGCTAACTACCATGACATGTCGAAGAATCGAGAGAATTTTTGCACTAAGTTCCATGTTAATGATGTGAATCACACTACTGAAGACCACACCAAGATGTTTGAAGATCACCTACACAATAGGAAGATTTCATATGGGGACATGGAATGCAAGCTATTTCCATATTCTTTAGGAGAGGAAGCTCACTATTGGTTCATTCACTTACCAGTTGGGTCTATAAGAGCATGGGAGCAAATGAAGGATGCCTTCGTTGGAAAATTTGGTATATCGGTCACTCTTGTAGAACTTTATCATTAATTTGTAGAAGTGAGAAGGCAAGACAAAGAGCCCATTCACACTTTCAACAATAGATTTCAAAGAGCTCTAACAAGGTTGTGTGCTCCTTATGTTGTTGTTGATGCCCGAGAAAGTTATTATTTAGCCTTAGATCCTTTGACAGTAATGTTTGTAAGGTAGGCTCACCCTGCTCTAGCCAATATAAATCAAGCTTATACTAAAGTTATTGAAGTAAGTTAGAACATGGGGTAAAACATAACTAGGCCCTCACTATATACCAGCCTAACTACAAAAAAAATCAAATGCAAACGTTTGGCTTGACATGGAATCAATAAGTCCCAACATTAAATCCAATTCCTCATCCATCGTACCAAGTACAAGCACCATCTAATCAATTATTTCTCCAACCTAGGATACCTTTGTCCTAGACTCAAGAAACACAACCTGTATATCTCCAAAATATAGTGTCGCCAATGAAAAATCAAGAGGAGAAAGATGAAATGAAAGATGTGATAGAACAAATGAAAAGGTTGTCAACTAAGGTGACTTACCTCAAAAATTAGAACAATCAGATTCAAGCTATGCTACAAAACTATCAAGCACATCAAGGTGCTAATCGAGGATATCATAATGATCCTCCAAGTCATCAGGATACCCATCAAGGATACAATCCTGAAAATAGTCATGGTTATAAAAATAATAATCAAGGATTTCAGAAGAGACCCTGGAATACAGGGCCTAACAATGGAGGTGTTCCTTCACCGTTGGAAAATCTGCCACCTCCCCAGAACCGTCCTACAGACAAAGTCTTCTTGGTTGAGGCTGCCTTGTCAGGATGGTGTAGGCTACACATTACTAGTCAACATTTTGAGCTTCAGTGCCATGAATTTCAAGTTGTAGCTAATATTTTCAGGGGAGAGGTGAAGAATACAAAGACCATAGAGAATCCTCTAGTTATAGGATATGAATTGGTCCCAACACCTCAATATGATTAGGTGTTGATCTTAGAAGATTTTAACTTCTTGCCTGAGTTTCAGAGTTATACGCTCCCACTAGTTAATCACAAGTTTTTTCCAGCTTCAACAAATGGTCCTGTGGGGACGCCAAAGTTTCAAATTCCATCGGAAGCTCATGCCACATATGTATGTATCACCAGAGGAGCCTCTTCACAGAGATGGTTATATTTTTCCACCTCTTAACAACAACGTCCTGGTAGAGGGAAGAAGGGAGGTGCAATATTTTAAAAAAACTAGAGGTGGAGCCTCTAAAGTTTATCAGAGGAATTATCAACAAAAGGAACCTCTGACTTCATCAATGCCTCCAAATAATTTTACAACTCCCCCACATCCAAATTCAAGCAATAATCCAAATTTTCCAAGAGATTCTCTAGAGTACAGGCATCAGAACACAACACAAAGTAGAAGTCAACAACAAGGCACTCAACAACCAGCTCACCAAGTTGAACGAGGACAAAAGGAGAATTCTCCCAGAGAAGATATCAAGAGGATTAGCTCCTATGTGTTAGAAGAATTCAAGAAGATAAAGGTTAGCCTTCCCCTCTATGAGTTGATAAAGATACCAGAAGTTAGGGACACTTTGTTGGGAATTTTGAATGAAACTCCTATCATGAAAAACACTTCCCAAGAAGGACCCAATGTACCAAGAAATCATACTATTGTCACACAGTCTTGTGCCACACATAACATCAATGTGGTAGAAGACGCGCCCCAGGTGTCCTTTAACACTTGGATGGATCAACCACAGTCTTCAAATTTTGTGGGAATGGTGCAGAATTCTTCAAATGCTTCTGAGAACCCAAAGGAAGAGACTGAGGAAATAACTCAACTTGATGCTCCCGCTGAGCAAAAGCAAAATCCAAAAGTTGTTATCCAAGATAATCAAGTTTAGATGAATGGAAAAGATGAAAAAAGGGATAATGTGACTGATGAAAGGAGAAAGCTAGTGGTATTTTATCAAGGGAAAGATGAACCATCCCCATTCCTGGTCTCCATCAGAATTTTTGGAAAGTTATTGCACAATTGTTTAATCGATTCTGGTGCATCAAGTAATGTCATGCCTTTGAAGGTATGTGAGAGGTTGGGTTTAATTCCTCTACAGACCACTAAGAAGGTGACTTAGCTGGATAAAACTGAAGTTCCAGTTGTGGGAGAGTTGAATAATATTCATATGCAACTGGTAACAGACCCCAGAATTCAGAGTTGTATTGACATATCAGTCGTGGACACACCAGATGGTTATGGCATGTTGTTGAGTAGAGATTAGTCTAGAAAGTTAAATGGATACATTGTAACTGACTTCTCTCACATGTGGTTACCTTGGAGATGGATTCCAAATCAGATAAAAGTTGAAAGTACACCACGACTCAGACTGATGATCATAGAATATGGTGAAGATAATGAGATTTTGTTTATGGAAACCGTTTTGGGCTCATATAGGCCTGTTAAGCAAGAAGTCCTTATGTTGCAATGTTCAAATATAGGAAGACTTCTAGAAGATGCAACTGCCTCTACTGAAGTATTAGTTAATGATGATTCAAGTGGGAGCGATAGTGAGGGAATGTTGGAGAATTTTAGGGATTTTGTGTTGAAGAGTGTAAAGCAAGAAGTAGAATTGGGAAAGGATGCCTCCAAAAATTTGTTACTACCCAATTGGTGTAGAATTCACGAGACTTTCCATTCAAAAATCACATGTGCTATGTGCAAGGTTGCCATAGAGCAAGTTTCAAAGAGGGTTCCACAAGTCTCCTTAGAAGAAGAACATGAAGTTAGTAAAGGAGAAGGTTTTATTGTGGAAGGATTGATAAAGGATGAGAAAATAAAGCCCATGGTGGAGAAGAACATTCTAAAAGCAGGTGATCAAAAGGATGCACATATTCAGCCTTCCAACACTCTCATGGAAGATCAAGTGTATACTTTGAGATTCGATGGATCAAAATAAAAGAAAGGAAATGGAGCTAGATTTGAGCTTATTAGCCCGATAGGAGAAGCATATTTAGGTGCTTACAGAATCCAATTATCCTACACCAATAACATCATTGAATATGAATCACCGATTCATGGTTTGATGCTTGCAATCCAGAAAGGAGCCAAAATTGTACATGCTTACGAAGATTCAGATATTGTGGTTTGCCAAGTAAGGAAGCAGTATGCTTGCCATGACAAGAGATTAAATTGTTACCACAATAGAGTATGCGACCTGATTGAGAGCTTTGACGCATTCAACATCAAGCAGGTATACAAGTCCAAGAATCTAGTGGCCAACTCTCTCGCGCAAGCAGCTAGTTCCTTAGATCCTTTGGCCATGGAGGGTTTGAATAAATTTACAGTAGAATTGGTCTCGACACCTTCAATCCCTAATAATATAAATAATTTTCAAGTGTTCGATAATGATAAGCATATTTTAGATTTTCTCACATGCTTCAAAGTGTTCAAGGCACAAATTATTGATGAAGAAGAAACTAAAGAAGCAGAATTCGATGATGAAGGGATCCTAAATTTAAAGAAAATTTTTATCCCCAAAGGTATGGTTGAGTTGGAAAGAGGGTTTGATCCCTACAAGTTGAGTAAAAATCAGAGCACTCAAGGTAATAAATGTGAAGCTATCGATTTAGGGATTGATGAGAAAGTGAAGAATGTTTTTATTGGCAAGGTTTGTACCCCTAAAGAAAAAGAAGGTATCTTACAGGTAATGAAAGAATTATCTGATGTGATTTCCTGGGGCTATGAAGACTTGAAAACGTATGACACTTCCTTGATTACACATACAATCCCATTAAAGCCAAGAAGTAAGCCATTCAGAAAAAGGCAGAGGCCCATGAATCCACTATCAAGAGGTCAAGAAGCTTCTTTTAGCAAGGATCATCTTTCCAGTAAGACACTCAGCATGGGTCGCCAATTTGGTTCCAGTCAGAAAGAAGAATGGTGAAATAAGATTGTGTGTCAATTTTCGCAATTTAAATAGGGATTTTGAAAAGGATAACTATCCCTTGCCCTCATTGGATAAGGTATTGCAGATCATCAATGGTTCTCAAATGATGTCCTTCTTAGACATCTACTCCAGATATAATCAAGTGATGGTGGAAGAGACAAACAAACTGAAGAAAACCTTCACCACCAAGCGGGGGAATTTTTCTTACAGAAGAATACCCTTCGGCTTGATTAACGTAGGAGCCACATTTCAACGAGCTATGGAAATTGCTTTATGATATTTAGTTGGAAGACACATAATTATATATATGGATGATCTAAATGTGTTTTCAAAGAAGAGGGAAGACCACATTGAGGATTTGAGGAAGATTTTTAGAGATGCAGAAGATTTGGCGTATCCCTCAATATGAAGAAATGCATATTTGGTGTCACCGAAGGGAAGCTGTTAGGCCATGTAATCTCGAAGAAGGGGATCTCAATTGATCCAGAACATATTGAGGCAATCTCGAAGATTGGTTTTCCAGGAAACTAGAAGGAATTAAGATCATTCTTTGGAAAAATCAATTTTGTGAGAAAATTTATAATTGGATTTGCTGAAATTGTTAGGCCATTGAATGAAATGTTGAAGAAAAATGCGAAGGTTGATTGGACTCCTCAAACTAGGAAGGAATTTGATGAGATTAAGTAAGCTATAGTGGACGCCCTAGTGTTAGTCAACCCAGATTACTCTAGGCCATTCTATTTGTATTCATTTGCTTCAGAGCACACTTGTGCAACATTGTTGACTCAAAGAACAGAAGAAAAGGATGAGCATCTGATAGCCTTCATAAGTGCACCCTTGAAAGAAGCATAATTGAGTTATCTAAGTGTTGAAGAAAGGTTATAGTTTGGTGAAGGTAGTCAAGAAGTTTAGAAATTATATCCTGAGAAGGAAAGTCTATACAATTGTTTTGAACGCCACAGTGAAGACACCCTTGATGCAAAATGAACTTGGAGAAAGGAGAGGCAACTGGGTCATCACTTTGCAAGAATATAACATGGACATACAACCAATGAGGTTGGTCTGAGGGTAGGATTTGGCGCAAATGATTGCAACAACTGGACCAAGACTTGTGTAGCAAACATATGTGTTGGAAGAAGTGTCTCCAAGAGAATGGTATGATGAAACTATTTATTATTTGTTGAACAATAGATGTCCTTCACACTTGAATCCAGTGCAGCGAAGAGCCTTGAGGATGAAGAGTAAGATATTTATGCTTCAGGGATCAATACTCTATAGAAGAAATCATGAAGGAATTTATTTAAGATGTGTAGGAAAAGAAGAGGCCAAGAAACTTATGGAGCATTTTCACGAAAGATTTGAAACAGGCCACAGAGGTGGTTTAGCCACAACTCATCAAATTTCAAGGGTTGGATACTACTGGCCTATTCTTTTTAAAGATGCTTATGAACACGTGAAGGCTTGCCATATTTTCTAGATAGCTATAGATAGAGGGAAAAATCCTACTATGCCTTTGAAGCCAGTGATTTAAGTTATTCCATTTGCACAATGGGGTTTAGATTTTATTGGAATGATCAATGTACCTTGCTCAGGACAACATAGATATATTTTAACAGTGACAAATTACTGCACTATGTGGACAGAAGCTCAAGCCCTCAAAATCTATACAACAAACATGGTGATTAAATTCATTGAAGAGAATATTATTACAAGATTTGGATGTCCCCATGCTTTGGTTTGCGACAATGGTCTATATTTTTTGTATTTAAAGTTTTCTAACTGGGAAATCGAGTATGGGATTACTTTGAAATTCTCTTCCAACTATTATCCACATGGGAATGGACTTGCAGAGTCCAAAAATACGAATTTACTAAATGCTATCAAGAAGCTACTAGATAAGAACCCCAAGGATTGGCATACGCAGCTGAGATTTGCTATGTGGGCAGACAGGACCGGGATGAAGAATTCATTGGGAACATATCCCTATCATTTGGTCTATGGATAAGACCTCGTCTTCCCAGTTCAGTTGAGGATCTGACTCTTTAGTTCATTCAAGAGTATCTCGAAGGAGAGGACAAAATTCAAACTAGGCTATCCTAGTTGATGCACTTAGAAGAGAAGAGAGATGAAGCATTAGAGAACTTGGCTAAGCATCAAGGAGTTGTGAAAATATGGTTCGACAAGCAAGCTAAGGTTAAGGCCTTCTGAATTTCTGGTCTAGTCTTATATTGGGACAAGGCCCATGAGAAGAAAGGAGATCATGGTAAGTTCAAAAATTGTGGCTGAGACCTTATCAAATTTATGAGATCCTAGGAGATAATGCATTTAGACTGCAGACACTGACAGGAGAGGATATTCCATTGCCAATCAATGGGAAATTCCTCAAGCATTATTTCCAAGCTTAGTTTCCCTCCTGGGACCTACTTTTTACATAGTTAGATTAGGTTTTCTTTTTCCATTTTCCTTTTTGATTTTGGTGTGTTCTGTTTTGGTTTTGGTTTGTTTCCCTTTGGGTTTTTGGTTTGGTGTTTCTTCCCTTGAGTTGTCTTCTCAAGTGGTTTTGGGTTTGGAATGGGCATTGATTTTGGGGTTTCTCGTAGCGAAAGAGATGATGATGTTTTCCTTACACAACTTGGTTTATTTCCATTGGGATTTATAATTTTGTGCAAATTTTGAAAAGCCAAGGTTGTTTTTCTATTGTCATCATCTGGTTTGGAGAGAAACCCAAATCGGGAGGTTAATCCGCTATTGTGTTTTAACACATGAGACCAATGATCTTGATGCCCTACCCGCTTAACAACTACTCTGAGTCATTCTAATTTCTTGGGAAAGGCTATGGAAGGTGAAAAACTTATGTCTTGCTTCATTGCCACTACAATTCCCAAACCCATTGGAAGCTTCATTGATTGCCAGCCAATTGTGGAATTGATGGAAAATGAATATGAAAGAAAAGAAAAATGTGCAAAAAAATAATATTTGAAAGAAAGAAAGGAAAAGAATAATGAAATAAATATTAGAATTTGAATATTGGTTTTGGGAACATGTGAATAACTTCACCGGGGCTATGGATGCTTGGCTAGTAGTGGAGCAATATTCATGGGGATTGTAGCGACAACTCGAGGCTATGGACGCCTGACTGGCAGCGAGGCAATGTCTAGGATGCTTTTGAAGTTAAGATACTTATATAACTTGCCATGGCCAATTTTGGAGGTCAGGATGGTTTAGAGATAAAATGAATGCCCAAGGGATCTTGGATGAAGGTGTTTTGATCCAATATCGGATTCTTCTCCCCTTTTGAGTAAGTTTCATCTCCGTATGATGGTTTGAGAGAGATTAGCTAAGGTTCAATTCTTAAAGTGTTTTTCAACACTTTCTCATGGAGTCGCGAGATGTTGTGACCTTTTGACACATCACCCCATTTGAAATGGGGACCCCCTAATTTTTTCTCCATTCGGGTCTTTTGGCGTTGGTTTTGCGTCCATCTCTCTGTTTCCTCTATATTTCCGATGATGTACCTATCTTTTGACCTGGTTTGAAAATTTGACTGCGCGAAGTGTAGTTTGACAAATGAGGGTTTTCATTCTTTAGGATACTTTGAGGCCAAATTGAGTTGGCAAATTGAAATGTAATCTTGGCACTATAATCAGGAGGCTTCAGGTAGGTTCCCACTAAATTTTCACTGAATTCTAATAACTTACTATTTTTAGTAAGTACTCAATTTGGGACCTTTTGCTTAGGACTTTTGAAATTTTGACTACTACACCACATTTAGAGTCCTTCAAACTGCTTGCCTGCAAAATTTGAGCAGATTTTGACAACTTTCTATTTTTAGCAAGTTTTGGCTTCAAGAGCAATTTTTAGGGTTTGTATGTATGCTTTTTCAATGCATGTTTGGGGAATCTTTCTAGGTTTCTCGAGAGCTTCACAATGATGTAACATGCAAGCCAAGATGATGAATTTTAGCAATTTTGGTTATGTGAGTCATTTTTAGGTTTTGCATGTTGGATTTTTCAATGCATGTCCAGATAATCTTTCTAGGTTTTTCAAGAGCTTCATGATGGTATAACATGCAAATCGAGATGATGAATTTTTAATAGTACTGCCTTCAGGAGAAAATTTTAGGGTTTGCATGTATGGATTTTTGATGCATGTTAGGATAATCTTTTTGGGTTTTTCAAGAGCTTCGCGATGGTGTAACATGCAAGTCAAGTTGATCACTTTTTCAGGAACATACTATTTTTTGCAAGTTCACTCTAGCAGTCCCTAGAGCTTCAGTTTCATGAACAAAGCAACACGTAATAGAAATAGAGTCAAACAGAGGTCAATAGAGGCACTTACAAATGAAATTAGGGTTTCCAACTTTGATTCCTAAAATGACGAGAAAAACATGAGAATTTCTAAAAACCGATGTATCCCATTGCAATCAGCATCCTTCAAGGAGTCTGCTGGTAAAATTTGAATGCAATCTGCATACTTACTATTTATAGTAAGTCACCTCCAGAACAGGGCTAAAAATAGCAGGTCGGCACAAAAGGGAAGTGTGAATAGGTCAAAAAGGTCATGAAGATCACGCTTGGAAAATTTCAAGCCAAGAGGAGTTGCAGAAGTTCAAGAATCAGAGGTTTACTAAAAATAGAAAGCAAGGGGAAAACATAGCAAAATTGGCTAAGTATTCAAAGAGCCACCTTTAGAAGTTTACCTAGCACTCCAGATGTGAAAAATTCCAAGGTGAAGATGAAAATTGCATCACCATCCTTGAATGTGCCCAAGGTAGCATGTTGGATGAATGAAAATTTCCTAAGTTAGAAGCAAAATGGAAGCTTGACCCCAAAATTTGCCCAAGTTGGGAAGGCATACAAGAAATTTCTAAGTTATTCAAAATGGAAGCTCACCACCTCAAATGTGCCCTAGAAGAGGAGGGAGGCTTGGAAATATCTAAGGCAGGAGAAACTAGAAGGAGACCCCTTGAAA
Organism: Sequoia sempervirens; assembly: GCA_007258455.2. Taxonomy (NCBI): domain Eukaryota; kingdom Viridiplantae; phylum Streptophyta; class Pinopsida; order Cupressales; family Cupressaceae; genus Sequoia; species Sequoia sempervirens. Next base: position 17,997,343 of record VDFB02000015.1, on the reverse strand, counting down.
TGCGCCTAGAACATGGAGATGACTTGAAAAGTTTCTGCAGAGTAGTGGAGGAAATTAATGAGTCTACTAAAATTAGCCTCCTTCTAGAAGTCAAAATATTCTCAAACTCAATTATAAGAGCAAAGAAAGTTTTCATTTCTCCTCACCAACTACAAATGTAAATTTGAAATTTTGATGGTGAAGAAAGTCAAAGTTGAAGAGAAGTTGCTAAAGAGGGAAAATAATTTCTTAGTGTTGAAAAGATATTAGTTTTTCTAGAGAAGTGTTGAGGTTTGAAGTCAGAATTTCAGTGCTGAAGGATTTTCCTTTTCAAAGTTCGCTCCATACTCTAGTCATCACAAATTTAATTCCTTTTCTAAGGTAAATTTCTAATGAAAATATTTTATTTTGCAGGATGGCTGAAGCAGGAAGAGGAGATGCTGCAAGGACGAATAAAGCTGTAGGAAAGGCTGCAAATGTTGAAACAAGCAGGGCTAATGCGTTGAGGTAGGAAATAATAAATAAACTCAACAAGCCATTTCTTCCTGAATCAAAGTTTACTTCAAAGCTGAGAGGGTTGATTGACACCAACCTCAATTCATTTAACCTGGGAGCACTCAGAGGATGAATGTGCGGGCTAGGAGGCCACCCTCCATCAGTCACTGCACACCATATTATGAAAAGTGGAATTTATGGAGCTGCTGGTTTTCCATCAGCCATTCAGTGTCCGAAACTAGTCATGGAGTGTGCCAATTGTTATAGGCTGGAGCAAAGAATGATTGTTTCTCTTGATGGCAAGTTATTTTCCAATCTCACTCCTGATGCAATTGGAGAGGTGTTTGGACTTCCCACTTCTGATAGGATGGTGTACAAAACAAAGGAAAGAGCTGAAAAGATGTACGCCTCCTCCTTTGAGAGATATGTTGGGATGATTAATTCAATTTGGATGCAAAAGCCCAAGCCTCCTCGCACCATGCTGCGTAAGAAAATTATATCAGATGATGTGAAGCAAGAATACTACGACTTGATAATGATGCTCAACCGAGTAAACATAAGCTCTCAAGCATATATCTTTGAACCATGGATGTTTTATTACATTGGAGTTGTAATGGAGGGGAAGGAGTGTGTTGATTGGGCAAGGATGATAAGTGACAATTTAGATGAGTAGCTCAGACACTTGAGAAGAACAAAGACATTCGACATTCGACATGAGTTAATATGTTATATATATGTTGGCTTGGATGACCAAGTATAGAGGAGTAACTTACAAGGAGTCAATTCGATGTGGTCTCGAGCAGTTTAAAATCTATGAGGCTTGCCCGCAGTTGCACTTGACTAGCACAACCAATTACAAAAGAGTGAATGATGACTTCACAATGCATATAACAAGGACTCTTTAGTAGAGAACTCAACAAAGAATTTCAAAAGAGGCCTAGGAAGTGATCAAAGAGTTCGGATATTGGTTTATCTAATTTCCAAAGTTCACTTGTATTAGGCTGTAGGGGTTTGCATCGTATCCATATAGATTACCGAGGTACCCCACTGACAGAATGGTAATGTTAGAAGTGTCTAGGCAGCTCATTGCCTATGAAAAAATCCAGAAGAAGAAGAAGAAAGGAGAACTAGACTTCCCGATTACCATGGGAAATTCAAACAAAGGTTGTCCCTCATTACAAGCAGCTAGAGAAGCTGAGGATGAGTTGTAGTTCTTTCACCTCACATACCACATCAGTAGGCAGGATTTTGATCCTTACAATAACATCATAATGGTACAAAATGTGGAGTATAGGAATAGGGCTCATATTGAAGACTTCTGGGCTAATGAGGAAGATGATGCTGAGATAAGGAGGAGAATGTTTACCAGGCTACCTCTGAAGATGATCAGAGAGTGTGAGATTGTTCCAGTTCTAGATCAAGTGAATGCAGACATGAATGTAATACAATGAGATTATGATTTAGTGAGAAACACGCCGGTCCCACCACTTGATTGGTCAGAGCCGGAGATAACAGATGTAGACACACTATGCATTCGAGTTTTGACATTTACGAGGAGCTGGGTGGAGAGGCATGTGAATAGGCTCAAGAGTAAATCAATCGCTCTCACTTACAATCTCATGGGTAACTAGAGGTAGCCATCAATGAGGAAAAGAAAGAAGGTTTCCCAAGCTTTTGAGCCACAAAGGGAAGTACAAGTTTAGCCAACGTCTTAGAGGGTGGAAGCAAAATCACCTATACGATCGAAAACTCGTTCTTCGAGTGTGCAGGAGGTGTCTTTATTTGAAAATCAGAGAAACATAATAGACGAAGATCAATAATTTTAGGAAGTAAGCCAACCACCACTTAGGGAGCCAGATAGCCTAAGTGTCAATACTCCTAGGAGAGAGAGTCAACAAGAGGAAGAAGAGGAGATGACCACAAACACTCGCTTCCAGCATATGATTTAAGCAGCATTAGAGGATGAGAATACTACAAGGCAAGAGGCCTGAGGTTTGGAAGAAAATACCCATCAGATGGAGGTTGATGAGCCTCAACAAAATGCTACTATGGAGGAGATACGTGAGGAGGAAGCGATAGAGGAGTAGCCCTCATTGTTTGTAATCCGCAACAAGCAGTACCAGATTGGCTCACAGAGAGGATGAGAAGAGATCCTGAGGATGACACTGACCTGATGATCAAGATGGAGGAATTCTTGAGTATAATTAGTCAGTTACCCAAAAAGAAAAGAGCCAAAAAATATTCAAAGATAACAACAGGTAAGTCTAATTCTCGCACGCTTCATGTGGCTGTTCCTGGAGAAGAGTGCGATTGAGATGAGGAGATGCCAAAAAATTATGTGATTACTACTGTTGAGCTAGGCCATCCCACTAGAGCTTAGATAATTGAAGAATGTGACAGCTCCTATTAGGCTTTGAAAGACAGATTGCTCCATACAGAGGGAAAATACAAAAAGTTGAAGTAGCATAGGATGTTGATTGGTTATGTGCAACACTTAGCACGTCTGTGTGGGTAGGAGAATCCGTCAGTTGAACTTCCAGCAGAACTCCAGAGAGAATTAGTCAGCGGCCTGGAGGATTTGAGGAAGATGTCTCAAGAGGCAAATAAGTGGGTTGGAAATGTTCGCATTGAGACTAAAAAGTTCATGGAGGATCTCACTCAGTCTTTCCAGCAAACCTCTAACATTCTGGCATGCATGGACACCATTGATCATGCCTAGAGTGAGGCCCATATTTATCAAACTAAGTTTGTTCTTCGTTTGGAGGCTTTGATGCACATGCCCTTGTAGACTCTGGTGGAGGGAGGTGTGATACATGAAGGTGACAATTTTGACTTCACCAGTTGGTATTCTTCAGTGGTCATGGGTCAAGGTTTCTTCGATGCAACACAGGCAGATTTAGCTAGAGTTAGAAAGGCCATGGGGAATATTATAGGAGTCCTAAATACACTTGAGTCTATATTTGCTAGAAGACTGACTTCAAAGGAGATGGTTGCGGATGGCCTAAAGAACAGATTGGGGCCTTTCTTTTCAGAGGGAAAGTCATTTATTCAGGATGATTTTGAAAATGTTTCGACCTTCTCCAACATTATTCAGAGTACCTAGGAGGCCTTGGTTGCTTGGAGAAAATATTGTAATCAGCATGGGCAGACAGTAACGGTGCTTGAATTTTAGCTCAACCATTTTCCACCTATTTCAGTTTAGGAGGTTGAGGTGGTGTTGGCTAGGTTCATCGAATTCACGGTCAAAGAGAAGGAGAATGGAAATGCCTTGTTGGATGATGACCTTCTAGAAGATGATAGTGGAAATTAATTGCTCATTATGACTTCAAGAGAAAGTGGGGAGTCTTTTGCTCATTTATTACCCCACTCCTCTTTGTGGCAGTTTTTAGGGAGGAATCTTGTTTAGGGCTTATGTGGCTTGATCTGAGCCCTTCATTGTAATTCAATTTGAGCCATCCATTGGAATGGGCCAACTATAAAAGGGGAACCCCCCTCATTTGTACATTATTAGATCAGAGACTAGAGATCAGGAGATAGAGCATAGAGAGACAAATAGCATAGATTGATAGCTTAGCATAGATTGGAGAGGAAGGAAAGTTTTCCTATTGAATGTTTTGTAAGAAGTTGTTGTGAACACTTCCATAATAAAAAGAACTATCATTGCTTGTGGTTTTATCTTTTGTTGTGGGTAGCTAGCAAGATTTCTTCGTCCTTCCAATTCACGTAGAATCTTAAAGTAGAGCTTAGAGTAAAATAGATTTTTATTCATGCAAGTAGATGGTAGTTGTGGAATGTGGTGTTTAATTTGAACAAACTTCGCTTATCCATACCACTAGTGGGCTCACTGGCGGTGGGTTCACCTTATGTGGTCAACTAAAACATTGTGAACTTAACTTCAATTATGATTTGCATGCTGATATTAGTTGTCGTGATGGTGTCTTCATGTTGAATTGTGATTTGAATATCTCTAGTTAATCCTTTGAAGATTGCACCAGTTTTTTGGAAGCTATCCAAAGTGAGGCAAAGCAAAGCCTAGTTGAAGTTTGTGAAATTTGATCTCCACGTCCCGCACTTAGAGTAGATGTTAACACTTCTTATCCCTGCAACCATTTACATTCAATATTTTCTTGTTAGTATAGGAAACCCACTCTTCAATGATAAATCTTTTGAACTTTGAAAATCCCTTTCTTTGCTATTGAACAATTACGTAAGTCCCCCTTGAGATCCAACAAATCACATCAAGCCAACTGAGACTATCCATTGCATAAAAGGAACCTTGGAGTTGAACACATGATCTTTCTTGCAATCTTAGCATGCTGGAGACTTTGATCAAGGGAGGATAGAGTGACCATTGGAAACTTTATTCTATCTTGGTGCGGTCATAAAACACCCATCAACAGGCAGGTTGACTCCAAAAGGGATTAAAATTCAATAACAATTATTTCCTCAATAATCTAATCCTTCGAAAATAGAATGGGATTTGGTATGCTACAGAAAATGAAAAATGATTTGCAAATCAATATAAAATCAAACTCCTCTAGATGAAATTGATTTTCCTTGAAAATGATCTCCTCAAATCGAATGCTCCAAAATTTGGCCAAGGGCCACTAAATTTTGGGAATAATTAACCCAAACATAGAAGAAGCTACAACAATACATCAGTTGTTGTACTTCTCCAATTCCTTTAATTGATTGCAACAATAAACCAACTACTACAATGAATATGTGATAATAAACCAGATATCACAATTACTCAGCTAGGGAAATAATACATCAACTATTGCACCTATGAAAATCTCTCCAATTAAGCACCTGTAGAGACCTTGGATGGATTTCTCAACTGTTCCAGCTAGGGTTGATCTTTCACAACCGAACCTCGCACGCTAGAGTCTTCAAACCATTGAGAAAGCTAAGCATTTAGCTTCGGCTTCTTACCAATATGGTAATGAGATATAAAATCCAAATCAAGTGTGCCCAAATGCTTAGCCAACAAATTCTTAAATAGATTTCTCAATGTCTTTTCAAGAATCTTCTAAAAGAATATTATTTATTCCTCCAGTGAATTTTATTATTTTATTTTTTAAGTCACTTAATTCACTTTATTATTAAATTAATTAAATAGTAAGTCATTGCTTTTGATATTATATTTTATTGGAATAACTTAATAAATAATTAATTTAATAAACCTCCAATTCGGGGACATGACATGACATGCTATCAATGCGTAATTTCTACAAATGAAGATAGTGAAGAGAAGGTTTGTCTATATAACACTTTGAACTCTGTTTCATATTTCAAATAGCAATTCAATCCTTAAAGATTTCGATATTTACAAGGCAATGTATTGTATGATAAGGATTTTGACTAGTTCGCATGGCCCATCATTTTGTTAGGATTTTATTTTCTCTATATGCCCTAAGACTAGTACATATGCTACCATTATTGTAGTAGACGTGGGTACATTTATTTGAGGCATCTTATGGAGCAATTCATGTGTGTTTTATATGCATTTACATTTTGTATAGATATCCGGTAGGACATTTGGAAACACAATATGTGGCAAAAATCTACTTTGGATTATGCTCCGATGGATGTCCATGCCCTCCTCCAAAGCTACACTTTGAAGATTCTTGCAAAGTCTTTGGAGATTGGCTTTACACTTGACAATTGCATTTGTATAAGAGTTACAAAACATAGAAGAAACACATAATATTTTTCTTCAGAAGAGTTTCCAATGCAACATTATTTCCAATTCGTCAAGATGAAACATTAATTCTCACTTATAGGTAGAGACTAGAGCCCTTTCCAAATGCTCTCAGAATAGTTTGCAGTGATAACTAACAAGCAAGAAATAGTATGTCAAATGGGTTTGCTCTCATGAAATGCAATGATCATAGGATATGCACAAAATGGGTTTGGAAAAAAGCCTTTGAAAACTCCCTAGCAAATGCAAATGACAATTTTTGTGCCAATCTCCATTCCCTGGAAAATGCAAATGACAAGTGTTGAGCCAATTACAATAGCCTTTTACATCGTTATTCTAGTCTATAGAAAAATTGCAACTTTGGAGGAGGGTATGGCCAATGGACATTCATCAAAGCATAAATTGCAACTTTAGAGGACACAAACAATGGACATTCATCAAGGCATAGTCAAAAGCAATTTTTTGTCACACATTGAACTTCCAATTGTTCTAGCATACATACATGCTAAATGTAAAAGTTAAAAGCATACACAACAAATCTAACTTGTTTTACAGAAAATGATTTTTTTTTGTTGTCCCTTTATATGATTCTTGAAAAGCCATGATTTTGGGGAACTCACTTATTCTTCCTTGGATTCACAAATTTCTAAATGTTGCAGCTGAATGTAAAAGGCCAACAAGATGCCTTTCGGTTTATGTAGAGCTTCTCTAAATATTAAACTACATAGTTGCTAAATTCTTTGACACAAACTAGAATATTTAAATTTAAATTATACTATACCAAACTTTTAAGACCTCTATGTCAATTTTATGTACCTAAAATCTAATCAGTCACGAATCTAACTTGTTTTATAGAAAATGATTTTTTTGTTGTCCCTTTATATGATTCTTGCAAAGCCATGATTTTGGGGAACTCACTTATTCTTCCTTGAATTCACAAATTTCTAAATGTTGCAGCTGAATGTAAAAGGCCAACAAGGATGCCTTTAGGTTTATGTAGAGCTGCTCTAAAAATTAAAATGTGCAGTTGCTAAATTCTTTGACACGAACTAAAGTATTTAAATTTAAATTATACTATACCAAACTTTTAAGACCTTTATATCAATTTTATGTACCTAAAATCTAATCAGTCACATAGTGAGCAACAAGAAGATGAGGTTCCTATTATGAAAAATCACCTACAAATGGATCAATACCATACGCTCCTGCTTTCTTCAAAGGATCCCAAAGGTTAAGAAAGTGTTGTTAATGCACTTATATATCTTTCTTAGGAAAATATGCTACATACCATTTCTGTAGGCCATAGATGTACGCATTACCAATCACTCTATTGTCATGCCCATCGTTAAAAAGCTACCAACTAAAGTTTTGATCTCAGAGCCACCTCTATTGCAAAAATAGTCTTGATGCATGTTCACTAAGTGTCATGTCCCCGATTTGGGGGTAGATTAATTTTATTAATTAAGTTGTCCAAATATTGTAATTCATGAAGATGACTAATTAATTATTTTAATTAAATTAAATATTAAATTAAATATTAAATTAATTATTTATAAAGTTATCTTAAAAATACAATATCATAAGGTAACTTTATATTTAATTAATTTAATAATAAAGTGACTAAAAATAGAATAATATCAAAAAGTCACTTAATGAAATAAAATAATATTTTATTCTAGAAGCTTCTTGGTGATGAGGTATGAAAAATATAAAAAGAAGCTTGGGCTATGCATTTGAGCATCTTGAGTTGAATACACCCTTTTACTACATTGCTGAAGTTGAATGCTTAACTTGTTGATTTCCAGTCTTCGTTTGTGAGAGACCAAACCTAGCTAGTTACTTCCAATTTCGGTTGTGAAATATCAACCCTAGTTTGGAATCTTGGAGGGGTTACTTCAGACTTCTCATTTGGGAAAATTTAGTGGCCTTTGGCCAAATTTAGAGAATTCGATTTGTGCAATCATTGAAGCTTAATTTTCAGTTGTGGAGATATTTTCAGTCCTTTAGAAAGGATGATTTTTGCATCCTCCGACAAATCAATAATTGTTTAAAAAAATTGTGGCTTTAAGGAAAGGGTTTATAGACATTTGTTGCAATGATTTATTGTTATGCTATCACCCAACAAAATCGTGGCTTTAGAGGAAAGTCACAGCTATAAAGGAAATAAGTCTGCATATATAAAATATATGCTAAGCCATGGCAATTTGGAGGAGTTCACAGCTATGGGAAAAAGGCATTGATCAACAATAAATTTTCTAAGGGAAGGTCGTGGATATCAGGTTGCATTTGAAGATATTACTCAGCTTTGAGAAGGGGTTCTTTGAGCTTACAAGAAGATCAATCAGTTAGTTGCCATCTCACATTGCATACCAGGTTCTTGATTGCACTTCATTGCATTAAGTTAGGCGTTGATGTTAAAGTGGTTGTAGCTATAGCTTCATCATTCTATTGCATTTTGATATTGTATTATTCACTGCCATTAGAGTGGCTGTAGCTGCATATCGTAGTGGAAAATTAGAGAATTCATTGCATCTTATATCAGATTTACCATATTTTTGTAAGCCAAGAGTCTTGGCATTTGCATTCTAATTGTAATCGGTTATATTACATCATAAAGTATTGAAGTTGTAATGTTGTTTCAGTTATGTCAATGCTAGAAGAAGAGGGTTGATTGCATATCATTCTTAAATTGTATCTATTCATTCCATTGAAATATCATTTTGGAGTAATAAGGAGTTTGGCTGCAAACTGTTTGACATAATGACAAATTGTTGTAGCGTATCATTTACATTGTAGGATTGCATGATAAGTGTTTGATATAATGCTTATTGTTGTAGTTGCATTATTACATAAAGATTTCAGTCATTTGAGTTGCTTACCAAGTGTTTGCATTAATGTCCCTTGGTTGTAGGTGCACATTTTAGTCATATAGTTGCTTTGGAACGTCATTAAAATCCATTGCATTGCATTGCCATTTAGTTTCAGTCCTTGCACACTTTCATTTGAGTCATCTAGATTATCAAAACATCATATGCATTTGAAATTACCAAAAAGAAACAATAATTTGCAAGTACAAATTTTGCTTGGCAAGTGTTTGACAAAAAGTCCCAAGGTTCCAATCAGCAAGATTAAGGTCATATCTAGTAAGGGACATTGCAGTGGTATTAGAGCCATTGTTCCTGTCAACCTACTAGGGTAGAGTTGTGTTGGTTTCAGCTACTTAATTGCAAAACATAAAATTTTAGTTGGACATCATGTTTTCAAAAGAAGATATTAAACAGTTGAATGCTATGATGGAAGAGTTAAGGAAGAGTTGGGAAAGGATGGATAAATTGGCTTCACAACCAAGGTTCACGAAGTCTGTGACATCCATTTTTAAAAGGTCTTCTTCACATGACAAAAAGGAGAAACATGAGGTAACTACATGTGATATATCTAGAAACCTCTATGATGAATTTTCAGCAGCTAATGAGAGGGAAAATCAGACTTACATAGAGGGAGATGATGAGCACAAAACACTTCATGATGACTTCAAGAGTAAAGAAGAGCAAATAATGGTTGAAGACAAACAAATTACTTTGGAGCAGCTACATGAAGTTAAGGTTTCTTGTGATGATTCCTTAGGTGAGTCTAGCAATGCTTCATCCTACCATGGCAAAGATTCAAACTGTGGTTTGATGAATGTTACATATGAATTTTCGTTGAAGGCCCAAGATATAGAAGTGGATGTGAAAATTGATGTGAAAATTGATCCTTCACTTAGTGGAGCAGCCACTAGTGTTTTGAATACACATGATGAAGGTGACACTCTACAATGGCATGATATGATTACTAACTTGTTTGAGGAGAAAAATATTAAGATCCATCATTCTCATGAGGTTGGAGCTTTTGATCATAAGAAAATCAATGATATGATTCATGGCAACCCTACACCAATTGATAAACATGAAAATTAGAGGACTGATTTTGTATATTTTGGAATGAGAGAAGTAAAGAGGTCTGAAAAAATGAATGAAGAATGGATGAGGAAAGCCAAAGAGGCTAAGTTGGTGGCTGCCAATGCAAGAAAACATCTTCAAGAAGTCAAAGCAAAGGTCAATCTCCTTAACATAGCAAGGAAAAAAAGGATTGATGACATTAAAAGACTCCTTGAATTTGAAAATACATATTGTTCTAATGAGGATGACAAGATGTGCTTGATTCCAAGCAAGAAGAAATAAGAACAGGTTGAGACTTCTTCATATGAGGTTGAAGTTGTTAGTAGATTGGAGACTCAGTTGAAGGTGAAGGAGGATGAGATTATTGCAACCCTATCTTATTATGATAGGATGCACAAAAGAATCGAGGATCATCTCTGGGCAGTTCAGTTTGAGAGAAGACAAAAGGGGATTGGAACAGAGTCTTCCCTTGATGATTTGCAGGTTGTCAAAGAAGGTATGGAGACAATGAAATCAAATTATTTGAACCTTCTTTTAGATTGTGACCACCTTTTTAACCTTGTTAAGGAGATGATTCCTTCTAGGATTTGCACATTGGGTGTTAATAATGTTCCAATTTTTCTTTGAGGAGTAGATGGTATTCATGATGGTGATGATATTGCTTTTCCAGCATTGAGTAGTGAGTCTTCTTCTTATGATGGATGGAGTACACTTGACTATGTTGGTTGTCCTTTGGCACCTTCAGGGGAGTTTCATTTCGATTGTATCTTGAGGTGTGCTCATCAGTTTGTTTTTAGCCCACATGTACAAGATTTGATGATGACATTGATGACACAAGGAGGTGGGTTGAATATGTGGTGTTCAAGTTCACTCTGGTGTGATACATTTCCAATTTTGGGTGATGAGTCCCAGTCTCTTGCTTCGCCCTTCCCAGTTGGTTGCTTTTAGAAGCAGGGTTTCGAGATTTGGTCATATGGGATTTTAGAGGGAGGTATCAAAGTTGCGCAACAGATTTTAGATGGAGTTGATTCACAAAGTTGGGATCCAGGATTTCCATTGTTGGTTGGATGGTTTTATTTGTTGACAAAGTTGTACAACTTCTTGGGTTCCAGTTACACACGGATATTATGGGATTACACATATTGCAGGGTCACTTGGGCTTTGGGTGGTTGGTGGACAAGTGCAAATGATTCTCCATTTTGGGCTTCAGGTATTGTGGCAGTTGGATAGTTTAGCAATGCGGATTGCTTGAGGACAAACAATCTTTGGGAAGGGAGCACTATCATGTCCCTGATTTGAAGGCAGATTAATTTAATTAATTTAATCAATTAAGTTGTCCAAATATTGTAATTTTTTAGGATGACTAATTAATTATTTGAATTAAATTGAATATTAAATTAATTATTTATAAAGTTATCCTAAAAATACAAAATCATAAGGTAACTTTATATTTAATTAATTTAATAATAAAGTGACTAAAAATAAAATAATATCAAAAAGTCACTCAATGAAATAAAATAATATTTTATTCTAGAAGCTTTTTGGTGATGAGGTATGAAAAGTATAAAAAGAAGTTTGGGCTATTCATTTGAGCATCTTGAGTTGAATACATCCTTTTACTACATTGTTGAATGAATGCTTAGCTTGTTGAATGAATGCTTAGCTTGTTGATTTCCAGTCTTCGTTTGTGAGAGACCAAACCTAGCTGGTTACTTCCAATTTTGATTGTGAAATATCAACCCTAGTTTGGAATCTTGGAGAAGTTACTTCATACTTCTTATTTGGAAAAATTTAGTGACCTTTGGCCAAATTTGGAGAATTTGATTTGTGCAATCATTGAAGATTAATTTTTAGTTGTTGGCTTCATTGTGTTGAGCAATATTGAAGAACATTTTCAGTTGTGGAGATATTTTCAGTCCTTTAGAAAGGACAATTTTTGCATCCTCCAGCAAATCAATAATTATTTAAAGAAATCGTGGCTTTAAGGCAAGGGTTTATAGACATTTGTTGCAGCAATTTATTGTTATGCTATCACCCAACAAAATCATGGCTTTAGAGGAAAGTCGTAGCTATAAAGGAAATAAGTCTTCATAGATAAAATATATGCTAAGTCGTGGCAATTTGGAGGAGTTCACAGCTGTGGGAAAAAGGCATTGATCAACAATAAATTTTCTAAGGGAAGGTCATGGATATCAGGTTGCATTTGAAGATATTACTCAGCTTTGAGAAGGGGTTCTTTGAGCTTACAAGAAGATCAATCAGTTCGCTGCCATCTCACATTGCATACCAGGTTCTTGATTGCACTTCATTGCATTAAGTTAGGCGCTGATGTTAAAGTGGTTGTAGCTGTAGCTTCATTATTCTATTGCATTTTGATATTGTATTAGTCACTGCCATTAGAGTGGCTGTAGCTGCATATCGTCGTGGAAAATTAGAGAAGTCATTGCATCTTATATCAGATTATTCTAATTGTAATTAGTTATATTATATCATAAAGTATTGAAGTTGTAATGTTGTTTCAGTTATGTCAATGCTAGAAGAAGAGGGTTGATTGCATATCATTCTCATATTGTATCTATTTCATTCCATTGAAATATCATTTTGGAGTAATAAGGAGTTTGGCTACAAATTGTTTGACATAATGACAAATTGTTGTAGCTTATCATTTACATTGTAGAATTGCATGATAAGTGTTTGATATAATGCTTATTGTTGTAGTTGCATTATTACATAAATATTTCAGTCATTTGAGTTGCTTGCCAAGTGTTTGCATTAATGTCCCTTGGTTGTAGGTGCACATTTTAGTCATATAGTTGCTTTGGAACGTCATTAAAATCCATTGCATTACATTGCCATTTAGTTTCAGTCCTTGCACACTTTCATTTGAGTCATCTAGATTATCAAAACATCATATGCATTTGAAATTACCAAAAAGAAACAACAATCTGCAAGTACAGATTTCGCTTGGCAAGTGTTTGACAAAAAGTCCCAAGGTTCTAATCAGCAAGATTAAGGTCATATCTAGTAAGGGAAATTACACTAAGACCCTCAAATCTTTCACACAGAGGACGTCAGAGATTTTGGATCACTCTTGAAATCTCAAAAAACCACGGAAGAAATGTATTTCATGAATGATGATGTCTCCAGAGAAGCTGATAGAGCCATTTGTGGTAATGAAAAGTGGGCAAGTAGATAGACATCTATCATTCAACAGACATCATTTGAATGGACATCTAAGACACTTGTAGCTGCATCCTGGTGTTGTTGTTGACACATGCCTTCATACATGCCTACCAAGGAGCCCTCAAAACAGACTCCCAATCCATTATGAAGAAACATCCACAGTCCACAAAATATTACAAACACATCAAAAAATTTCCTCTGCTCGTTTTTGATTCGCCACAATATTTTTTCCTTTAAATTTGTAAATGGAAAAAGCCAAAAACACCAACAAAAATATGACCCACTAATCAGTAAAAAAGGAAAACCAGTGAAAATTAGATTTGATAAATCAAAGCACTGCAAAGTTGCAAACCATAGGACAACAATCTTTCTTCTCTACTAGTGTGGTTTCCAAGGAGAAAACTGCTTACATCATGTCATGCAGAGGATTGCATAAGCACATTCTCACACGCAAGTTTGTAATATTTGTGGGGATATGTTTGTGTAGCTGTTAATTTAATCAACAAATCAATGGTGATTAGAGTCCAATCCCACATGCAATTATGCAAGTCGAGCTGTTTGCAGGGATGAATGTGAATGACACTATACCACTTGTTGTGTCTACATTTCTCTTCCTTTATTTTATGCAATTCTGCAAAATGTTATTGGAGCACAAATACATTTTTTTCTTTTTTCACTAAATATCTCTAATTTGCATTATACTCTTCCTTGTGTAGGTATTCGATTCTATGCAATGACAGAAAACGAAACAAAGATTTTTCTACATATTTCTACATAAATATTCAAGTTATCCTGAAGATTCAGAGCATGAAGTTGTATTTAAGGAGCGGATTAATATGTGGGATGTCATTTAATGAAATTATTATTTTATTTTTATTTATTTTTAATAGGGGAGAGGGATCAGTAGTTGTTAGAGTTAATTTTGTGAGCATGTAGTCGTTGCATGGAATATCATTGGATCTCCATTGTTACCTTAGTGGTTGTACACATAAAAATAGTATTTTTTCACTATGGCAACAATTCCTTGTTTAGATGAGCACCATATTTTATAAATGACACTTATAGTGGATAGTTGTGATATTTTATATGAAACAAAAAAAAATTATTTCACTTGTTAATGAATGAATTCATATATTTTTGTATAAAATTCATAGGTTCTCATGTGTTCAAGAATGGGTCCATTTTGACCAACATTTGGTTTTTATTTAAATGTGGAAAAATTATTGATAATATATAGTGTAAAATTATAAATATGTTGCAAGACTAAATATTATAACCACAAGTACTGTACCAACAATTGAACCCTGCCCAATTATGACTTTGTAGATGTTAAATTTAATCGAGAGGATCAATGAGGCAGATATTCAAAAAAGAAAAAAACTAACAATGATGAAATTCCATTACTACTCCAGGCACTTTTTATGATGCAATAGCTATAGTGGGTTAAGCCAAGAATGGGCATAAGTAAAATAAGGGTTGTGCTGCAGCTACAGTCCCTGCCAAATGCAATAAACATGCAAAATAGAATATTCTGTAACATCAATGCATTTATATGGTTTATCAATTGCTAAAAATGATCAACATAACGCTTCATGCCTTACACCACTTGAAAATAAGAGGACACACTGGATTTTCAGCACATTGGTGATACAATACGATCTCATCTTGACACAAAGGTTCAATATCATTTTTTTGCAAGCCTAAAATGGTCATTCCACTTCATATGTCCAACTATGTCTGGAGGCACAAGAGATGATGGTAAACCCAATCGAACTAACTAGAACTGTTTGAATCTATCCAAATTCCGGCAAGACATTTTACACCTTAGCTTTTTAAATAATAATTTCCTCTGAAAACTTATAGATCCCTCTGATAGTGCCTGTGGTTATAATTCCATCACCAAAATAGGTCACATTCACAGTATAGGACCACATTAAAGATACATAAAAAACTTACAGTTGTTCAAAATATCAATCTTGGATGCAATACTCCCATTGAATCCAAAATGCTTGACAAAATGCTGCAATGAATTATCATACTTTGGAACACAATTATGCTTATCAAAATTTATAGAAGAAAAAACCCAAGGAAGCACAAAAAAAAGGAAATGTAGAAATTCTTAGCTTTTGTCACAATCACCTGGCAAAAAGCAGACATAAGATACATGAGTTTGGGGAAATGAAAAATAGAGAGTGATAGATGATTTTGGGAAAACCAAAAATAGAGTTGCTTTAGGTAATGATCAAATCATTGGTTAAAACAAAAATAGAAAAGGGTGCATATTTCTTCAAGCTCATTTGCAGGTATAGATGTGAAGATGAAATGGACTCTGCATCAATAGATATTTTCAAGCTTAAACTTGTTAAAAGTATCCCTCACTTGCATCTGACATTTGTTGATATTCACGCAGCAAATAACTGCACATTATTTATGACATTATACACCATGGATGATATTCCAAATCTCAGACTAGCAATAAGACTATGTAGTTTTCTAAAAAGGTGTTTTGATTTCAAGAAAATGCAAGATTATCGCTATTAAAAAACAGTAAACTAATGAGGACGAAACCATTTCTTAATCTTGGTCTTCAATGTTATAGAGGCAAAAACACAATTAATTACTATCCCATACACCAAGGAAGGAAAGGTTGCTAAAATCACAAGCCCAGTTCTCAAAGAATGTTCACCAGAAGCAAGTGGAAGGTGTGGCTTGTTCATCTGCAAAATTAATAAAATTACGCAAAACTCCAAAACACACTCTGAGGTGGAGAAAAAAATTGAAATCAGCATCAAACACATGGTACGAATGAAAACCAAAGGTCAATCATCCATACAATGAAGCAACAATATCCAGTGGATTCAAGACAATGAAATTCCTGACCATGTCTATTTCAATGTCATACAGTTGATTCAACCCCACAAGATAAATATTCATAAAATGAGCTGGTACTACCTTCTGCACATAATACACCCCAACTGAGCATTGTATAAACAATCAATGAGAGGCTATCAACTAAATTATTACATTCCAAGATGAATTATTTTAATTTGAAGGAGAAAAACAAGGAATGAGAGGCTAAAAGTTTAATGAATCTATTGTAACCTAAATTTTTTTAGATCCATTCCAACATTTTGAGACTGCTACGAAACTATAGCCAAGGGAGCCAGATCTTGGAAATTGATTCCTGAAGCCTATAGAAAAGTATGGCATAAAATGAGACAACAATTCAGTATTTGAGAGTTGAGACAATTAACAACCATTCTTTGTTGCATCCAGCAGTTCAATGCATGCAAATAAAGTTTCTCTCCACTACCTTAGAAACATTTGAAACAAATGAAACCTCTTAGAAATTAATTTCCCACATTACAAAATATTTTAGCACTTACCCAATTCTGATTTCTACTAAAGCCAGGGGACTAATAAAATAGTTGATGCAATATAAAAGAAGTATTAATAAATAGAGGTGTAAAGATTTCATGGTAAACTAAGAATAATGTATTAAGGATAAAATTATGTCAACATAAGCATTGTGAAGTGAATTTATTCATTAAGTTTTCTGATAATGGCACAACTGTCAGCATTATCAACAACAAAACTAGACAACCCAATACTGTGCCTACTCGTACTATTACATAAAAATAAAGTATGCTCCTGCATCTACCTTCTAACCATTTCTAAGCTCTCAAGCAGTCTACAACTTCTTGTTATGCAAAGGTTGAAGTGTTCTGAATTTCATTAGCTTGCTTGCAGACATTTACAGAGTAACCAGCTTACTGTCATTGCTCATACATTAGCCAATTTAAATCTAACAAATTTGTAATTTGCTTTCCCATTGCTTTATCTGTATTTTATGCATATGCATTGAGTTTATACTTCTGTTATTGGCAGAAATCTTTCAAAATTACAACTCATTAAGGGAAAATACCATAGATTGGAGCAATAAATGGAAATTGGCAAGAAATCTACTGGTGTATTGCTAAAATGGCAATCCTTGCTGATACAGAGATGGGACAAGATGTAAATACTAAAATTCCATGAATTTTATGACTCAGTTTTCAATCACTTTTCTAAGGATAAAAGAAAAAATAATATTGTTTATTTGTAGGTTTCCCTCCATACCTCTTTTTCTGTCTTTCAAGTTATTTCCAAAAATGCAGTGGAAATAGGGCACTGCTTTTGGGCGCAATTTGTTTGTGAGGCTAAATATCCGAAAGGAAGGACAATATCATATGCAAGGCAAGATAACATTAGTAAAAATATCTATGCAAGGAAAAACACTTACTGCTGGCTTGGCTCTTCTTCATGTAAGAGGAAAAAGGCATGTCCTAGCTCCACCACCTAATATGACAACACATACTGATTTGGGGACTGCACAGGGCTTTTCAAATTTGGGCACCTGCAAGGTCTGTAATCACAAGTCAAGTTTCCCCAGAATTATTACAGAAGAATTAATGGAACTGTTTACAACAAAAAAACAACATTGAAAAAACTGTAACTTATGATACCTACTTGTTCATTGAACACCACAACATGCGAATTCTATAAAAATTCTACAATATGAAGTATTACAGCTTTTGGAAATTGGAAAGCAATTAAAAGAAAACTAGCTTCATGGGTGTCCAAGGAAAACATAGTTTTTTTTTCATACAGAAAGTATTGCAATTTATGAAACACAAGTTGCGGGGCAATTAATTAAAATTAATTCAATAAATCATCTACTCAAAAGTTAGATTACCAAACTTTAAAAAAAATTAGCCACTCTTCATGTGGATTCAATCATATTGCAGAAAGATTCTGATCGCAACAGAGATGTGGATTCCTCACCTACAACAGTTTCAATATAAACAAATTACCCATCACATTGTTCTCTTGCTTTACCCATAGCTACCTATAGAAATCATTCAAGTGCCTAAAGTTTAATTTTAAACGAAAATTCTATGTTATTCACAGTGTGTAGTAAATACTATCTCAAATTGCTATAATTTTAGGCATTACCACATCCATTTCGATCTGACTTATACACTCCCTGAACTTTGAAAACCACTTTGCCCTTGAAATTAATATAGTCTGAAATGCACCAATATTAAGGCATCAATGTACATGTTTTAATCATGAACGAAAATAAATGATGAAAATGTGGAGTACAATAGGAAAATCGATTTTATAATGTAAAGCAACAAAAGCCTTACCAGCTTCCCAACTCAGTTGATTATTGCACTTCAAAAGAAAGCAAAGAATTTGCCTCAATTGACCAATAATAAGGTGTATCTACCACTATAGATTTTCAAGCAAATATTTTATGGCATTACTACAAGTGTTCTATAGATATTTTGATTCCTTCGTTCTCCTATGCAGCAAAGTGGAACTATATAGAAAAATTGTCAGTATGCCATGACATATTGGCTTTTCTCGAAGACAAGAAATTCTTCATCGATTGCTTTTCTTGTGAGGAGGCCAATCTCCGAAAAGTGTGCATAAACAAAAGACACATCCACAGTCCACAAAACATTAGAAACCCATCAAACACTTTCCTCTGCTCATTTTTGATTCCCCACAAGATGTTTTCCTTCAAATTTGTAAATGGAAAGGGCCAAAAACCCCAACAAAAATATAACCCACCAATCAGCAAAAAGTAGAAAACCAGCAAAAAAATAGATTTCAAAAATCAAATCGCTGTAGACTATAGGAAAACCCTTTTTCTTCTATGCTAACGCGGTTTCCAAGCAACAAATTATTTGCTTTTAGCTGACCAAAAACATTAGTCTCCTCCTATATATGCAGGGACTAAAGAATGATTTAAAAAGAACAAACCCTTAATTAGTGCATGCATCTGACAAAATTTCAATATCGTTTATGCTTTGATGCATATCGACACCATGTGTCAAAGTTGAAAATTTAACAACATAAAAGAGAAAAAACTATAGTAGTGACACAAAAGCATTCTTGTCAGCACATATGTCCACCAAAAAGTTCTTGAAACATAACCTCCAACGCATGATGAGGACGCGTTTACAACAATAGCATCACAAGCTCTCAATTTTTTTTCTCCTGATCAGTTTTGATTGGGTAAAGTATTTTGGCAAAAATCAAGCATTGTGAAACATAGCAAAAATGTGCAATTTTTGTCCCAGAACAGTTTTCAATGCACCATTATTGAAAATTCCTTCAGGTGAAAACATTGGTCCCTGCTTATAAGCAGAGACTATTGCAGAGCAAAATAAATATTGAAAAATTCAGCCATTGAAAAACATGGCAAAGAGATGCAATTTTTTCTCTGCAACAGTTTCAAATGCTCTGTTGTTGGCAATTCTTCCATATCCAAACATTAGTCCTCACTTAGAGAGAGGAACTATTTCAGAGCCAAGCAGCTACTAAAATATCCAACCATTGCTAAACATAATACACAACAGTTTCCAACGCACTATTATTGACAATTTAGATTGAGGAATTAAGCCTATAATTGTATGATAATCAAAGATTTGAGGAATTGACCTTTTAATAAATAATGACATGGATAGGGGAGCTTTAGAACAGGGCATGTACATCCATCAAAGCATAGAGAGTGGCAGAATTTCATCAAATATTGTAGTTACAATTGTACTAGTAGATATGTATGCAAAATGTGAAGGCATAGACAGGTCGTATGAACTATTTTACAAAGCACCTTAAAGAGATATGCATGACTGTTTGGGAGACATAAGACAAGCCATTGCTAAAAAAGAAAAATGAAGTTACCTGACTATGGGTGGTTTTCCATTTAAGCACTATATCGAGCGATGTCAATTTCTTTTGCTTTCTACTCAATGGAAGCAATCTACAAAATCTGACAGACTTTGCACAGCCCTCCAAAATCGAATCAACAGTATTCATCTTTTCTCACTGAATGAATAAAATAGAGAACCATGAATTATCCCAATTTCATATTGCCAATTATTTACCAATAATCATCAACTTAAACCATTTTCTTTCCCTATTCTTTAGGGAAAACAATGTCACAGGGAAGATCATGACATCCTCCAGCCTTATTTTAGGAGATGAAAATAGGGGATTAGATAGAGAGGCTGTTGTAATCTTCAATTTCCAAAACGCCACCCATAAATTTGAAGCAACGTGCTTCCTTATCACTCTATCCATCCTACTTGCAGATGGAAAATGTTCCAACCTTCACTCATACCAAACTTGGAGGACACATGGCTAGTATGTCTTGTAGCATGCCATCAATGTGCAATTTCTGCAAATGAAGATAGAGAAGACAAAGTCTACATAACACTTTAAGCTCTGTTTCATATTTCAAATAGCAATTTGATCCTTTAAAAAATTAGATATTTTTATGAGGCAATGTACTGTATGATAAGGATTTTGTAATGTCCCCATTTTTAGCACTACGCTTTCCAGAGACGGTTAGCCCTTTCCTAGATGCCCGTAGACTAGTCAGATGCAGACTTAGGGTTTACAGCTATTTGGAGGCTTCGGTTGTGGATTCAAGGGCTTGCATGTCAGAGTTTTGCAGTTTGGTTTATGGATTCTTTTTGGGTTTTTGAAGAGCTTCAGAGGGATGTGACATGTATTTCATGGAGGTGACATGCATTTGGATCAGGGGTTTGCATGCAGGTTTGGGTAATGGATTCTTTATGGGTTTTTCAGAGAGTTTCACAATGGTATGACATGCATCTGCATCTGACAACCTTTTCTGAACTTACTATTTTTAGTAAGTTTTGACGACTATTCGGTTTGTGCTCAAAATACATTTGGAGTCACTTACTATTTTTAGTAGTATGCTATTTATAGTAAGTGTTATTCTTTGCAGCTCAGTTCAGGGTTTTCTTAAGGGGTTACTATTTATAGCAATGCCCAGTTGCAGTGTTTTCATCTTCAGTTGGTCACATTGTTCCTAGTGGTCTTCAGTTTTGCTCAATTCAGAGCATTTGCCATCCACTTACTATTTATAGCAGTGCTATTTTTAGTAAGTCACCATTGGGAGTTGGTTCCAGGCTTGGTCTTTGGCAGTAGCATATTATTGAGTTTTCAGTTGGAGAGCCTAAGGTTACAATCTAAGTTACCGATTTGTTTTTGGATTCGGGTACGGGTATGAGAATCCGGTATAGGATTCGACAAAAAAAAATTTAGAGTTGGGTATGGAAATACAAAAAACATATAAAAATTAGAAATATATACATATTTGCAATAGTAATTAAGTTCAGAATACACCACCATATTAATAGTCTAATAACATAGCAAAAATACATCACCACTTTCATAGTCACTAAGTCAAATATTAAAATATTAGTGATTACTTGAATGTCATGATATAAAATTATAAATTTAAGTTTAAACATGTCAAACATTTACAATCAGCCATTATTGATCATTGATCAATCTGAATCATATGGGTCATCAAACAAACTAGCATTATTAGATGCTACATTTTGTGTAGAACTACAAATAGCATTCGTGGCACTCGCACAAGCATTGCCACTAGTAGTAGCAGTAGCACTAACACTATCACTCTCATGATTAGTAGCTGCTCCAGTCTCATAATCATCATCAATATCAAGTGCAACTAAGTGACTTGTGGAAGCATCCAAGTCAAGCTGCTCTGGCTCAATATCCCACCTCCTTGTGTCTCCTTCTTTGTAGGAACTTTGCTTGTGTGTAAGGAGGCGCAAGTTTGAATGCACATACACCAAGTCCTCTGCCTTTTTTGAATGCATCCTATTGTGTTTTATTGAGTGGATGAAGGAGTATGTGCTCCAATTCCTCTCAGAAGAAGATGAACTAGCAACCTATTAAGACCAAATTAAATAGTTAAGAGTTACAAAATTTAACTAAACAAAATTATTAATTAATATAAAATTATAAATTAAAATTAAAATTACAAAATATAAAACTTACTTGGGATAAGATTTTTATTGCAATTGGTTGGAGGTGCATGTATTCTTTCCCATGGAAGTACCACCAACTATGAGCATCCACCCTGTACTTGTCTTGAAGAGCATCAAGATTTTGATCAACACTACTGAAGCATGCAAAAGCCATGAACTCAACCCTCACTCGATCACGTCGATCACGATCAGTGAAGAGTCTCCGAAGTGCTGCCTTGTACCCTTGAGCCACTTCAACATCCCTATATGGAGCAACTCTTGATGAAGCAAAAAGAATCTCAGGACTATAATATTTGGGACTCAATGCAAAAGCAAGAAGATGCAATGGAGTGGTCATTTTGTTCCATCTATCAACCTTGATTTCCTGTAGCTCTTTGAAGAAATTTTCATCAGGATCTTCCTCTTTTGCATTGATGATGGTTTTCATCTTCTCAATCATTGAGTCGATACCATCATATACTTCTCCCAAACAAGGTCTATCCATGTCTGTGTAACGGATCATGCTCAGTATAGGCTCAATAAAACTAACTAGGTACTCAACACGATCCCACCAACAATCATCTCAGATCCTTTGCTTGACCCTATTTGCCCTTTCACTGCTAGATTGCCTCCATATGGCCCAATTAGGGTTGATTACCATGGCACAAAGTGCCTCACGAACCTTTATAAGTCATCTCAACACAATTGTGTTGGAGGCAAAACAGGTTTCTGCAACCTGTTTGGAAATCAAAATCAAAATTAAAATGTAATTTAAATTTACAAAATCAAAATTTAAAATTAAAAGAAAACTAAAAATTTAAAAATATTGAGAATTAACTTACCTTCAACAATTCCAATTTTGAGAATTGTCTAAATATTCCTTGTGTCATATGGTGGTTGGTGACAAACATTTGGATGTCTTCGCCCTCAACATACACCTGTTTGATCCACTCAATTTTGGATCCAATTTTTTGTAGCATTAGATTGAGGGAGTGGACAACACAAGGTGTCCAAAAAATGTGTGGATACTTCTCCTCAATCAATAACCCAACAACCCTAATTTTTTTGGCATTGTCGGTTACAACTTGCACAACATTTTGATGGCCCACTTCTTCAATAGCTTGGAAAAGGATGTTAGCAATAAATGGACCATCTTTGAACAACTGTCCCTCACAATCCACTGCTCTCAAAAACATTGCCCCTTTAGGGGACATGACAATAACATTGATCAATGGGCGATTTTTTGCATCTTTCCATCCATCAGAAACGATGGTCACCCCTGTTTTGATCCATGAATCCCTTATGGGCTTCAAAGAGTCTGCTACATGTTTCACCTCTTTCTCCAATAAGGTGCAATGCACCTTCTCAAAACTTGGGCCCTTATACCCCTTTGGAGCCTCATTAATAGATTTCACCATTTTTTGCCAATATGGTGAACGAACAACGTTGAATGCCAATCCATTGGCATAGACACATCTTGCTATGTCTTGATCAACAATCTCTCTTGCCTCATTCTGAAATGAAGCTCCGAACGGTCCCTTAGATCTTTTATTTGATGAGGGCATGGTTTTCTCTTGAGGGATGTTCATAAATGGATGGCTTTCTGTAGGTGGAATATAAGTAGGTGGTGTAGGGGGTTTCATGGATCAAGATCCTTAAATCAAAGGATGGCTTGTTTTAAGACTAACAACCTTTTGCTTTGCTTTTTCTTGCTCATCAATATATTTCAACACTACATCATCTGGAAGGCCTTTGCCATCACCTTTTGGAGATCCCGAACAAGGTTTGATGCCAGTATCAGAGATCCTACACAAGTGGGATTTCACTCGACTGTATGAGCTCGTATATCAAACTTTGCAATGACTACAAATCCAAATAAATACTCCACCACCTAGACATTGTTGAACCATTTCTACATATTTCCAAAGGGGAGAGGTTAGATTTATTTTGAAATGAGATTGGACTGTGGTGTTAGAAGCGGATGCCATTGTAATACCTAAGGTACAACATATTGAAATAATTTTGGTATTGAAATTTGAAACTAAAAAGCTTAAAAGAATGAGAATAATCAACAAAACAATAAAAATAAAACAAAATAGTTCATTGAATGATTTGTTAAAAAAAATGTAAGAAAAAAATAAAAAAAAACTTCAAAGAAACCTACCTCTTTTGAACAAATCTTGCTCTACGATCTTCTTGGCAACGGACAGATACTTGCAAGTGCTTAGGAATAGCACATCAATCAACTTTGAACAACCAATGATCAACCTTCAATTCTAATCAATCTTGTGCAAGCAAGAGAGAAAGTTCAGCAATGGAGGCAAAAAAACTTGTTTTTCATTCACAAATTGTTAAATAAGATTGTTTTTACCTATTTAGTGTGTGCGTTTGGAGGCCAAAATTAGGGTTGCAATGAATATTAAATTATTGATAAGTCAACATTTGGTAAAAAAAATGATTAAAAATTGCTTAAAAACCACTTTATTATGCAGACTGGGAGTTTTGACGTCAAAATACATCGTAGATTCACCTTGGATTCGTTGCGCCATATCCTGGTCGAATCCACAGTCCACTGACGAATCCAGATCGAATCCGCAGTGGTTTTTTTGAATCTTGGTTGAATTTTTAGTGTACCGTACCCGAATCCCAAATCTGAATCGTACCGTATCGTATCTGGGCTCTTATAGGGATGAATAAGTAACTTAGGCTACAATTTAATATTTGTTTATTTGACCACTCAAGTATTTTATAAAGTTGAATTATAAAGTTATATTATAACTTATATCAAGGGGTAAAGTGGTCATTTAAAAAGGACCAAGGGTGCCTAGTTGAACAACTTAAGTTGTTTTAAAGTTAATTAAAAAAATATATTATTTCCTCTTGGAGTGGGACACCTATGCAAAGGAGTGAAATATTTAAAGTTAATATTTTAAAGGACTTCCAAAGTGGACACCAAAAAGCGGAGATGAGACTTTTAAATGTTTTAAAAAATTAAAAAGGTGAAAACGACGTCCATTTCTTAGAGAGAAATTAAAAAACTTTTTGGAGTCCATGTTTTTCCCTAAACTTATAAAATGAAGTTTGGCTCTCATTTTTCATTATGTAGACTTGACAACTTACTGATATGCTACTAGATTTTCTCTGGTTGCTTGGGAAACATTGTGAGCACGAAAACCCTCCATTGTTGGGCTGATTTTGGTGGTGAAATATCCACCTTAGTTAGATATTGGTGCTGGTGCAAAGTTTATTTTGATAGGAGCTTCAAAGATTTATCTACAGGGAAGAAAACATGAAGATTCTTCAATATTTTTAGGAGTTTTGGTGTACTTTGGTGTGGCTTCAGTTTTGGTGTGATTTTAGGAGTTTTTGGAGTGGTTTTTTTATAGTTTCTGGACAATTGCAGTCATGAACTTGAACCTGGTTTTTCATTAACAAATTTTAATCTCTTGAGGATTTCATTCTGGGTATTGCATCTGTAGACATCTAAAAATGACCTAGGCCTGCAAGCTTCATTTTTACCACTTTCGTCCTAGCATAATTATGACACTTAATTATGTCCTTGGTCCACATTCGACTATTGATTAAATAATTCAAATTATTTAATTAATTCATGTCCTTTTATTCTTCATGATTATTAAATAAATAAATTTTATTTATTTATTAAATACGTCGTTAATTGTCTAAGTCTTCCCTTAATTAAATAAATTTCTTAATTTATTTAATTACCCTTCATCATATATTTCTTCCTGATTATTAAATAAATAAGTTTTATTTATTTATTTAATATGTCACTAACTGTCATAATTAAATGAATTGATTAATTTATTTAATTAATTAATCTTATCCGCTAAATTAAATAATTATATTTAATTATTTAATTGTCAAAATTAATATTCCTCTCATTTTAAATAAATGAAATTATTTAAAATGTCATCACTTTCTTAACCCGGATCCATTTTGGTAAATAATCTAAAAAGATTATTTATTGTCTCATTAAAATCATTATTTTGAATTAATTTAATTCAAAATAGTAACTAATCTTCCAAAAATCAAGTAATCGGGCAGATTCTTGATTTTCCAAATTTGATCTTCAGTCCAACTCTTATCTTCTTGATTTTTCGAATCTCACAAATAAGGCATCTTTATCTTCTTGATTGTCGAAAATCTTTATTTTCTAATTAATTTATCTCATTTATTCTCCATCGCCGATTTGATTATCTGAGATATTATCTTGACCGTTCGATTAATGAATTTTCCCTAACCCTAATTAGGGATTCTCAGATTTAATCTGGACCTTTCATTTTAGGTTTTCGTCATGAATTAATCTCACCCGTCCATTCAAAATGTCATTTTCTATAAAATGCCATT
Organism: Sequoia sempervirens; assembly: GCA_007258455.2. Taxonomy (NCBI): domain Eukaryota; kingdom Viridiplantae; phylum Streptophyta; class Pinopsida; order Cupressales; family Cupressaceae; genus Sequoia; species Sequoia sempervirens. The sequence continues at coordinate 17,970,815 of VDFB02000015.1, read as the reverse complement.
TTCCTCTCACTTTTCGATGACACACATACACACAAGTAGACATATTATAGGCGCATTGGATATTTACTCATTGGCACACTTAGATTTCCATAGCAATTGAGGCATTTATTGTCTTTATTTGATCAAATCTTAGCATGTTTAGGCATTGTCAATCATAGTCATTTAGGCATAGGCATTTGGACATTTATGCAAATCCTTCAAAGCTTGGTGTAGGACATAGGCATATATTTGCAGATTGCTTGCACGACGAATCTGAGGGCAAAGTATCATCCAGCAAGTAAGGTGTTACAAAGGTGAGTCATGGAGGCTTCAACAATTATCAGGTATACTTGTTTCATTTACGTTTGCTTCCTTTGTTCTTTGTAATTAATTTGGGTTTTGTCTTTTATATTGATTTGATAACTTTAATCTAAACCTAAAAAGAAATCCTCAGTTACATTGGTGAACCCGACTCCGTTTTTCTTGTTATTTCCGTATGGTTTTTGTATTTTCTGCTGTTTTGCAGGTACAGGTACGGAGCGACGCAACCGCTTTTTAAAAAAAAAATCATGACGCATCTGATGCGTCGCGATGTATTCAAAAACAGAAAAGCCGCAATCGCTCTGTCATGACGCAATTGATCGCGGTAAAGCCTCATTTGAAATATCAAGACGCATTTGATACACAGAGCGACGCAATCGCTCTGTCGTGACGCACTCGACTGGTAAGATTTTTTGTTAGTTTACATTTGGTTTTTTTTTTCTTTTGTAGTTTTTTGTGTTTCTTTTTAACCTGGTTATTTCCTACATGCTGCCTAGCATAAGGTTTTTTGTTACTAATCAAGGTTTGTAGCTTGTTGGCAGTTACTTTTCGTGGGTTGAAGACAAACACTAAAACTACTAACGGATTGTCTTGTAGATTCGATTGTCAAAGGCCAGACATTAAAACAATGTGCTTGCATTTTTAGTAGTGTAACTCACATTTTATTTTTGGTGCAATTAAAATGAACCTCTGTTTTCTATGTTTGAATGTGTTTGTAAAATGATAGGGGAGTATGCTCTCACCTTGTGAAAACTTGGTGATAAAAAACCTAGACTTGTTTTTATCTGTTCTTACTTGACGATTTGGTATATCGGAGTATCCTCTCTCCTTGCGCTTTCGGGCAATCTTGGGTGTAAGAGAAACGGTTACCAACTCTAGAAATTGGGCCTGCCTAGGGATTTCATCACCCCAACACGACTCAAACCGGCAACGAAGCTAAGGCCAAGCTACCCCCAATTGGTATATATATGTAAATCTTAAGGGAAAACCTAAGATTGTGAGTGCGGATGTGTCATACGGACGAAGTTGTACTCCCTTAAACCCTGTTGAGCTTAACCTCTTCAGGTTGGAGTGCCACCTTAATGGTGATTAATCTCTTACCCCATGTATGGCCACTCGAATGGGGGTCCCGAACTAAAAACCTTTGTGTAGAAAGCCAAAAACCTTCTATTTGCTAGCGCAACACCGGTCAGTGTGAAGGCATCCACACTTTCACAGTTTGTAGTAGAGGTGATCAACTCGCCATGGGTTTCATGGGGGTTGAAAGCTTGGTTGGCCTGAGAAGAGAGTGCACTGTAAGGGGGAGCCCATGCAGCCAAGCTTCTGAATTCACATGCTACAAATATGCGGTTGGAGAACCCGCGTGGAATCTAGCGAATACTGTCATGGCCTAACCTAGGATTGTGCTTATCTGATGTGTGTTTGCTTACATTTAAAACACTGTGCTTGTCAAGTGCTTTCTGGACTCATCACATTTACAGCTCCAAACAAAACGCTCAATATCAAACAGATCAAATTTGCCATAAAAAATGACAAAACAAACACTCTTTTTTTTACAAACTGTGTCGCATTTGTCAAACCGCATTTAACTTTCTGAATCAAAATCACTCTGTTAAATCATATTCGAGCTTTCAAATACCGCATATGCATGCATCGTGACGCAACTGATGTCATTGAGTCGCATCTGCTAAACCGAGTCGCATTTGTTTGATTCTGAGTCTCATTTGCTCAACCTGAGCCGCATTCGCAAAACCGCGACGCAATTGAAACCTCAAACGATGCATTTGCCTGTCACAATTTAAAACTTCACACAAACTCAAATATGAAGTCTTCATCTTGTCAATCATTTGTCAATAACTGTTTCCAAGGAGACTCTGTCTGAAACCAAGCTTGAAATTGCTCAAAGTCTTGACCATTAGTTTGCATTCATCACCATAGGTTTCATCCTTCATTATTTTTTAGTTGCATACATTCGGCATTAGGTTGTCCCTAGGTTCACATTTTGCATCCTTAGGATTAGGTAAATCTCAGCACAATTTGCAACATCATTGCTTTCAAAACTAGGCTCTTTTGGACTAAGTTATCAAACCCCTTTTTTAGTCATTGTCCTCTTTTGTGGGATTTTCCAACTCAAAAGTCTAGTTAGGAAAATTCACTAGTCATTTCGACCTTGTCACCTTGTCATTTTCAACAAAGTCCTCTAGTAACCAAAATCGAAAACAAAGTTTGAGCTTAGAAGTGCTTAGGTACCCTTGTCTTAAATTGCATTTTAAGTCTTCACATTGCATATCCTATTCACAAAAATCCAAAAACATTAGTCATCCTAGTCGTCATTTGGAATTTAGACCTTGCATAGCGTCATCACTACATTTAGTTGTCATTCCTTTTCATTTGAGCAATCTCATTTATGGTGGAAACTAGACTTCAAAAACAACAAAGACAAATGGAAAACTTTTGGCAAGACCCCACGTCCACTGTCAACAATCCAACGTATGACCCAAACTGGACCTTTGACGATCCATTTGGCAATACAAACAATCAATCTAACGACGACACCACCCTCATCAAACAGTCCATTTGAACCATTCTTGCGTAAAGATGAGTACGGTCAAATACTCGAGGAAAACTTAGAGGTAGCAGCACAAGACCCAGAGGCCTCTCAATTTGTTGAAACAATGGTCCTTTATGACAGAGACAGATACTTGGCCATACTCTTGAGTCAAGGAGCCAAATTACCCCAAGGATTCGACATTACCACGATACAATCAACACCTCCAGACCCTAATGACAACAACATGCATAACATGTCACATAGTGGTCAACCTCCAACACTACGAGTAATACCTTCTTTGACACCACAACGACAGTGCATGCTACCTCCAACATCCCAAACACCTCCAACATAATAAATACTACATCTATTGGAGGATCACAATCATCCACAATGCCCACAACATCCATGACACTATCCCAATCGGCTGGAACCACTCTTGGCTCCTCAGCAATATGGGCGAGTTACTCCAATCCTCTCTTTACCACTACGATAAATGCCATGGGGGCATCATCAAGTCACAACAACCCCCCCTTGACAGCTACATCTACTACCATGAGTACACCTTCGACATATCGCTCAGTGGTATTTCACAAAATCCTTTGGGAGGGGGCAAGGGACGCATTTTTATCCAAGGACAACAACAAAACGTTAACACGACAACACAGTCACATGTCATTGCCTCCCAAGGTACAAATACAAACATTCCCCTTGTGCAAACCCAACAATTTGCACAAGGTGGCCAAGTAATGCAACCCATGGCATCATTAACACATTATAACATTCATGGTCATCACATTCCCCAAATAACGACACACATGGCTGGGGGACAAATCCCAACCTACTCATCTAACGTTCATACTCACCAACATGCACCCAATCATAACTTTCAATATCAACAACACGTCAATCCTCACACGTCATACATATCACAACAATCCATATCGCCACAATACACCAGTATTCACGCACAACAAATAGGAACCTATGGTGTAGCAAGCAATCCAACGTACGAAAACACAAATGATCCTGTTATGGATGCCCTCCAAACAAGACTAATGGGTTTAGAAAAAACTATTCAAAACATATACATTTCAGGCAAGAAATCAGAAATATCATATGACCTAAATGTATACCCATTCGACATGAGCTTATACATGCCTCCATTTCCTCCGGGATATGTGTCACCCAACTTCACAAAATACAGAGGCAAGACAAACCCCATTGAACATGTTCGCGAATTTGCAACCAATTGTATGGACATCGCCTATGAAAAAACATACTTGATGAGACTTTTTTCTAAAAGTCTGGTGGGTCCTGCCCTTGAATGGTTTTCCACACAAAAGGATATCCAGACATGGGATGAGCTTAAACGAAAATTCATAAAAAATTACGCGTACAACATCGACATAGATACTTCTATCACTAGCTTGTGCACTCTCACACAAGATGATGCTGGTGAGACGTTTATCCCATTCTTTCAAAAATGGAGAAGCCTTGCTAGTCAATGTCACATTGACATACCCGAAAGGGAGAAATTCGACATGTTTTTCCAAACACTTCTGGGGCCCTTAAAATATGCATTGCAAGTACATTGTTGCACAAACTTTGTAGACTTAGTCAAAAAAGGGGTCTAGATTGAGAAAGCCCTTATCGCAAAGGGAGAACTAAGATATGGTACCAAAAACACAAATGCCAATCCAACCACTGACAAGAATAAATACTGGGTCAAAAATAATCACATTACAAATGACAGTGTTGTTGATGCCAAGACTACAAACACTGTGGGTCCTGTACTGGCCCTAAAGGGGGTCCAACAACAACACAAACCAGCAATGACATCGACACCCCCTACTAATGTCCCTTCAAACAATCAGAACAACCAAAATAACCAGGGACAATACCGTCAGATGAGACAATTTCCTAAGGGTCACACATACACCTCTTTAGGCGAACCCATTGAAGAAGTCCTGAAGAAATGTCTCCAGAATGGGGTCATTACACTCCAAGAACCAAAACCGTATGACCCAGGACAATTCAAACCAACATGGTGGAATGACAATGCATTGTGCAAATACCATCGAGCAAAAGGACATACAACCTCTAACTGTTGACAATTGAAAAACCTAATACAAGATCTTATCGAAAGTCGCATCATTGAAGTAGGTGGATCTCAATTTTCCTCCAATTCAGATCATACTATCCATAAGAATCCACTGCAGAACCATGGTTCTCATAAGGCTTCCACGTTAGGTCCACAGATGAACAATAATCAAGCTAACTTCGCCCAAGCCAAGTACGACTATTCTAGTGGACCTATTATAAACAATGTCCGAACTGACAATGAATACATCAATACCATTACTGTCAAGAGAGCACCCCAATGTAACACTACTAATCATAGTGGAAAGGTTACCATAGCTGGTCCGCCTCCCGCTAGACAACCCAAAATAACCATACCTGGCCCATCTGCTAAACAACCAAAACCTGTCCCGACCACAAAGCAATGGAAACCCAAAAGTCAATTCAACCTCATCGACCAACTAGGAAAGACTCCCGCACAAATCTCTATACTTGAGCTGCTTCATATATCTCCCGCACACAAAGATATCCTAGATAAAACCCTGCTCGAGTCGTCAGTTCCAAAGGACATCGATGTCAATCAATTTGAAACCATGGTGGGATATCTCACTATGCCTCACCACCTCACCTTCTCAGATCAAGATTACTCATCACCTAAAACCAACCACAATGATGCATTGCACATAGAAACTTTTGTCCACAAGCACAAAGTTAGACGGGTTTTAGTAGATGGCGGAGCAGGATTGAAAATATGCTCCCTCAAACTGGTTAAGGCTCTAGGGTTCTCTGATGCATGCGTAGACACAACAAAGAGTATAGTGATCAAAGCATATGATGATGAGGAACGCTGTTCACGAGGCGTTATCTCTCTCCCTATCAGAGTGGGACCAGTCATTGTGGACACAACCTGCCAGGTCCTGGATTTGGAGCTACCATATAACATCTTGCTCGACCGTCCATTGATTCATGCCTTAAAAGCCGTTCTGTCCACATATCACCAATGCCTAAAGTTTCCATTTGACGGCACGAAAATAACCATATACGGAGACCCCGACCCCTTCCAATATTGTACCAACCTAAGGGGTATTTCTGAAAACTGAGTGCCTATTAATTGGGAAACACCTAGCTCCTCATCCAAATACATTGATCCATCTACACTCACATCATTTTCCGCATCCGCTCCATCCACGTATTTCACCACACCACCGCCTCTTTCAAACCCTAAGACTGAATCCACTATCAAAATCTAGGACCTCGGTTGTGGAGGGTTCAAACTAAATACAACATACAACATAACAACAATACCCAAGTCTCCAAAGATGTATGGTCGGCCATGTTTCAGAATGGAACCCAGGGAAACTTTCAAAGTTCCACCAAAAATAGTTTTTATCAAGTGGGGAGACATGAGTAATGGAGACCTTGCTGACATTACAGGATGGATCTATAAGGATACTGTCGCACTACCCCCATTTCCAGTTCAAAAGTATGGCAAGGGTTATGACATAATGAAGGCTAAAGGCTACGATGGTACTAGTGGCCTAGGAAGAAATAAACTGGCCGAAAGGAACCCATAGAAACTTTTCAAATTTTGAAGTATCTTGGATTAGGGTTTGGATCACCCGACAATGACGATCGATGTATCATTGGACTTTCTAGTGAGCAAGTACATGCTTCGAAAAGTGTCGAGACCACTAAGGAAACCCTCACCGAAACTGACTCCCAAGAGTGGGAATTTGGCTCAGAATGATCCCTCAGTGACTATTGTCTTGATGATTTGTTTGTCGAACCAGGGGAACTGAGCTCTGAACAATGGTTTTGGAAAACATTCAAAATTGAACAGGCACCAAATAGTCAAAGTCCCATTACCACTTCCCATGACGTACAACACCCATCATTTGAACCCCTTCAGTCCAATCCATTTGAAGTATCATACGACATTGACAATCAGGGCTCTAAAACCTTCACCCCTTATTTTGACAACGAATATGACACTAGTGAAGGAGAATATTGGATAGAGTCCGATGTAGAATTGGATGATGATAATCTCATCTACAACATCACTGAATCCATCTGCATGCTGTCCGCATCCTCACCTCAATTCACCAACATTGACAATGGCATTTCCTTAGTTTACCCTGAGCTAGTCGATTGGGACCAACAAGGACTGCTAGCCCTGGACACATTTCAAAATGATGAGGCAATTGTTGAATTTATGGGATTACGAGAAGGCATACCCAATGGGGACCACAAATTAGGATTCGCCATTGATTTAGACTGCACGACATACTTCGGCGAGACTACTCCGTCCTCTAGTCGCAAAAGTAAAAATAAAAATAAAATAAAAAATGAAACGTCTCTAGGTGAAAACCGAAAGACACCTTTTAACGATAAAATAGTAAAAATAAAGGACGTATCTGCGGGTGAAAACCTCTCTGAGGCGCCCAAAGATGGAGGGCTGGACTTTCTCCCCATGCAACAGGAGAAATTGACTATGCTTATCGAAGACACAATAGAGGATAACATATCAACTGCAGAAGATCCCGAGATGGTCCTCTTTGCTGCATCATTAACTGAAGACGAGAGATTAGAATTTCATAAATTCTTTGCAGAACAAAAAATCAACTTCGCATGGTCCTATGCTGACATGCCAGGATTGGACCCAGAACTGGTTCTGCACCATCTCCCGCTATTACCTAATGCTAAATCAGTCAAGCAGCAGTTGCGCAAAATGCACCCTCAAGTTGCTTTATTGGTCAAGGCCGAGTTAAAGAAATTACAAGACGTTGGATTCATACGATCTATTGACTACGCTGAATGGATTTCTAACCTGGTGCGGGTAACAAAGCCAAATGGGCTGATCCGCATATGTACAAAATTTCAAGACCTAAATAAAGCATGCCCAAAGGATGACTTTCCTTTGCCAAACATTGACATCATAGTTGACCTCACAATAGGATATGAGATGCTATCCCTCATGGATGGTTTCTCCGGCTATAATCAGATTCACATTGCTCCTGAAGACCAGCACAAAATGACATTTACTTGCCCATGTGGTACATATTGTTGGAATGTCATGCCATTTGGTCTCAAAAATGCAGGTGCCACATACCAAAGGGCTATGACCACAATCTTCCATGAAATGATGCACAAAATAATGGAAGATTATGTAGATGATCTATTGGCCAAATAAGTAACCAGGAAAGATCATCTGAAGGTGCTCGACACAATTTTCAAGAGACTTGAAGAGTACAAAGTCTGGCTAAATCCTACGAAGTGTGTTTTCGGGGTCACATCAAGTAAACTCTTGGGATACATAGTTTCCCAAAGAGGCATAGAGGTTGATCCAGCAAAATTCAAAGCCATCATAGACATGCCTCCACCCAGAGGAATCAGTGAACTCAGAACTCTACAAGGCAGGGTACAATCTATTCGGCGTTTCATAGCCCAATTGGCAGATAAGTGTCACCCATTCCAGTATCTATTGCGCAAGGGTATCCCTTTTGTATGGACAGATAAATGTCAAGAAGCCTTTCAACAAATCAAAGATTACCTACTGTCAACACCAGTCCTCATGCCTCCCATTCATGGAAAGCCATTGATCCTATACATCTCGACTACTAGTTCAGCACTGGGGGCATTACTGACACAAAATGATTATGAAGGAAAAGAAAGAGCCATCTATTACATCAGCCGCACACTGATAGGGTATGAGTTGAACTACACAAACATTGAACGTGCATGCCTTGCTATTGTCTTTGTATCCCAAAAACTAAGACACTATATGCTCAGTCACCAGACACAACTAGTCACCAAGATTGACCCATTGAAATATCTCTTAAGTCAGGTGGCATTAATAGGCCAGTTGGCAAAATGGGTCATGATACTAATCGAGTATGACATACAATATGTTGAGCGTAAGGCAACAAAAGGATAGGTAATAGCAGATCAACTGGAGGATGCACCAATTCAAGTCACTCATCCACTAGTAACTGATTTTCCCGATGAGTCCATTTTTCATGCAGAACCGGCGGTACCATGGAAGCTATATTTTGATGGGTCTCATACTGATCATGGCTCAGGCGCCAGAATCTTGTTTATCACACCATAGGGGGATTCAATTCCTAAGTCATTCCAGATCGCTTTCTCTTGTACAAATAACATTGTTGAATATGAAGCACTAGTCACAGGTCTCAAGATGACAATTAAATGGAAAATTCAGACGTTGCTTGTATTCGGGGATTCCCAGCTCGTTATCAACCAAGTGAATGATGACTATGAAACAAAGGATGAGAAGTTGCTTCCCTACAAGAGGATGGTGGATAGTTTCCTGACATACTTCCAATTGATTTCTTTTGAACAAATCCCCAGGACACAGAATAAGGCAGCTGATGCAATGGCTACTATTGGTTCTCTCTTGGACATCCCTCAAAATGTGTCACAATTTGAGTTCTTAATAGAACAACTTTTGATGCCGGCATATGATATCCCAGAATCAGAAATGGTTTGCGAACTTGTTGGTCCCAACTCTCCCTGGTATCAGGATGTTTATGACTACCTAAAATCTCAAACCCTTCCACCGAACTTGTCCAATAACCAAAGGAAGCCGTTCATCCAAAAATATGCAAGGTATGCCATCATCAGTGACACCCTTTACCACTGTATTTTTGACGACACCCTCCTTAGATGTCTCGACACCAACGAAGCATGTACGACCTTACGTGAGGTGCACGACGGTATATGTGGATCTCATTCGAGTGGTCCTACTCTAGCTAAGAAAGTAATGAGACTTGGGTATTATTGGCCTACCATTGAAAAGGATGCAATTGAAAATGTCAGGACTTGTCGCAAATGTCAGATTCACAGTGTTTTGATCCATGCTCCAGCACAGGAACTTCGACCAATCACTTCTCCTTGGCCCTTCGCTCAATGGGGACTCGACCTCGTGGGTAAAATTCATCCAACCTCATCCAACAGCCACAAATTCATTATCACTGCCACATAGTATTTTACGAAGTGGATTGAAGCCATCCCATTGACATATATTACCAGCAAACAAATATCCAAGTTCATCCTTAACTACATCATTTGCCGGTATGGCCTTCTGCAATCCATCATCACTGAAAACAGACATCCATTTAAAAACCAAGACGTTCGGGAGTTATGTGAGCGATTTCACATTCAACACCATTTTTCATCTCCATACTACCCACAAGGAAACGGTCAAGCTGAGGCATCAAATAAAACCATTGTCAAAATCCTCAAAAAGACTGTCAACGACACTGGCCGTGACTGGCACATACAACTCAACCTTGCTCTGTGGGATTACCGAACTAGCATTCATACGCCTACAGGAGCCACTCCATTTGCCCTAGTCTTTGGCGCTGAGGCCATCTTTCCCATTGATGTTGAAATTCCTTCATTACGAGTCTCCTTGAAGGGTTTAACTAATGAAGAGGAGTATCGACAATCACGCTTGCACGAGCTGGAAATGCTGGAAGAAAGAAGGAAAAATTCACTGAACCATCTCCAAGCATATTAGAACCATCTTTGTCGCAGCTACAATAAAAAGGTTATGGTCAGAAAGTTTGACATTGGCGACCTAGTTCTCATGCAGAACCCCAAGAACCAAGCTGACAGAGAAAAGCTGGGAAAGTTTGAACCAAACTGGTTGGGTCCCTACATTATCATATCTTCTTTTGGTTCTGGAGCTTATCAGCTGGCCACACCAGATGGAGAACAATTGACAGATCCCATCAACAGTTTACATCTCCGAAGGTTCTACGCATAGCATCAGAGGATTGAGTTGAAAACCGTAAAATACAAAAAAATGGAAAAATGGTAAAAAATTGTTGCCTTGATGAAAACCTGGCAAACAGGCGTCTTGGTGACACCAAAAAAAATGAAAAAGGACAGAAAAAATAGTAAAAAGAAAAATTTCGTCCAATAGTGAAAACCTGGCAAATAGGTGCCATGCGTAATCAATCATTGCTTTGCCATCTACTGTCACTTTCTCTGCCTTGGCCTAGGATGAAAGGTATTTCCACCATTATCATGCATATCGCCACCATACCATCCTACCCGTCATGGTTAATAAACGATTGACATCAAGTCCTGACGATTGTCCATCTAGTAAACCAGCAGCATCCCGTCCATGTTCCTAGAAAAAAACAATGGCTAAGTCTTGGACCTGACTGGGGGCAAAATTTTTTATCATGAAACTGCAGTGGATGTCGCACATGATCTGGCAATTGGAAAAAACTCCTAAAAAAAGACAAAAACATCATAAAAGGTTCTGAAAAAAGACAAAAACATCATAAAAAGTCCTAAAAAAGACAAAAACATCGTAAAAAATCCTGAAAAAACACAAAAACATCACAAAAATTCTTGAAAAAAGACAAAAACATCATAAAATGTCCTGAAGAAAGACCTAAAAATCATAAAACGTCTTGAAGAAAACCACAAACAAAACATCAGACTGCTCGAAGAACGCAAACACAGTGTCATCTCTTGTCAAAGTCAGTCATGTCAATTAGTCTTTGTCATTTGTCCGAACTACGTTGTCTCTGCGCATTTACTACGTAGGCAAGACTCACATTTGAGTCCCCGAGACATTAGGTCAGTCCATTTAGGTTTGTCAGAATAAAATCATGATTCAAACTTCTATCCTTTGGACAAAGTCATTGGTCGTGTCGAACTACAAGGTCTCTGAGTATATAACGTAGGCAAGGCCATCTATCGATGAGCCCCCGAGGCCGCACTAGGTCAATCCATTAGGCTTCATGGCACTACACTAGCACACACGTCAAAAGTCTTCAGGTCACGACAAATCATTTTCCAGATGGGAAAACTCCTAAAAAAAAGTAAAACATTCATTTATTTAGCATGACAATCTCATCAACACGTCACTCATATCATCATGACAATATCGACATATAGTCAACCCAGGTCAAACTCAGCCAAACTTCAGTCAAACTAGGTCAAAACAACTCAAACCATCATACCCCATCAAACTGTCAAATCTCGGTTAACCTCCAGATGTATCATTCTGAAAGATAACCTGTCATTCATGCCTTAGGATGTGTCCTTCCTAGGCATCGTCACTGTCATTCGACATCTAAGGATCACTCATCTCAACATCAGTATTTTTTAGATGTGTCCTTCTGAATAACCAACTGTGTCATTTATGCCTCAGGATGTGTCTTTCCTAGGCATCGTCATCATCACCGTCACATGGCATTTGGAGATCAATTCTCTTGGAATTCATATTATTCAGGATGTGTCCTTCCTGAATTTGGAAAATTTGGACATTTGTCGTTTGAGCAACATCAAAGCTTTGACACTTTGACATCTCATCATTATCAAACCTGACATCTTCACATCAGAACGATGGATATCCAGACGCACTTGGAAAACACTTGACAATTGTCTTTTAGTTTTTATCATGATATTAGTTTTTCAACGAGATCCGACTAAGCAGGATTTAGAGAAGCAGTGACGTATCATGACGATTGACATGCCTGACTACTAGATTCTCAGCGAGGTCCTGATTTTGGGATTTAGAAAAACAATGACATATCATGGTAAGGGCTCTATTTTTGTATTTTGACAATCATGCCGCTAGTTTCTCAAGGATGTCCTGGAAACAGGATTTAGAGAAGCAACGACGTTTCATGATTTGTCCTTGTCTTTGTCTGCTTGAGGTTGATTATGACGAAAAGGCTGGGGCAATCACGCTCTTACTATGAGTCATGATCATCCTCGTCTACGACTGCTTGTCTTACGTGATGGTACGACCTTGCACACCTTGATCTATGTCATATCATGGTGTTTGTTGGCCATTACAACAGTCTGCCCAATGATGATTAAGAGCAATAAATACTAATGTCCTATTGTAAAGCTTTGAAGGATTTGGTCTAGGAATTAACATGCATTTTCTTCGGTCTGGTCATCTCCTCTTCTTCGGTCTGGTCATCTTCTCTCATCAGTCTCGTCATCTTCTCTCGTCCATCTCACGATGATATCCTATGACATCCAAAAGCATAAGTGCATACATGATCATATAAACATTGCATTAGGTCCATACATACATCATCCACAACATTAAATCATATACATAATCACAAACATTGCATTAACATTGTCATCAACATTGCATCTTTTACTAAATAATTTATGCACATCATTATCATTATCATCTCACATAAGTAAGCATTGCATCATCATGGCGTCAAAATTATAAATAAGCATCATAGGACATACATGCTACATCATAAATCAACATCATATATCATACATATTATAATACATTAAATCAAAGAGCATCACATAACACATGTAGGCTACATCAAAACTGCATCATCATATAGTATCATCTCAAAAATGTACAATGTCACAGAATAAAGTTAGGGGATATCCCAAAAATGGAGCTCACAAGCTCAATAATCTATACATAGTGTGTCATAATAACAAAATGCCCCTAGGGTAGACTCTCATCATCCCCTCGTGGTGAAGAATGTGGTGACTACAACTCTGAAACTGGGACTGAACCGATAGGCGGACCTGTCGCAACCTCTAACTGTGCCACTAATGGAATTGAGAAGGAAGGCATCATCTCTATGGCAACAGATACCTATGATGTCACTACGGCCTGACTCTGAGAAGTAGATGGATCAACCACTGGCGGCTGTCCCTGTACTGATCTCTACACTGAACCAGTCGACCCATGGCTGTGACTCGAATGGTGACTTTGGGTGTGCCGGCGTGAGTGATGTGACCTGTGCACTAATGTATGCCCTGTTGAGGTAGATCCTCTGATGCTGGTGTGACTCCTATTGCCATTGGCACTGCCTGATCTGTGGCCACTGCCTATCCTCAACTGTGACCGAGACAAAGTAGGATCCCGTCGCTCCGGTGGCACTGCCTGCTTATACAATGTCCTATACTGCCCCAATCTCATGCTCACTCTGGAAAAATCACGAGCCATGTCCCCTACGGGCCCTATGCATAATGCTACAAACTATGTGCACCACTGAGTTGAGTCCTATTGGCGGATCACTGCCTGATCTCGCTCTACCTGAGCCACCTCTAGCTCTGCCTGCAGTGCTCTGACCTGTGCCATGCTCTCATCTAATCTCTGCTATAAATCAGCTACCCTCTGGTCAGTCATGGCATCATGGGGCAACGTTGAACTAGAGGGTATCTCCTCCTCTCCCTCCACCATCCGCCATCTAAGGAGTCTCTCGGCCTCATCCATGGCATCGTCCTCGTCATCATCGTCCTCTACCACATCCCACCCCCACCTCCACCTCCTGTCCCCCCACCCCCACCTCCACCCCCTCCTCCTGCCTCTCCACCTCCACCACGTCCTCCACCACATCCTCTGCCACCTCCTCCTCCCGTCTCTCCTCACCCTCTCCCTCCTGTCGGGGCTGCTCCTCTCTCTCCCCCTCCTCGCCAACCTCGGGGATAGCGTCTAATGCTACCCTTGCCACATGTGGGCACACCCTCCGGGCCTGTCTCTGCCCATCCCACCGTCGCCTCCGGCCATCTCTGCCATCATCCCCACCTTTCCTGGCCCGCGACACACGAGGTATAACTGATCGTCTGTCCACCGGTGCTGGCCCATCCGGATCCGTCAATGGCACTGGCCTGTGTCTGCCACCATAAGTTGTAATCGGCTGTCGTCTCGGGATCGAGTACTCCTCCCCTCCATCCCCATGCTTGGGCTCCTAGCTCGTTAATCTGCTGCTCTACGAAGGCCACTAGAATGGCTGGTCCCCAAGCATACTCTCTGGAAGACTGGGCGTACTCGGCTATCCCTGCAGGTACACCCTGCTGCTCTCTGAACTGCCTTAGGACACGCTGTGGTAAATACATCTCAATGATCAATGAAGTCTGCACTGTCCTGCCAATCAAATATCTATACTTCCTGCACAGACTCAAGTGGTCTACCTCATCATCCCACTGTCCGCAGTCTCGATACAACCTCCAGATAAAGGACACCATCGTGTCAATCTGATGCCACCACCAACCTGTCTCTCCCATCTGGGTCTGCTATAAGGCACCGGCGTAGTAATAAGCATAGGGCATACCGTCGGCCAACTGTGGTATGTCAATCGGTGGATGAAATATGGATATGTGCTCCCAGGCCCATATCATCATCAACGTAGTCCCACACGAGATACTCTCTCCTCTCCTATAGGAAATATCATGCAATTGATGGTAGAGTGTCCCCAGTAAGCAAGGACCCCAAGCATAAACGGTCTTGTCTCATCTCATGCCAACCAGGATGTCTCCCCAGCCAATAGGAAATCCGTGTCCCCGACGATCGGGAATCAAGATCCCCCTAATCAGAGTCGCAAGGAATGCATCAAAGCGACTATAGTGATCTGCCATGAACTTCCATATGATCTCATAACCCTGGATGCCCAGTCCTGCACCCTGATCTCGGTAGTACGCTCGGAAGGTCTGCTCGCCATGACGAGGGTTGTAGACGAGCCGCTCCCCTCAGATCGACACTCCCAGAATCTGGTAGACGTCCTCCAGAGTAATGGTAGCCTCACCTGTCGGCAGGTGGAATGAGCAAGTCTCTGAATGCCAATGCTCACATAGCACAGTCAGTAATCCCTTGTTCGCCCGAATGGCAGGCATGTAGGCAACGTAAAACAACCCTAGTCGCATCAATCGACGCTGCTTCTGTGGGCTCAACTGGTTGGCAAATCGAAATGTGGTCGGTCTGCTCTCTCATGTGTAGATAGGGGCAAGCTACCTCTGCAAATAGGTGAACAATATATCAATACTTTCTAGACAACTATCAACATCATCAAAAGCATTAATGGTTTCACAAGTATCACAATTGGTCTCAGTAAAAAAAATAAATAAATTCAAATGCGTCGCATTATAGCAGTTGCGTCGCAAATATTCAAATGCGTCTCTAAAATCCTCAAATGCGTCGAAACATGATAGTTGCATCGCTCGGTTGCCCAAATGCGTCTCATTATGGCAATTGCGTCACAAATTTTGGCAATTGCGATACAGGATGGCAATTGTGTCGCTAAAATGTGCAATTGCGGCACATAATGACAATTGCGGCATTTCAACACTCATATGTGATTTGGTTAGGCGAATGCGTCATAGTTTTTATCAAATGCGTCGCAACGCCTCGCCCATCCTACGATTAACTAGTCATTCGCGTCACGACACATTATATGCATCGAACGCGCAGACGATTGCGGCTTACATGAACGCAGTTGCGTCGCAGCGCAGTTGTTGGTTGCCCTAGAAACCTAAAATTGGCAGGCAAAACAAAAAAAATACAAAGCAGGACAAGGGTACATACCACTGGCTCTGAGCCTTCTGGCTGTCTGAATGTCCATACGATCTCGCCGCAGTGCTCTGTCACTAGAATCACTATCCTCATTGCGCTCCTTTTCGCTCTGGGCTCTCGAAGTTTGCAAAGTAAATAGTAGAAATGAATTGACTTTTACCCCTTTGTCAACCTATTTATAAAGTCAAAATGACATTTCTCAAATGAGGTTATTACTGGAGGCTCATTTGACCAACTTTGACTTCCTCGTTACCTGCTTTAAACATTTCAGAATTCAAAACCGACTGCGCCATTGTTTTTCTGGTCATCGAATTGATTTATCAGGACCCTTTACAAATTTTTGTGTCGCCGACCCAAAATTTGAAAAATTTCCTGAGGGGGCAATGATACTCTGTACCTTTACTAGGGCATATTTTTGACTTATTTTCTTTGTCATAATGTGACATGCTACATTATGACAAAGAGGGGCAAAATGTAGACACCTAAAAATGACCTAGGCCTGCAAGCTTCATTTTTACCACTTTCGTCCTAGCATAATTATGACACTTAATTATGTCCTTGGTCCACATTCGACTATTGATTAAATAATTCATAATTATTTAATTAATTCATGTCCTTTTATTCTTCATGATTATTAAATAAATAAATTTTATTTATTTATTAAATACGTCATTAATTGTCTAAGTCTTCCCTTAATTAAATAAATTTCTTAATTTATTTAATTACCCTTCATCATATATTTCTTCCTGATTATTAAATAAATAAATTTTATTTATTTATTTAATATGTCACTAACTGTCATAATTAAATGAATTGATTAATTACTTTAATTAATTAATCTTGTCTTAAATTAAATAATTATATTTAATTATTTAATTGTCAAAATTAATATTCCTCTCATTTTAAATAAATGAAATTATTTAAAATGTCATCACTTTCTTAACTGACAGTCCATTTTGGTAAATAATCTGAAAAAGATTATTTATTGTCTCTAAAATCATTATTTTGAATTAATTTAATTCAAAATAGTAACTAATCTTCCAAAAATCAAGTAATCGGGCAGATTCTTGATTTTCCAAATTTGATCTTCAGTCCAACTCTTATCTTCTTGATTTTTCGAATCTCTAAAAAAGGCAGTCTTTATCTTCTTGATTGTCGAAAATCTTTATTTTCTAATTAATTTATCTCATTTATTCTCCACCACCGATTTGATTATCTGAGATATTATCTTGACCATTCGATTAATGAATTTTCCCTAACCCTAATTAGGGATTCTCATATTTAATCTGGACTTTTCATTTTAGGTTTTCGTCATGAATTAATCTCACCCGTCCATTCAAAATGTCATTTTCTATAAAATGCCATTTTCCTCTCACTTTTCAATAACACACATACACACAAGTAGACATATTATAGGCGCATTGCATATTTACTCATTGGCACACTTAGATTTCCATAGCAATTGAGGCATTTATTGTCTTTATTTGATCAAATCTTAGCATGTTTAGGCATTGTCAATCATAGTCATTTAGGCATAGGCATTTGGACATTTATGCAAATCCTTCAAAGCTTGGTGTAGGACATAGGCATATATTTGCAGATTGCTTGCATGACGAATCTGAGGGCAAAGTATCATCCAGCAAGTAAGAAGGTGTTACAAAGGTGAGTCATGGAGGCTTCAACAATTATCAGGTATACTTGTTTCATTTACGTTTGCTTCCTTTGTTCTTTGTAATTAATTTGGGTTTTGTCTTTTATATTGATTTGATAACTTTAATCTAAACCTAAAAAGAAATCCTCAGTTACAACATCATTGGAATCCTTAGCTCAAGGTGCCCCTTTTTGAGTATTCACTTGCAGTGTTTGGTGAATATTTGAATTTTCTAAAGTAGGACGAACCTTTCTCCAAGCATGCCTTCTTGCTGCTAATACACCAGTTTATTACCAGCATATGTTGTGTTTGAATGCCGTACTTTGGGCATTGAAAAAGGAGGTCTAAGGAATTGGAGAATAAAGTGATTTGAAGGCTTACGTTGGGTGTTGTTCGGTGCTCATTCTGGAGTCTCATTGTTGCTGTAACAAGAGTTACCAAGTCTGATATACATGTGTAAAGTTATGATTTTATAACAGAAAAAAATAATGTTATTTGATGCTCATTGAAGTTTCAAATGAAAGGCAATGTTATCTAGTATTTCTTGCTATTGCAATCATTTCCTTTATATTATATGCATCTAAAATACATTGCAATCACACTTGGCATTGAAAAAACAAACTCAAACACATTATTCAAACAAGTACAAACAACAAAGAAAAAATTGGTGATTTAAAATAAAAATAAAAATAGGGGTGTATACCACAGTGGTATCAGAGCCAAATTCTTCCTGCCAACCTATGGTGTTAGTAGTTGCATAACATATTACAGCAGTGGGACCTCTACCTTTTGAAATATGTATACATCAATTTTTTATGATTATATCTTGACTAGGCATAGAGAATATCAGTTACTTCCTAAGGAAATTCGAGATGCTCTCATGTTCAATCAATTCTTGTCCTGGGATGAACCAATAGAAGAAGACGAAGAAGTTGTGTGGAGAAAAGGAAAAAAAGAAGAAGAGAGGAAGGATGAATTGCTACAGGATGATTTGTAGCTTACAAATGTTCCTAAAAGGCTTGAACAACAACATTGCATGGGTTAAGAAATAGAGGAAAACAATGAGGACAACAACATGGGTTCATTTCAACAGAATGATGTGTTGGAGAGTGAAGATCCAAAAGGAGGATTACTTGCCCCTTCTTCAAGTTAGGAATATCCACACAGAGAAATTATGACAAGTGATCAAGGAAACATTTTTGGTACAGCTATGACTATTCATGATGAGATCATAAATATACCTGTTGATGTGTGTTTTGTGACCTACACCGAACAACACAATAAAGTGTCCAACGACTACTCTATTCTCTCTTGATCAAAGTATTCCAAATGATAAGATTGCAAGAAAGTTCATATGTTCAACTCCAAGGTTCCTTTATGCAATGGAGTAGTTTTAGTTGGTTCGTTGTGATTTGTTGGTATCACGAGGGGACTTACACAAATTTTCGACAGTTGACAGCAGACTAAGTGAAAGGGGATTTTACGTGACTCAGAAGGTCTGTCAATGTAGCACAAGTTTCCTAATACTAACCAGAAAACTGTGGAATTGAATGGTTGCAGGGATTAGAAAATTTATGTCCTAACCTAAGAGCAGGATGCGAGGATCAACTTCAACAAACTTGAACCGGACTTCTCTTTTCCTCGCTTTGGACAGCTTCTATGGAGTTGCTGCAATCTTCAAGGGAGTGGCTGAGGATATTCGGATTATAATTCAACATGTAAATACCATCACAACAACGCTTACAAACATGCCAATAATAATTGAAGTTAAGTCTGAAATGTTCTAGTTGACCACGCAAGGCAAACTTACCATCAGTAAGCTTGCTAGTGGTATGGATGTAAACGAAGCTCGCTTAGATTAAACACTGCATTCCACAAAAATCTAAAGGCATGAAAATGAAATTTACTCTACTATGAGTTCTACTTTAGAATTCTAAGTGATTCAGAAGGACGAAAAAGCCTTGCTAGCTACTCACAACAAAATTTGAAATCATCATCAATGAAGACTCTTTTTATTATGAGAGTGTTCATAACAACCTTTTACAAAGCATTTAATGAGAAAGCTTTCCTTCCTCTTCAATCTATGCTAAGCTATCTCAACTACTCTCTCTGCTATTCTATCTCTACTTCTAATGTCTAATCTCTAATGAATTACAAATGAGGGGGGATGCCCCTTTTATAGCTGGCCAAGTCCAATGGACGGCTCAGATTACAATCAGATGGATGGCCCAGATCGTGCCACCTTAGCCCTAAATAAGATTCACCCTAAAAATTTCCACAAAGAGGAGTGGGGTAATAAATGAGAAAATATTCCCACTCTCTTCTTTTGACCACTATAAGCAATTAATGTCTACCATCTTCTAGAAGATTCCTGTCTGGAAACATGTTCGGATTGTTCCTTCCCCAACTGCAAACTGGATGAGTCTGATCATCACAACTTCAACTTCTTCCTTAGCCTTGAGGGAATTTCAGTGCTTGAGGATGATATTTAACGCTTGGGTCTTCATCTTTTTCTCCATCCCCATCTTGAAGGATTTTCTTATCTTGGACTCAACCATCTCTTCCTTGCCACCTACCTTCCTGAGTTCGGCGTATATTAGGTCATTTTCGATAAATTCCAATACTTAGCCATTTCTTTCATCATTTCCCTTCATGGTTTGGGTGCAGATGAGACATAACATAATTTTATCCTCTCCTGAGGTTGTGATATTGTCCTGGACTATTTGCTTCATCGCCCTAAGCCTTCGCGCTTTGGTCTCGATGTTCATCCTGTAAAACAAACAAAAAGAAGAGCATCAAAACACTTTTAGAATAAATCTACTTCGCTTACCTGATCTCTATGTTCTGATCTCTGGATTTGATAGTGTTCATCATTTTCTCTAGCAAACCTTGCTTTCTTCATGAATTTTCATCTTGGGCGCATTTAACATTTGTGAGCTAGGACACATATCATCTTGATGTTTTCATCTTCTTTCCTTAGCCATTTTATTCACCTATCTTTCCCATCTTCTTTTAGGAGCCTGTAACTTCCTCTTGAGGGCGCATATGAAGGCTCTTGCTTCATTACCTGCATTAGAAAATTTTGATGTCTTCATCCATTCCCCCTTTGGCACATTTGAGACCCCTTTAGCTTTTGTTTCTTCCTTTAGAAAATCACACACCTTGATGTCTCTGTCTTAGAAAAAAATTATTTTGTCTGGAAAATTTCATCAACTAGGCGTGCATTGTCCACTTTAAAATCTCAGGTAAGGGATGAAAAGTTTCAAAATCACCTCTCTTTAGAAAAATATCCAAGACCCACAAAAAGATCTCCCCTCAAAAAAATATTTTTCCACCTATATTATTCATGTGTACACATGTGAAGGGGTACATTTAATTTTTTTACTCTTGAAAAATATTTATTTTCAATGTTTGCCTACTCCACATTTTCTCACTCCATGGGTGCACTTGAGGGGTCCTGCTTTTATTTTTGAACACTTAGAATATTTCTATGCCACTTTACTATGATGGGCACATTTGAGGTGGTCCTCTTCCCATTTCATAACTTAGAATAATATCTCTAGCACTTCCTTAACAACTTGGGCACATTTCCATGAGGTGGCATCAAGGAATTTTCATTATTTTTTGTCCTTTTCTCTGCTCATTTGGGCGCATATGGAGGGTGATAGAGGAAATTTAAAACTTTTTGTCTTTTTCCCTGGTTACTTGGGCACATATGGAGGGTGATGGAGGAATTTCAACACCTTAGACAAATTTATAGGCTTCCCTCTTCACTTGGGCGCATTTTGGGGTGTGGCCTGCCAGTTTAAATGCCTTAGACAAAAATTCATGCCACCTACTTGGCCTGGGCACATTCAAGGTGCGGTCAAGGAATTTCAACTGCTTTAGAAATTTTTCTTCATCTCCATGTCATGTTGGGTGTATTTGCTAGGGGATACTGCTAGTTTTCAAACACTTAGACAAATTTCTTGCATTCTTCTTGTCAAGGGCGCATTTCATGGGTGGTTAGGCAATTTTCAATGCCTTAGAGAATTTCCACACTTCCTTCACAAACATGGGTGCATTTCAGGGGGTGTTAGGGAATTTCCAATGCCTTAGCAACTTTTCCTCAGCCTCCTTGAAGTTGGGTGCTTTTGAGGGGGTCTACAAGAATTTTTTATGCCTTAGAAGAATTTGCACGCCTCTTCTCCTTGAGGGTACATTTCAGGGGTGGTGAAGGAACTTCCAAACACTTAGTAAATTTTCTCCAGCCTCCTCCATGTTGGGTGTATATGAGGGGTGGTACAAGAACTTTCATTATCTTCAAGTCCTTCATGATGCCTAGGGCGTATCTGGGAGAGGGTGATGCCATTTTTCTCACAGACTTAGAAATTTCTTCAGGATTTCATACGTTGCTTGCCTTGCTTACTATTTTTAGTAAATTTCTTGATTTTCATACTTCTGCAACCCCGATTGACTTGAAATTTTCTCAATGGGATCCTCATAGCATGACCAACCTGTGCACACTGGCCTTCTGTGCTGAATTGCTATTTTTAGCCATGTTCTAGAGGTGACTTACTATAAATAGTAAGTACTCGGAATTGGCTCAGATTTTACCAGTAGATAGCCTGAAGAATGTTGATCGCAATGGGATACATCGGTTTTCAAAAATTCTCATGTTTTTCCCCTCATTTTGAGTCCCGAAGCTAGACACCCTAATATGACTTGCATGTCACTCAAATGACTTCCGTTTGACCCCGTTTTTGTTGCATGTTGCTCTATTTGTGATACTGAAGTGCTGGGAAGGTGCGGGAGTGATCCTGCTAAAAATAGTAAGTGCTTGGAGATTGATCAACTTGATTCACATGTCATATCATCATGAAGCCTTTGAAAAATCTAGAAAGATTATCCTGACATCCACTAAAAAACCATACATGCAAACCTTGAAATTTTCCCCAGAAGGCAATATTGCTAAAAAGTTCAAATCCTGGCTTGCATGTTACATCACCGCGAAGCTCTTGAAAAACCCACAAAGAATGTTCAGACATGCATTAAAAATTCCAACATGCAAACGCTAAAATTGGCTCATGAAGTCATAATTGTTGAAAGTTATCATCTTGGCTTGCATGTTATACCGTTGTGAAGGTCTCGAAAAACCCAGAAAGATTCTCTAGACATGCATTGAAAAAGCACACATGCAAACCCTAAAAATGGCTTTCGAAGCCCAGACTGCTAAAAATAGAAAGTGGTTAGATTCAACTCTTAATTTGATGGTAGGTAGCTTAAAGTATTCCAAGTGTGGTGTAGCAGTCCGAATTTCAATAGTGCTGAGAAAATGTCCCAAATTGAGTACTTACTAAAAATAGTAATTTGTCAGATTTCAGTGAAAGTTTGATGGGAACCTGCTGGAAGCCTTCTTATTGTAGTGCCAAGCTTAGATTTCAATTCGCTCACTCAATCAACCTCAAACTGACCTGAAGAATGCAAACCCTAATTTTCCAGACTTAGCCAAAATTTTACTTTAGGCCCAAAAGACGGGCACATCCCCAAGAAAGACAGATGAAACCAAGAGAGACAACAAGAAAGCAAACCAAAACCAAAGCAAAAAGACCTAAATGGAGCAAAAATTAGGGGGTCCCCATTTTGAATGGGGTGATGTGTGAAAAAGGCCACAACAATACCTATAGATGATGGGATCATTGGAGGTAAAAATGATTTCTAAACAACTAGCATTGATGACGCTTTGCCTCGTTACAGTGTTGGTGACTTGGGTGGCGTCATTGAGCCATCTTATTAGCATTTCCATAGTAAAGATGTTTGTGATAACTTAGGGGTTGTTCAAAAATTAGGACACAAAGTAAGTTATGAATTTTCCATTGGAGAAGAATTTTGTATGAAACAACTACAAAATGATCTCTTTGAAAAGGTTTCTGCCATTAATGTTGAGTTTGGAGCTACTAGAAGCTTGAAAACAACACCTATTGGAGATCCTTATCATCATACCAATGATAGTAACCTTTGTGGTGAGTTGGGAGGTGTTTTATTCAAAGAGTCAGCTCTCCAAGAGGAGTACAATGAACACTTTCATGTTGATCAAAACCATCAACCCTATAGTATTTGGGATCTGGGTGTGATGACACCTAAGGATGACAAATAACCTGTGTGGGATGAATTTCCCTTTGATCTGGATGATGAAATAGAACTTGAAGAGGACTTTATATTAGCAACCAGTGATGACAATATGCTTGAGTTTGGGGCTGCCATCTCATTTGATCAAAGTGACAATGAGGTGGAAGCAGATTTAAAAATCTATAAGGATCCTGATATTGAAGAGTTTTATGGTGTTCTTGAGCAAAAATCAAATTTATTAGTGTACAAAGCTGATCATCATCTAGATATTGAGCATTCATAGCTAGTGGATGATGAAGAAAGGGAGTCTTGGAGTAGCTATGAGGGTAGCAAAGACATGAAACAATTTTTTGATTTTTACTTACAACCTATCAACAAAACATCACCTTTGCATGCTTATAGATGGAAAGAAAAACTTAGGGAATACATTGAAGATGAAGTGCAAGCTCTATCTAGATTTGACCAAACACACAGTTTGATAGAAGAACTCTATTGGAAGGCACAAGTTCATGAGAGACAGAAAGGGGTTAAGGATGAAGTAACTCTCCCTAACTAAGTTGCAACTTGTTAAAGAATCTTTGGAGACATTGAAATCAACATATATACACTTGACCAGAGATCGAGCATATACCTTTGAAATTGCAAAGAAGACCATGAGTGCTTTCCAAGAAAAGGAGAGACAAGTTGATGAGCTTACTCTTGAGCTTGACTCAACAAAAGAGATGCTAGGAAACACTCAAGTGGCATTAATGGAGGTAGAAGAGCAGCTAGCCGGTTTCAAACATTTCAGAGAATAAGAGAATGAACAAAGAGTGGAAAATATCAAATAGGTAATTGAAGAGCTTCATACTCGACAAGAAGAGTTTGACTTGGAGAATGTTCCACAGAAATCTGTAATAGTATGTGCAGATTTGGATCAAAAAGATGGAAGTGACCAAGAGGAAAGGGATGACTTCCAAGTTTTTGAAAATCCTCTCTTTGAATTGAGTGTTGAAGAAACTTATGATAACCCTCTCTTTGTGATGGATGATAAAACATGTGGTGAAGTGACTGAGCATGAGATGGAGTATGATTTTTAGCATACTGATGATAAGATATCAAATCATGAGGACATGTCACACTTGGTGAGTGGCACTCTTTGAAGGCTGCTTGTTAATGAACATATAAGTGGGTTTGAGGATCAAGTCTCCTCTTGGGTAGAGTTGAAGTAGGATATTTCCAATGTCCTTGACATGAAGAAGTCAACCACACAAGTGTTGGTATGTGGCAACTGATCATGCTATATTGTATAGCCCATGGTATACTATACACCTCGACATGTATCCTTTCTGGGGTCTAGGGTTGGGCTGGGCCTTGGGCAGGGGTTTGGGGGCGGTAGCCTCCGAGAAAAATTTTCTTCCTACTTTTTCGCGTCATCACCGAAAAAGGGAAAAATCAATGAAAAAGGAAAAATCTGATTTTGTAGAAGCCAAAATCTGGAAGCTTCTAAGCTTGTTAAAAAGGGGTTCGGATGGGTGTTACAGTATGATGAAAAATGCGATTATTCGCAAGATTGTAATAGGTTTTACACTGGATAATAAAATCATTGGATGGCTGCGGTTTGGTGGATGTAGCCCGGATTGGGTGAACCACATTAAATTCTCTGTGTTATAATTTATTATGTGTGTTTTAGTTTCTCTGTTTATTAATTAAATCTGCATTTAATTGTTAGATATCAGCCTTTCTAACCCTAACAACAACTCTTAGTAGTTGCTGGTAAATTCATGACAACAATAAGGAGTGAAGAAATCAGTCTTGCTACTTAAGGGGGATGGGAGAAAGAAGTACCAAAGCATATTGTTTACATCCTTGATAGTCCATCCCTTGGGTTGAGTGATGTTTTGGCTCCTCCTAGTCCATTTTTGGAGTTGGGACTGAAGACAACATTGGTTCCATGCTCTTCAGATCTGAATTCTTTCATGGGTAGGCTTCAGGGGTTCATGAGAGAAGACACTAATTCCTTGAGAGTGCAGTTGGTTATGATGGACACTTGGAGACATGTTGTGTATTCTTTCTGATGTGTTGGGAATCATTCTTGGTTGGGTATCCTTCTTTGGCATCCACGACATAGTATGACACAACTTATTGGGTATGGTTGGAGGGATTCATGGAGGGGAAATGATCAAATTTTTAGAATTATTGGTGTTGCTATCTCTTCGACCAGCCATCTAGTGGTTTCTTTAGTACATCAACAAATGGATTGGAAATAAATTCTAAGTGTGGATTGGAGAGATGAACATATAGTTACTCCTGGGGGTGATCTTTGGCTTAGATAGGGGCAATTTTTGAGACATGAGCTTGCTAATTTGGAGCAAACCAACCACCTTAAATGGGGAGTTACTCTCATTCAAGAGAGTTGGTTCATCATTTCTTATCACACAGGTGGGAGGTATCAATTGGAGGTTTCTTGGGGATGTCTCCTAGCCATTTACAAGATGATTGAGTGCGACAAGATGCTCATTTCACATGCTCACACTTGGGGATCCCTATGGAACTGCTATTATTCCTTGTGTAGAGTGCATTACATCTCGTTGATCCCAACCTTAAACAACAGTGGTTGTTTGTTCCTTTAGACCTTTCCTACTCCTCGGGTTCATTTTATGGAGGTTTGTGATGCATATTTTGATAGATTTCTCACAATTTTGGTTTGGGACAACAAACCCCCTCATACTTTGGTTTATCATCTGGAGGGTGTTGGAGTGGGAACTGTTAGAGTTTTCAGTAGTCCCCATGGTCATATCAGAATAATTCAGATGAGGCATAGTAGATTCATGTGGAGTTATGGGGATGAATTGGTTGAGCCCTTGTACATGATTTTTTCCCTCTTTGCAAGGAGATTTGTAGAAGTCACCTATGCAATCATGGCTTTGTCAGATACCATATTTAATTTTGCTAGGGAGTTTGATTTTGAGTTGGGTAGATTATTTTTCCTATTGCACAGGTTTATGATAGATCGTGGCATTGTTGGTATTGACTACTCAGAGTCTTTTGGACATGGGATGTTGCATCGTAATGATCTCAGTTCTTCCAGTCTCTTCAATTTGAGTTCCACAGATGGTTACTTTTGGGGGTTACAGGGGAGGTTAGAGCAGTTTGGGCATGATGGTTTCACTTATATGATTAGAGTGGTGCAACATCGACGTGGTGGGTCCTTCTTGAGATGGACATGGAACCCTGGGATTTTACTTGTTTGGGTGCAGATCAGTTTGAAATTTCCTGGAGTTGTGGAGGTATTGCTTGAGGGCAAGAAATACTGGGAAGGGCAGACTATAATGTCCCCATTTTTAGCACCGTGCTTTCCAGAGATGGTTAGCCCTTTCCTAGATTCCCATAGACCAGTCAGATGCAAAATTAGGGTTTCCAGCTGTTTGGAGGCTTCAGTTGTGGATTCAGGGGCATGAATGTCAAAGTTTTTCAATTTGGTTTATGGATTCTTTCTAGGTTTTTGAAGAGCTTCAGAGGGATGTGACATGCATTTCATGGAGGTGACATGCATTTCGATTAGGGGTTTGCATGTAGGTTTGGGTTTTGGATTCTTTCTGGGTTTTAAGAGAGTTTCGCAGTGGTATGACATGCATTTGCATCTGACAACCTTTTTTGAACTTATTATTTTTAGTAAGTTTTGATGGCTACTCAGTTTGTGCTCAAAATGCATTTGGAGTCACTTACTATTTTTAGTAGTATGCTATTTATAGTAAGTGCTATTCTTTGTAGCTTAGTTTAGGGTTTTCTGGAGGGGTTACTATTTATAGCAGTGGCCAGTTTTAGTGTTGTCATCTTCAGTTGGTCACGTTGTTCCCAGTGGTCTTCAGTTTTTCTCAATTCAAAGCATTTTCCATCCACTTACTATTTATAGAAGTGCTATTTTTAGTAAGTCACCATTGGGAGTTGGTTCCAGACTTGGTGTTTGGTAGTAGCATATTATTCAGTTTTCAGTTGGAGAGCCTAAGGTTACAATTTAATATTTATTTATTTGAGTACTTAGGCATTTTATAAAGTTGGATTATAAAGTTATATTATAACTTATATCAAGGGGTAAAGTGGTCATTTAAAAAGGACCAAGGGTACCTAGTTGAACAACTTAAGTTGTTTTAAAGTTAATTAAAAATATATATTATTTCCTCTTGGAGTGAGATGCCTATGCAAAGGAGTGAAATATTTAAAATTTTAAATATTTTAAAGGACTTCCAAAGTGGACGCTAAAAAGTGGAGATGAGACTTTTAAATGTTTTAAAAAATTAAAAAGGTGAAAAGGGTGTCCATTTCTTAGAGAGAAATTAAAAAACTTTTTGGAGTCCATGTTTTGTCCTAAACTTATAAAATGAAGTTTGGCTCTCATTTTTCATTATGCAGACTTGACAACTTACTAATATGCTGCTGGATTTTCTCTAGTTGCTTGGGAAACATTGTGAGGATGAAAACCATCCATTGTTGGGCTGATTTCGGTGGTGAAATATCCACCCTAGTCAGATATTGGTGTTGGTGCAAAGTTTATTTTGATAGGAGCTTCAAATATTTATCTACAGGGAAGAAAACATGAAGATTCTTCAATATTTTTAGGAGTTTTGGTGTACTTTGGTGTGGCTTCAGTTTTGGTGTGATTTTAGGAGTTTTTGGAGTGGTTTTTTATAGTTTATGGAATACTGCAGTCGTGAACCTGAACTTGGTTTTTCATTAACAACTTTTAGTATCTTGAGGATTTCATTCTAGGTATTGCATCATTGGAATCCTTAGCTCAAGGTGCCCCTTTTTGAGTATTCACTTGCAATGTTTGGTGAAGATTTGAATTTTCTAAACCAGGACGAACCTTTCTCTAGGCATGCCTTCTTGCTGCTAAAACACCAGTTTATTACCAACATATGTTGTGTTTGAATGTCGTAATATTGTGTGTCTAGAATATTAAGTTTGTAACCCTTTAGCAACACCTAAGGATTTAGACACACAATTAACAGGATATTGCTTAACAGATAATGCTCTCACCAAATTATGCTAGGAAACATAAAATATCACTCAACATTGGCTATGACATTGGGTGAATTTTAAAAAACTAGCAAGGAGAACATGACAAACACATACCTCAGCATACAAAATTGAAATGGTTTTTAATTTTAAGGATTAGGACCAAACTGAAAACAATAGATGCATGAAAATTTGACCAGTGCCAAGAAGGGGGCTACGGAGTCATATAACCAAAATTACATCCTACAATGTTGAACATGTTCTAAAGATCTTTGCAATTGTTATCACATTATGACAACAAGACCACTGAATCTTTATTTGATAACCATTCTTACAAATCCACCTAGAAACACAACACTCCTATCACATTTTATTTTAGCAATTACACCATCCCCTGAATAATAGGAAATAATAAATATAGTTGTAATTCATTAAAGCAATTACATCATTCATAGAATGGAAGGCAACAACTATTGCAACTCAAATGCATAAAATGTGCATGAAAAGACTCAGATAATTTTATTATTGAATTCAAAAGAGCATTACATTCCAATCATGAAGACAATTATTAGATAAAATATATCAATGAGACTCCATTCAGAACACTAACACCTCAATTAATTGATTGACAATTATAATTCTCCTTAGCATTACAAACTATCCAGAGCTTCCGCTTGCCTTACAGAGATTTCAGAAAATGGAACCCCCCCAAAATGAGAAAAGAAGAGAAGAAATAGAAGGAAGGAAGACTCCAGAAGTTGATCCATTGAAGGCATCTGGAAGCTCCATCCACCATTAATAAAAAAAAATGTAAAGCATCTCTCCTCTCTCTTCCTTCAACAAAATTTGCCTCTAAATTTTCTTGCATTCACCTTTGTTCTAAAATAGAAAATCTGCCCATCAAAATTCTCTCCATTTTACCCTCTAGAAGTTGAAAAATATCCGTTCCCATAAAAACTTTATTTACTCTCTTTTGCTTTGCTTTTTGCTGCAAATATTCACCCATGCACTTTACTTTAATCCCCAACGAATGAAAAATTTAGTGAATATCTTATTCACTTTGTCAAAATGTCCCTCATGCCATTTATAATTTTGCATTTTATCAGGAAAAACTTTACCCCATGCTTTTCATTTTATGTTTTTTTAATACCCCTTGCTCTTTCAACGTGGAAATGTTTAAACTTTATGAGGGTTCAATATTTAACCCACACCATTATACTCACCACTAAAATATTTTCCCATAATACTTTTGATTTCACTTTACAAAAGTCAAAGCCCTTTTCTAAAAAAATATCGGGCAAATGAAGATTTTACCCGTGCTGCACATAGTTAAAATATTTTCCCTTTTAAAAACTCCACATCACCTTATTGGGAAAATATTAAAAATAAACTATTACCCATCGTTTAAAAAAAAAATCAATCGGGCCCATTAAATATTTTCCACTTTATAGCTTGTAATTTTTCCATTTAAAATTTAAATGGGGCCTCCTTTAATATTTCCATCGGGCATTTCAATCTTCATATTTAAAAGACTTATTTTTAAATAATCACGTCCACCTCAATCCTTCCAGCGACATTTAACTCCCTCAAACACGAGCAATTTTTTTAGAAAACCATGGGCCCACCATAGCCACGTGGCATGTTTTCACGCATCACACAAGAAATAACAAGTGAGTGGCTTGTTCCCATGAGATGGCGAGAAAGGGTGGAGATTTGGCTGCATTTCCATCTCCATTCTTGGTTGTCGATCTCTTTTCATTCTTTACTGTTTTCTCTAATTCTACTTTGTTCATATTCTGCACTTCATAGGTGATGACGACAAGCAAATTTCCTGAAAGAATCTTGATCATTTTCACTCCAAACGCCAATACTGATTCACATCATAGCTATCGAGCCCTTTCAAGATGAACTACCATACTCCATTGTCCCTTCTCTCTCTTGGAGATCCCTACAGTCTTCTCAACAAGTTTTGAGCCACACTCTGGATCTCTCCTTTCTTTGATATGATGGTGGCATTGTTGATACGCATCTGTATAATGAAGGAACATAAATAGTACTAGCTTGTATAAGAAGTTTTCCACTCAAGAAACATGTAGCTGCTCAAACAACCGAGCAAATTCAAATAGCGTTGTGGCTAGTTCAACAACACCCAAGAAAAACACCATCGCCCTCCATCATGGTTCAATGGTATGGTTTCTAGAGCTCATACCCATGGCATCATAACCCATTACAAGCACATCCCCCAGGTTTGCTGAGTGGCATCCTCTACAACTGGCACAAAGTTCATTTGCTTAAAAATTTCTGCAGCCCTTCAACAAATGATGTGCCACCAAATGTATATCACGCAACTATAGCATTCCATTAAACTACACTTATTCTGGGGAAAAATTCTTTGAAAAAATTCATACGCCTTATGAGTGTTGGTGCCACCTCTATTTGCTATGATGAAAACTGCAAACACATCAAATACCAATCCTCCATTCTCCATGCTTTGATGGCTGTCCATGCCCTACTACGTATACATTTCATGCAACCTTTATTCAGTTGCTGCTATTATAATTGTTTCTTTGGAGATAAAATATCTTGCTGTGTGGTTGCTGTTAGTCTTTCCATTGCATGAAGCTTGGTCAATTCTGCTTCCAACATTGGTTCCTTCCTTGTGCACAAAGGCTCCTCCATCCTATTTTCTTGAAAGCTTCGAAGAATTTCCAACAAATCCATTTTATGCATACACTGCTACAATGGAATTCCATGGGATTAAATTTATTTTAGGGATTGCTTTTACTGAACAAGTTTACATGTTTTTTCAATAAATCCATTCTCTACTAGCTATGATGATGGTGTTTCAAGAAATCACATTTATTTGGAAATTACATTTGTTACCAGGCTCGCATGCATTGTCTATGACTGCACCAAGCTGCAGAGTACTTCCACATTTTGCATACGAGTCCATTATTCATTTTTATCTAATGTTTCTATCTCTAGCTTAGCTTCCTGATTCAGTTTTGTCTACTTTGTTTTATGATGCATCCTTTGCAAAAAGTTTCCTTGCAATACTAAATGGTCCACTTTCAACCTATGCAATGGCATCTCATCTTCATCGGTTGCATTTCATGTTTACTTCGCACCGAGCTTGTGAACACAGGTGTTTCTTGTGCCCCTATTTTTGTTTCAATTGTTACAAGCCATTTATTTGTTTCTGTGTCTCATGTTGACTATCATACAAAAGCACTTGATAGGTTTTCATCCATTATAAATGTATGCCCGATGTATTGTAAGCTTAACTTGGTCACACTTCGATCCTTTGCTCAAGCTTCAAGATACAAGCACAAGAAAGAACTTCACACTCCAACCACTTCTATGGATCTACGACCTCTGTTAAAGGTTACCCAACCCTCCACTGATCCAATGATGGAGTCCTTCAATACCCTCATTCTTTGTTCAAACATTATGGTGAGATGAGCTTCCTTTACTAAGAGTTTTCTTATCTCATGTATGTGCATCACTGGAGCCTCTGCTAATTGTGGATTTATTCAAGCAACCTAACAAGATTGAATAATGTAGTGACCTTATCCCAATGGAACTCAGGTGAAACACTACCACCTTCTATTCGATAGATTTGCTCCATCTCCCTTTACATACCTAATTGAGGCGTTGGGGTCTAAATTCCTTTGGCTATGATCACAAACCTGGCTTATATCTTTCAATAAGCTAGTTAATGCATTCAAATTCTTGGATTTTGAAACTATAAAGAATCTTCAAAAGGGAATCACTGAAATTTTGTAAACACACTCATCTTGATTCTCCCTTATAATTGTGCGAAGCATCCCAGGTCCCCATGTGGGTCCGACTAAAAAACGTTTCATTTTGAAACAAATTTCATGTTCAATTGACCTTGATGGTGCTTCTTGAATACATATGAGGTGGAAAAATGAATTGGGTTGTCACTAAAATATGTTTTCAGGCATTTTTGAACAGTGAGCCAACCAGGCCAAGTAGGCTTTGGAATCACTCTAGAAAATTGGTCAAACGACCTCCTGGAGCCATGAAAACTTACAAGCATGTAGACATTTGACCTGAGAATGGAGTACAATAAACGGATCAGCAAAAGAGATCCCGAGGTAAAATTTATTCACTATTAAAGTTGCTCAATTGAACTTTTTTGCAATTGCATCAGTTCAAAACCAATTAAAATTCACCAAATCACCTCATTGAAAAAATATCAAATCAACTCCTAGTGAGCTGCCACTGGAAACATTAGATAATTTTGGTACATTGAGCACGTTTGCAAGAGGGATTTGATTGAATCATCAATCTTCATGAGATACTGAAGGTCAAAGTTGACCACCTTGAACAATTTCAAAAAATGCAGGTTCAAAACTGAACAAATTGCATTTGCTTTTGGCCTGGTAAAAATAGCAAATTAGATCATGAGGCTCTGAAACCTGACATGGGAGCTCATGAATGTATGTAGAATGGAGAGCAACAATTTTTTTAACTTGAAAATCATCCAATTGAGAAATACAAGCTCAAACAGGAGGCTACTTTGCAAAACTGAAAGTTGGCAAACAATAGAAAAGTGCCAAAAGCCTCCAGTTTTTCTTTTCAAAACCCTGTCAAAACTCATCATGGGAAGCTGAAAATTGGTATGCACGTTCACATATGTCACATGAGTGAACCCACAAATGGGTTTGGCTCGAAAATCAATTGGCTTTGAAATATGACCCTCCAAAGTAGGTCACTTGGGAAAATTTCTCAAGTGCACTTCTGAGAGTGCATAGGCAAAATTTCGAAATGGGTACTTCAAATTTGCAAAATTTGACAGTCCCAATAGTGGCTCCAACTGGGGATGTATGCCCGCTGTGGGCATAGCAAGATTCCAGATCTTTGGGGAGTAGACCAAATTCTGAGTCCATTGGGTGTTATGAAACTGCTTCTTTATTCATCTTCTTTTTCAACTTCACTCGGTGACCCCGGGCCACCAAATGAAAAGGGGAAATCAATATTTACCTCTATCAAACACCAATATGATAAAAGAACTAACCTCCCTCAACTCATTCTTTCCTTTGTCAAACCACAACAACATGAGTGACCACACTTCTGTAAACACAAGTATTAGGCTACCTTTGTGAAAGTGGAAACTCACTCCTTGTTTAGGTTCGTTATCATATGGCAGCCAAATTGCATAGGCCACATCACTGTCAATCTTTTCATTTTCTGACTTTATATCAAGTGGCAACACATGAGGGTAGTAATCAAGACCACATGAAAACACGATCTTATCACATTCATCAACCCCCTCATAATGATTATACTCAAAGGAGATATCATGGATGAAAAACAACATGCAATCCTCTTGTTTGCTGAGAAAAGATTGCTCACACATTTTTATCTCCTCCAACTGAATTACATCACAAGTTAGTTTGACATCATCCAAACACCATAGCCTAAACACATTATCATGCATTTCAAAATTCTGAAAATCAGATTTATCAGGACCCAAAGTATTTTCATCTTCATTCGAGTCATGACACTCAGCAAGAATGTCAACCTCGAATACATAAGAAATTTTTTCTATCTCAGGTTCACACAAGATGTCAGCAACAATTGCATTATCTTCACCACCCAAAACATTGCATGGAATGACATCCTGCAACTCTTTTACTTCTTCATCACACAAAATATTACAAGAAAAAATTTCATGCATATCTATTTTCTCATCATACTATGTATCTTCATCTTCATCACTATTGCAAGGATCTGCACATGTACCGATTGTGAGATGATTATAGTCAACATACTCATTCATACAACAAATATCTTCATTTTCTGATACACTCTTTTCATTCTTGTGTATCATGTTATGATTTTCTTTAATAAGATAGTTGCTATCTTTATTTTGAGACACCACATTTTGTGCATAAGTAAGTCGGTCTCCCTCAATAACCTTTATCCAATCAAGTACTTGATCCAAACTATGAGGCTTCAACCCCTTTGGAAAAGTACTCAGACTAGACTCATAGATTTCACAAAAGAGATCAATGCATGTTGAATCCTTAGGTTTGAATCTTATGGGGAATTTCCACAAGGCATCCAAAAACCTTGAGAACAGATCATGTGGTGATTCTCCTTTTTGTCTCTTCATTTTATACAATCCTTCAACAATAGATATTTGATCAACATTGCTCAATTTTTTATGACACTTAACATGGAGCTCACTATGATCTGTATGTTGTGATGATGGAGAAATCGGAGCAGTAGAAGCAACATCTTGACATGCACTTCTATTATATGATCCATGAGTTCTATTTACATGAGGTGTGTTAGGATGACCAACACTCACAACCCTATCTTCTTTCACATTGAATATCTCAAATTGTTCTCAATATCCATATCAATTTGATATGCTTGGTGCAGGGTTGTGGGCTCTGTATCCCTTAATAGATAACTCATCTTTTTGTCAAATGCTCCTAAGTGCACGACCAAACATTTAGTGTCATTTGGTCTTATACTCTCTAGGATCTCTCTTATTATCTTTGAAAATCTGAGATTAAAAGATGGGACTAACTCATCTTTTCCTTTCTCCATGTTCATGAACAAATTCCTTATCAAAATAGGGTCAATCCTTTCTCCAAATGGCTCCATGAACACTACCTTAAACTCTTCCCAGGAATAGATAGAGGATGCAGGTAAATAAGAGAACCAATCTCTTGCATCTCCTCTTAAGGACTGCACAAATAGCCTCATGATCACATCTTCATGA
The DNA here is from genome assembly GCA_007258455.2 of Sequoia sempervirens. Classification (NCBI taxonomy): domain Eukaryota; kingdom Viridiplantae; phylum Streptophyta; class Pinopsida; order Cupressales; family Cupressaceae; genus Sequoia; species Sequoia sempervirens. The sequence goes on along the minus strand of VDFB02000015.1, from coordinate 17,935,036 downwards.
TCTACCTCATAGTCATCCATCACATTACTGAATTCTTGCAAATGTTTATTTGATAATTCAGACTTATCACCAATGAATCTTGGTAACTTATTTATGAATTTAGCTGGAATGTCATTTGGGTAACCACTAATGCCACTAAAATTGATGGCTTCATACCTTCTAGTGCTAAAAATTCTTTGACAATCTGGCTGGGACTGATCACAAACCATGGTTGTACTAGGAACCATACCAAGATGCATATATTGAAGCATTTTGACATGCCTCTTTCAAAATTCAAACATCAAATCTTGAGTTGATCATTCACTGCCCTATCTCTAGATTTCATCATGAACTTAGAATACTACAATGCATAATTCAAATGCATCTAAGCCTAAGATCTATTTAGTGGGCAAGTTTAAAAACTAGCATACTTCTCCAACATAATACAAAAGCTACAAATTATAATTCAGAAGTATGCAAGCTTAATTCTACTGTCTTTTCTCTCTCGTAGTGCTAATTCACTCAATTGGGAACCAAATTTTTACCCTAAGATGTTCAAATATGGTTTTCATACACAATTTTGTTGAAAACCAAAGGTGAAGAATACCTAGAAATGCCGCAGTTGTGCAAATTGTTCTTCTTGACTGGAAATATTGTAGATCTGGAAATGTTCACATCTTCAATAGGTTCTTTTGACAGAGTCGCCACCTCTCTTCATAGAGGACTGAACTTCAAACAACGTGAAGTTCTTTCACAGATAAATCTCCTTCTGAGTTCCTTTCACCAGCAGAGCACCACAGATCACAAAATCTTCAGGTTCACTACAACAAATTACTTCTCCAGGTCTAATTTCTTTCAATATTTGAACCAAATTCAGAATGGCAAATAACTGACTCAATGCAAATGATATGACTCTGTAATTAAATAGTTTGCAACTGGGGATTCAAATTTCTCCCCAATAGAGTTGTCATTCTGTTGGTGTTCCAAATTGATCAATCCAATGAATCCTAAAGACTATCCAACTTCTTATGTTCAGATTCAAAGATGGATTTGGCCAACTGACAGGAAATGAAATTAACACACATTTCCCCTACACTTCAGGCTTCTGTAGGACCTAGGGGGGTGACCCTTTAGAAACACCTAAGGATTTAGACACACAATTAATAGGATATTGCTTAACAGATAATGCTCTCACCAAATTATGCTAGGAAACATAAAATATCACTCAACATTGGCTATGACATTGGGTGAATTTTAAAAAACTAGCAAGGAGAACATGACGAACACATAACTTAGCATACATAATTGAAATAGTTTTTAATTTTAAGGATTGGGACCAAACTAAAAACAACAGATGCATGAAAATTTGACCAGTGCCAAGAAGAGGGCTATGAAGTCATATAACCAACATTTCATCCTACAGTGTTGAACATGTTTTGAAGATCTTTGCAATTGTTATCACATTATGAAAACAATACCATTGAAGCTTTATCTAATAACCATTCTTATAGATCCACCTGGAAACACAACACTCCTGTCACATTTGTTGAGGCAATTACACTATCTCCTAATAATAGGCAATAATAAATGCAACTATCACTCATTAAAGCAATTGCATCATTCACAGAACAAAAGGAAACAACTATTGCAACTCAAATGCAGAAAATGCACATGAAAAGACTCAGATAATTTTATTATTGAATTCAAAAGAGCATTACATTCCAATCATGGACACAATTATTAGATAAAATATATCAATGATATTCCATTCAAAATGCTAACACCTTAGATTACTTGACTAACAATTATAATTCCCCTTAGCATTATAAACTACCTAGAGCTTCTGTTTGCCTTGCAGAGCTTTTAGAAAATGGAACACCCCCAAAATGAGAAAAGAAGAGAAGAAATAGAAGGAAGGAAAAATCAAGAAGTTGAACCATTGAAGACATCTGGCAGCTCCATCCACCTTTAATCAACAAAAATGTAAATCATCTCTCCTCTCTCTTCCTTCAACAAACTTTGCCTCCGACTTTGCTTGCATTCACCTTTGTTCTAAAACAGAAAATCTGCCCATGAAAATTCTCTTCATTTTACCCCCTGGAAGATGAAAAATATCTGCTCCCGTGAAAACTTTATTTACTCTCTTTTGCTTTGCTTTTTGCTACAAATATTCACCCTTGCACTTTACTTTAATCCCCAGCGAATATCTTATTCACTTTGTAAAAATGTCCCTCATGCCATTTCACGTGCCATTCAAAATTTTGCATTTTATTGGGAAAAACTTTACCCCATGCTTTTCATTTTATGTTTTTTTAATACCCCTTGCTCTTTCAATGTGGACATGTTTAAACTTTATTTGGTTTAAACATTTAACCCACACCATTATACTCACCATTAAAATATTTTCCCATAATACTTTTAATTTCACTTTACAAAAGTGAAAGCCCTTTTTAAAAAAAATTATTGGGCAAATGAAGATTTTACCTGTGCTGCACACAGTTAAAACACTTGCCCTTTTAAAAACTCCACATCACCTTATTGAGAAAATATTAAAAATAAACTATTACCCACCATTTAAAACAAAATCAATTGGGCCCATTAAATATTTTCCACTTTATAGCTTGTACTTTTGCCATTTAAAATTTAAATGGGGCCTCCTTTAATATTTCCATCGGGCATTTCAATCTTCATATTTAAAAGACTTATTTTTAAATAATCACATCAACCTCAATCATTCTGGCGACATTTAACTCCCTTGAACATGAGCAAAGTTTTTAGAAAGCCATGGGCCCACCATAGCCATGTGGCATGATTTCGCGCATCACGCAAGAAATAACAAGTGAGAAGCTTGTTCCCCCGAGATGGCGAGCAAGGGTGGAGATTCGGCTGCATTTCCATCTCCATTCTTGGTCATTGATCTCTTTTCATTCTATATTGTTTTCCCTAATTCTGCTTTGCTCACACTCTACACTTCACGGGTGATGGCGTTGAGCAAATTTCCTGAAACAATCTTGATCATTTTCACTCCAAATGCCAATACTAATTCACATCATAGCTATTGAGCCCTTTCAAGATGAAAAACCATGCTCCATTGTCCCTTATCTCTCTTTGAGATCCCTGCAGTCTTCTCAGCAAGTTTGAGCCACACTCTAGATCTCTCCTTTCTCAGATATGATGGCGACATTCTTGATACACATCCATATAATGAAGGAACATAAATAGTACTAGCTTGTATAAGAAGTTTTCCACTCAAGAAACATGTAGCCGCTCAAACAACCGAGCAAAGTCAAATAGCGTTGTGGCTAGTTCAACAACACCCAAGCAAAACACCGATTCCCTCCATCATGGTTCAATGGTATGGTTTCTAGAGCTCATACCCATGGCATCATAACCCATTACAAGAACATCCCCAAGGTTTGTTGGCTGGCATCCTCTCTACAGCTTGCATAAACAAAGTGCATTTGCTTAAAAATTTCTGTAGCCCTTCAACAAATGATGCACCACCAGATGTATATCATGCAACTGTAGCATTCCATTAAACCACACTTATTCTGGGGAAAAGTTCTTTGAACAAATTCATACGCCTTATGAGTGCTGGCGCCACCTCTATTTGCTATGATGAAAACTGCAGACACATCAAATACCAGTCCTCCATTCTCCATGCTTTGATGGTTGTGCATGCCCTGCTACGTATACATTTCATGGAGCCTTTATTTAGTTGTTGTTTTAATTGCTGCTTTGGAGACAAAATACCTTGCTATGTGGTTGCTATTAATATTTCCATCACATGAAGCTTGCTCAATGTCGCTTCCTACATTGGTTCCTTCCTTGTGTGCAGAGGCTCCTCCATCCTATTTGCTTGAAAGCTTCGAAGACTTTCCAACAAATCCATTTTATGCATACACTGCTACAATGGTGTTTAATGGGATTACATTTATTTTAGGGATTGCTTTTATTGAACAAGTTTGTAATGTCCCCTTCTCATTATTGAGCAGTATCGAGACATAATTAGCCTATTTCCAAGTGCTCGTAGGTTAGTTGATGTGGTTAGGGGACTCAATTGCCAACATTGATGTCAGTTTGGGGTGATTTTGGAGGGGTTACTATTTATAGCAATGGCCGGTTTCAGTGTGGTCATCTTTAGTTGGTCACGTTATCCCCAATGGTCTTCAGTTTTGTGCAGTTTTGAGCATTTGGCATCCACTTACTATTTATAGCAGTGCTATTTTTAGTAAGTCACCTTTGGGATTTGGGGTCCTAGGCTTGGTCCTTGACAGTACATATTAATCCAATTTAGTTGGAGAGCTAAGGTTGTAGTTTAATATTTATTTTAATTGACCCCCTTTTGGTATTTAAATTAAAATGCAAAGTTAAGTCATAACTTAAGCTGAGGGGTAAAGGGGTCATCAGGAGGACCAAGGCACCTAGTGCATTGACATAAAGTTGTTTTAAAAGTTAGTTTAAAAATATTATATTTTCCTTTTGGAATGGGACACCTATGTGAAGGGGTAAATTATTTAAAAGTTTAATATTATATTTTCCTTTTGGAGAGGGATGCCTATTTGAGGAGATGTTTATATATTTTTAAAAAGTTCATAATATTAAAAGGTGAAGATGGGTGCCCATTCTCTAGAAAGAAATTAATTTTTTTTTGGAGTCCAAAGCCCCTAAACTTTTAAAAGAGAAGTTTGGCTCTCATTTGGGATTATGCAGACTTGAGAACTTATTGTAATGCTACTGGATTTTCATCTGGTTGCTTGGAAACATTGTCAGGACGAAAACCCTCCTTTGCTAGTTATGGAACTTCAAAGTTTTGTTCTTTGTGTTCTCTTTTATCTTGCCTTATGTCTCTGGTCATCTATGGTGTTTGGGAAAAGCCTAAGGTTGGGGTTTTACCTTTGTCTTCATGTAAAACCCTAGTGTTCATCTTATGCCTTGGGTGGGATCTATTTGGCTGTTACTTTTGGGAGGGTTTTAAAACCACTTAAGCCCCATCGCTTTGTCTAGGCCAGACCCCTTTTCTATTTTATCATTTTATTTCCTTTGCTTGAATTTATTTTCCTAAGTTTTGGATGGTCTCGTGATCCCTCATTTAAATGACAACTTATGTCATTGTTTTGTCGTCGGCCTAGTGATGTCCCCTTATTCCTTTAATAAATGTTTTTATTTTGCAAAGGGACAAGTTTGCATGACCGTAGATCAATCATCGTTTGATCTCAGCCATTCCTCACCATCCCACAATGACCCCACCACATTGTTTTGGTTGATCGTGATATCATGGGCGAGCACCACGTGTCTCACACGATGAAGCCGAAGGAATGATAAAATACTTTGATACATCTATTTGGCTTTAATACATTATGCAGCGGGTTACTAAAGTGTTTATGAGATTCACATGTTTCAAATCAATGGAGATGTTATAATCTCGGTAGAAAAGGTGCTCGATGGTTAAGGAAAAAGTTGGCGACTGTGTTGGATGAACTGGAATTGCCGATGGTTGAGATCCACGGTTGCCCACCATCGCGTGATCGGAAGTTGCAAGGTCTTTATCGATTGCGATATCGTGGGCAAGCGCCACGTGGATTTCGTTGGCAATGCATAGTATGGTGGGCCCCTTGTTGCCACGATGGAGATTGTGTCAGTTTGATTTGAAGGCAGTCGTTCGATGATCTGACCAAGGTGAAGGATCGATGGCTAATATTTAAATCTGCGTCAAATGCGATTGGAGCCATTCATGCAGTGTGCGAGTAAGCTTTAATGGCGGACATGACATCTACTGCCATGGTTTGATCAAAATAAAGCAACTATTCTTTTTCTTTTAGTGTCATGAAGCATTCAAAACATCTTTGCAGAGCAGTCACAGAGCCAAGGACGAAGTTACAGGTTGTTACAACAAATATTTGGGTTTCTACAAGCGCAAAGCTGTGAGTTGATTTCTGTATCTCCTGGTTATTTTGATTTTGAACTTGGGGGAAAATTGTTGTGTGCTTGTCATAGGGCTTGTTGATAATTGTTTTAGGGCTATAAGTTAATTGAATTGTGGGAAATTGCAAGGTTTTGTTCTATAATTTCATATTTTGTTTAGCCCTAGTTTGTTTAAAGTTTGAAATAGCAAGGAATCCCTAAGCCCTAGTTTACTCAAGATGGCACCAACAAAGCAGCACTCTGGCCAGATTGATTATTTAAGTAGAAACCTATATGATGATTTCCTAGATCAATTTCCCTTGTCAACGAATGATAGGAAGAAGGGGTTGGTTTTGATGCGAGGAAAAAATCTAGGGGATGGATTAGTATATAATTGTTCCAACATAGTTGATGCTAGGGTTCCTCTTACTGGTCTAGAGATGTTCAGATTATGGTTTGGACAGAGGAATTTTCCCCACCCCTTTTCTAATGGTTGGATGTATGATATGGGGAAGTTGGTGGTACCAAATGTGTTCCCTGATATAGACTTGCTTAGGGTAGTGGCTGCACGATATGACCCTGTCACACAGGTGATTCGAGATAATGATGGAGAGGTTTTGTTAAGCATCAATAGAGAGGAATTTTGACAGGTTTTTTATCTGAGTGAGCCTAGTACGTTCTTGGTTCCTATTGATCTTGAAAAGATGAAACAAGAATATGGGAGGTAGAAATCACTTTTCAGAGCTAAGTTGCTCCCACCTCATTTGGCTAGGGTAGGAGGTTCAAAATTCCATATTAGCCCTAATGACCAAGAACCTTTTAAACTGAATTGCTTTGCAAAGAATACCTTGGACACCTTTTACTCATTGTGCCAAATTTTGGGTTTTCACCCCAACACGGTGATGCCTATTGCTTACATGTTTATGGGGGTGAAAATACAACACCCTAATTTCTCATTGTTTTATGATTTTGCTTCTTTGTTGGCCGAAAAGATACATGAAGGGCTGTTGAAGTTGCAGAAAAATGATATAGGCACTCCATTCTTCTGGTATTCCATGTTAATGTATATGTTCTTGTATAAGAATGCTAAATTCTTCTCTGAGAAGATGGAGTTAAGGTAGTGGGTTAATGGAGAAAGATTGCCAGTGTAGGTGTGGACTACAAATTTATCATGTAACAGGGAGAACGCTAGTTATGTGCATTTTGATAATTGTTTTGCTTCTAGATTGAGAGCTAGGCTGATGGTAAATGTACCTAGGATTCCTGAGGAGTTGCATTATTTCCTCAGACCAAAGGGGTGGAAGCCAGAATTGAAGGTTTACCATAACTAGGGTGAAATTATTCTATACCCAGTCAACATTGTCTTGAGGGTGTATTCTTTTTAGGGGACCCCTCATATATTTCCATACAATGTGCCACCAAGAGTGGGATTTACAAAAGTCATGTGGCAGATTGTTTGTATCCATGAGGACAACCTTACTGGGAAAGGTAAAGGAACATTTTTCCTAGATTACACTGTGGTATCATATTTTGTCTTTTCGAAGGGAGGTTGGGTGCACTTTGGGAATTTTTTTGAAGAATACCATTTGACGTGTGGTGCAAGCGACAACATGATCCTGAGGGCTTCTTTGCTCTTTTTAGAAAAAGGATAAAAGGTGGTAAGTTTGTGTATGAGTTCAACTTCCTTGAAGACTTGATTAGAAATGAATTTGACCTAAATATCCAGGAGTTGAACAAGGAGAAATGGGTAGCTTATGACAAGCTATTGGATATTGTTCACAAAATGGATCCAAAGTATGATCCATTGATGGATTTCAATCCATATCATAGGAAAATTGACTTCTTGATGGGCAACTTTAAAGAAATTATGGGCACCTTGATGACCAAGAAGGTAAACTTGGAGTCAGACTTGGGCATACAAGATCAAGATGCCGGGCCAATTGAAGTGAGGACAACTTACCAACCTACAGAGAGATGGCCTATTTACAGAAGGAAGAGAAATGATAGTAGTGATGAGGAAGAAGAGGATAGAAAGGGAAAGCAAATAATGAAATTGCCTACACAAAAAGGTCCAAAGTTCAAAATGCCTGGGGAAATTAAAATTATTGATTTGGAAGCATCACCTGAGAATAGTCCCTCACCACCACCATCAAAGCCAAGCCCTAAAAGGCAAAGAATTGAACAATCACAAGAGAATTTGGTGGATGAGATTGTTGTCACTGACTAGGACATGCAGATGGGTATGCCTTCCCCTCCTAGGCCGGTTGAATTGGTTCTCTTTGATCTAGATATGAAAGGAAAATGTGTGCAAGATGCAAGAATGGAAGCATGTAAGGAGTTTCTAGATGATAATGCATTTGTAAAAACTCCAATTTTCTTGCAATTAGTGTGGAGAATGAAACTGGAAGAATATCAAGATAAATGCAAAAGGAGAAGAGAATTGAGACTTGATAGGTTAAACCAGGTTAATGATGATGAAGTGAAAGCTGAAATAATGGAAGAGTTCAAGAACATCACTCCTGAGGAGGGGAGAAAATTGGTAAATCAAGTTGGTGTCTTGATTTTACTTGAATGGGACATTGCAGATGCTGTAGCTTTTAATGCTATTCTGAAGTCTAAGCACCCCTTACAAGATTCTGAAGGAGAGGTGAAGGTAGCATTGGAAGATTCTACCTTCAGTGAAGAGTATGAGACCTTAGCAATTTGGGCTTTGGCACCTCAAGGGAGAAAGCTGAATGTTATTGATATTAACCCAAATTTAAAAGGAGGTTTGATAATAAAGAGATATTTCAGAGAAATCAGGCAAAAAGGCTACTAATTTGACCGTAAATGTGGCCAAATTGGCCCAAAAGACTGCCGAAAGAGAGGAGGTTGAAAAGAAAAGCCTAATAGAGAAGTACAATGCCATAATTTGGGAATATAGCAAGATGCAACAAAGGAATGTTGAGCTGCAGACTCAGGTGGACAGGTTAAAGAACAAGCAAATTGGGGAGACATCAAGTGCTCCAGGGATCAGAACATTTCCTTCCACATCAAGGTCAGTGCCTCCTGCTTCTCCTATTGTGTCTACACTAGGGTCTCCCAGTCAAAATCCTTCCCTCAGCCCTTCTTTAGAGCTAATTGATGAAGAAATGGAATTCTCTGTTGATCCTTCGAAGAAGCAGTTAATGCACAAAATTACAAAGTTACAGGCATCCTTGAAGGTGAGTGAGGAGGGAATATTTTTAAAGCAAAGGGAGGTTGCAAATGCTGTATTGAGACATTTAAATGAGAAAGTTGATGAAATATTATAATCTGTGCATTCTTTATATTCTTTATTATTGAGTGCAATAAAAAATATTGATAGGGATCAAGAGGTAGTAGTACCATTAATTGAAAGATGGATCCCTAGGGCCAATGATCTAGACATAATGTATAAAGCCTCAAGGTTTGATGTAAATAATAGGCCCAAATCATTAAGGCCTACTCAGGTGTTAGTTAAGTCATTGCAAGGTTTTTAGACCTTACCAGATGACTTGAGTAGGAAGATCAGAGAGTTGGTAAAGAACTTTGATGATTGGAGTGACGCATTGTTACCTGACATAATTGATGAGCAAGGAAATATCAGGTCACTGCAAAAATGGCAGGATCAAGCAAATGAAGTCATCAATTGTCAAATTAGATTAATTTGTGATGACTCAGATTATGATTTATTGGTGAGTTGTATGGAAAAAATCATTAGCACTAGTTCATTCTTTGAATCTTTTGAAAGAGAAGCGAATCAGGTGGTAGTTAAGTATACACCCTATAGTGTCAAGGTGAATGAGGTAATCAATTTTGATTGGCCAACTGATGAGGAATACTAGAAATGGGTAAATGTATATTTAACTGAGGAGTAAAAAGGAGTAGGCTATTAACGGTTGACATATCAGCTATTGCAGTTACAACAGATTCCAGTTTTGTTTTTGGTGACAGTCTTGGCAGAAAATTCTTGAAGTTTTTGTTGCTACATCAATCATTCTCAACGGGCACGATGAACAAGAGGATTCTCTCAGAAATTGCTGTTGTAAATTTTTTTGGAATGTTACAAAGCGGTCTAATTGGTTGGTGGCTTGTGTGCTTTCTGGCCCGATGCTTGTTTGCTCCTTATTTTCTATAAGGAGGATTTCAAGGCCAGAAGTACAGGTTAGCAAGTGAGATATGTTTTGGTCGAGTCTAGGTGAAGTGCAGAGAAAATTGTAAAGTTCAATGGTTTTAGGGAAAATGCAGTTTAGGTTTTGAGTCATTCTGTAGTAAGTTTTGAATTCATGGGGATTTGATGTTTTATGACAATACTGACATTTGAATTGAAATGATTAATTCAAACTCACGTCTCTCCATTGTACATACATATCTGAATTTTGAAAAAGATGATCAAGGGTTGTCTTGTTCATCTCACTATTGTGGTGTGTATGATTCTTGTTTTAGCTTTAATTCAAAGAATTAATTAAAATGCTTGAATGTGATTGTAGGTGGATATGTTCTGTATAAGGATTTGATAAGCAGTGTTGGGTTAGAATACATGTTGATGAGATTGTAAAGCAATGTTATCAAGGATCTTATATGTTGTGTGTTAAATTTGTCATAAACCCCTAGATGCTTATGAATTTGACTCCCCCAATGAATATATGACACTGATCTAAGTTGTACTTATTCATATGGTTCAGTAATTGTTTATCTTTACCTAAAGCTTGCTACAAATTGCAAATACATGACTATTTTATGCTAAAAAATGTGTTGTAGTTATCTCATGCTCCAAATAGTTGATATTATTGATGAACAACCAATTCTATTCGGTATTATCCTATTATGTTGAGCTATTAAATGAGATTATCTATTGTTGTTAATGTTGTTTATGATAATGGTGCAGAGGTTGTAAACGCATTAAGGAATCACCCTCCCGGGTCTTGCAGAGCACGAAGTGTAGGAGGTCTTTAAAATCCTCGTTAGTTGGTCTAGGTCCTTCGAGCTTCCCTTGATTGGAATTGGAAATTCCATAGGTAGATTAAAAGACCAACCTGGTTACAGTAAAAACAACCAACAACTAGGCTGATTTCGGTGGTGAAATATCCACCCTAGTCAGATATTAGTGTTGGTTACAAGTTTATTTCAACATGAGCTTCACAGATGGATCTACAAGAGAGAAAAACATGAAGATTGTTTAGTACTTTTAGGATTTTTTTTTGTGTGCAATCAATTTGTTTCAGTTTTGGTGTGAGTTTTGAAGTTTTTGGTGAGTTTATTTTTAGTTTATGGGTGTTCTCAGTTCTGGACTTGAACCTGGGTTTTCGCTTGCTACTCTTTAATGGTGAGACTGTTCAACATGGGTATTGGTTTAATGGAAGGTTGATTGAAGGGAGATTCCAAAGAGTCCTTGCAATTTTTGGTGAAGTCTATGAATTTTGAGACTAGGTTGAACTTCTTAGAGGGCCGCCCTTGTACTTCAAGAAACTCTTATTTTTGGGTCTGCAACTAGCAAGTTTGAATCTATGGTTTTGGCATTGGGAGGTTGAGCTGGAACGTAGGAAGATTAGAAGTGGAGGCCTTATCTCAAGCTAGCTCGAGTGCTGTTCCAGAGGGTCTTTGCTCCTGTAGTAGGTTCTTAAAAAAATTGATTTCATATGTAATAATTCTGATATAAACTGAAACGAATGCAAAAATTACTTTTTTTTGAACTGTAATGAAAGATTTTACTATTTGTTGTTTTATATTATCTTTGAAAGCATTTTAATGTTGTTTTCCAATAGAAAAGCATAAAAAAAACCCCAAAAAAAAATTCATAAACAATACAAACAACAAAAAACAAATTGGTGTTCCAAAAAAAAAAAGGGTGCATTATTATAGTGGTATCAGAGCCAAAACTTTCCTACCAGCCTGTGAGCTTCTTCAAAAAAGAGAATATTAAGCTTCTATGACTAACAGAGAAAAGAGATGCGTAGATAGAGAAGAAAAGAAAGGGGCAAAACAGTGGTAGCCACCACAGGTTCTAGAAGGTCAGACAACTTTAGAGGTATTAAGAGCACATTAGGAGTCTTCTCAAGAAACCAGAATGGGATATGATGAGAGAGTGTTTAGTGGTAATGAGAGGACATTTGGTGGTAATGAGAGGAAATTTGGTGGTAATGAGAGGTCTTGTGGTAACAGGGATGATAGAGGGAAGGAGAGAGCGCATACACCGAGCCTTGGAAGGAGATTTGAGAGAAAATTAGATATAATAATGCATATGGTATCACTTATGATGGGGAGAAAGGGTCAAAACACAACACCACAAAACAATATTTAGACCAATACAAGGAATTCAGGGGAGCATAGTGCTTCAAATTAGCATAGTGGACATATGGACCAACGTACTCCAAATAACACATACATTTCCTCAAGGCCATTTAAACCCACTTTCTTGACACCAAAGGTTCCTCAACCTGATCCAGAAGAAAATATGTCATTTGTGGATATGATGAGACAAAATAATGCTAAGTATGATTCCCTTCCTGATGAACTCAAGAGTGTTATGACTTATAATGACTATGTGGACCATAAAAGAAAAAGTAAAGGCCAAGGAAGGAATTCTGATCATAAGGGATCAATAGTGCAGAGGGACTTACACCATGCCATAGACAAGGTTAGGCTAACGTATTTTTATGGGAGTGATAGTTGTTTAGCTAGGGCATGGATACAAAAGCTACACAATTATCTAGCCCTTAGACCTATGGCAGTGGAGGAGGCAATTAAGTTTGTCACGTTACACTTGGATGGGGTAGCACACAAGTGGTGATACCATGGCCTAGTCACCTTGGGACATCAGTCTATCACTACTTATGATGAGTTCACTACTAGACTCATAGAAAGATTTGAGAAAAAGGACCCAAAAATATATTTCAGAGAGTTGGCCCAGCTTAGATAGTATGGTATTGTTGATTCTTACATAGCTGAATTTCAAAGATTATCAATGATGGTTACAGGGATCACAGAGAGACGGATGGTGATTTTGTTTAGTGAGGGACTTATGGAACCACTCAAGGGTTAGATTAAGGCTTTTGACCCACCCACTTTATAGGAGGCTATGAAGAAAGCAAGAAATATGGAGTGGGCTGCCCCTACAGCAAAATTTCAATCCAAACCTTCATTTCACAGAAAGAAAAAAGATATGAGACCTCACATTAAGGAGTCTAAACAACATAAACCCCAAGTCACAAGGCTAGATTCAGAGACACTTAATGAACTTAGAAAAAAGGGGTTATGTTTTATGTGTAGAGAAAAGTGGTCCCAAGATCATTGTTACCCAATTTTCACCTACGGGCTCAATCGAGGGAAATTATGTTTTAAATCTGACACATGGATTAAATGTGGCTCCCACAAGGGTTGAGCCCAGCATGCAGGTCTTTAGATTTCATTGGGAAGATTTTCATCTGATGCTATTTCATGAGGGAGTATATTGGAGAGCCTTGCCTCAGTCAGATTTGGCATAAAATTCATCAGAGAAGAAAGTTGGCAAGACCCCCTTGTTGTCTCACCGACTAGCAGTGCATTCTAATTGGTTTAATACACTTGTCGCTAGGACATTCGGGTCACAATAAGTCTTTATGTATCTCTCTGCTTGGGATGTCTCGCCGATAGTAGCTCACAAAGTTGGCGCTAGGGGAAATGGTTTTCTTTCGGCAGGAGGTCTCAGCGACCATGTAGAGTCTCGCCAAAGGGGGTTGCCTTTGGCATAAGGTCTTACCAAAGGATGGAAGTCCCAGAGACCATGGTGGTCTCACCGAAACTACTGGTGTCGAGGAGATGTCTCGGCGACTAACGGAGGTCATGGAAAAAAAGATGTCAATGGGGAGAAAAGGTGGGCCTCGCTATAACATCTTAGAGACCGGATGATGTCTCACCGAAATGGAATGCCTTCAGTGTAGGCTGGTGATCTCGGGGAGATGTCCTACCAAAAAAAAGGGTCTCGGCGAAACAAACAAGCCCAGAAAAAGGTCTGGCCAACAGGCCAAGGTCTCAGCAATGGTATGGGGGCTTCGACAGAAGGTTTCACCATCGGGGTGAGGTCTCGCCGAGGTGAAGTGGTCTCGGCGAAGGAAACAAGCTCGGTGAGAGGTCTCGCCGACTAGTGGTGGTCTCCCCAACAAGAGAATGAAGTCAGCTCAGGCAGAAAGAAGGTGTTCACGATGATGTCTCCCCGACCAATGGAGGTCTCTCCAATATGAAAAAAAGCTCACCCAAAGATCTTGAGCTCGGTAAGAGGTCTTCCCGACGCTGTGAGGTCTTGTCGACAGATGATGAAGCGAGCTCGCCGAAGGATTTTGCCTTCGGCATAAGGTCCTGCCGACCCAGTAAAGTCTCGCCGAAAGGTTAAGATCTCAATGCAGTATGAAGACCTCACTGTGAGGTCTCACCGACCAAGCGATGTCTCTATGAAATGAAGTACGCTCTTTGTGAAAGAAAGGTGTTTGCCATGATGTCTCACCGACCCGACAGGGTCTTTTCGAAGGAATGTGAGCTCGACGCAAAAGAAAATGAAGTCGCCGTGATGTCTCAGCAAAAACAGGAGGTCCTGCCGACCAATGAAGGGTCTCGATATAGTGTTTTTCCTTCGGCAAAAGGTCTCACCGACACATGGGTGTCTTGCCGACGAAGGAGCACAGCGGTATAATGATGAGGGCTCATCGTGAGGTCTTCCTGAATGCAAAAGGTCTTTCCGAATGTGAATGACTGCCACTATGAATGTCGATATGACTTTTGGGCTCGCTATGAACTCTTGCCAACGGTTCTAAACTATACCGATAAACCGCTGAAGCGCATAATCGCATCAAGGAGACACAGTTAGTGTCTCACCGACATGCGATTCAATCTGAATGAATTTTGACCTTTTGGCGCCCCCATGAAGTATTTGTTCAACCAATCAGAGTGAGCTACAAGAGATCGATGACAGTTTGACCGATGAGAGGAGGATCAATAGGGTGAGTGATGTGGATGTGCTTTGAGCTCAGGAGCATTCAAAGTAGCTCGACAGGGAGGTTAGGAGATAGACACGAGACCAGAAGTGAATGCGGTAGTTGTAAAAGATCAAGGAGGCCATTCCTCTAACGACTCCACACCAACATGGACACGAGGATGCAATCGGATACAACATTAACTCCATTAAAAGATCTAAAGGGCAGATCTTTCTGAACGCAATATTTTTGTAAGCCCTAGGGGCTGACACACTTTTGTATATATGGATTTTTGCCTCATTTTGTAGATAGTTCTTACTTGGTACTTTTCTGCTTCGGTATCTTGCGGAGTTCTTGGCAGAAGAGAGGCTATATTTTGCAACTCATGACAGGCATGTATATCAGTGTTCACCATTGAAATCAATGAGTATAAGCGCTTTACCTTTTCAATCTCTCTATTAAATTGTGTGCATTTATATAATTGATGAAACTACTTGTGAAACTGTATGATTCCTTGTGGTTATGTCTTATCTCAGCACCTTTCTGTAGAGCAATATGTATTTTTGCAGGTTGTGAGATGTGTTCAAAATGTAGTATTCTCTAGTTGTGAAGTTATTCTTTCCTTCTAGGAGTGTAGCCATATGAACCTTTTCATGAAATGTTTATGCAGAAAACGTATGTGATTGAGTTGTGTACAACTAAGCTTCTATCATTGACTGAATTTGTGTGTGTAAACTGTGTTATGTGTCTTCTTAGTAAATTCGGTGCATCACCATAGAGATAGTGTTTTCATTAGTTTTAGTGTTTTCCTCCTTCTCCTTTTCCCTTTACTGAGTCAGTAGTTTAGGTGAAACCAAAGGAAGCCGGCCTTCTCCGGAGGTTGACCTCTGTCTACAAGTGACCCACAGCTTTAGAGGTCTTCCCATGTTACGCTGAGGTGTTGAACATCAGGTTCAATAGGGTGCAATTTCAGGTGATAACAATTTTGGTACGCCCAGTGGGATTGTTCGAATCAAAACAGTTTAAAGAGTACATATTACTGCTGGTTTTTATATGTAGCCAGTAAGTTTCAGAGGTTAACGTCAGCATATCATGGCGACTCCGTATACTAGTGTATATTGAGGAATTTAAAATATTGAGAAAATTTGGTGTTTTTCTCAATAAGTTTAGCCTTTGGAGGCAGTTTAAAAAACACCTAGCTACTCCGAGTAAATCTACTGGTTTCAACAAGTTCAGTGCTGGTATGTTTCAATTACAAGCTTAATATTCTGATTTTCAGCATTCATATGAGTAGAGATGACAAATTTTCGTAGTCACCATGTATACCCACTTCTATTTCATGAAAATCCTGTCAACCAATCACCCTATCAGCCATATTAGGCTAATCATGCTGCTGGTTTAATCCCAAATAGCCATGCAACAACAACCTATCAGCATGCTCAACATGCTTACCTCCCACCCACCCCTGCTCAGTCTTCGGATCTACATTTGGATGTCCAAAATCAGCTCCAAGAGGTTGATTATATAAAGAATAACATGAATAACATGAAGGACATACTGTCAGACATTGCAAAGCAGATGGAAGAGTTTAGGAGATAGCAGGAGTATGATCAACAATAAGAAGAGATGGCCTATCAGGCCTACCTTCATGAGCAAGAATTACTGACGCAAAGGAGACAGTTTGAGAATAGGCTCGAGAGGGAGTTAGTAGCAAAAGAGGAGCAAATGAAGCTTTTTCTTGCTCAAACACAAAGGCATGAGGTCCAAGTAGCTCCTTATATTCCACATCAGCCTACTCAGGAGGAGCCACATGGCGCGCCTATTTTCTTTCAAGGAATTCAAGAGATTCCTCAAGTTCCCTCTATTTCAACAGCTCAGTCCCTACAAGAGCCCATGAACTCTCATTTCCAGTCATATCAAGAGCCTGAACCAAGTAATCAAATTACTGAACAGCCTTGGCAGCCTTCTTGGACCAAGCATCCCGACTTCAAAATGCCAAATCTAGTTCAAGAGGCTCCCATTCCAAGTTTCAGAGATCCTCTTCTATTGCAAAGTCAAGTACATGTAGCAAATCAAGCTATGAGTCTTCATGAACAGTCACCTGTTCTTATTCAAGAGGTCCAACTTATGCATGCATGTCCTGATACCATTTGCAAAATAGACTTGCAGCAGGAGGTGAATGAACATGATCGATCAGGATAGCAGAGGGAGGAGTTTCAAAAGAGGCAACTTGAGGGGAGTTTCAAAGAGCAGAGTGTTGCAGCTAAGGATGAGCAGATGAAACACTTTCTTACACAAGATCATAAGATAGAACCTCAACTACCTGTGAAGGAGGGGGCCTCAAAGTACAAAATTCCAAGTGTCAGAGAGGGTGAATCTAGCATGGACAACTACGATGAAATTGCTAAGTTGGAGGAGCACGTGTTTTCAGTTCCAAGCTTCAAGCAGATTGCTTCTTCTCAGAGCCCAAAGTTGACTGAGGATCTTCCTCAAGTGGAAAGCACTTGCGAGGTTGCAGTTTCAGAACAGCTAGAAGACATCAAGCCATTTGGGTAGTTTTCGATTGATGACAGTTAGCAAGACAATGGAGCATTCGACTTGGAAGAAAAGCCCAAAAGGAAACCGAATACTTTTCTTCAAGAGAGCATGCAGGTTCCTAATTTACCAGTTGATTTGTTACAGCCAGAGAATATTGCTGACTTGTTTGATGAACCTCCTCAATTTGTTGATGAAGATGAAGATCTCACATGCATGATAGCATCTATGCCTGGTATGGAGCAACTAAATGATAAAACTCATCTAGATTCAATGCAAAATTATGAGTTAGATGATATCATAGAGGTTGTTTGTTCTAACATAGATGATGAGCTAGTATTATATGAAAGGGAAGCATGTGATCAACCCATTCAAGTCAGCGAGACTATTGAAAAGGTTGTAGAAGATAATGCCTTGTGGCCTATGAACTTATTTGATGAGCTGCCCCACTTTGTTGAGGAGGAATTATATTTTGTCATGGACAAAGAGCATAAGGAACAACAGTTTGACGATTTGGTTTCAGTTATCCAACAGGGATATCAACTCCTTATCCAAGAAGATCCAACCATCAGAAACATTAGTGGTTTCTTTTCAGAGAGTATTATACATGATGCAAAGAAGCATGACTCCTTTTCGTTGCAGAGCTGAAAGAAAGAATAGCTGATCCCCCTATAGACAATAATGGTCGAATCTTTCAAGAAGATCAAACTGTAGTAGCCAATGAACAACCTGCATATTACCTCCAATCAACATCTTTTCAAGGGAAAGATGAAGTATTTAGAGATCAACAAGAGGCCAACAAGGAAAGTTCAAGCTTTTCCCTTACCAGAGGCTGTCCAATCAGGTACTTAGCCCAGATGGAGTCCAAACAAGCACAGATAATCAAGCATGAAAGTATGACTGAGAATGTCATCAAGGATGCACTTGTAAATGAACATGAGTATGTCCAACTCACTTATCCTCTTTTAAGTAACATTACATATGATCTATTTAAGGAGGGTAGTGAATCTCTTTATCTTTTTCAAGAAACGATGCATCATCTTGTTGAACATTTCTCAGTATATTGTCTTCTTTTAGCTACCATCATGCATGTAAGCTGGTGCATATTGAGGAGAAAAGGTAGCTATTTCAATTATCCTGTAAATGGTTTCCTTTGACTAGCTTCTTTGTTGGTTAGAGTAGGGTAGGCTAGTTTCATTTCAAATGCATCTTTGTTTTCCCTAAGTGTTGTTTCAACACAGTTATATAGTTTTCCATTATGTAGTTTCCTATTTTTAATAATGTCTAGGTGATCTATTTCTTGAGTTACAAATGTGCTATAGCCATGTGCAAGGCTGCTCCAAGTTCCGTTCCTCAGTTTTCCCAATGACTCTGTGCCCAATGGATAAGCCTAGGCTACTAGTTTTCATGTTTAGCAGGCAAACATCTAGCTGAGGTTGCCATAAATGTTACCCAATTTTCACCTACGGGCTCAATTGGGGGAAATTATGTTTTAAATTCGGCACGTGGATTAAATGTGGCTCCCACAAGGGTTGAGCCCAGTGTGCAGGTCTTCGGATTTCATTGGGAAGGTTTTCATCGATTGCTATTTCACGAGGGAGTCTATTGGAGAGCCTCGCCTCAGTCAGATTTGGCATAAAATTCATCAGAGAAGAAAGTCGACAAGACCCCCTTGTTGTCTCGCCGACTGGAAGTGCATTCTACTTGGTTTAATACACCTACCGCCAGGAAATTCGGGTCACCATAAGTCTTTATGTATCTCTCCGCTTGGGATGTCTCGCCGACAGTAGTTCATAAAGTTGGCGCCAGGGGAAATGGTTTGCTTTCAGCAGGAGGTCTCGGCGACCATGTAGAGTCTCGCCAAAGGGGGTTGCCTTCGGCATAAGGTCTTTCTGAAAGATGGAAGTCCCGATGACCATGGTGGTCTCGCCGAAACTGCTGGTGTCGGGGGATGTCTCGACGACTAACGGAGGTCACAGCGAAAAAAGATGTCAACGGGGAGAAAAGGTGGGCCTCGCTATAACGTCTCAGCGATCGGATGATGTCTCACCGAAACGGAATGCCTTTGGCATAGGATGGTGATCTCGGGGAGATTTCCTACCGAAAAAAAAGGGTCTCGGCGAAACAAAAAAGCCTGGCGAAAAGTCTGGCCGACAGCCAAGGTCTCGGCAATGGTATGGGGGCTTCAGCAGAAGGTTTCACCATCAGGGTGAGGTCTCATTGAGGTGAAGCGGTCTCAGCGAAGGAAACAAGCTTGGCGAGAGGTCTCGTCGACTAGTGGTGGTCTCCCCGACAAGAGAATGAAGTGAGCTCGGGCAGAAAGAAGGTGTTCGCCATGATGTCTCCCCGACCAATGGAGGTCTCTCCGATATGAAAAAAGGTTGCCCAAAGATCTTGAGCTCGGTAAGAGGTCTTCCCGACGCCGTGAGGTCTTGCCGACAGATGATGAAGCGAGCTTGCCGAAGGATTTTTCCTTTGGCATAAGGTCCTGCCGACCTGGTAAAGTCTCGCCGAAAGGGTAAGATCTCGATGCAATATGAAGACCTCGCTATGAGGTCTCACCGACCAAGCGATGTCTCCTGAAATGAAGTACGCTCTCTGCGAAAGAAAGGTGTTCGCCATGATGTCTCATCGACCCGATAGGGTCTTGCCGAAGGAATGTGAGCTCGATGCAAAGGAAAATGAAGTCGCCATGATGTCTCAAAAAAAATAGGAGGTCCTGCTGACCAATGGAGGGTTTCGGTATAGTGTTTTGCCTTCGGCAGAAGGTCTCACCGACACATGCGTGTCTTGCCAATGGAGGAGCACAGTGGTATAATGATGAGGGCTCGCCGTGAGGTCTTCTCGAATGCAAAAGGTCTTGCCGAATGTGAGTGACTGCCACTATGAATGTCGATATGACTTTTGGGCTCGCTATGAACTCTTGCTGACACTTCTGAACTATACCGATAAACCGTTGAAGCACATAATTGCATCGGGGAGACACAGTCAGTGTCTCACCGACATGCAATTCAATTGAATGACTTTTGACCATCTGGCGCCCCCATGAAGCATCTGTTCAACCAATCAGAGTGAGCTACAGTAGAGTCATGGCAGTTTGACCGATGAGAGGAGGATCAACAGGGTGAGTGACGTGGATCTTCTCTGAGCTCAGGAGCATTCAAAGCAGCTCGACAGGGAGGTTAGGAGATAGACACGAGACCAGAAGTGAATGCGGTAGTTGCAAAAGATCAAGGATGCCATTCCTGGAATGACTCCACACCGACATGGACACGAGGATGCAATAAGATACAACATTAACTCCATTAAAAGATCTAAAGGGCAGATCTTTCTGAACGCAATATTTTTGTAAGCCCTAGGGGCCGACACACTTTTGTATATATGGCTTTTTGCCTCATTTTGTAGATAGTTCTTACTTGGTACTTTTCTGCTTCGGTAACTTGCGAAGTTCTTGGCAGAAGAGAGGCTATGTTTTGTAACTCATGACAGGCATGTATATCAGTGTTCACCATTGAAATCAATGAGTATAATCGCTTGACCTTTTCAATCTCTCTATTAAATTGTGTGCATTTATATAATTGATGAAACTACTTGTGAAACTGTATGATTCCTTGTGGTTATGTCTTATCTCAGCACCTTTCTGTAGAGCAATATGTATTTTTGCAGGTTGTGAGATGTGTTCAAAATGTAGTATTCTCTAGTTGTGAAGTTATTCTTTCCTTCTAGGAGTGTAGCCATATGAACCTTTTCATGAAATGTTTATGCAAAAAATGTATGTGATTGAGTTGTGTACAACTAAGCTTCTGTCATTGACTGAAATTGTGTGTGTAAACTGTGTTATGTGTCTTCTTAGTAAATTCGGTGCATCACCATAGAGATAGTGTTTTCATTAGTTTTAGTGTTTTCCTCCTTCTCCCTTTCCCTTTACTGAGTCAGTAGTTTAGGTGACACCAAAGGAAGCCGACCTTCACTGGAGGTGGACCTCTGTCTACAAGCGACCCACAACTTTAGGGGTCTTCCCATGTCACACTGAGGTGTTGAACATCAAGTTCAACAGGGTGCAATTTCTGGTGATAACAATCATGTTTGCCCAAAGGGAGCCTAAATTCATCAAATTGGATACTATTCAGTTGAAGAAAGTAATTCTGATTTTTTAGACCAGCAATCTGATTTTGATGATAAGGAGAATGAAGAATCCCCCCAAGAGGTAGAAAAAGAGGAATAAAAAGAGTGCAAAGTAGCTCAACTATATATTTTTTAGAAAAATGAGTCCTTGCGCATTAGGGGAGTCATTAAGGGGAAGCGAATGATAGCTCTTATTGATTCAGGTGCCACACATAATTTCATTGATGAGGGACTTGTTGCACGTAGGGGGTTACAAACATAGGAGGTTGAAGGTTTCAGAGTGATGGTTGCAGATTGCTTTACTATTACTTGCAGTCGCATGATTCCACAACTTAGCATTTAGTTGGGTAATCATGAGTTCACAAATGATTTCTATGTGGTTGGAATTGGGGATACATATGTTGTGATGGGTATTCAATGGTTGTGGTCATTAGGTGAGATCACTCTTAATTTTCAGACCTTAGAGCCGAAGTTTAAATTCGATGGGAAGAATATGGTGTTGAGGGGAATTTCAAATGGAGGGCCTCAAGTTGTTTCATGAAAGAGGATGGAGAGACTTTTTCGACATGATCAGGTGGAGTGGGAAATGGAATGCCTAATTATTCCTACAGTTACTGAGGAGAAGAAATGTACATATCCACCGAACATACAAGCTTTGCTTACTAAGCGAAGCAAGGTTTTCAGTAGTATACCACTAGGGAGACCACCTGATAGGGGAATAGAGCACATCATTGAGTTAGAGGAGGGTACTAAGGCGGTAATCACTACACCCTATAGGCACTCAAAAAGGAACAAGGATGAAATAGAAAAAGCAATCAAGGAGCTTTTGGACATGGGACATATTAGAATGAGCAAGAGTCCATTTGCTTCTTCAGTGGTGTTAGTGAAAAAAATGGATGGGACTATGCACATGTGCATAGATTACAGGGCACTCAACAAGAAGACCATAAAAAGAGGTACTCAATCCCATGAAAAGATGAGCTCATTGATGAGCTACATGGTGCAGTCTATTTTTTGAAAATAGACTTGAGATCCAGATATCATCAAATTAGAGTTAGAGAGGAGCATATTGAGAAAACAACCTTTAGGTGTCATTATAGGAATTTTGAGTTCCTTGTTATGCCATTCAGATTAACTAATGCTCCTGCTACATTTCAATCTTGCATGAATAGAGTTTTCAAATAGCAGTTGTGTAGGTTTGTTCTGATATTTTTTGATGATATCCTCATTTACAGTAAGTCATGGGAGGAGAACTTGAAGCATTTAGATGAGGTTTTGGGATTTTAGAGAGTGAGTCATTGTATGCCAGGAAGTCTAAGTGTGAATTTGGCATGACAGAGTTGTTGTATCTTGGGCGCAACATTAGTTTGAATGGGGTTCGAGTTAATCCTGAAAAGATCAAGGCTATTCTTGATTGGCCTCCACCTACAAACCTCTCACAATTGAAGGGATTCTTTGGGCTTTGTGGCTTCTATAGGAGTTTTGTTAAGGGATTTTCAAAGTTGGTTGCTCCACTTAGAAATTTAAATAAAATGGGGGTGTTTATAAGGATAGAATCAACACAACAATCTTTTCACAAATTCAAACAGTTGATGAGCACGTGTCTAGCCTTGGCCATTCTAGATTTTTCCCAGCCTTTTGAGCTTGAGTGTGATTCCTCGGGTGAAGGCATAGGTGCAGTTGTTATGAAAAACAAACATCCTATAGATTTCAAGAGTAGGAAGTTGAGAGGTGGTGAGAAAGCTTACTCAATCTATGATAAGGAAATGTTGACAATTATGCATGCTTTTTCCAAGTTTAGGCAATAGCTTGTAGGGGGGTATATTTTTAGTTAAGAAAGATCATAACAGCCTTAAGTATTTCCTAAATCAAAAGGATCTCAATGAAAGACAACAAAAATGGGTAAGAAAACTTTAGGGGTATGATTTAGACATTGAATATGTCAAAGGGAAAAGGAATGTAGTGGCTGGTGCTTTATCTAGGAGGCCACATTTGAGTGCTATTTCAATCATAGCAGTAGATTGGAAGGAGAAGATTGAGGCTGATTTTGCTAAGAATGTATGGGAAAACAACATTTTGGATGATACTTTACAAGATGATAGGTACCAGGTGAAGGATGGGTTAATATAGTACAAGGATAGAATATGGTTGGATTCTGATTCTTGGGTGAGAGCACATTTTTAAGGCTTTTCATGATACTCCCATGGTTGATCATCCAGGCTATTACAAAACCTATAGGAAGATCCATGATAGATTCTCATTGAAAGGAATGAAGGATGACATCTTACAGTATGTACGTGAGTGCCTAGTATGCCAAAAAAACAAAAATGAGCATACTTATCCTACTGGTTTGTTGCAGCCACTTCCCATTCCCACTAAAAAATGGGAAAGCATATCAATGGACTTCATAATAGGGCTTACGAAGTTGCAAGGGAAGGATAGTATATATGTGGTGGTTGATAGATTGAAAAAAATTGGTCACTTTTTTGCTATATCAGTAGGGTATAGAGCAGCACAGGTGGCTGATGTTTTTTCAGAGAGGTATTTAGGCTTCACAGGACACCTAGGACCATTGTCAGTGACAGGGACAACAAGTTTATGAGCCTTTTTTGGCAGGATTTGTTTAAATTATGTGGCATAGAGCTGACCCCTAGCACTAGTTACCACCCTCTGACTGATGGGAAAATTGAGGTGGTGAATAAATGGGTAGAAGGGTACCTGCGCAATTATGTTTCAGGGAAGTAGAAGCTGTGGGTTAAGTGGTTACATCTCGGAGAGTATTGTTACAATTCTACTTTCCACATGTCTATTTGGATGTCACCACTCATATCATTATATGGTTACGAGGCCCCCAGCTTCATTGATTTATTTTTTTGAGATTGTAGAGTTCCTAGAGCCAAAGATCTTCTTCAGGAGAGTTAGGACATAATGATATCTTTGAGAGAGAATATAAAACATGCCCAAAATCAAAAAAAATATGTTTATCAACACCAAGTTGAGCGAGTTTTTGAGGTAGGAGACATGGTTTTTGTGCGGTTACAGCCCTACCATTAGTCCACTCTTAAGAAGAGTGCAGCAGAAAATTTGAAGTCACGATTTTATGGTCCTTTCAGGGTGATCAGGAGAGTTGGAGAGGTAGCATATGAGCTGGAGCTACCTAAGGGAAGCAAGGTGCATAATGTGTTTCACGTCTCTCATCTCAAGAAAGCACTTGGACGAAATGTAGTTCCTTCTATTGAGTTACCTCCTTTAGATGAGGAAGGCAGTTAATATTGATTCCTGAGTCTATTTTTGAGGTGCGTGAGCGTACATTGCACATGAGGGTCATCAAGGAGTATTTGGTGAAATGGAAATTTTTTCCAATTGAGGATGCCACTTGGGAGAGTGAGTAGATATTGCAAAATCCAGAGTTATGATTGTTTGAGGACAAGCAATCATGGGAAGGTCATACTATAATGTCCCTTTCTCATTCCTGAGTAGTATCAAGACACAATTAGCCTATTCACAAGTCCTCGTAGGCTAGTTGATGTGGTTAGGGGACTCAATTGCTAGCATTGATGTTAGTTTGGGGTGATTTTGGAGGGGTTACTATTTATAGCAGTGGCTGGTTTCAGTGTGGCCATCTTCAGTTGGTCACGTTGTCCCCAGTGGTCTTCAATTTTACACAATTTGGCATCCACTTACTATTTATAGCAGTGCTATTTTTTAGTAAGTCACCATTGGGATTTGATGTCCCAAGCTTGGTCCTTGATAGCAACATATTAATCCAGTTCAGTTGGAGAGCTAAGGTTGCAGTTTAATATTTATTTTAGTTGACCCCCTTTTGGCATTTAAATTAAAATGCAAAATTATAAAGTTAAGTCATAACTTAAGCTGAGGGGTAAAGGGTTCATTAGGAGGACCAAGGCGCCTAGTGCATTGACATGAAGTTGTTTTAAAATTCAATTTAAAAATATTATATTTTCCTTTTGCAATGGGACACCTATGTGAAGGGGTAAATTATTTAAAAGTTTAATATTATATTTTCCTTTTGGAGAGGGACGCCTATTTGAGGAGATGTTTATATATTTTTTAAAAAGTTCATAATATTAAAAGGTGAAGATGGGCGCCCATTCTCTAGAAAGAAATTAAAACTTTTTTGGAGTCCAAAACCCCAAAAATTTTAAAAGAGAAGTTTGGATCTCATTTGGGATTATGCAGACTTGACAACTTACTGTAATACTGCTAGATTTTCATCTGGTTGCTTGGAAACCTTGTGAGGATGAAAACCCTCCTTTGCTAGGCTGATTTTGGTGGTGAAATATCCACCCTAGTCAGATATTCGTGTTGGTTACAAATTTATTTCAACATGAGCTTCACAGATTGATCTACAAGAGAGAAAAACATGAAGATTTTTCACTACTTTTTGGAGTTTTTGTGTGCAATCAATTTGTTTCAGTTTTGGTGTGAGTTTTGAAGTTTTTGGTGAATTTATTTTTCAATTTCTAGGTGTTCTCAATTTTGGACCTGAACCTCAATTTTTGCTTGCTTCTCTTTAATGGTGAGACTATTCAAAATGGGTATTGGTTTAATGGAAGGGTGATTAAAGGGCGATTCCAAAGAATCCTTACTTGCAATTTTTGGTGAAGTCTATGAATTTTGGGACCATGTTGAAATTCATAGAGGGTCACCCTTGTACTTCAAGAAACTCTTATTTTTGATTGTGCAACTAGCAAGTTTGAATATGGAATTTTGGCAATTAGAGGTTGAGTTGGAACGTAGGAAGATTGGAAGAAGTGGAGGCCTTATCTCAAGCTAGCTTAAGTGCTCTTCTAGAGGGTCTTTGCTTCTGTAACAGGTTCTTAATAAATCTGATTTCATATGTAATAGTTCTGATATAAACTGAAAGAAATGCAAAAATTACTTATTTTTAAACTATAATGAAAGATTTCACTATTTGGTGTTTTTGTAAGGAAATCTAGGAGCGCATCTAGTGAAAACTCCATGCAGTAGTGCCTTCGGTAACTTTCATTTTCGATTAGGTTGCCTCAAGACACAAACAACTATGTCCAAATGCAGAACATACATAGTTCATTTCCTACATTGATTCGTCTAAGAGAAACACATGTAAATTCAACAGCAAGCATTCACAGATTCTACTACACAAACCAACAAACATGAAAGATGAAACAGAAAACCAGAACACAAAGATTTACATGGGGAAAATCCTTTCGGATAAAAAACCCCACACTCCAAAGATCGAGCCATTGTATTATTCAGCAACAGAATGGTTCCAATACAATTTCAGGCTCTTAGCCTTTTCAGAGATTACATCTTGTTCATCTGGATACAACTGGTAACATACTATCCCTGAGAGATCAAACATGGCATTCATGATTAGGAGATATTCCAGTAGCATAACTCTACCTCGGCCTCATGGCTTCGGCCTGTCAGCCAGCCACTCGCCTTTCTCTATCGATCTCTCTCTGGCTCTTAGCTCTTCAACATCACCAGTTATGGCCTCATGGCTTCGGCCTTCTAGCTAGCCACTCAACCTTCACATTTGTTCGCTCTATTTCCTTCACTTCGGCTTCGACTCTATGAAACGGTTTTGTTTCCAACTATCGGATCACAACTGTCGAATCATCCAACTCAGAAACGATTCACATTCTGCTTTCTCTGATTTGTCCATATCTCACCACGTCAGACAATCTTCACTCGGTCGACAACGATCAACTTGTGTCACATGTTGGTGAGACACTAGAAGTGTCTCCTCGATGCCACAAGACCCAATTACATGTTGTTGCCAAGAGTCATCTCCATCGGCAAGAGGTTCTACCGATATCCACAAGTCAT
Organism: Sequoia sempervirens; assembly: GCA_007258455.2. Lineage (NCBI taxonomy): Eukaryota > Viridiplantae > Streptophyta > Pinopsida > Cupressales > Cupressaceae > Sequoia > Sequoia sempervirens. The sequence continues at coordinate 17,907,713 of VDFB02000015.1, read as the reverse complement.
ACCGATTTCAGCATTCTCATCGGTGAGACAATCGCCATTCGATGAGACATCACACCGAGCTCATAAGTCATTATGAAGTGTTCCTTAGTCACCAAGACTTTATTCATTCACTGAGAGATCATATCGAGTCTTCAAGTCATGCTGAAACCCATTGTATTCTTATCGACATCCATCTATCAACAAGAGTCACCTTATTGACATGATCGGCAAGACCTCTCACCGATCTCCAGTTGAACTCATCCGCCAACGCTATCGCCAAGACAATCAACTATCGCCAAGAGGTTTCACCAAGGTCTTCAAGTCACATAGACGTGAATGTTCTCATCGGCAAGACTATCATCTTTTGCTGAGACCTCACACCGAGTTTCACGTTATACCGAACTCCGAACAACAGTCGCCAAGAGTTACACTGAAGTCAGGATTCCATCGGCAAGACAATTGCTCTTCGCCAAGACATCACCCCACAGGTTCCAAGTCACCCCAATTCAATCTTGTCGGCCAGACTTACTACTTTCGCCAAGACTTCATACCGAAGCCTTTAAGTCATATCGATGTGTTCCACTGTCGGTGAGAGAATCAACCTTCAGCAAGACATCTTACCGAGGCTTCCATGTTATCCCGAAACAACTGTTCGCCAAGAGTCACACCGAATTGATGACCCCACATGCTGTCGGTGAGACTTCTGATATTCGATGAGACATCATATCAAAACAATACGTTACACCGATGACCCCTAACACTGTCGCCGAGACATCTCCCGGTCGCCAAGAGATCATGCGATAGGAACAAGTCATACCGATTTCTTCATCGGCCAGACAGACCGAAGGTCATGTCGATATCGGCAATACTTCCTATCATCGCCGAGACTTCTCACCGAGACTCTTGAGTTAGCCTCGAGTGTATACCATCGGTGAGACATTCCTTAGTCGCCAAGAGATCTTCCCGAGAGTTCAAGTCACCCCGAACCAGCTTATCGATGAGACTTCTCCCGGTCGCCATGACTTCCTGCCAAATCCATTTGTTATCCCAAAGACTCTAAGTCACCATGAGTCTCCCCGAGGCCCGATAACAAACCCTTATGTCGCCGAGACATTCCACTCAGTAGGAGATTACAGTGAAGGCCACAAGTCATAGTGATAGGCTTCTTCGGCAAGACAAAAGCATTGTCTTGTCGACATGAGAAAAACACAAGGTAAACTGCCAGTCGGCCAGACAACAGAAATGTCACAACGACTAAGCTTTCTCAAAGGTTTCAGCCTGTGAGATTGAGGCATATTTTCCAACAATTTTCTATTATCTTTGCAAGCATTTTAATGTTATTTTCCAATAGCAAAGCATAAAAAAAACTCAAAAAAAAAAATCATAAACAATACAAACAACAAACAATAGATTGGTGTTTCAAAAAAAAAAAAAAGGGCTACATTATTACAGTGGTATCAGAGCTAAACCTTTCCTGCCAGGCTATGTGCTTCTTCAAAAAGATAATATTAAACTTCTATGACTGACAAAGAAAAGAGATAGATATCTAGAGAAGAAAAGAAAGGAGAAAAATAGTGGTAGCCACCATAGGTTCCATAAGGTTAGACAACTTCAGAGGTATTAAGAGCACATTGGGATTCTTCTCAGGAAACAAGAATGGGAGATGCTAAGAGAGTGTTTGGTGGTAATGAGAGGACATTTGGTGGTAATGAGAGGAAATTTGGTGGTAATGAGAGGTCTGGTGGTAATAGGGATAACAGAGGGAAGGAGAGAGCGTAGACAACAAGTCCTGGAAGGAGATTTGAGGGAAAATTAGATGGAATGATGGATATGGTATCGCTCATGATGGGGAGAATGGGTCAAAACACAACACCAAAAAACAATCTTTAGAGCAATATAGGGAATTCAGGGGAGCATAGTGCTTCAAATCAACATAGTGGACATATGGACCAGCGTACTCCAAATAACACACACATTTCCTCAAGGCCATTTAAACCCACTTTCTTGACACCAGAGGTTCCTCAACCTAATCCAAAAGAAAATATGTCATTTGTGGATATGATGAGACAAAATCATGCGGAGTATGATTCCCTTCCTGATGAACTCAAGATTGTTATGACTTACAATGACTATGTGGAACATAAAAGAAAAAGTAAAGGGCAAGGAAGGAATTATGATCAGAGGGGATAAATAGTGCAGAGGGACATACACCATGCCATCAACAAGGTTACGCTACCACATTTTGATGGGAGTGATAGTTGTTTAGCTAGGGTGTGGATACAAAAGCTAGACAATTATCTAGCCCTTAGACCTATGGCAGAGGAGGAGGCAATTAAGTTTTCCATGTTACACTTGGATGGGGTAGCACACGATTGGTTGTACCATGGCCTAGTCACCTTGGGAAATCAGTCTATCACTACTTAGGAAGAGTTCAATACTATACTCATAGAAATATTTGAGAAAAAGATCCTAGAAATATATTTCAGAGAGATGGCCTAGCTTAGACAGTATGGTACAATTGATGCTTACATAGTTGAATTTCAAAGATTATCAGTGATGGTTATAGGGATCATAGAGAGATGGAAAGTGATTTTGTTTAGTGAGGGACTTATGGAACCAATCAAGGGTTGGATTAAGGATTTTGACCCACCCAATTTATAGGAGGCTATGAAGAAAGAAAGAAATATGGAGTGGGCTACCCCTAAAGAAAAATTTCAATCTAAACCTTCATTTCACAAAAAGGAAAAGGATAAGAGACCTCACATTAAGGAGTCCAAAAAACATAAACCCCAAGTCATAAGGCTAAATTCAAAGACACTTAATGAACTTAGAAAAAAGGGGTTATGTTTTATGTGTAGAGAAAAGTGGTCCTAAGATCATGTTTTCCCAAAGGGAGCCAAAATTCATCAAATTGAATACTATTCAGTTGAAGAAAGTAATTTTGATTTTTTAGACCAGCAATCTGATTTTGATGGGTTGCGGTCATTAGGTGAGATCACTCTTAATCTTTTGACCTTAGAGTTGAAGTTTAAATCGGATGGGAAGAATGTGGTGTTGAGAGAATTTCAATTGAAGGGCCTCGAGTTGTTTCATGCAAGAGGATCGATAGACTTTTCAAACATGATCAAGTGGAATGTGCAGCAGAATGCTTAACTATGCCTACAGTTATTGAGGAGCAAAAACATACATATCCACCAGACATACAGGATTTGCTTACTAAGCGAAGTAACGTTTTCAGTAGCATACCACCAGCGAGACCACTTGATAGGGGAATAGAAAACATCATTGAGTTAGAGGAGGGTACTAAGGCTGTAATCACTACACCCTACAGGCACTCAAAAAGGCACAAGGATGAAATAGAAAAAGCAATCAAGGAGCTTTTAGACATGGGACATATTAGAATTAGAAAGAGTCCATTTTCTTCTTCAATAGTGTTAGTGAAGAAGAAGGATGGGATTATGCGCGAGTGCATAGATTATAGGGAACTCAACAAGAAGACCATAAAAAATAGGTACCCAATCCCACAAATAGATGAGCTCATTAATGAGCTACATGGTGCAATCTATTTTTCAAAAATAGACTTGAGATCCAGATATCATCAAATTAGAGTTAGAGAGAAGGATATTGAGAAACCAACCTTTAGGTGTCATTACGGGCATTTCGAGTTCCTTGTTATGCCATTCAGATTAACTAATGCTCCTGCTACATTTCAATCTTGCATGAACATAGTTTTCAAATAGTAGTTATGTAGGTTTGTTCTAATATTTTTTGATGATATCCTCATTTACAGTAAGTCATGGGAGGAGCACTTGAAGCATTTAGATGAGGTTTTGGGCATTTTAGAGAGTGAGTCACTATATTCCAAGCAATCTAAGTGTGAATTTGGCATGACAAAGTTGTTGTATCCTAGACACATCATTAGTTCGAATGGGGTTCGCGTTGATCCTGAAAAGATCAAGGCTATTCTTGATTGGCCTCTACCTACAAACCTCTCACAGTTGAAGGGATTCTTTGGGCTTTGTAGCTTCTATAGGAGGTTTGTTAAGGGATTTTCACAATTGGCTGCTCCACTTACAGATTTAACTAAAAAGGGGGCGTTTGTATGGATAGAATCAACACAACAATCTTTTGAAAAATTCAAACAGTTGATGAGCACGTGTCTAGCCTTGGCCATTTCAAATTTTTTCCCAACCTTTTAAGCTTGAGTGTGATGCCTCGGGTGAAGGCATAGGTGCAGTTCTTATGCAAAACAAACATCCTATAGCTTTTGAGAGTAGGAAGTTGAGAGGTGGTGAGAAAGCTTAATCAATCTATGATAAGGAAATGTTGGCAATTATGCATGCTTTTTCCAAGTTCAGGAAATACCTTGTAGGGGGTAGATTTTTAGTTAAGACACATCATAATAGCCTTAAGTATTTCCTAAATTAGAAGGATCTCAATGAAAGACAACAAAATGGGTAAGCAAACTTCAGGGTTATGATTTTGACATTGAATATGTCAAAGGGAAAATGAATGTAGTGGTTGATGCTTTATCTAGGAGGCCACATTTGAGTGCTATTTCAATCATAGCAGCAGATTGGAAGGAGAAGATTGAGGCTGATTATGCTAAGAATGCATGGGAAAACAAAATTTTGGATGGGACTTTATAGGATTATAGGTACTAGGTGAAGGATGGGTTAATATACTACAAGGATATAATATGGTTGGCTTTTGATTCTAGGGTGAGAGAGCACATTTTTAAGGCTTTTCATGATACTCCCATGGCTGGTCATCCAGGCTATTACAAGACCTACAGGCAGATCCATGAGAGATTCTCATGGAAAGGAATGAAGGATGACATCTTATCGTATGTACGTGAGTGCCTAGTATGCCAACAAACCAAAATGAGCATACTCATCCTACTGGTTTGTTGCAGCCCCTTCCCATTCCCATTCAAAAATGGGAAAGCATATCAATGGACTTCATCATAGGGCTTTCGAAGGTGCAAGGGAAGGAAAATATAAATGTGGTGGTTGATAGATTGAAAAAATTTGGTCACTTTTTTACTATATCAGTAGGGTATACAGTAGCATAGGTGGCTAATGTTTTTTTCAAAGAGGTATTCAGGCTTCACAGGACACCCAAGACCATTGTTAGTGACATGGACAACAAGTTTATGAGCTTGTTTTGGCAGGAGTTGTTTAAATTATGTGGCATAGAGATGACCCCTAACACTAGTTACCACCCTCAGACTGATGGGAAAAATCAGGTGGTGAATAAATGGGTAGAAGGGTACCTAGACAATTATGTTTCAGGGCAACAGAGGGTGTAGGTTAAGTGGTTACATCTCATAGAGTATTGTTACAATTCTAATTTCTACATGTCTATTCGGATGTCACCATTCATGAAATTATATGGTTACAAGGCCCCCAACTTCATTGATTTACTTTTTTGAGATTGTAGAGTGCCTAGAGCCAGAGATATTCTTCAAGAGAGTTAGGACATAATGAGATCTCTGAGAGAGAATATACAACATGCACAAAATCAGCAAAAGTTATATGCTGATCAACATTGAGTTGAGCGAGTTTTTGAGGTAGGAGACATGGTTTTTGTGTGGTTACAACCCTACCATCAGTCCACTCTCAAGAAGAGTGGAGTAGAAAAGTTGAAACCATGATTTTATGGTCCGTTCAGGGTGATCAAGAGAGTTGGAGAGGCAGCGTATGAGCTAGAGCTACCCAAGGACAACAAGGTGCATAATGTGTTTCACGTCTCCCATATCAAGAAAGCACTTGGACAGAATGTAGTTCCTTCTACATAGTTGCCTCCTTTGGATGAGGAAGGAAAGCTGATATTGATTCTTGAGTCTATTTTGGAGGTGCATGAGCGTACACTGCACAGGAGGGCCATCAAGGAGTATTTGGTGAAATGGAAAAAATTGCCAGTTGAGGACGCCACTTGGGAGAGTGAGCATATATTGTAGCATCTAGAGTTATGATTGCTTGAGGAAAAAGAAATCTTGGGAAGGGCGTACTATAATGTCCCCTTCTCATTCTTGAGTAGTATCGAGACACAATTATCCTATTCCCATGTCCTAGTAGGCTAGTTGATGTGGTTAGGGGACTCAGTTGCTAGCATTGATGTCAGTTTGGGGTGATTTTGGAGGGGTTACTATTTATAGCAGTGGTCGGTTTCAGTGTGGTCATCTTCAGTTGGTCACATTGTCGCCAGTGGTCTTCAATTTTGTGCAATTCTGAGCATTTGGCATCCACTTACTATTTATAGCAGTGCTATTTTTAGTAACTCACCTTTGGGATTTAGGGTCCCAGGCTTGGTCCTTGATAGCAGCATATTAATCTAGTTCAGTTGGAGAGCTAACGTTGCAGTTTAATATTTATTTTAATTAACCCCCTTTTGGCACTTAAATTAAAATGCAAAATTATAAAGTTAAGTCATAACTTAAGATGAGGGGTAAAGGGGTCATCAGGAGGACCAAGGTGCCTAGTGCATTGACATGAAGTTGTTTTAAATGTCAATTTAAAAATATTATATTTTCCTTTTGGAATGGGATGCCTATGTGAAGGGGTAAATTATTTAAAATTTTAATATTATATTTTCCTTTTGGAGAGGGACGCCTATTTGAGGAGATGTTTATATATTTTTAAAAAATTCATAATATTAAAAGGTGAAGATGGGCACCCATTCTCTAGAAAGAAATTAAAACTTTTTTGGAGTCCAAAACCCCTAAAATTTTAAAAGAGAAGTTTGGCTCTCATTTGGGATTATGCAGACTCGACAACTTACTGTAATGTTGTTGGATTTTCATCTGGTTGCTTGGAAACATTGTGAGGATGAAAACCCTCCTTTGCTTGGCTGATTTCGATGGTGAAATATCCACCCTAGTCAGATATTAGTGTTGGTTACAAGTTTATTTCAATAGGAGCTTCACAGATTGATCTACAGGGGAGAAAAACATGTAGATTTTTTAGTACTTTTAGGAGTTTTTTTGTGTGCAATCAATTTGTTTCAGTTTTGGTGTGAGTTTTGAAGTTTTTGGTGAATTTATTTTCAATTTCTGGGTGTTCTCAGTTCTGGACCTGAACCTGGGCTTTTGCTTGTTGCTCTTTAATGGTGAGACTATTCAAAATGGGTATTGGTTTAATGGAAGGGTGATTGAAGGGTGATTCCAAAGAGTTCTTACTTGCAATTTTTGGTGAATTCTATGAATTTTGAGACTAGGTCAAACTTCTTAGAGGGTCACCCTTGTACTTCAAGAAACTCTTATTTTTTGGTCTGCAACTAGCAAGTTTGAATCTGTGGTTTTGGAATTTGGAGGTTGAGCTGGAACGTAGGAATATTGGAAGAAGTGGAGGCCTTATCTCAAGCTAGCTCGAGTGCTCTTCCAGAGGGTCTTTGCTACTGCAACAGGTTCTTAAAAAATCTGATTTCATATGTAATAGTTCTGATATAAACTGAAAGGAATGCAAAAATTACTTGTTTCTAAACTGTAATGAAAGATTTCACTGTTTTGTATTTTCTATTATCTTTGCAAGAATTTTAATGCTATTTTACAATAGCAAAGCATCAAAAAAACTCAAAAAAAAAATCATAAATAATACAAACAACAAATAGTAGATTGGTGTTTAAAAAAAGAAAAGTAGGGGTGCATTAATATAAAGTTTACATGTTTTTTCAATAAATCCATTCTCTGCTAGCTGTGATGATGGTGTTTCAAGAAATCACATTTATCTGGCAATTGCATTTGTTACCAAGCTTGTGTGCCTTGTCTATGATTGCACCAAGCTGTAGAGTACTTCCACATTTTGCATATGAGTCCATTCTTCATTTTTATCTAATGTTTCTATCTCCAGCTTAGCTTCTTGATTCAGTTTTGTCTGCTTTGTTTTATGATTCATCCTTTGCAAAAAGTTTCCTTGCAATAATAAATTGGCCACTTTTAGCCTATGTAATGGCATCCCATCTTCATCGGTTGCATTTCATGTTTACTTCACACCGAGCTTGTGAACATAGGTGTTTCTTGTGCCCCTTTTTTGTTTCAATTGTTGCAAGCCATTTATCTGTTTTTGTGTCTCATGTTGACTACCATACAAAAGCACTTGAGAGGTTTTCATTTATTATAAATGTATGCCTGATGTATTGTAAGCTTAACTTGGTCACTCTTCGAGCCTTTTCTTGAGCTTCAAGATACAAGCACAAGAAATAAATTCACACTCCAACCACTTTTGTGGATCTAAGACCTCTATTAAAGGTTACCCAATCCTCCACTGATCCAAAGATGGAGTCCTTCAATACCCTCATTCTCTGTTGTTCAAACATTATGGTGAGACTAGCTTCCTTTACTAAGAGTTTTCTCATCTCATGTATGTCCATCATTGGAGCCTTTGCTAACTATGGAGTTACTCAAGCAACCTAACAAGATTGAATAATGTAGTGACCTTATCCCAAGGGAACTCAGGTGAATCACCACCACCTTCTATTTGATGGATTTGCTCCATCTCCCTTTACATACCTAATTGAGGCGTTGAGGTCTAAATTCCTTTGGCTATGATCACAAACCTGGCTTATATCTTTCAATAAACTAGTTAATACATTCAACTTCTTGGGTTTTGAAACTATAAAGAATCTTCAAAGGGGCATCACTGAAATTTTGTAAAAACTCATCTTGATTCTCCCTTATAACTTTTCGAAGCACGCTGAGTCCCCATGTGGGCCTAGCTAAAAGAATTTTTGTTTTGAAACAAATTTCACGTTTAACTGATCTTGACGCTACTTCTTGAATACATCTAAGGTGGAAAAATGAATTGGGTTGTCACTAAAACCTTCTTTCAGACATTTTTTAATAGTGAGCCAAACAAGCCAAGTAGGCTCTGGAAGCGCTCCAGAAAATTGGTCAAATGACCTCCTGGAGCCGTGAAAACTTATAGGCATGTAGAAATTTGACCCCAAAATGGAGTGAAACAAACAGATCAGAAAAAGAGATCCCGAGGTGAAATTTATTCACTGTTAAAGTCGCTCAGTTGAACTTTTCTGCAAATTCACCAAATCGCCTCATTGAAAAAATATCAAATCAAATCCTGGCAAGCTGCCAATGGAAACATTAGATCATTTTGGTACACTAAGCACGTTTGCAAGAGGTATTTTCTTCAATAATCAATCTTCACGAGATACTGAAGGTCAAAGTTGACCACCTTGAACAGTTTCAAAAAATGGGGGTTGAAAACTGAACAAATTGCATTTTCTTTTAGCCTAGTAAAAATAGAAAATTAGATCATGAGGCTTTGAAACCTCACATGGGAGCTCATGAATGTATGGATAATGGAGAGAAACAATCATTTTGACTTGATAGTCATCTAATTGATAAATACAAGTTCAAACAGGAAGCTACTTTGCAAGACTGAAATTTTGCAAACATCAGAAAAGTGTCAAAACCCTCCAGTTTCACTTTTTAAAACCCTGTCAAAACTAATCACGGGAAACTAAAAATTTTCATGCACGTTCACATATGTCACATGAGTGAGTCTACAAATGGGTTTGGATTGAAAATCAATTGGCTCCGAAATATGATCCTCCAAATTAGGTCACTTGGGTAGATTTCTCAAGTGCACTTCTGAGAGTGCAGAGGCAAAATTTTGAAATGGGCACTTCAAATTTTCTAAATTTGACAGTCCCAACACTCCCTTCTCAAGATTGCTTGTCCTTAAGCAATAACAAACCTGTATCCTCCAAACCAACTTCCTTCATGGCCTCTTCTTCATTACATCCATGTGTGGAAACTAGGTCATCATCATGCTTCATCAAAGGATCTCCATCAAAATAATGAGTAGAGTCTTCTACATCATGATCTTCCTCATTGCATGGTCTAGAAAGAGTATGTATAGCTATAACCTCCTTAACCAACAAGTGATCCTCCATATCTTGCAATGTTAAATCAATCTTATCCAATTCACTTTGTCCACTACATACTGAAATTTTTGAATTGTTGACATATGTATGGGAAACATCCAACTTAAGGACACCCAAACCACAATTTGATTCCTTGCCAAAATGATGTAAATGTGATGAAGCAATGCTAGGCTCAATTAATGAAACATCACAAGAACCCATACCTTCATGTAGCTGACCTAACATGTTTGGTTTGACAATCTCCATGGTGGTATCTTCTTGAATCTTCATGTGCTCTTCATTTGTAGCTTCAATAGGTGAATTTACTTTGTCTTTGTCCTCATAAGGCTGAAATGAACTCTTGAACATGTCTTCTTTAGGGTTGCATATTCACTGATTTTTGTCCTTCACATGATCACTTGTAGGTTGCAAGTCAAAAGCAAGTGATTCCTCTTTCATTTCTATCCTTTCTTCAATGGCAACTTATGGTGATTTTGATTCTAATTCAGACTTTATTTCCTCCAACAAAATTGATTTATTTGGGTCTTGTTCATCCACCTCCTCCTTAACAGTTTTTGAATCTTCCTCTTCTTTCCTTTTTCATCTTATGTAGTCACAAAGTCTCCAATCACTTGCATTTATCCAATTCAGATAACCCAAATGATCTTCAAAAGAAAATATAGATTTAATGTGATCAAACAACCCAAAATATTCATCCAAGGTTTTGTTGGTTTTAGATGTGTACCTTTTCTGATCCAATCGTTCCATTTCAAAATTCTCCTTACACAACTGCTTCTTATATCTTCTTTTCCTTCATGTAAAGACTCTTGCAAATTCTGCCCTTAATTTTCAATTTTAGAAGTTTGGGAATTTTCTCAAACAGTTGTGCAATCCCCTTTCATCTATTAAATGGTTTTCTTTTGATTTTTCTCATATAATGTTGCAATATGCATGAATATTAAATATGTTAAAGACTAAAATGGTGATGAAATGAAAGAGTACTTTGGATTTTCCAAGACATTTATGATGACTGAATGATAATGCAGCTAACAAGATAATTCTAACTTGTTGTTATAGTCATAGTCATTTTCACAAACAATTACCATGCAAACTCCCAACTCCAATTGTATATAATATTGCATCATATGAAACTCCAAACTAATTATAAACTTTGACAATGCAACTATAATAATTAATTTTTTCCAATGAACATTTCTACAAATAGTTGACCTGCAACTTCATTTCATATAGTGGACTGTAATGAACGGACTTAAATATCTTCTCAAATGTAGATTGTTTTCTTTATGACATATAGCAATTACAATGCAAGATTACAATAGAAAATTTGATGAAATTCAAGAATGCTAGTCTCAGCTGTCAAGACAACTTTGTGATAGAAATACATATATTAAAATACAGTCCTATAGGAGTGTGTATGCCTCTACAAGACTCTAATGCGTTCATGATGCCAAGTGCTAGACTTAAACAATGCAAGCTAACGATGAATCAATCCAACCTGGCAGGGATGCCAATGTCTTCTTTGTAGCTGCGATGCTGCGATTAACCTTCTTTTGAACTTGTTTTTTTAGCAGCAAGCTCGATCCTATGTAGTGACGTCTTCCTCTTTTCCCAGCAACAAACTCAACATTAATGATGGTGACCTCCTCCACTATCCAATCGTTGCTTTCCAACTTCGATTTCTCCCAAAAATTGAGTTTCTTTGATGTCACAGTGTTGCATCAATCTTTCTTGAAAAACCATGATTCTCCCCAACAAATATGATCAACTACCAACACAAATTTGAGGTACCAAAATCACTGAAAATGGTCCTTCAAATTACACAATTTTTATCCAACGAGAATGATCAACTACAATGAGAGAATCGAACTACCAAAAATACTTCAATACTCCCTTCAAGCAAATAAAATTCTTTATGTATCCAAATTTGGTCAATGACCATTAAATTTGGAATAATCAAACCAACAAGAAAAATCCTTCCTCAAGTGCAACAATAAACCAGTTGCTGCAACTTGCAAAACCTAATGAAAAATACAATAATAAATCAGCTATTGCATTCAATCAAACTCCTTATTCAGAAGTGCAATAATACATCAGCTATTGCATCAATTCAAACTCTTGCAATGAACCACCTATAGAAACCCTTGATGGATTCCTCCATAGTCTCTAGCTAGGGTTGATCTTTCACAACTGAACCTGGTATCCTAGAGTCTTCAAACCCTCAGAGAAGCAAGCATTCAAGCTTTTTACCAAACTGGTATGAAAAGTATAATCCAAGAAATGCTCAAATGCCAAGCCCAAAGCTCCTTATAAAGATTTCTCAATGACTTCCAAGAAGCTTCTAGAAATATTATTATTTTATTCCTAAAGTGACTTTATAGTTTATTATTTTATTTTAGTCACTTTAATTAAATTAATTATAAATAAAGTTACCCTTTTAATTTTAATTTATGGAGATAACTTTATAAGAAATTAATTTTATTTTATTCCCTTATTTCTCCTTTTAGCCTTTAGCAATAAATAAAGGCTAAACAATCTCTAGGGTGGCTACCAAGAACGTGACATTACAGTCCTCCTCAAAATCGCTTGTCCCCAAGCGATTGCAAACTGGGATGTTGTAGAATCTGCTCTCTTTCTCAAGTGGCCTCCTCTACTATCACATATCTCCAACTTACCAAATACAACTTAACCACCCTATTCCTCGATCTCTTCTCCTAGGTATGAATTATCTCCTCAGGAATTAGGACCAAATGTTTCCCTTCATCCAGTGATGGAAGCTTTGATGAAGAAGTATCCCGTTGTCCAAGTGCCCTCTTGAGGCACGAAACATGAAATACACTATGTATCTTACTGCTCTTTGGAAGCTCCAACTCATAGGATACCTCCCCAAAACACCTAATGATCCTATAGGGTCCATAAAATCCAGACTTGAGTTACCCAACACTGCCCTTCTTCAAAGATGACTGCCTGTAAGGCTACAAACGAAGGTAGACCAAGTCTCCAATCTCAAATTTGTGCTCAACCCTTTTTCTATTAGTGTATGTCTTTAGTTGATTTTGTGCCACCTATAAATTATCCCGGAGTTCCTACAAGATGTCTTGGTTCCCCTGAATCCATTCCTTAGCCTTGGGAGTTCTACTCTTCAAAAAACCATCTATCGAAGGAAGATAGCTCATACTCAGGGTAAACTCAATGCCTGCTAATCTGAATAGCTCTTGCCAAAAGGCACCCATGAATCTACTATCTTTGTCACTGACTATGAACCTTGACAACCCATGCAACCTAAAGATCTCTTTGAAAAACAACTCTGCCACCCAAGAACTACAGTGATGAACCTCAAGCATCCATAGTGTCCGTAAGTAGACTCCACCTAGAACCCATGAAAAAGTTGGAAGTCCTTCAACCTCAACACCATCTAACTTCTACTATGCCACTTTGATAACCCCTAGAGTCCAAACGAACCAAATCTCAAACTCTTGCTTCTAGGAGCAACTGACTAGAGTGAACAAAGTAAGAGACTTCCAAATCTTGGACTCATCACCTAAAGTCAAGAATATGTTGTACCAGAGTTAACTTGAACACCTCTTATTCAACCCATCTCTCTGTGTCCTCAAGGACATAATCAAATCCTATGTATGTGGGCTGAAAGAAAACTGATGAGAACACCTCATTATGCAATTGAGGTGAAACTCCCTTGTCTACGCCAATGGAAAACTAGAGTAGTCATGTGTATTGCACCGTATTCTACCATCATTAGAAGAAGACTCACAACCCAAAACAAGATGGGTTGATCTTGCAGCAACATCATCATTACCCTTTGTGGCCTTGTCGACAAGACCTATATCATAAAGCAATTGCAAGTATCCTATTTTTCTTTTAGGAGTAAAAAGAGTACCATTATGAATGCCATCAATCTCCTGAAAATTGGTTGGAACAACACCAAGGTCTAGCATGCAAGACATAGAAGAAGCCATCTTCTTCAAATAAGAATTTCCAATGCCAATCTCTCAAGTACAAATGTAGAGCCTTGTGTTCAAATCTCCCATGACGCATGAACCTACAACCAAGACTGATGTTTCAACATTATCAACAATCCATTCCACCCTGATTGATCTCCTGAAGATGTGATAGATGCCCAACATAGGTGCATAAAAATATATACCAACCCCTGTCAAGTTGCTGGCATAAATCAAAACAACATCATGTAGCCTATCAATCAAGTCCATGATGGAGGAAAGCATGTTACAACTGTCAAATAATGATAAGAACTCATCATCAATTCACACACTAACATAAAATTAGCAATCCCAACTACTCACATACATCCCAACAGTTGCTTTCCTCAAAGTGTACCATATCAGAATTCTAACTAGCAAAGTAGGACATCCATCAATCAATGAAGTAGGAGGTAAGACCCATGGGAGTAGGTATGGGATACATTTGTGCTCATGCCTATATCCAAACCTAGACTAAAATCAGCTGGAAAATCGAGAATATACCTTCCAAGATCAATAATGATGCATCCATCACCAACTGACTCCTCTTTCCTAACCAACACAAGAGGAACTCCACTTGTATCCTCAATGTGAATGCTAGGAGATCTCATACTACTTTCTTCAACATGTTCCCTATCTGCCATAGATGACTAAGTCTCTATTGAACATGATGAACATCAAGCCAAGCTCAACTCTAAGTAGAGCTCATCAATATAGATCTCAAATTCCTAAAGAGCTATATGAGTAATTTTCAAAGAATCGCTGGAAACCTTAAGCTTGTGAGAGAGCTTATCAAATTCCTCTTCTTTCCTCATCCAAGCATCTTAATAGATCTCAATGAGGTTGAGAAGGTGGTCATGATCTGAAAGAAGGTGTAAGTAATTTGAATTCATTGTTCCCAAACCTTCTTTCAAACCTTGAAGACTATCATGAGAAGATTCTACCTCTATCCCCTTTTGTATTCTTTCTAGTTGAACCATCCAAAGTTGATTCTCAATTAGTTTGTGCACTTTATCATGATGAGATAACACTACCACAGTCTCATCTTTGCTCATCTTAAACTAGTTATCCAAGTTGTGCAGACTTTTAGGTTTACAAACAACCTTTGTTTTATCTAAGGAAGCATCAGATGGTTATGGAAGTGCTTAATTTACACAAATATTTTCTTCGGTGATGTCATCCATGCACATATCCTAATTTGGAATTAGGTCAGCACTAATTCCACCTGAAGAAACATCATCAATTCCCTTATTAAGTGTCTCAACACAAGAGAGCTCAGGTTCTTCTATGATCTCATTGTCCAACTCAGTTGCTCCACTGGTTGATGGCCTGTTTTCTTCAAGTAGAGAAGATTGAACTTATAGGTCAAATGAGATTAACTCTTTTGCATTCAATTGTTCCCTAAACTTCTCAATTTTCTGCTCAACCAATCTTTTCATTAAATCATATGCGGTAGTTGAGGCATGTTGCTCTTTTCTCCAAATGACTAACAAATCTGATTGTAATTGTGTGCAAACATCCTCATCTTCATCAAGGATTAGGGACAAGATATTGAACATACTTGTCTTCATGTTGTCTGAATGACGTTTCCTAATTCCATAAATGAAGTAGTCAAACATCTAGAGAATCAAATCATTGCACTTGAAATCAATCAAGAGCTAACATAACCTAACCTTTTCCATAATCTCCAAGATTTTTACTCTCCAATCAAAGGTAGGACTTTTTACATCATGTAACCCCTAAAAACTCTCCACCATCATCTAAAGTATTACTTTCATAGTATAGTTATCATATGGTGCATTAGGGGTTGAAATCCTTGCAACTTCACTAATGCAAGTGACAACTGCAAGTCTAACCTCTCCATCCCGATGTTGCATAAGCTCTAGCTTAACCAAAAAGTGCACCAAATGAGCCATAGCTTTACAAATTGCTCAGGAAAGTGATTGACCAACCTTACAGAGACAATTTTTTGCTTTTTCCAAAATGTTAAGAATAGCTAATTTAACCTGAGGTAATAATTTCAGCTTCTTACCCACAAATTTCAATCTCTCTTGAAAAACCTTGGTGGTCTCATGTTCTTTGCTCCATAACTCAGATCCTTTTTCAATGGAAATATGATTTTTCTTCAAAAATTTCATCAGATTACTAGAAGTAGCCATGTAGCCTTACTCAAATTTCTTATATGAAGTTGATTAACTAAGACAAAGTCCAATTACCCAGTAGGCTGGCAGGATAACTGGCTCTAATACCACTATAAAGACCCTTGCAAATTCTACCCTTAATTTTCAGTTTTAGGAGCTTGGGAATTTTTTCAAACAGTTGTTGTGCAATCTCCTTTCAGCTAGTAAACAGTTTTCTTTTGAATTTTCTCATATAATGTTGCAATATGCATGAAGATTAAATATACTAAAGACTGAAATGATGATGTAATGCAAGAGTACTTTGGATTTACCAAGACGTTTATGATGACTGAATGATAATGCAACTAACAAGATACTTCTAACTTGTTGTTACAGTCATAGTCATTTTCACAAACAATTACCATGCAAACTCCCAACTCCAATTCTATATAATATTGCATCATATGAAACTCCAAACTAATTATAAACTTTGACAATGCAACTATAATGGGTAATTACAACAAATGAACATTTCTACAAATAGTTGACCCGCAACTTCATTTCATATAGTGGACTGTAATGAACACACTTAAATATATTCTCAAATGCAGATTGTTTTCTTTATGACATATAGCAATTACAATGGAAGATTACAATAGAAAATTTGATGAAATTCAAGAATGCTAGTCTCAGTTGTCAAGATGAATTTTTGATAGCAATACATATATTAAAATCCAGTCCTATTGGAGTGTGTATGCCTCTACAAGACTCTAATGTGTTCAAGATGCCAAGTTCTAGAATTAAACAATGCAAGCTAATGATGAATTGATCCAACCTGGTAGGGACGCCAATGTCTTCTTTATAGTTGTGATTAACCTTCTTTTGAAATTGTTTTTGTAGCAGCAAACTTGAAACTATGCAATGACGTCTTCCTCTAATCCTAGCAAAAAACTCATCCTTAATGATGGAAACCTCCTCCACTATCCAATTTTTTCCTTCCACCTTTGATTT
This sequence comes from Sequoia sempervirens, assembly GCA_007258455.2. NCBI lineage: Eukaryota > Viridiplantae > Streptophyta > Pinopsida > Cupressales > Cupressaceae > Sequoia > Sequoia sempervirens. Next base: position 17,890,708 of record VDFB02000015.1, on the reverse strand, counting down.
CTCCCAAAAAATTGAGTTGCTTTGATGTCATAGTGTTGTGCCAATATTTCTTGAAGAACCACAATTCTCCCCAACAAATATGATCAACTACCAACACAAATTCAAGGTGCCAAAATCACTAAAAATGATCCTTCAAATTACATGATTTTTAACCAGCAAGAATGATCAATGACAATGAGAGAATCGAACTCCAAAAATACTTCAATACTTCGTTCAAGCAAATCATACTCTTTATGTATCCAAATTTGGTCAATGACCATTAAATTTGGAATAATCAAAGTAGCAAGGAAACTCCTTTGTCAAGTGCAACAATAAACCAACTACTGCAACTTGCAAACCCTTTAGATAAATGTGATAATAAGCCAACTATTGCATTAAATCAGAGTCCTTATTTAGAAGTGCAATAATACATCAGCTATTGCACCAATTCAAACTCTTGCAATGAAGCACTTGTACAAACCCTAGATGGATTTCTTCACAATCTCCAACTAGGGTTGATCTCTCACAACCAAACCTGATATCCTAGAGTCTTCAAACCCTCAGACAAGCAAGCATTTAAGCTTTTTACCAAACTGGTATGAAAATTATAATCCAAGACATGCTCAAATGCCAAGCCCATAGCTCCTTATAAAGATTTCTCAATGACTTCCAAGAGCTTCTAGAAATATTATTATTTTATTCCCAAAGTGACTTTATAATTTATTATTTTATTTTATTCACTTTAATTAAATTAATTATAAATAAAGTGTAACAAACCAACCCTTCGGTAAAGTAAAATTTCCATAAATTACATCCTAAAAGTAAGTAAATGTGTTAACATGTCATTGCAATAAATTTTTTCTTTTTCTTTATTGATAAAAAATGAACAAGTTGCCATATTAATTTCCAATAAAGATTCCATTTCAATATAATAACTTCACAAGTACATGAAACAGTAATACATACCTTAACTAACATAGCTCCAATGAGCTTTAGAAAAAAATAGTAGTCAGAAGGTCTAGGAGTCCATCCTTTCAAATCTTGGTACATCGGCCGCTTGTTGTGGAGGAGAAACATCACTGAGATGCTTTTCCACCAACCACAAACTTATAATGCGGTCCCCCGCACACCTATTGTTAGATAGATGGCCCTCCCTTTGAAGAAGAGATTGGTAGGGTATCCTTTAACAATTACCAACTGAGCATAGTGTTGTGTCCTACACAACTAGAACCTTGCTATTTCACAATCTTGAACTAGTACAAGGATCACAATGAACTGACAGTGTAGTCTCAGCTATCTCCAAACTAAGTGGATGTTGTACATTTCACTACTTTGGAAAAAGTATTCTCATTCAGTACTTCGATTGAAGGTCATCTATCATAAACACTACTCAGGGCCGATTTGCATTAAGGCTTTCTTACACTACGCGTAGGTTAGTCCTTCCAGGGTAGTACATACCCAAGACATCCTACATTAGACTGACTACTAGAAATGAGAACATCATATAAAGTAATCATGAATTCCCCTCTTATTCTAGACATCTTCATCCTAGGAGTTTCATTAGCTTAACTATGTTAATATAATAACTTAAGTTGTGATCATTACTTAATTTAATGCCCTCGTGTCCATCCTAGTATTTAGTAACTACTTCAAAACATATACTCCTTATATGGAGCTCATACATATAATGCAATTCACACATTAATGCAAATAGGTATACACTTCAGTAAGCATCCTTAACCATTCCTTCAAGTAGATTAACTACATGGTGCAACATAGAACTTATTCTCTGTTCATCCTAACTGGAGTATTGATCTAAATGCAATTCCCTACATTCAGTAATTTCACTTTCAACTTTATATTTAGAAAATACGTTCTACAACATACACAAAGAACAACATGTCAGTTTATGCCTTTCCCAAGAGGATGAACTTGATTGTGTTTGCAACACTTCAGGCCTTCAACAAAAGACCTCCAACAACTCTCAAACTAGACTCTAACTCAGAAATTGAACTCTTGCTAAGATATACAGCTGAAAGTAAACTCAGCTTCTCACTGTGAAATCAGAAGTGTGATGATAATACATATAAAATGGCTCTCAACCAAAGGTAATTTTTTCTCTAAAAAACAATACAAAATGTTCTTCAGAAATTATCAATTTCTCTCCAGAAAAAATCCTAAACTTGGATTGTGAATGGTGATGAAAATGAGTGGGCAGGGCAGCTTTATATAGAGCCCCTGCTCAACCATTTTCCTTCTTTAATGGCATGTAAAATTCCAGACAAGCTTAGATTGATTCAAACATGAAATGTGGTGGATCCAAGAGGTGAATAAACCTTCTTTTGTGACAGAAGATGAAGAAAGATTCAACGTTGCACAAATAAAAATCAGAAACATGACAACTACAAGCATTCTCAGATTTTTGCGCAGAAATTCAGCAATTTGTTTTGATGAATCTACAAAGAAGAAATGGTCAAGGTCGCTTGCAATACATGTTTCCATTATACAGGGTTTGAGTGTCAAATACCTAGCTTAAGAAAACTTCTTTTGACTTGGTCATGGTGTGAGAGTTCCAGGTTTCGTGATTTGTTCCTTCACGACAATTTTTATTTATTTCATTTTATTTCCTCTTCCAAAGTTTCCTAAAGTTCAAATAAAATATTTCATCTTTGGCATGATTTACCCAAAGAGATTTGATTCAAATTAAAGACTTATTATTTCTTTTCAATGACTTAATCAATTTCCATAGTTTCCCACAAATATTTACATTTGATTTAAAAAACAAAGTCTTACATTTTCATGTATCGATTTCTCTCTTTAAATCAAAATTTAATTAATTTAAATTGTAAATATATATATTTTTAATTATATAATTATATATTTTTACTATAGTTTTGTTTTACCTAAAAATATATGTATGTATGTATATATATATATTTTACTTTTACACATATAAATATATACATATTTACATATTTGATTGACAAATACATATATTACGAGCTAGTCAACATACTTTCAATATACATATCTATGTATATGTGTATATATTTATGCATGTAAATTCCAAGGCAATATTAAAATAATATTATTAACATCCATATATATATCAGGTTGGTTGTGGGTATATATATATATATATTTGTATATTTTCCTCTATGTACACGTATATGTAAGTATATTATATCGATGTACTTGTACAAGCATATCCATTTTCCCCCATACGTTTGTATTGACATGAATATACCTACGGATATATGTATATACTATATGCATGTATACATGCCCACCTCCTAACTAGTAATGTAATATCATGAACAGATACACAGATAAGCATCACTTATACATGCATTCAGAAGTAGACAAGACTCCTAATGTCAACATACAAGCCTATGGATGACTTGCCCATAACTCAACAAACTAACTCAGCTTACTCAGTCTAAGGGATGTGTGTGTATGCTCAATTGGTACTCATTACTGTTTACTTGACCAAGCTCCTCCCTGAGTGATATTTCTCCTCTTCCTAGAGGAATGGTCCTCTTACTTGCACACCATGACACGAAAATGGGAGTCATATGCTCACAACATAGTAGTATACATGAAACATCTAAAAAGTTAGATTATTCACAAATTAATAACCTTCTATTCTCCTTTATGTAGTATTTCACCAAGAATAACATCAAATGAAACAACATTCATATTGAAAACAAGGTACAAGCATCATTAATTCACCTCCATAATTCACATTTACTCTATCTAGTAATGGTAAATAGTAACGTCACAATTTGGGATGTAACATACTTCCCCCCTTGTGAATCATCGTCCTCGATGATCTATAGCTTTTCAACATACAGCTAAAGTCAAGTAAAGTTTCACTTACAATACGTAAGATTTATAAAGCATTCAACCTATGTAGCAATCTTGTCCTTCCTGGAACTTGCTTTGAGTGTTCACACTATTGGATAGGGAAATATTGTATGCCTCACACATACTTACTCTCCCAAAGAGTTTCTATCCACATATACACATCCAAGAAATAATAGTAACTATACATAACACCAAACTCATAGTGATCAGAAATCATTGGTCCATGAATTTATCCTTGGTATAATCCAAATAGAAAAGGAATGTTGATGCATTGTACACTAAATCGTGGGTCCAATCCTTCTCTTTTGGTATTTACACTTTTAGACAACCCATAAATCGAGTCCATCTGCCACTTACACATTCATTATCCTTACCACATAGTACTTGTACTTGATTACTTGTCCATCAGGAGCACAACTTTACTCCTGGACACTTGTCAAATCTTGATACTGCTTCATACTTAAGCTTTGTATCATCAAAGTTTCATTGATCTTTTCAATCAATTACTCTTGTTTGACATCAATCGAGTCTATGGTTAGCCCTATTTCTAAGCCTATTTCAGCTTAATAGAGTTTCCAAGAAGCATTGGTTACTTTGATGAGTTTGTCCACTAGAACATTATGTCAGTGCTACTAACATAGATAGACTGATCTATCTTGTGTTCTTCCATTTCCTTCTAGAATTACAAGAGAGTATACATGTCCTACCAATGATGACATCTAGTCTTCATTTCCTGGTATACTAGACATTACCTTGCCACATTCCCTACAGCTTCTTACTCTATCTTTTCCAATTTCTAGTGAATCCTCATCTGAAAATTTCCTTTGTCATTCCAAAGTCCAAACTTTGACATTAATTTCCTCATTCCTTTTCTGATTCTTTCAGAATTTTGGGTACATAGGTTCTTTTATTTCCAATAATAGTCTTTCTTTTGACTAAGTGAAAACCTATTTGTAATTCCTACGCCACCTTTTTTTAATTCCCATGTACTAATGGTTATAAGTTTTGTGGAGATAAAACCCATTTATCTTAGGAAATCCATACCGTGGATCTCTTCTGTCCTTGGTTTATTTTCAAAGATTCATTCCATCTTTTAACTCAGTCAAATTTCCCAATAACATTGGTACTAATTTCAAGTATTAATCCACTCTTTTCCTTCCCCCTTTTGAGTTTCCACATCTTTTAATCTACTCAAAGTTGAACTCTTAGTACACACTTACTTCTTGAAGTGATTAATCATTTGTCGTTGTTGGCTTACCATTTCCTTCTCTTGTCTCAATGGTATACTTGAATATACTCTTCCCAAAGTGATTCTTCATTGTTGTCTATCTCATAGATTCAAACTTTTGGATCATCCAATAGGAGATCTAATGAATAATCAAAAAAATTTAGGAAATCTTCTTCCATTCCAATTCTCTTTCCAATATCCTTTTTGGTCGAGGAATACCCACATTCTCATAGCTTCGTTGGTTGAAGTACCTTTCTACCTAGAGTGTTGATTCTCTTGCAACTTCTGTTGTTTTGACACATAGTGCCACATTGTATTCCCTTTTTGTTTGGAACATTCTAAATAAATGTTGAATTTCACAAACATGTTGGTGAGTTCAACATATACTCCAACCAATCTATATTTAACCTCTGGTAAAAAAGTCTTGACTTACCACTTCAGGCTTCTTTTTCCCCTAGTCACTTTTCAAGTGAATTAATTCCAATGCTTGGAATCTTTCTAACCTATAGAGATACCACATTTTTTTGGTCTCTTTTTCATATTTAAATCAAAACTCCAATAATCTAATTGATTTTGGTTGGTGGAACCTTGTCCACTTTGTTGATTACTTTAATTCGGACCATTTTGGTCTTTTCCCTTAACCTAGATACTAACTCCTTCCTTGCAAGATCCTATCTTTACATAAGAATTGGGTTTATGTCGAGATTTCTCCAACTCCTTGTGGAAAACTCCTTCATTGACTTTCTTCTTTGATCTAATTGATGTTGATATTGAATACACATAGATTCTTAGGTGTTTTCTCTAAATCCAAAAGCTCCCGACTCTTTGTAACTATAGTTTACAACTATAAAAGGTTACCTCATTCCTTCTCATTCCCTTGGAGTCATAAAACTATTTCGTTGGATAAAGGTATATACCGGTTATTCTTCCTAACCTTTCTACTAACCTGATTGCATAAACTTCTGCAATTCTAGGTAATATTATAAGTTGTTGATTTAGGAGTTCTCTAGGGCCGACTCTTAACTATTCCCAATTTTAAACAAGCTAATAGGAGTTTCATCTTCCTTTCACTTTTCCCTAAATTATTTTCTCCTGCCATTGTGGCACAAGAAATTTTTCAACCTTTATCTTCTAATAAGGTTTAGGCATTGTTGTGTAATGAGCTCATAGGTTCCTAGTGCTAAACTTGCTAGCTCTGATACCACATGTAACAACCTAACCCTTCGGTAAAGTAAAATTTCCATAAATTACATCCTAAAATTAAGTAAACATGTTAACATGTCATTTTAATAAAAAAAATATTTTTCTTTATTGATAAAACATGAACAAGTTGTCATATTAATTTGCAATAAAGATTCCATTTCAATATAATAACTTCACAAGTACATGAAACAAGAATAAATACCTTAATTAACATAGATCCAATGAGATTTAGAACAAATAGCAGTAAGAAGGTCCAAGAGTCCATCCTTTCAAATCTTGGTACATCGACCGCTTGTTGTGGAGGAGAAACATCACTTGGGTGCTTTTCCGCTAACCACAGACTTATAATGTGGTCCCCCGCACACCTATTTTTAGATAGATGGCCCTCCCTTCAAAGAATATATTGGTAGGGTATCCTTTAACAATTATCAATTGAGCATTGTGTTGTATCATACACAACTAGAACCTTGCTATTTCAAAATCTCAAACTAGTACAAGGATCACAATGAACTGATAGTGTAGTCTCAACTATCTCACACCTAAGTGGATGTTGTAAACTTCACTAATTTGGCCAAAGTATTATCATTTAGTACTTCGAATGAAGGTCATTTATCATAAACACTAATCAGGGCCGATTTGCATTAAGGCTTTCTTACACTATGCGTAGGTTAGTCCTTCTGGGGTAGTATGTACCCAAGACATCCTACATCAAACTGACTACTAGAAATGAGAACAACATATAAAGTAATCACAAATTCCCCTCCTATTCTGAACATCTTCATCCTAGGAGTTTCATTAGCTTAACTAAGTTAATCTAATAACTTAAGTTGTGTCATTACTTAATTTAATGCCCTCATATCCATCCTAGTATTTATTAACTACTTCAAAACATATACTCCTTATATGGAGCTAATACATATAATGCAATTCACACATTAATGCATCTCTAACCTTAATGCAATTCACACATTAATGCAAATAGGTATACACTTCAGTAAGCATGCTTAACCATTCCTTCAAGTAGATTAACTACATGGTGCAACATAGAACTTCTTCTCTATTCATCCTAACTAAAGTATTGATCTAAATGCAATTCCCTACATTCAGTAATTTCACTTTTAGCTTTATATTTAGAAAATACGTTCTACAACATAAAAGAAGAAAAACATTCTTGGTTTATGCCTTTCCCAAGAGGATGAACTTGATTTTCTTTGCAGCACTTCAGGCCTTCAACAAAAGACCTCCAACAACTCTCAAACTAGACTCTAACTCCTTCTCAGAAATTGAACTCTTGCTAAGATATACAACTGAAAGTAAACTCAGCTCCTCACTGTGAACTCAGAAGTGTGATGATAATAGACAGAAAATGGCTCTCAGCCAAAGGTAATTTTTTCTCTAAAAACCAATATAGAATGCTCTTCAAAAATTATCAATTGCTCAACAGGAAAAGCCTAAACTCATATTGTGAATGGTGATGAAAAAGAGTGAGTAGGGCAAGTTTATATAGAGCCCCTGCTCAACCAATTCCCTTCTTTAATGGCATGTAAACTGCCAGGAAAGGATCAGATTGATTCAAACATGAAATGTGGCAGATCCAAGAGGTGAATCGACCTTCTTTTGTGATAGTAGATGAAGAAAGATTCAACATTGCACAAATACAACTCACACCTATAGGCGTTCTCAAATTTTGGTGCAAAAATTCAACAATTTGTTTTGATGAATCTACAAAGAAGAAATGGTCAAGGTTGCATGGAATACATGTTGCTATTATACAGGGTTTGAGTGCCAAATACCCAGCTTAAGAAAAGTTCTTCTGACTTGGTCATGGTGTGAAAGTTCTAGGTCACGCGATTTGTTCCTTCACGACAATTTTCTTTTATTTCATTTTATTTCCTCTTCCAAAGTTTCCTAAAGTTCAAATTTATGAAATATTTCATCTTTGGCGTGATTTTCCCAAAGAGATTTGATTCAAATTAAAGACTTATTATTTCTTTTAAACGACTTAATCGATTTCCATAGTTTTCCACAAATATTTAACATTGATTTAAAAACAAAGTCTTACATTTTCATATATTGATTTCTTTCTTTAAATCAAAATTCAATTAATTTAAATTGTAAATGTATACGTCTAAAAATGGTCATGGAATCAAGGTTGTTAATTAAATAAATATAAATTATTTAATTAATCTTCTAAAGTCATCTACATATAAATAAATTTAATTATTTATTTATATTGTTCACTTTTATAATTCTTCTACCTTAATTAAATAAATAACTTTATTTAATTATTACCATCTTCTATATTCCTCTTAATTAATTAAATAGATTTTATAATTTATTTATATTAATTATCATAAGTTTGAATTTTAAATTCAAATGATATTCCTCTAAATACCTTTTTCACATTTAATGGAATATTCTAAATATTGAATTAAACACTTTCTAATTCTTTACTCTACATTTAATTAAATATTCTAAAATATTTAATTAGAAATTTTCCTCACTCTTCACATAATTAAATATTCTAAAATATTTAATTAGAAACTTTCCCCACTCTTCACCTAATTAAATATTCTAAAATATTCAATTAGAAACTTTCTTCACTTCATATTTAATTAAGTATTTTATATATTTAATTAAACACTTTCTATCATCTTCTCACACATAATTAGATATTAAATATTTAATTATGGAAACTTCTAAATTATTCACCATCACATGCAATTAAATAAATTTATTTATTTAATTATGAGACTTATCTCCTACTCACTTCTCAAATGGAAAATTTCCCTTAGGTCTGAAAGAGAAAATTTATGTAGAAGGAAACATTCCATTTCTCTCTCGGCTTTCAAAAATCTCTCACCGTTCATCTCGACAAGCTTGATTTAAACCGTTGATCACGTCAACCAATCAGAGTCTTTCGAAAACTCTATAAATACGTCTGTGAATCCAAACATTGGTTACACTTGCATATACTTGCATTCACGTGCACACGTTATTTTAATATTATCTAGCATTAATCAATTTTAGCAATCATCATATTTAGCAATCATCATACTTTAGCTATCATGTTTAGTTTTGTTAATTGCATCTTAGCATAAGCATGCATTTATTTCAAATCTCATTCTCTAGGAGATCATTTTGTTGAGCCTAGCGTATAATCTGAGAGCAAGCTAGATTCAGCAAAACACTGGAGATAGAGGACAATATGACGCTTTCGAAGGAGCTACGAGTTTAAGAGTTTGTTTTTCTTTTAAATTAGTTTCCTTTGATCTAATGTTTTATTGGTGTGTTTAGTTTGTTAAAAATATTTTACACTAAAATTGATCACACATTTTTGGCACCCACCATGGGGCCTATGCCCCATTTTTAACACTTGCTTGCAGGTTTTCTGAGAGGTTTTTACATTATGGAATTCGGCTTTCCATCAAAGATTCGCGTTTTAGCACTTCCGTGGATTTATTTAGCGCATCCAGGGTTTTTAACAACATTTTTGCAGGTTTTTCGGCACATCCAAGAACTGTTATGATGCTTCCAGGAGTTGTTTTAAAGCATCCAAGGAATAGAACGACACATACGTCCAACACATTTCATTAGAGTTTTTGTAAAAATCTTGCATTCCTGGATTAAGTGCATATAGGATTTATTTTAGCGCATTTGGGGTTTTCCGTAGTGCTTTTACAGTTTGTTGTGGCACATTTATTGTTTATTTTAGCGCATATACAAAATATTTTAGTGCTTACAGGTTGTAATTAAACAGAGTTATGAGTCTGATGCCTTTCGCAGACATAACTTTCTCTGGTTAAAAAAGAAGCAACCCTAGGATAGTCACATCTAGATAAAATGAACCAATCCTAGGATAGACATGGAATTTAAAATGAAGCAATCTAGGATAGTCACCACACAATGATTTTGCAGTTAAAATTGAACTTGTTTTTGTGAAGCAACATCTTCACTTAGATTAGATCATTGTGATTTGGGTTTTAAAAAGAACATTGTCTACTATGTCTGTGGCAATAGGTCTATACTCTCCCCTTAACTGGGTGATCAGAATACCAGACTTTCCTTTTCAATTTCATGCAAATTTACTACTTTATTACATCCTTTAGAGGGCTTGCTCTTGTGGGAAAAATTACTCACCCAAGAGGAACGACTCAAGTGGGTTCAAGCCAAAGCCAGGCTATTCTGCCCCACTATAAAATTTAAAGAAAATCTAGGGAAACCCTCTTTTTTTGGTAGTGTGCAAGATAACCATCCCCAAATCCTTTGTTCTAAAGGTTGGGAGGTCTCATGAGGGAGTTTATTATTGCCACACCGAATGGAAACCCTTACTAAGAACCTAGTGTGGTAGCTAGCCGAAGTCAGTTTTCGAACATCGTAATAATCATAGTGCACGAGGAGGGAAGAATCTGCCGCCAAGACACTCACCATATAACTGCCAAGGACCGTTTGCTCAGGGGATCCAGAATCCACTTCCATCACTCTGAGTACACGCCTGGAGAAGACATAAACACGGGTGCCCCTTCAGGGGTGAAACGGCTGTGTCAGTCGATGCAGTTCTAAGATGTGGGTTGTTGATTATTAGGATGACCTACTTGAGTACTAAGAGTGAGTTTGCCTGAAATTGTCTTTCATGTGCTAAACCTGTGAAAACACTTTTTCAAAAACATTTTGATCATACACTTGATGTTTAGTATAGGTTTTAAAAAAACAACTATTTTCAGAACGTTTGTTGTGTCTTCCATCACATTAACTCAGATAAAAGATCATCCAAAATGAAAATGAAAAAATTTAGCTGAAAACTATTCTCAACTATTCGGAAAATTGTTTAAGTGCATCTAGGGAGTGTCTTAGCACATTTGATTGTTTCTCTAGCGCATATGCCTGTTCCTGCAGCGCATATAGGACACAGAGTAGTGCATCTGTCATTTTCCAGAATTTTCACTTTTGACATATCTGAGCTTATAACATCCTTGGTCCGGTAGCATCTCGACATTTCTCTCATTCATAGAGAGTGGAAATCAACTAAGTTTTTTAGGAAATCGATTGTCAATAGGATCAAGAAGCCTAAGAAACATTTAGGTTATAAGAAAACTTTACAACGAAGAAAGTTTTTGTATAAAAGTCAAAACATTTTTCTCCATTATCGTGAGTTTCTCCTTAGGTACCAATATTTTGCTAGGGGATTCACTGACGAGTACACTGTAGATCCTTTATATTCACAAGCCTATTTGTAGAGAAGTGATTTATCTCAATGACACAACCACAATCAGCCTCTTGAGATTGATTATCTACCACAACCTTCTATTGAATATCCAACACATCCCAGTCAAATCCTTCAGTGAGTTTAATTAGGCTACTTGATATACTCATCATTCTTCAAAAACAAGGATCAAATCTTAAAAGTGCACCTTTCAAACAAATTTCTAATTTCTTGATTCAACTTCCCCAACAGGATTCTGATATCCTTCATCATTGGAAGCCACAATCAAGAGTTAGGAACGTCCTTGATCATATCATAATATTTTCATCTTATCATATCAAGACATCATCATTTTTGCACTTATCAAACTGTGATCTAAGTCTAGAAGAACATTTCAAAATCATATGCCTATTTTTACAAGATCTCAATAAAATAAATTGAAAGAGGATATTCAAGAAGAAGGTGAGAGTAGTAGTCCCCTTTATAGTATGAGTCGAAATCCTCTTTTTAATGACGACATGGGTGAAAGAGAAGAAAATCCATTCCACAAATACAGGGATAGGAGAAAAACCCATAAAGATAGTGATGATGAATGAGATGAAGAACGTCTTAGAGAGGCCGAGCAAGATCCCAAATTTCACAGAGCCTTAGAAAATATTTTGGAGCGTAACAAAGAAAAATATTTTCTATATCTAGTTGACAAAGGAGCTAAGTTGCCTCATGAATTTGATACTGAAAACATAAAGAGTAATCCCGAGGAAACACCCTTGTCTGATATTAGTGCTTTGTCTCAACAAATTAAAGCACTACAAGGGAAAATTAAAGATCTACAAGGGGGAGCCACAACAAATACATACGCTCTTGATGACATCTTTCCTTATCCTTTTGACCGATGTCTCAACATGATCTTGTTTCCCAAACATTGTGAAATCCCAAAGTTTGATCGTTATAATGGGAAATCGGATCCAATCGATCATATTAGGGACTTTCGAAATATGACTTTAGAGTTTTCTCATGAGGACACATACTTGATGCGTTTGTTTCCTAGAACTATTGGCGGCCAATCTATGGAATGGCTATCAAAAGTCACACCACCTGTCAAGACATTTGAGGAGTTGATTAATGAATTCATATCACAATATTCCTACAACATCCAACATCAAATAACCATGATTGATCTTTGCAAGGCTAAATAGAAACCTGGTGAACCATTCATTACATTTCTTCAAAGATGGAGAAGATTGTTCGCTAGATACCCACGTCATGTTCCTGAAAAGGAAAAAATCACCACTTTTATAAACAACTTAGATCAAGAGATGAGCTATCATCTTAATCTTCATTGTCCTCCCTCTTTTCAAAAAATGATTGAAAATACCATCACTATCGAAAGTGCCTTGGTCCAAAGAGGGATAATAAAACTTGATAAGGACAATCCTAGCTCTTCAAATCACCACAATGACAAATCTATTTTTGGAATCGCAACAAAAACGTGGTGAATGATGGTGTTGTAGATGAAAATCATGTCTCGACTAAGCCATTTGTTATTAGTGTTCCAAACACTTCTCGCAACAATAACTATAACAATGTCAACTTGGTCACAAATCAAGGAAACAATCCTCCTCTGAGGAATAACGTGAATCAAAAATTTAATCCCAATCAAGGGAATGTTAACAATCATGATTACTATGTAAACAATAACAACAACAATTCCTTAGGCAATGCCTCAAACACAAATCCGCAACAATCTTCATTTTTCTCTAGCAGAAGAACTTTTACTCCACTGGGTCAATCTCTAGAATTTGCCCTTAAAGAGTTGATGGAAAAGAACGTTATCACCCTACAGCCTGAACAAAATTTTGAACCCAGTGTGAAGCCTCCATCATGGAATGACGCATACTATTGTGAATATCATCGGTGAAAGGGCCATCGCACAAATAATTGTCAAGCCTTGAAAAATGTGATCCAAGATTTGATAGAAAATGACACCATCAAAGTAGGACACCAACAATCGAACGAAGGCCACCAAGCATTTTGCAATCCTTTACCCAATTATCAAAAGGGTGAGTCTTCTAGAAAAAGTGTGAATCATATCAATGATGATCATATAATCAATCATATCTACACTGACGACGAGCAGGTCAATAGTATAAAAGTCAAGGAAAAGATGGAATAAAGGGAGGTTAATGCAACAACAAGGGAACAAGCTAAAGTTGTCTTAAAGGGTGCTTCTCTAAAATCCACTGTGCCCCTACCTCAACATCAATATAACTTAGTCAATCAACTTCAAAAAAATCCTACTCAGATTTCCATCTTAGAACTCCTGAAGATTTCCCCAACACACAAGGAAATTCTAGAAAAGACCCTTGTTGAAACAACTGTATCCACTGATCTAAATGTGGATCGATTTCAAGCCATGGTGGGACACTTGTCCTCACCCACATGCCTCTCATTCTCTGAAAAAGATGACATTTCCATAACTCATCCCCATAATTCATCATTATACTTAGAAGTCATGGTCCACAAGTTTATGTCAGACGGGTTCTAATAGATGGAGGTGCTAGTTGGAACATATGTACCATGAAGTTGGTTAAGGCTTTAGGATTTTCTGAGGACTCCATTGATCCTAGAAGAAAGTTTAATCATGCTACCGATCAGAGTGGGACCTGTTATCAAGAATAATTTCTATCAAGTATTAGACCGTGATCTTGCATACAACATCTTGTTGGGTCGTCCTTGGATCCATGAAATGCAAGTTGTCCCGTCCACATATCATCAATGTATTAAGTTTCCCTATGATGGACAAGAGATCACAATACCAACTGATAATTCAAATACTCAGACTTGTGCCAACATCAAATCTAGTCAAGACACTTTGGTTCTTAACAATCGAGAAGCTCCTACTAGTACTTCTCCCAAAGTTGATACAAAAATCAATCAGTTAAGCAAAAACTTTGACAAGCAACTATAGTTCAAGGAAAATGGAGTAGGGGAGTACTCTCTCTGTCTTGCTAATCTACCTACATCGCCTCGGTCACATGGGCAACCTTCTATCACACAACAACAAATATCTGTAGCATCAACATCAACGCAACCACCAACAGGGCCAAATACAAAGTTTAATGGATGTTTTAACAAAGAAAAATTCCCCATGGAAGATCCTGAGGATAGAGAAATTCTAAGTTGGCTCTATAAAGATGAAGATGAAACAGTTCTCAATATCAAGTTACCAACTGATAAATATGGTAAGGGGTATTCAATCATGCAAAAGATGGGACATGATGGTAATGGTCCTATCAGAAAGAGAAAAGGAGTAGTTGAGCCTATTGACCCTCCAGGACTAGCTGTAAAAGATAAAACAAGACTAGGCTATGATACTAACTCAATAGAAACAACATCCAAGCTGTCACATGATACTATCCTCGCATTGCAAGAAGGTTTTGATACAAGAGAGGCATGTTTGATAGCCATTCAAAATTTTGTCGATAATAACTCTAACATAGACTCTAGTGAATATGAATGGGACACCATCCACAATGATGAGTTCTGGAGGGATAAAAAGATCGATGTGATACACAAGTATACCCCAACTCTAATCGAAGGTGAAGGTTCAGAGACCCAACCACAAGGATCTCAACTACAAGGTGACTATGATTCTAGTGATACTGAGTCAGATTTAAATGAACAAGACTATCGCGAGAACAATACCATCATTGATCATCCTCATACCTCGGATCCTACGGTCAACTCCGTTATGACCATAACCATAGTTGATTTCACGCAACCCGACGACCCGCTATCTTTGATCCATCCTGATCTCATTGATTGGGATTCATCTGAACTTATCGATATACCTATGTTTCCAAGTGATGAATCTATCGTAAACTTTCTTTCCGCAGATGACGCAAATGATTGTTCCACTAGCGATTTTTGGCATAGAGTCTTTAATCAGGAGAGTGTCAATTCTCCTAGCTACAAAAATAAAAATCAAAAAGAAAAATCTAATGGTGAAAACCAGAATCTGGCAGTGTTAGATCAAACAAAAGATAAAATAAAGAGCGTATCAGATGGTGAAAACATTTTTAAGGCACTAGATGATGGGAAGCTTGACACTCTCCCGGAGCACTACCATGAGCGATCACCTATCTTGATTGAGCCTACAAAAGCCGTCAATCTTGAAACTTCAGAAAAAACAAGGATTTTACAGTTAGCTGCATCAATGATAGAGAAAGAAGAAGAGTTCATAGAATTTCTAAAAGCAAATCAAGTCAACTTTTCTTGGTCTTATGCGGACATGCCAGGTCTTGATCCTAATCTTATCATGCATCACTTGTCTATCAAACCATGGGTTAAGCTTGTGAAACAAAAACTCAGAAAGATGCACCCCCATGTTGCATTATTGGTTAAGGAAGAACTAAGAAAACTCCTTGATGTGGGCTTCATAAGATCAATCAACTACGCATAATGGATCTCCAACATTGTTCCTGTATCCAAGCCAAATAAAAGTGTCAGAGTGTGCACAAATTTCAGAGATCTTAATAAAGCATGTTCTAAGGATGAATTCCCATTTCCAAACATCGAAACTATAGTTGGTCTGACAGCTGGCCATGCCATGTATTCATTAATGGATGGTTTTTCTGGTTACAACCAAATCAAGATTGCACCCAAAGACCAGGATAAAACAACTTTCACATGTCCATGGGGAACTTATTGTTGGAACGTCATGCCTTTCGGTCTAAAAAATGCTTGGGCTACTTACCAAAGAGCCATGACTACAATATTTCATGATATGATGCACACATTCATGGAAGATTATGTAGATGACATATTGAAAAATTCATACACATGAGAAGGACATCTAGAAATATTGTCCAAAATATTTGCAAGATTGGAGAAATTCAAAGTTCGCCTCAATCCCAAGAAATGTGTTTTTGGGGTTACATCTGGAAAACTCTTAGGATACATAGTATCAAGAAAAGGAATTGAAGTAGATCCTGCCAATGTACAGGCGATTATGGAAATGCCTCCACCAAGGAATATTAGTCAGTTGAGATCATTACAGGGATGACTTCAGTCTATCCGCAGATTCATTGCACAACTAGCTGATAAGAGTTTACCTTTCACACATCTACTGCATAAGAATTTTCCTTTTAGATGGGATGACAAATGTGAGATGGCCTTATGGCCTTTCAACAAATCAAGCAATATCTGATGAACCCACCAGTTCTAGTACCGCCAAATCTAGAAAAACCTCTAATCTTATATATTGCGGCAATAGAGACATCTTTAGGGGAATTATTAGCACAAGAAGACTCTATAGGAAAGGAACGTGCAATCTATTATATCAGCCTGAAAATTAATAGGGCATGAACTCAACTACACTTTCATTGAGAAGGCTTGCCTAGCAGTGGTCTTTGCTTCACAAAAGTTTTGACACTACATGTTAACTCATACAATCAATCTTGTTGCAAAGATTTATCCACTCAAGTATCTGTTAAGCAAGGCTACATTGATAGGAAGGATAGCAAAATGGGTTATGATCTTAAGTGAGTTTGATATCCATTATGTTGATCGCAAAGAAATCAAAGGACAAGTTATCACTGATCAACTGGCTGAAGCACCACTACAAGCAGAACATCCCATGCACATTGAATTTCCAGATGCTGATGTCTTCACTGCAGAATCAAAACAACCATGGTTTTTTATATTTTGATGGTTCTTTCACTCAACATGGATCAGGGGTTGGCATACTCTTTGTCACCCCTCAAGGAAATACCATTCCTCGGTCATATAGGCTAATGTTTCCATGCACTAACAACATAGCCGAATATGAAGCCTTAATCACCTTACTGAAAATCACATTGGAATGGAGGATCACTGAACTACAGGTTTATGGTGACTCACAGTTAGTTATTAATCAAATCAATGATGATTATCAGACCAAAGATGACAAACTGTTGCCATACAAGAAAATGGTTGATGACTTCAAAAAGTACTTCGTGGACATAACATTTATACAGATTCCAAGACTTGATAATAAAGCAGCTGACGCCATGGCCATGATCGCATCATTGCTACAACTCCCAGAAACTCAGACTCGCTATGAATTTCTGGTGGAACAATCATTTGCACCTGCTTATGACACCCCTGAAATCCAAATCATTTGCCACTTGGTGGGATTCGATTTACCTTGGTATGGAAAGATTTATGCCTACCTAAAAGACGACATCTTACCACCTGATTTATCTCATGAGAAAAAGTGAAATTTTATCCACCAATCCTCTCGCTACACTCTTACCGCTGACACCCTTTATCGTCGTGGTCTTGATGGTACTTTACTTCGATGTCTTGAACGTGGTGAATCTGACAAAGCTTTACAAGAAGTTCATGGTAGCATTTGTGGTACTCATTCGAGTGGACTGACCTTATCCAAGAAATTGATTAGAATGGGTACTACTGGCCGACTATGGAAAGGGAATCATTCACTTTTATGAAGAAGTGCTCAAAATTTCAAATTCATGGGAATCTCATTCATGCTCCTGCACAAGAACTACAACTGTTCACGCCGACCTGGCCATTTTCTCAATGGGGGTTGGATCTAGTTGGAAAGATTCATCCTTCATCATCGAACGGACACAAGTTCATCATCACAGCGACAAAGTATTTTACCAAGTGGATTGAGGCAGTACCTCTAACTAAGGTCACTGGCAAACAGATCTCATCTTTTATACTCAACTATCTCATTTGTCGGTATGGCATTCCCACCTCCATCATCACAGATAATGGGCGGCCATTCAAGAATCAGGATGTTGATGAACTTTGTGAGTGATTTCATATTCAGCACAGATATTCAACACCTTACTATCCACAAGGGAATGGCCAAGAAGAGGCCTCAAATAAAACCATATTGAAAATTTTGAAGAAGACTATGAATGATGCAGGGAAAGATTGGCATATTCAACTGAATCCCGCATTATGGGCCTATAGAACTAGCGTCAAAACGCTGACATGAGCCACACCATTTTCTCTTGTATATGGAGTAGAGGCTATACTTCCTCTAGAAGTTGAAATTCCCTCACTTAGAGTATCACTGAAAGGTCTCATAACAAATGATGAATACAGAGTTTCTCGACTGCAAGAGCTAGAACTCCTTGATGAAAAGAGACAACGAGCAACTGATCATTTGAAAGCATATCAACAAATGATGTCTCACAATTATAATGATAGAGTCAAGCTGCATACCTTTAAGTTTGGTGATCTTGTTCTGAAAGAAAACCCACACAATTAGCAAGACAAAAATAAGAAAGGAAAGTTTGAACCGAATTGGCTGGGTTTGTATGTGGTCATAGCAGTATACGGTTCAAGAGCATACAAGCTATCAACGCCAAAAGGGGACCTGTTTGACGAACCCATCAATAGCATGCACCTGAAAAATTATTATGTCTGAAGTAGTTAACATCATCCATAAAAGTCCTGAAAAAACACAAAAACATCAGAAAAAGTCCTGAAAAAAAATATAAAAACATCAGAAAAAGTCCTGAAGAAATACAAAAACGTCAGAAAAAGTCTTGAAAAAAAAAATATATAAAAACATCAAAAAAAGTCTTGAAGAAATACAAAAATATCAGAAAATGTCCTGAAAAAAATAAATAAAAAGAAATAAAAAAAATGCAATAAAAACAAATAGTGAAAATCTGGCAAACAAACGCTATTTGTAGCTCTCCATCTATTAGTTCATGTTCTGCACTTGAATTTTCAGCCTTCATTTTCGCACATCTTTCCATCATCTTAGGGCCATACCAGCATCATGTTGCCCTCATTTTCCTAGAGCGATAATGTCTTACCATGGATTGATTATTGTACATATTCATTTCAACAAGTTATGTTAATACTGGGGGAAAACACTGACATACTGGGGGAAACCAACTTTTAGGTTTTACAGAAATAGCTGGACAATGACATAGAATCCAATCACACAAAAAAAAAAAATCAAATCCTATGAACAACTATCCAATCATTGATCCATATCACAACAGTTTTCAGCAAATTCATATCATGACACATATCTGGATGATCTAAAATCTGAATAATGTTTGGCATAGCAGTACTAAATTTTGAACAATGGTTGTTTAATTTTTTATATCATCTCTCTAGAGCACACTCAATGATGTACTGAACTAGAGTGGCGAGGAAAGAGGATGATTTTTCTTTGTCTGTTGTCTTGAGGTTAACTATCCATTTGTTGCAAATATGTCATGAGACATGATTTCCAAAGTTTATCATTGATGACAGTTCCAAATTTGCATCAGAAGGTAGTTAGTCTTTGTCTATTTATGCAAGAAATGCTCAGGTCATCTCGGTTCAATTATACCTCAATGCTTGTGTTTACTTGCTATATCAAAAATCATGAAAGTTGTACTCAGGTCATCATTGGTGCTAATTTAGCCTCTGATGCTTGTACATACTTCCAACATTTTAAAACGCTCTATGATGATTCAAGAAAGCTAACAAAAGGCTCAACAAACGGTTGGTTTCATTTAGTTGCATTTCATCTCGCTCACTGTACATATCTACATACTGGATTTGCATCAGAGTTTTGAAAGGCTAACAAAAACATCAACAACTGTCATGTCTCTTTGGACTATTTGTGGAGGACATTCGGACATTTGTTTCATCATCACCTTTCATTTTCATATTATCTTTTCATTATCATTATCATTTCATATCATTCAAATTCCTCATCATTTCATATCATTCATTTATCCATTCTGTATTTTCATATCACCTTCATTTTCATATTATCTATCATCTTCATATCATTAACATCTCACTTATCATTTTCATTTTGCACATTTACATCCCATTTATCACTTTATTTCATTTCACTTATCACTTGTCATTTCATTATCGTTCATTTCATTTCATTTTATCATTTCATTTCATCATCATTACAAATCATGACATTTCATCACATATCATTTATCATCTTATCATACATCTCATTATTATTAATCATTTCACTTCATATCGTTATTCATATCATTTATCATTTGTCACATTACATTCATATCATATCTTTAATCATCCTATCATTTTTCATATCAATTCATATTACAAATTCATGATGCATATCATAAACACATCATTCATTTCCATCATATTATCATTATTTACTTGCATTTGAAAATCCAAAAACAAACATTCCATACATACATTTTCATATCATTTTCCAAACAACATTTTTCATAAAACATATCAAATATCCCATGACATATTTTCATAATCACATCATAAGTCATCCACCTACATGACATCATTAGTACGCATCATCAATCATTTTTCATCATCATCATAAACACATCATATCAAATCATCCTGCATATCATGTTAGTCATCAAATCATTCAAATGCATATCAAAATCCATAACATATAGAAATAAATGCATATCACATAATCATCTCATAAATGCACATCACATCATCAAAAATCATCACCGCTACATATCATCACTCATCAAAAATAATACAAATGTCCAATGTCCAATGAAGCTAAAAATTCCAAAGAGAGATACATGAGATATGACCAAAATAATGTACATTCTCCAAAAATAATATACATTGATATGTGTGAATGAATCAATAATGATACATCAAAAATATCACATGAGTCTCATAACTCTAACTACTAGAGCCCCCTGATGGAGTTGGCCTCTATGGTGGAAGTCCACTGCCTCCTGCACCTCCTACCCCAAGATCTCTGCTTGGTCCTGACACACCTCGACTATGAAAAGTTCAATCAAAATCTCTTTATCTATCAATGCCTCACATCATGCAATCACAACCCATATCTATCTATCAAGTGACCCATATCAGTGAACCATATCAAGTGACCCATATCAGTGAACCATATCAAGTGACCCATATCACTGATCCATATCAGTGAACCATATCAAGTGATCCATATCAGCGAACCATATCAAGTGACCCATATTAGTGACCCATATCAACAACCCATATCAGTGACCCATATCAACGACCCATAATAGTGACCCATATCAGTGAACCATATCAAGTGACCCATATCAAGTGAACCATATCAAGTGCTCTATCTAAGTGACTCATATTATGAACTCAATGCTAAATCAATCTATCATCATTTTACTATTTGTTTTCTTTTTCAGGAAAGCAAATTTATCAACGATCAAATCATTTTCTTATTTGTACTTCAGTCACGAATACAAATATGTTTGAATCACATTATCTACTATTTGGTTTCTATCACAGAAAACAAATTTATTAGAAGTCATATCAAGCATCTACTCTTTGTTTTCTAAAAACAAAGTTATCAGACAATCCATCAATCATTCTACTCTTTGTTTTTCATTCAAGAGAAACAAAGTTATCAGCTACCTACTCTTTGTTTTTCTATTTTTAGGAAGCAAAGTTATCAATTAATCATCATCCTTTCATCATTTCCATCAACAAGGGCATCATTTCAACAGGGGCATCTTTATACATCAATTATCGGGAGCTAAATCACGACATCCCTCTCATCATTCGAATTTCATCATCAACTCAAAAAAAAATTCTCATCATCAGTGATTTACCTCCCAAGGGGGCATCATCAATATCAGCATAAAAAACATATCAGGTTCAAATTAGGGGCATATCAATCACATTTTTCCGATCAGAGACAAATTTCAAGAGCAGGAATATTTTCTTTGAAGCAATGCGTTTCACACATCACTTCAAAGAGGGGCAAAATGTATACGTCTAAAAATGGTCATGGTTAATCAACTTGTTAATTAATTAAATATAAATTATTTAATTAATCTTCTAAAGTCATCTACATATAAATAAATTTAATTATTTATTTATATTGTTCACTTTTATAATTCTTCTACCTTAATTAAATAAATAACTTTATTTAATTATTACCATCTTCCATATTCCTCTTAATTAATTAAATAGATTTTATAATTTATTTATATTAATTATCATAAGTTTGAATTTTAAATTCAAATGATATTCCTCTAAATACCTTTTTCACATTTAATTAAATATTCTAAATATTTAATTAAACACTTTCTAATTCTTCACTCTACATTTAATTAAATATTCTAAAATATTTAATTATAAACTTTCCTCACTCTTCATTTAATTAAATATTCTAAAATATTTAATTAGAAACTTTCCTCACTCTTCACATAATTAAATATTCTAAAATATTTAATTAGAAACTTTCCTCACTCTTCACATAATTAAATATTCTAAAATATTCAATTAGAAACTTTCTTCACTTCATATTTAATTAAGTATTTTATATATATAATTAAACACTTTTCTATCATCTTCTCACACATAATTAGATATTAAATATTTAATTATGGAAACTTCTAAATTCACCATCACATGTAATTAAATAAATTTATTTATTTAATTATGAGACTTATCTCCTACTCACTTCTCATGGCAACTTTCCCTTAGATCTGAAAGAGAAAATTTATGTAGAAGGAAACATTCCATTTCTCTCTCGACTTTCAAAAATCTCTCACTGTTCATCTCAACAAGCTTGATTTAAACCGTTGATCACGTCAGCCAATTAGAGTCTTTCGAAAACTCTATAAATACCTCTGTGAATCCAAACATTGGTTACACTTACATATACTTACATTCACGTGCACACGTTATTTTAATATTATCTAGCATTAATTAGTTTTAGCAATCAGCATATTTAGCAATCATCATACTTTAGCTATCATGTTTAGTTTTGTTAATTGCATCTTAGCATAAGTATGCATTTATTTCAAATCTCATTCTCTAGGAGATCATTTTGTTGAGCCTAGCGTATAATCTGAGAGCAAGCTAGATTTAGCGAAACACTGGAGATAGAGGACAATAGGACGCTTTTGAAAGAGCTACAAGTTTAAGAGTTTGTTTTTCTCTTAAATTAGTTTCCTTTGATCTAATGTTTTATTGGTGTGTTTAGTTTGTTAAAAATATTTTACACTTAAAATTGATCACACAGTAAATATATATATATATTTTTAATTATATAATTATATATTTTTACTATAGTTTTGTTTTACCTAAATATATATGGATGAATATATATATTTAAATTTTACAATTTAAATATGTTTATATATATACATATTTACATATTTGATTGACAAATACGTATGTTGCGAGCCAGTCAGCATACTTTCAATATACATATCTATGTATATGTGTATATATTTATGTATGTAAATTCCAAGGCAATATTAAAATAATATTATTAACATCCATATATATATCAGGTTGGTTGTGGGTATATATACATATATATATATATATATATATATATTTTTGTATATTTTCCTCTATGTACACGTATACGTAAGTATATTATATCGATGTACTTGTACGAGCATATCCATTTTCCCTCATACGTTTATATCAACATGAATATACCTACGGATATGTGTATATACTATATTCATGTATACATGCCCACCTCCTAACCAGTAATGTAACATCATGAACAAATACACAGATAAGCATCACTTATACATGCATTTAGAAGTAGACAAGACTCCTAATGTGAACATACAAGCCTATAGATGACTTACCCATAACTCAACAAACTGACTCAGCTTACTCAATCTAAGGGATGTGTGTGTATGCTCAATTGGTACTCGTTACTATTTACCCTACCAAGCTCCTCCCCAAGTGAGATTTCTCCTCTGCCTGGAGGAATGTTCCTCTTACCTACACACCATGACACGACAATGGAAGTCATATGCTCACAACATAGCAGTATACATGAAACATCTCAAAAGTTAGATTATTCACAAATCAATAACCTTCTATTCTCCTTTATGCAGTATTTCACCAAGAATAACATCAAATGAAACAACTTTCATATTGAAAACAAGGTACAAGCATCACTAATTCACCTCCAAAATTCACATTTACTCTATAGTAATGGTAAATAGTAACATCACAATTTAGGATGTAACATAAAGTTACCATTTTAATTTTAATTTATGGAGATAACCTTATAAACAAATTATTTTATTTTATTCCCTTATTTCTCCTTTTAGCCTTTGGGAATAAATAAAGGCTACACAATCTCGAGGTGGCTATTGAGAATGGGACATTATAGTCCTCCCTTCCCAAAATTGCTTGTCCCCATGAAATTGCAAACTTGAATGTTGTAGAATATGCTCTCCTTCTCACGTGGCCTCCTCTGCTAGCACATCTCTCCAACTCACCATGTACTCCTTAACCACCCTATTCCTCAATCTCTTCTTCTAGGTATCAATTATCTCCTTGGGAATTAGGACAAAATGTCCCTCCTCATCCAACGATGGCAGCTCTGATGAAGAAGTATACCGCTGTCCAAGTGCCCTCTTGAGGAATGAAACATGAAATACACTATGTATCTTACTGCTCTCTAGAAGCTCCAACACATAGGCTACCTTTCCAACACACATGATGATCCTATAGGGTCCATAAAATCCAAACTTGATTTTCCCCACACTGCCCTTCTTCAAAGATGACTGCTTGTAAGGCTTCAAACAAAGGTAGACCAAGTCTCCAATCTCAAATCTATGCTCAACCCTATGCCTATTAGCATATGTCTTTAGTTGATTTTATGCCACTTGCAAATTATCCTGGAGTTCCTGCAAGATGTCCTGGTTCCCCTGAATCCAATCCTTAGCCTTGGGAGTTCTACTCTTCCCAAAACCATCTATCAAAGGATGATAGCTCATACTCGGGGTCAACTCAGTACCTACTAATCTGAATAGTTCCTACCAAAAGGTGCCCATGAATCTACTATCTTTGTCACTAACTATGAATCTCGATAGCCCATGCACCCTAAGGATCTCTATGAAAAACAACTCTACCACCCAAGAATTGCAGTGATGAACCTCAGGAATCCATACTTTCCATAAGTAAACTCCACCTAGATCCCATGAACAAGTTGGAAGTCCTTCAATCTCAACACCAACTGACTTCCATTATGCCACTCTAATAACCCCTAGAGTCCAAATGAACCAAATCTCAAACTCTCACTTCTGGGAGTAGCCAACTAGAGAGAAAAAATTAAGAGACTTCCAAAGCTTGGAATCATCACCTAAAGTCGAGAATATGTCATACCAAAGTGAACCCGAACACCTCTTATTCAACCCATCTCTCTATGTCCTCAAGGACATAATCAAATCCTGTGTATGTGGGCTGAAATAAAATTGATGAGCACACCTCATTTTTCACTCGAGGTGAAACTCCCCTATCTACGCCAATGGAAAACCAGAGTAGTCATGTGTACTCACCCTACACTTCCATCATCAGAAGAAGACTCACAACCCAAAACAGGATGGGTTGTTCTTGCAACAACATTATCATTACCCTTTGCAACCTTGTTGACAATACCTCTATCAGAAAGCAATTGCAAGTATCCTAATTTTCTTTGAGGAGTAAGAAGAGTACCATCATGAATTCCATCAATCTCTTGAAAATTTGTTGGAACAACACCAAGGTCCAGCTTGCAAGACATAGAAGAAACCATCTTCTTTAGAGAAGATTGTCCAATGTCAATCTCTAAAGTATCGATGTAGAGCCTTGTGCTCAAATCTCCCATGACGCCTAAACCTACAGCCAAGGCTAATGTGTACATGTCATCAACAATCCATTCCACCCAGAGTGGTCTCCTGAAGATGTGAAAGATTCCCAACATAGATGCATAGAAACATATACCAATCCCTGCCAAGTTGTTGGCATAAATCAAAACAACACCATGTAGCCTATGAATCAAGTCCATGACGGTGGAAAACGGGTTACAACTATCAAAGAATGATAAGAACTCATCATCGATCTATACACTAACACTAAAGTAGCAATCCCAACTACTCCTATCCATCCCAACAATTGTTGTCCTCAAAGTGTACCCTATCAGAATTCTAACCAACAAAGTAGGACAGTCGTAAATCAATGAAGTAGGAGGTAAGAGCCATGGTGGTAGGGCTAGGATACATTTTTCCTTATGCCTATCTCCAAACAATAGACTAAAATCAACCAGAACCTCAACCATATACCTCTTGAGATCAAGAATGATGCATCCATCACCAACTAACTCCTCTTGCCTAACCAACACAAGAGGCACTGCACCTGTATCCTGAGTGTGAATGCTAGGAGATCTCCTGCTACTTTCTTCAACATGTGCCCTATCTACCGTAGATGACTAATTCTCTGTTGAACATGATGAACATCAAGCCAAGATCAAATCTAAGCAGAGCTAATCAACATGGATCTCAGATTCCTGAAGAGCTATCTGAGTACTCTTCAAGGAATAGTTGGAAACCTTAAGCTTGTGAGAGAGCTTATCAACTTCCTCTTCTTTCCTCATCAAAGCATCTTAATAAATCTCAATGAGGTTGAGAAGGTGGTCACGATCTAAAAGAAGGTGTAAGTAATTTGACTTCATTGTTCCCAAATCTTCTTTCATACCTTGAATATTGTTATGAGAAGATTCTGCCTCTATCCCCTTTTGTATTCTTTCCAGTTGAACCATCCAAAGCTGATTCTTAATCAATTTGTGCATTTTATCATGATGATATAATGCTTCCACAATCTCATCTTTGCTCATCTTCAACTAGTTATCCAAGATGTGTGGACTTTTAGGTTTACAAACAACCTTTGTTTTATCTAAGGAAGCATCAGATTGTTCTGGAAGTGCTTAATTTACACAACTATTTTCTTTGGTGATGTCATCCATGCACATATCCTGATTTGGAATTAGGTCAGCACCAATTCCACCTATAGAAACATCATCAATTCCCTTATTAAGTGTCTCAACACAAGAGGGCTCAAGTTCTTCTGTGATCTCATCGTCCAACTTAGTTGCTCCATTGGATGATGGCCTGTTTTCTTCATGTAGAGAAGATGGAACCTATAGGTCAAATGAGATTAACTCTTTTCCATTCAATTGTTCCCTGAACTTCTCAATTTTTTGCTCAACCAATATTTTCGTAAAATCACATGCGGTAGTTGAGACATGTTGCTCTTTTCTTCAAATGACTAACAAATCTGATTATAATTGTGTGCAAACATCCTCATCTTCATCAAGGATTAAGGAAAAGATACTGAACATACTTCTCTTCACATTGTCTAAATAGCGTTTCTTGATTCCGAAAATGAAGTAGTCAAACATCTAGAGAATCAAATCATAGCACCTGACATCAACAAGAGGTAACATAACCTAACCTTTGCCATAATCTTCAAGATTTTTACTGTCCGATCAAAGGTAGAACTTCTTACATTATGTAACCCCTTAAAAATATCCACCATCATCAGAAGTATTACTTTCATAGTATCATTATCATACGGTGCATTAGGGGCTGAAATCCTTGCAACTTCAATAATGCAAGTGTGTAATGTCTCCTTCTAGCTAGTTGTAGTTTTGCAGTTGGATTAGCCTATTATTTTGACCCTCATAGGCTAATGGACTTGGATAGAGGGTATTTTGAGGCAGATATTGTTCAGGTTATGACATTATTCTTCTCCAAAGCTTTGTTGGGTTCAGGCTTGGCTTTTGCAAAGCTTTTAGAACTCAGTTTGCATACTTACTATTTATAGTAAGTTAATTAGCCAGTGGGAGTCCAGTGTTACTATTTATAGCAAGGCTCCTGGACATGATGTGATTGCAGTGTTGATCCCAGAGTTCTGTTGGCATGAGGAAATAAGGTGTATTAAGCGAGTTATATCATTTAATTATTATTAAAGGTGACTTTAATAATAATACTTAATATTATAAAATCATATTATAAATTTTCAATTGCACTTTATGTCTAATGGGGCCATGAAACATAAAAAGGGGGCCATTGATGTTAATTAATTGGGCACCAACTTTAAGGTGATAATTGATAAAGCTAAAGTGAAAATTTAATATTGTTTTAAATGATTAAAAAAAGCCATTGGAGGGATCAACCTTTTTGAGAGAATTATTTAAGAAGCCAAGAGAAATTTGAACTTATCTTTTGAGCATAATATTATTTGTCTTTTGGAGTTCTTTAGCATTGGAGGAGAGAAACCAAGGGTTTCTGCATTTCATGAGATTTTTTAGACATTGGAGAACATGCCTTCTTTTTTGTTTTTATTTCTAAGGTTGTGCAACATCAATTGAAGATTGCTTATCAGATTGGTTTCATTCAGAGGCCAACTTTGTGCAAAAAGTGTGAAGAGTTCATCAAAGGGGTTTCAAGCAGATTTCATTGTGAAGGACAAACATCATAAAGACTACATTTTATAATCATTGGCACACATATCAAGGGTCGTACAACATCATCTATGACAACCGTACCACCCTCAGTCCTAAGCGTGTGAACATCCAGCCAAAGCACCTTGTCTTTTGTGCCTTATTCATCATCTTTGAGGGCGACTATATCAATAAGGGAATTTTGGACAATTTTGAGGTGGAGAAAACTTAATTTGTAACAGTTCGATCACTTGGAGAGGTTTATAACTTGCTGCCAGAATTTCCAGAAATCAATTATATGTATTGTCTTTAATAACCAGGTATGCATTTATGTGTAAAAGTCAATAAAGACAAATATATTGAATATGTAATATCAATTGCAGCAATATCAATTTAGTAGTTTGCTATATACCTTCTCTTGTTGTGCATTTTTACCTGAGCATCTATAAATATTATTCTTGCATTTTTCAATATTGCATCTCTATATCAAAAAAAAAAAGAAGCATAAAACCAAAAACAGACCTAAAATACAAGTCAAAAAACCATCACCAAAAGTGTAGAATTTTAGTTTGGGGAGAACAGGGGTTCTTACAAAGTGACAACTACAAGTCTAACCTCTTCATCCTAATGTTGCATAAGTTTTGGCTTAACCAACAAGTGCACCAAATGAGCCATAGCTTTACACACATGCTAGCAAAACAATTGGCTCTAATACCACTGTAAAGACCCTTGCAAATTCTACCCTTAATTTTTAGTTTTAGGAGCTTGGGAATTTTGTCAAACAGTTGTTGTGCAATCTCCTTTTAGCTAGTAAATGGTATTATTCTGACTTTTCTCATATATTTTTGCAATATGCATGAAGATTAAATATGCTAAAGATTGAAATGATGATGAAATGCAAGAGAACTTTGGATTTTCCAAGACTTTTATGATGACTGAATGATAATGTAACTAACAAGATACTTCTAACTTGCTGTTACAGTCATAGCCATTTTTAAAAAAAATTACCATACAAACTCCCAACTCCAATTCTATATAATATCACATCATATGAAACTCCAAACTAATTATAAACTTTGACAATGCAACTATAATGGGTAATTGTAGCCAGTGAACATTTCTACAAATAGTTGACCTGCAACTTCATTTCATATAGTGGACTGTAATGAACACACTTAAATATCTTCTCAAATGCAAATTGTTTTCTTTATGACATATAGCAATTACAATGCAAGATTACAATAGAATTTTTGATGAAATTCAAGAATACTAGTCTTAGCTGTCAAGACGACGTTGTGATAGTAATAAATATATTAAAATGTAGTCCCACAAGAGTGTGTATGCCTCTACAAGACTCTAATGTGTTCAGGATGCCAAGTGCTAGACTTAAACAATGCATGCTAATGATGAATTGATCCAACCTGGAAGGGACACCAATGTCTTCTTTGTAGCTACAATTAACCTTCTTTTGAACTTATTTTTGTAGCAGCAGACTTGACCCTATGCAATGATGTCTTCCTCTATTCCCAGCAACAAACTTGACCTTAAAGATGGTGACCTCCTCCACTTTCCAATCACTGTCTTCCAACTTCGATTTCTCCCAAAAATTGAGTTGCTTTGATGTCATAGTGTTGCACCAATATTTCTTGAAAAACCACAATTATCCCCAACAAATATGATCAACTACCAACATAAATTCAAGGTGCCAAAATCACTGAAAAGGATCCTTCAAATTACACAATTTTCATCCAATAAGAATGATCAACTACAATAAGAGAATCAAACTGCCAGAAATTCTTGAATACTCCCTTCAAGCAAATCGTACTCTTTATGTATCCAAATTTGGTCAATGGCCATTAAATTTGGAATAATCAAACCAGAAAGAAAACTCCTTCCTCAAGTGCAACAATAAACTAGATGTTGCAACTTGCAAACCCTTCAGAAAAATGCAATAATAAACCAATTATTGCATTAAATCAAACTCCTTATTCAGAAGTGCAATAATACATCAACTATTGCACCAATTCAAACTCTTGCAATGAAGCACCTATAGAAACCCCATATGGATTTCTCCACAATCTCTAGCTAGGGTTGATCTTTCATAGCCAAACCTATTATCCTAGAGTCTTCAAACCCTCGGACAAGCAAGCATTCAAGCTTTTTACCAAACTGGTATGAAAAGTATAATCCAAGACATGCACAAATGCCAAGCCCACACCCCTTATAAAGATTTCTCAATGACTTCCAAGAAGCTTCTAGAAATATTATTATTTTATTCCCAAAGTGACTTTATAATTTATTATTTTATTTTAGTCACTTTAATTAAATTAATTATAAATAAACTTTCCCTTTTAATTTTAATTTATGGAGATAACTTTATAAACAATTAATTTTATTTTATTCCCTTATTTCTCCTTTTAGCCTTCGAGAATAAATAAAGGCTAAATGATCTCCGGTGTGGCTATTGAGAAGGGGACATTACACTTCGCCCATGTATCTAAAGCTCAAAATATTCCACAAAGGTTAGGTCTTGATGAATGTCTGATCGTAGGTTCATGTATTTAGCGTACCATTTTGCCACTTCTTTAGCAAGTTCTTCTAATTGTTGTAATGGTGTTAGATACATAGCTTTGTCTTTTCATGAAGCTACAAACTTTTCACAAGTTGGCAGGAAGGTGGCTCTGATACCACTATAATATCCCCAATGGGGATCTAACCTAAAAAATATATTTTTATTTTTTGTCAAACCCTAATTCTGATTTATGATTCTTTATTTTCTGATTTCAAAAAAAATAACACAGCGAACATACAGGTGCCCAAAGATGACAAATAAACATGCCAAATGATGCTACCAATTGATTTCATATCAAACATGAAATTCACCATGAACAAACACAAGATAGGGCATCCAAATGCAACATACAAGTTTGATTTTTTGTAGATAAACTTTTGTTGTTACAAACTGAATATTTTGGACTGATTTTACAAGGAACACAAGGGCTCAAACATGCCAAACATATGCCCAAATTTCTACTCTACAAATCAGATATGAAACTATGATTATACATACCAAATATATGCAAAATAATCTTCAAATATCAAACCCTAGATGGGAAAAGTTCCTCCTTGGTAAGTACTTAGGGTTTTCTGCCCCAAATATGCTCCAAATCATGCAAAATCACCCTCCAAAGGTGGGTGGCTCCAAGTGGTACTCCAAATTAGAGCAAAACCCTAATGCAATCTACTCACAAAATGCAACAATGATGTTGCTCCAAATTTGATCTTTAAATTTGGTTATGCAATGATCCTCCAAACCTCCAATTGTCTCCAATGAAGTGCAAATAGAACTCCGTTATGAGTCCTCCACAAGATAAGCTAGGTTTTCGTCTAATTCACTGTATTCACAAGGGTTTTCATCCTTGGAATAAAGCCCAACCAAAGTTTCAGCCAAAGAGAAGAATCTCCAAATGAAAAATTAATATGAATGGATGCCAAATGACTTGCACTTTACTTTCTCTTATAGCCCTCCCAAAATAACCTTAACAAGGTCGACCACTTTTATTTTATTTTAATATTTATATTTTATATTCTTTTATTTTTTGTTTTTTTATTATTTATTTTCCTTAAGGCTTATGCAGAGCTTCTCTAAAAAATTAAAATGCACAGTTGCTAAATTCTTTGACATGAACTAGAGTATTTAAATTTAAATTATAGTATACCAAACTTTTAAGACCTCTATGTCAATTTTATTCAGAGTATTCAACTATGTATGAAATCTATTATGTAACTAAAATCTAATTAGTCACACAACAAGCAACAAAAAGACGAGGTTCCTACTATGAAAAATCACCTACAAATGGATCCATATCGTACACGCCTGCTTTCTTAAAAGTATATGAAAGGTTAAGAATATGTTGTTAATGCACTTATATATCTTTCTAGGGAAAAAATATATGACATACCATTTGTGTAGGCCATAGTTGTACGCATTACCTATCACTCTAATGTCATTCCCATCGTTAGCAACTAAAGTTTTGGTCTTAGGGCCACCTCTATTGCAAAAATATTCTTGATGTGTCCACTGAGATCCTTGAATCTTTCACACAGAGGGCATAAGAGATTTTGGATCGCTCTTGAAATCTCAAAAAACCATGGAAGAAATGTATTTCATGAATAATGATGTCTCCGGAGAAGCTGCTAGAACCGTTTGTGGTATAGATTAGTGGCAAGTAGATAGAAAACTAGCATTCAACAGACACCATTTGAATGGACATCTAAGACACTTGTAGCTGCAACCTGGTGTTGTCGTTGACAAATGCCTCCATACATGCCCACCAAGAACCCTCAAAATAGACTCCCAACCCATTCTGAAGACACATCCGCATTTTGCAAAACATTAGAAACATATCAAAAAAATTCCTCTGCTCATTTTTTGTTCATCACAAGATTTTTTCCTTTAAATTTGTAAATGCAAAAATTCAGAAACCCTAGCAAAAATATGACCCGCCAATCCAAATAAAGAGAAAAATCAATGAAAATTATATTTGAAAAATCAAAGCGTTGTAGACCATAGGAAAACCCTTTTTCTTCTCTACTGGCGTGGTTTCCAAGGAGAAAAGTCTTTGCATTTGGCCAACCAAAAACATTAGTCTCCACCTAAGTAGGTAGGTGCTAATAATAACAAGGGCAACAGTGCAACGTAGTTCCTATCAAGTGCTGACATGGCAGTTTTGTGAAATTGGCCATTGTTAGAGGAACTAAACATGTGACCACAAAAATAGACTTGTTGAAAGAGTTAAAAGTTGTAGGGAGTGAATATTGAGTCTAAACTGTAGAACTATTGCTTTGCACTTGAATACAAAAGATTTGCAAAATTGTGAAGCTTCTATTGCACTACGTAGAATAGACCCCAAGCATATTCTATGTCAAGCAAAGAGGTGTATTGTTCAGATTCAAGGAATGTTGAGAGTCATGAGACAAGATCTCTTAAACTGTATTTTTTCTTTGAACCAAATACAAAAGGTCTACCTCAAAAACTATGTTGTAAAAACTGAACATTTCTATCCTGCAAAGTAAATAAAGTTAAACAGCAGATTGAAGCAAAATTCAAGTTTTTCCATTGTAAATATATACTAGTTAATTACTTCTAGAGCAAAAGATCCCCACAACGAAAAAAATTATCTTCACCTTGTCCTCCCTAAACTTCCTAAAACAAGATCATTTTACTTCTCCCTTAAATTATCATAAAACTACCAATTCCTACTAACTTACAATAGAAATTGTAACTCTCATATGGGAAAGATGAAACAACTGAATCTTTAATGGATATACAAAAATGTGAGTGAGTTGTCTGAGATATTTCTTGGAATAATTCCACTAGATCTTCTTGGCCTAGTTTTTCTGCCATTGCTATGAGCCTGTGGGTGTCAAACCATTACAATCCACTTTGTTCGTATTTGCTCCTTGCTCTAAAAGATATTTGACCACATCTATGGATCCCCCATTAGTGGCAAGATGAAGAGCTAGAGATCCCTCCTCATTTGTTGCATTATATCTGCTCCATATCTTTGCAAATCTTTGAGCATTTCCAAATCACCCTTGTGTGCAGCAGACAATATGAAACTGACAATATCACCAGACTTCAAATTTGCTACTTTCTTTCTCCCATAGTAGTTTTGCTATCAATTCATGTCACCCAAGAACTGCTTCCCACAGAAGCACACTTCCTTCTTCATTTGTTTTAGTTTAGCAAAATTTGGTCAAGAACTTTATTTTGTTAAATGAAACAATTAGTAATTTGGAAAACAGAAAAATTAATGCATTGTCCAGCTTTGCAATTGAACATGATTTTTCAGATTTTAACCCCACTTTTAGATTATATTGAATAAAAAGCAACTGAAGACAACATGCAGAACTCTACAATGCTCTTGTAGAATGAGCAAACAAACAAGTATTCAAGGGTCCATTTACTGTTTACTTCTACTCTAAACTCTAAAAGAAGGCTCACACTGTCTTTGCATCCATTTGCTGTTGCAATGTGCTGAACACAGGATATCAAAAAGATTGTCATATTGTTGTCTGTTTCCACATTAAAATATATGCATTTAAGTAAACATGTCAGCAGTCACAAGGGGTGAAGATATACTTAAAACTAAAGTCCACAATACTACTATGATCAAAATATAAGAAAGGTTGTTCTGAAATTTACCAAAGGTGTGTGGCTGATGTTGTCTGATTCGTTAGGGTCCATCCCTCTATTCAACAACTGCTTCATAAGAAGAGATTCTCCCCTTGAAGCAGAAAAATAGAGACTGATAGGCATATCCATTCTTCCATTTGCTAGTAACTGTTATGTCTCTCTTGCGATATCATCAAAAGTTGGGTCTTTCATTTCCTTTAAACTCTGCAATCATACATAGAAGATTAGTCTGCCTACTAGGCTAAGTATGGGGCTAAAATTTTGAGGTGAGCTAATTCCTAAATTTATTTTCTAATATCTTAGCAATGATAATGCTTAATAGTGATTTCATGTTGCACGAATGCCCAAATATTTGATGTTGTGTTTGGTGTGGTGATGGATGCAAATATTTTGTTGTAATCATGGCTGGCATTATTAAGAAAGCCCAGCTGTAGTTGTTTATTTTATCATTGTTTGGACAGTAAAATAATGTTTATTTGCACCCCTCATTTTTTGTTTGGTTAAAGATGAACGTAGAGCCACATTTAGCAAGCAAACAACTGAAAACTGAATAATTGGCAAAGTAACTCTTTCTTGATGAAATGTAGATATTATATTTGAAATTTAAATTAGTATAGATATCAAGTAAGTACACCCATCTAAAATTACATCAATTATATAATTATAAACTAATTATCAATTTATATATCAATTATTTTTATTTATATAACTATTAATTGTTCTATTACATTAAATGATTTAATTAAATTAATATTATTTAGATAACTGTCAAATGGGTTGTGGTCAAGTTTTGGTTCTCAAGATGGTGACGCTTTGGGCTGAAGCAATTAAAGAGGAACTAGGGATGGTTATGATGTCTTGAAAATATCTTCAAGATTAGTTAAAAGTAAAATTATCAGCATTTTCAAGTTAGTTGTACATTCCAATTAGTTACCAACCCTAACATTGCTTTGGGGTGAAGCAGTTAAAGAGGAACTAGGGATGGTTATGATGTATTAGAAAATATCTTCGAGATTAGTTAAAAGTAAAATAATTAGCATTTTTATGTTAGTTGTACATTCCTATTAGTTAACAAAGAAATTAAGACTATCTTGCAAGCAATGCACTCGAAACCAAAAACAAAGCATCTATAAAAATTCTCAAGGCCTTAGGGTCAGGGTATGATTGTATGTGGATAGCCAGTGGAGGAATGGTTATTGACTGAGCACAACACGTGTTGCCTTTAGAGTTTAGTGATCACCTTTGGTAGCCAGTCACCTTAACCAATGCTCACACCTTCTGAAGAGTGGTTCCCATCACATTAATTACTGTTTTGAATTCTCAAGTTTGTGATAGTTAAGCTTCATTGTCTGGATCAAATTATTCTAGCATTGTTTGATCTTCATATTCACATAAAATTAGGTCTGTTTTCATGTAACTCAAACTTCAGTTAAAAAAATGAAAGAAAACAAAATTCAGCCATTCATTTCACTCTTCTCATCCCAAGTTCTGGTGTTTCTTGAAATTGGTACTCTTTAGTTCAGATTCCAATATTTATATAAGAAGACAACTGGAGGGAAGGTTATGATGTCTACGATTTTTTTTTTGAAATCTCTGATTTAAGTAAACTATGTTGTTTTCCTGTTTGTTGTACATTCCTATTGGTTCTTTAGAACAACAAGATTATCTCATATGCAAAACAATGAAATAGAATAAGAGAGTGACCATAAAAAAGCTTCAGGCATCAGAGTAGAGGCATATGAATATATGTTGATAGTCAGTGGAAGACTAGTTCTTGCCCAAGTACAACACATACTTCCCTTGTAAATTCGTCATAGTACCTTTGGATGTTATTCACCTTAATCAGTGCTCCCACCTTCTCAAGAATGTTTTCTGTCACCTTTCGTGTTGTTTTAAATTCTTAGTTTTGTTGATACTTAAGTTTCATATCGTGGTTCAACTAGTCTCATGTTGTTAGATCTTGTTCAAACAGACTTTATCTGTTTTAAAATATAACTCCAGATTCAGTTCAAAAGAAGAAAAATAAATTCCCACCTTTCTTCCTAGCTTTCACATCCCAAGTTCTGGTTTTTTCAAAATTAGTTTTGTTTAGTTTAGATTCAATTTTATTTTCAGCAGATACTCAGATTTAAAGAGGAAGGAATGGTTGTGATGCCATTTTATGTATGGGTTTAAATTCTTAGTTTTGATAATGCTCATGTTTCATTATCCAGATTAAGTTCAACAAAAACAAATTTCAGCATTCACGTCCCAGTTTGTGGCCATATTCACAAATTGTCCTATTTAGCAGACTCCAATGTTTATTTTGGCAGATATTCAGATTTTAAAACTGTAGATTTTAGGTGCAGAGTTTTCCAACTATGGTAGCAGGTTGTTGCCAAGAAAATAAAAGAACCTATTTAGTGAAAAAAATTGCAAAAGCCAGAACAACCCAAAAATTCTCTGAAAATCCTGATGATAGCTAGCAATGGTTCATTTCAACTGTCTATAAAAAGGACTCTTAACAGTATTGCAATCTAGAATTCCTAAAGGCAATTGACATATTGATGCTTTGAACCATAGTTTACATACTCTCCGATTACTCTCCGAGTAGCCGAGTAATCTCCAAAAAATTTGCATGCCGAGTAATTTTTGCTTTTACTCGCGGGTAGTATGCATATGGATTTTCTCCCGTCAAATCATCGAGTAATCGCCAGTAGCTCGCAAAAAACCCACAAACGTGGCATGTTTGTGTGTGTATATGCATGCAAACTTGGCATCCTGTGTATGCTTATAGATATGTATGTGTGCATAGTGCAGTACTGAGTATACACATACATAAATATCTACACACATTTGTCGAGTATTTGCCGAGTATTTACCGAGTATTTGCCTAGTTTTTCCTAAGTCAATTTTTTTGGGCTTGCCGAGTACTCTCCAATTTCGAGTATGTAAACTATGCTTTGAACATAAGAAATGACTCAAAAGATCCAAAAGTAAACATACAATGAAGACCTACAAACCCAAAGTAAATGGTAGAGAATTAAAACAATCAAGCATAAAGACATGTCCATGTAAAACAAAATGCAGAAAATGGTACCTCCACTAATCCTTCCATAGTATGCTGAGTACGCCTATCACTTTCAATGGACAGAGATATGAAAGCCCTATGTCCATTAATTTTAGAATGGGAAACCATGGAACTTTCAAGAAGAGCATCACTGCCTGATGTTGATATTACAAAAGTTGTGCCATCACAGAAGCTTGGAGAATTTGTACCAATTGAAGATGCTAGAGATGGCGAACCAAATGTATGCAATAATGGGGTTAGACGAAGTAGTGTAGGCCCGAAGACTAGTAAAGTTGTTGAGGGGCTTGAAATTGTCTGTTGTCAAATAGTTTGTGCCACCGGTGGTAGTGGAGGTGCTCTTGTAGGTGTTGGATGAGATATAATAGAAAAATTTATGCCAACCTCATCCTCTCTCAAAAGGCTATAAGAACTACTGCTTGAATCTGTACAGATCATAGGAACGAGACTCAGACACAACTCAAACTCAGCTAGGGTGACTCGACTTGGGACTGGGGACTTGGTGCCCAAACTCGACGCAGACTAGGCAAAATGAAAAAACCCTAGAAATTTAGAGATTTTTAAGGATTTAAAACTTGTTTCAAGCACCCTTTATTGAATAAACCTTAAAGACACAATAACATCATTAAATAGAAGCAAATTTGATCACATACACAAGTGTACATCAATCACATAAGTATAAAGTACACAAATTGTAGTTGAGCTGCTGGAGGAAATAACACACTTAGATATATAAATATAATCAAATGTATACAAAACTCAAGGAATATGAAATCCATGACATCAAATGTTCCAAATAAATATGAAATATCAAAACAATAACTACAAGTCTATGGCTCAAAGGAGTCTACATCCTTCCTATGAAGGCATCTAAGGTAGGTCCTAGATGATGTAGCAACTGCAGCCATAGTCTTTGCTTGTGACTCCATGCCACCCTCACCAACATTAGTTGTGGATGTGTTTGCTCATGCTTTAGCCTCCTCCTCTGCCATGGCTATACCCTCAGCCTCTTTATCTACCCAGTCAACCCAATCAATGTCCTCGTAACTAACACAAGTATACATTGATCATATAAGTATAAACACAAATTGTAGTTGAGCTGCTCAAGGAAATAACACACTTAGATATATATTCAAAGACTCAAATGTATACAAAACTCATCAAATATGAAATCCATGGCATCAAATGTTCCAAACAAATATGAAATATCAAAAGATTCAAAACAATAACTAGAAGTCTATGGCTCAAAGGAGCCTGCATCCTTCCTACAAATGTGTCTAAGATAGGCCATGGATGATGCAACAATCATAATCTCAAGTTTCAAGGAAATTTCCCTAATGGGGTTGAGGGGCAGTGCCCTAAGTTGTGGGGGTCTAAGTGCAGTACCTCTGGTGGGGTGAGGGGCAGTGCCCCTCGTGAGGGTCTAGGGGCAGCACCCCTAGCAGAGTCAAGGGGAAACACCCCTTGCAAGGGTTTTAGTGGGGTCAATGCCCATTGCGGGGTCTGGGGCAGTGCCCCCAGCAGGGTCAAGTGGCAGTGCCCCTTGCGGGGCTCTGGGGGCAGTGCCACCAAATGGGTCAAGGGGTAGCACCCCCAATGGGGTCAAGGGGCAACGCCCCTTGTGGGGGTTTGGGGGAAAAACCATACAAACCTTCATGGCGTATATCATTTTGTATTCACAATAAGTAAAAAAAAAACAAGTTTTAGCTTTAAACTTCATGTAATATTTTACACTTTTCAAACCCTACCTGCCGAGTCCTGCTGACGAGACTCACCTGGACTTGGCAAGTTTGGCACGTTTGCCAGGACTCGGCCGAGTCTAAGTCCGAGCCCCCAGAACTCAACCAAGGTGACTCAACTTGGGACTCGCCAAGTTATGGCGAGTCCTGTTACGATGGTACATATACTATTGGGCCTACTTGAAGATCCTCTTGGTGCCAACAAGTGTGCACTTGCTACACTGTTTGATTTTATTCACCGAACCCCAAAAATAGCCACTACATGGTGAAACCAGCATAGACTTGACATGCCAGGCACATCCAACCATTATGTTTGGAAGTGTCGCAAAGCCTAATCTTTGCCCATAGCAAAGGCCAAGCATAGCTTTTATTTCTTAGTTCTTGTGATTTTTAAAATCACATGCTCTCAAGAAAACAGTCCAGACCCAATCAAGAAATCCAAATAATTCAATTTATTATCCTACAAAAAGCAACATCAATCCTTCATTTAGTTTTTCACCCTGTGCACAACCAATAATAAAAAATGATTAAAAAACAAATTATTACAGTCTTGTCATGTCCTCGAATCAGTAAGATTGAAAATAAGTGATATTAGACAATAAGTAAATAAAAGGAAACATATATCTAATTTACAAATATAAATCTTTTCAACTTAATGTCATTATAATTATGACTATAATCAATTATATTACAATTATAATTATCAAATGATAATATTATAATTGTAAAATATGAATATATCTGCATTCATGTATTTTCATATATATATATATATATTAAATGCCATTTTCAGATAAAAGAATAAATGAGGTAATTAATATCAATATGATAATATATTATAAATGATATAATATCAAAGAATAAATAAAGAATATATATAGAAGAAAAAGAAAACCAAACATAAAAATAAAATGTAAATCAATGATATAATACACAAGCACACTTAGCAAAGTCGGCATCCTTTTCAAAAAGTCACATCCGATGGGAAGAGACACCCTGCCTCCATCAATAGGTAGAAGTGGAGGATCGATGGGTGAGAGATGTGAAAAAGAGAAAAAAAATGAAAGAATCAAGAACAGCAGTGAAATACCCTTGTTGTCTTCACCCGCTGCCTCTGGTTATGATATTGCTTCTCTAAGTATTTCCGCTGTAACCTAAATACTCTCCCCATATGTGTCGCACCTGAGAATGCTTTCAATTTTTGCTGTAAATAGCCAGGTATCAACCTGACCCTGGATCGGCCATAGAAGATGCAGACTATGAGTAATTCCCATCCCTTGTATTGAATAAATGACCCTTTTTAATAACCCCTCACCCAATCAAACTGAATATCATTAATCATACAAATATCTCCTTGATAGATTTGGATTTATGTGAAGTGCATGTTGTTTCCATCTATACCGTCAAGGCAATATATATATATGGTTATGGATAATCTGAATATGGTACTGAGTATACTTGAACTGCACTTAAGTCTCCATCATGGTGAACATGGATAAAATCAAATATGATAAATGACACTATTGTATTAGTCTAGCTACATGTATTATGTTCATTCTTTCATATGATGCTTACAACCATGCTAGCTGCATAAAGACGATTTAATAACAAATGTGCAATTGACTGTCCAAAGATTGTTTTCTCCATGTTTGCTATTCTATTAGGATGGGCGAAACATGGGTGAAGTGGATTGCCTAAAAACCCCACTTTCAGTCCCGTAGGCCCTAGACAAGGGATTGGGCCTTGCAGCTCCTTAGGATCTTGACTAGGGATTGGGTTATATAAAGATGGGGGTCCCACCTACGTCTTTGCTCCTTAGGCTCGAGATATGGGATTGGGCAATAGGAGGTGGTAGGCCTTAGGCCACTTGCACTCTCTATTTCCCCTCTCCTGATAAGCAGAATGTCTTCCTTATGTTTATTAATTTGTAGCTTATGATTATATATGAAATTGATGCTAGATGTTAATCTAACACATAGGCATGTGAATATGTATTCAAAATGGTGGATGCAGGTGTTATTTCGAAGCTACCCTACTACAGAAGACCCTTAGGGAGTAAGAGAGACCCTAATCCTTCAAACTCCAAGATCTTTTTGGGAATTGAACAAGTAAGGGACATCACAGTGGTATCAGAGCACCTTTCCTGCCATCCCATGGGAAATTATGAGAACAACAACCTTGGAAACGACCTCATGGGTGACCCTTTTAGAGACAAACTTAGAACCTTCATGGAGAATAGTGATAAGAAAACCCAAGCCTTAATGGAACAAAATGAAAGAACTAATCAAGCTCTACTTCAACAAAATGAAAAATCTAGCCAAGCTCTCCTTCAAGCCCTTCAA
Organism: Sequoia sempervirens; assembly: GCA_007258455.2. Taxonomy (NCBI): domain Eukaryota; kingdom Viridiplantae; phylum Streptophyta; class Pinopsida; order Cupressales; family Cupressaceae; genus Sequoia; species Sequoia sempervirens. The sequence continues at coordinate 17,848,642 of VDFB02000015.1, read as the reverse complement.
AACCTGAGTAGCAATAATGACAGAGAGGCCAACTCTAACACTCTGAAAATAACCTTTTTACACCCTCACGAGACACAAGCTCTAGGTCCACTCGACCACATTTCTTAAGTGAAGAACCTATTAAAGAAAGCCATACCATTAGACCCCCCATAGAGGATGTTGATGAGATTGTTGAAGCCTATTATAGACTGGAACCTGAAAGGAGGGAGCTTGTGCCTTTTAAAGACTGTTGTGAAGCCAAACAAAGAGCCATCCCTAGAGGGGAGGGAAAGGACCCAACCGATAGAGAACTCAAGAATAGAGTAAGAAAATTAACCCTCTCCAACTTTGATGGAGAAGGCAAGACCACCACCCGATCATGGGTTCAAAAATTAGATACCTATCTATCCTTAAGTCCAATGACAGAAGAAAATGCAATCAAGTTTTCCATTTGCACTTAACTGAGAAGGCCCATGATTGGTGGCATCACGGTCTCATAACTCAAGGCCATCAACAAGTTACCACCTATGATGACTTTACTCAAAGGTTGATCAAAAGATTCAATCAAAAGGCACCCGGAATGGTACTTTAGAGAACTCACACAAGTAAGGAAACAAGGCACTATAGAAAGTTACACCACCGAGTTTCAAAAACTAGTAGTCATGGTCCCTGAAATTTCCTTGCAAGAGAGACTCGCCTATTTATTCATAGAGGGGCTAAGAGGACCAGTCAGAAGTATGGTGAGTGCATTAGAACCCACCCGCTTGGATGAAGCTATTCAAAAGGCTACGGAATATGAAGAGAATTGGTCAAAGGACAAACCCAAGGACTTTATCTCATCATCCAAACCCCCTCTTAGAGAAGAGGGACCCAAAAGGGAAGATTCACGAAAGACATGTTCATATTGTAATAAGAACTGGGATTGTGATCATATGTGCAAAACAATGGAGGACTTAAAAAGAAAAGGGTTATGTTTTAAATGCCAAAATCCATGGGGGCATGATCATAGATGCAAAGGTCAAGCCTACAAGTTAGAAGCAAACCCCGAGGAAAAAAGCAAAGAGCGTCCAAGCAAGAAAGCTAGATACAGAGACCGTAAACAAATGGAGCTTCGTGGAGGAACAAATTTAAGTGGTGAAGACAACCATACACCCTCAAGATTCCCTCCAATAAGAATTGCAATATATCCAAAAGACCTCTAGGGTTCTTTACCAAGTAGATAGCAACCTCTTCATAGAACACTCCATAGATATATATCGTACTCCTGAAACCCTCCTCTTAAATCTTTACCTTGAAAGGCACTCATGACATAAAAAGAGATTTGCTTGATGACAAGAAAAATTTGGGAGGGGAGGATTGTCATGTCCTTGAATCAGTAAGATTGAAAATAAGTGATATTAGACAATAAGTAAATAAAAGGAAACATATATGTAATTTACAAATATAAATCTTTACAGCTTAATGTCATTATAATTATAACTACAATTGATTATATTACAATTATAATTATCAAATGATAATATTATAATTGTAAAATATGAATATATTTGCATGCCTGTATTTTCATATATATATATATTAAATGGCATTTTCAGATAAAAGAATAAGTGAGGTAATTAATATCAATGTGAGAATATATTATAAATGATATAATATCAAAGAATAAATAAAGAATACATATAAGACAAAGAAAAAAAAACATAAAACTAAAATGTAAATCAATGATATAATACACAAGCACACTTAGCAAAGCCAACATCCTTTTCAAAAGGTCACATCTGATGGGAAGAGACACCCCACCTCCATCAATAGGTATAAGTGGAGGATCATTGGGTGAGAGATGGGAAAAAGAGAAAAAAATGAAAGCATCAAGAACAAAAGTGGAAGGAAGAGTGCGCAAAGGAGTAGAGATTCAAGTGAGATCTTCACTTAGATATAACATCTTAGTTTTCAAAACTCAGATTTAATCATGGTTATGTGAAATACCCTTGTTGTCTTCACTCGTTCCACTAGTTATGATATTGCTTCTCTAAGTATTTCTATTGTAACATAAATACTATCCTCATGTGTGCCACACCTGAGAATGCTTTCAATTTTTGTCGTAAATTGTCAGGTATCGACCTGACCTTGGATCGGCCATAGAAGATGTAGACTATGAGTAATTTCCATCCCTTGTATCGAATAAATGACCCTTTTGAATAACCCCTAACTCAATCAAATTGAATATCATTAATCATACAAATATCTCCTTGATAGAGTTGGGTGTATGCGAAGTGCATGTTGTTTCCATCTATACTATCATGGCCATATATATATATATATATATATATGGTTATGGATAATTTGAATATGATATTGAGTATACTTGAACTGCACTTAAGTCTCCATTATGGTGAACATGGATAAAATAAAATATGATAAATGACACTATTGTATTAGTCTAGCTATATGTATTATGTTCATTCTTTCATATGATGCTTACAACCATGCTAGCTGCATAAAGATGATTTAATAACAAATGTGCAATTGATTGTCCAAAGATTGTTTTCTCCGTGTTTGCTTTTCGATTAGGATGGGCGAAACATGGGTGAAGAGGATTGCCTAAAAACCTCACTTTCAACCCCTTAGGCCCTAGAAAAAGGATTAGGCCTTGCAACCCCTTAGGCCCTTGACTAGGGATTGGGTTATAGAATGATGGGGGTCCCATCTAGGTCTCTGCTCCTTAGGACCGAGATACAGGATTGGGCAATAGGAAGTGGTAGGTCTTAGGCCACTTGCACTCTTTGTCTCCCCTCTCCTGATAGGCATAATGTCTTCCTTATGTTTATTAATCTATAGCTTATGATCATATTTGAAATTGATGCTAGATGTTAATCTGACACATAGGCATGTGAATATGTATACAAAATGGTGGATGCAGGTGTTATTTCAAAGCTACCCTACTATAGAAGACCCTTAGGGAGTAAGAGAGACCCTAATCCTTCAAAATACAAGACCTTTTTGGGAACCAAACAAGTAAGGGACATCACAAGTCCACTCATTTAGCATACATCCCAATACACCTAAATCTCCCATAATTTTCATATTTTTGCAACTATCTAAAACGCTTACCATCAAGTTTCCATTACGTAAGGGATATTTATTATGATATTTGGGGAACTTCTTGACATTTGGACATATGTTATCCATTCCAAATTCCCGCACAATACATATGTCATGCTAACGTTTCATGTGGACATTTCACTTCCAAGTGAACTGAATTCATTGAACATAATTTCCTAGTTAATAACCAAATGCTTGTAATTGCACAATAATGAAATTATCCATATGCCATGTTGATGCCATCATTCTGAAAGGCACCTAATGAACTGACATTACGAAGAAAGCTATGTCAACTAGACATAACGTTTCAATACACCATAAAGTGCAATTCACATGGGATATGGATGTCTGCATCACTTGCGGGTTTTTGCAGTTCATCCCAATGCCATAGTAAGTTCCACATACCCTAATGTGATAGGAAGTTCCACATATCCCAATGTGATAGGAAATCCCACATAGATGCAGTTGCAAAGGCCTAACCCACAAAGGTACAATTCTGAAACATAATCGTGCAAAGTTGTCGATGCACCTAATCTTCCCACAAAGGTGAAGTAGCACTTAAAAGTACTGCACATCTTGTAGCAACCGGATTTCCCACAATTGGAGGGAAATTGGACCTATCTGACTCGACTAGACAAATTGCAAGGAATTTTAATCCAACCACACCTAGAACCAAAACATAAAAGAAATTACAAAAAATGAGTACGATCTGGACCCAAATCAAGTAATAAGGCATTTGCAGCTTCAAGTGAACCTGATAGTGATAAAGGTACGATTGTGAGAGATATTAAGTTCATCAAAACTTGAACCAATAATGGCATGCAATTACAGAGAAATTTGTGCCATGTGAATCTGAATGGTATCAAAGGTAAGATAGCAAGGAAACTTGTTTAGTCTAAAGCCAATAAAGGGGTGATATTATTTTTGCATTGAGGATTGAGTGAATGTCTTAGTTTATTTTGCGAAGGCACTGATACTTGAGAGAAAAAGTCATTTGCAATCAAGATATTATGTTAGGTTCACTTGGAAAAAGAATCTCTGCAAAAGTTATAGTCAGGTCAGTTGGGACCAACTTACCTACAGAGTGGAATTTTATAACATATCAGAACATTCAGTACTTACCTTCGCATCAGGGCATGTGAGTCAAATAGACCTAAGTGGACTTTGCCGACTTTTTACGTGAAATTGAACTTTGCAAGTCAAATGGACTCAACTTCCCCACAAAAGTTCCAAGTGGATGGACACCCAAAACCCGCAGGAGGACAACTTGCATAATTTTGAATATTTTCAAAAATTTTAAAAGGACACCTAAGCTATTTTTTTGTGTTCTACCCATTTATGATGGACTTTCACCCACTTGGAACATTGAATTTTTGGAACTTTGGGATTTAACCATTTACTAAATAATCCTGGATTCATGACCATTGAGAAAGCTAATCTACCTTTGCTATAGGATTTTTATTTGCATCTTACAAATGCTATGTGTCTACCACTAAGATCGCTCTCTCAAAGATCCTAACTGAATTTGCTACAACATTGTATCATTGAGATGTGACTATGAATGTAGGTTTTTTCTATCATAAATATGCAAGCTAAACTAAGAATGCAAGAATAAAAACACAAGACCACCTCAAATGATTAGCCTAAGGAAGAAAACACAAAAGAAAAGATAAAAAGAACAACGATTATACCTTTTCGTGTTGATTCCTTGGTTGGCCCTTGATATAACTTGGTATGTGCACTCCTTGGATGGTAGATGCGGTATGGAGTGGACATAAGGTGAGATGAAGGATAAACTAAGTATGTCATGGTGATTGGAATGAAGGAAAGTATGCTAAATAATTTGGAGGGAAGGAATTGTTTGACGATGGCTTGAAAATGGCTCACAATTTTGTTAGCATGAGGGTACTTGAATGTTTAAAGTGTTAAAATGAATGGGAAGAGGGGGTATTTATAGAAGAAGTTGAATTCTTTAGAGATTGAATTCTTTAGAGAATTCAATGGTCAGGATTGAACCACCATGGCCAAGATGGAGGGTTATGGTGAGTTGAGTACTCACAAGCCCTCACATCTTGACATGTGGAGAGTGAGGTTTCTAAGGGTATGGTGAGATGGAAAAAGGTACAAGTGAGGTGGAAGAAGGAAAAATGATGTGAAAGAAGGACAAGTACTTTGAAAGTACCTTGGGAGAGGAGAAGATTTCATCAAAAAATAACTCCTTGTCTCCAAGTGAGAATGAAAATGATATTTGAGGAATTTTAGTATTCCTCAAAAATATCCATGGGGAAGAGACAATTGGTTGGAGAAATAAATGTGAATTAAAAATTCACATAATTAGAGTGGATAAGGTGGTTGGGATAATAAATATGAATTTTAAATTCATATGATAAACACTTTGTGGATAAGACAAGGTTCTTATGGAGGGGGTTGATAAGTACCTCGTGGATAAAACAAGGTCCTCATAATAGAAGGTTCTTGGCTTCATGTGACTTGATGTGACCTTTCAATGATCACATGGGGAAGAGGAGATTCCTTGGAGGAATAAAAAGTGAATTTTAAATTCACATGGGGAAGAGGGTTTATGCCAAATATGGAGAATGTGAAGGTTGACCAAAAAGGTATGCTAAATGTGGCAAGGGGATTAGATTAAGATTGTGCAAATACATGATTAAGAAAATTAATGAGGGACTAAAAGCAAGTGGAAAATGTTGGAGGATGTGACATTAATCTTGATTAAGGTGTGCACATCCTAATCATAGATTAATTACATTAATCCAAATTAGAAGATGGTTATGGAGGATTGTGATAAGGAGAGAGAAAAATGAAGAATTTAAAAATTGATTTAAAAATGTCAAATGACTAAATTAAATAAATTGACATGTTTATTTAATTTAGAGAAGAAAAGGTGTAAGGTAAAATATTTAATTGTAAAATTAAATACTTTAGAGAACTTATATAGAAGGTGAATTATTAATTAAATAAATCATTTAATTAATATTGACGAAATAGACGAATAAGGTAGACGAGTTTGACCATGTGGGAGTGGTCAAATTTGGATGTCTACATTTTGCCCCTCTTTGAAACATTGTTAGAATAACGGTGATTCAAAGAAAAGAAAATGAGGATGACTCTATAGAGGAAGTGACTAGAAAATGATATTTTAGCATGGAAGAGGTTACATGAGTTGCCAAAATAGAGGGAAATGGAGGGAGATTCCCCAATTTTGCAAGGGAGTGACTGTGACAGAGGAATGGGGACAATGGTAGGGTATGCCCCCTCAAGAGGGCGGTTGGGGAAGAAAAAGGGGCCCTGGCTGAATTCTCGATAGGAAGAAACAAAGGGCATGGTTGGATAGAGTTCAAAAAACTAGGCAAGTTTGACTTTTGAATATAGTCAATTGGACGTACAGTTTGCAAATGGCGGCCCCAAGAAGTTAGAGGATTAGTTGGAGGAAAAAAAGTTTAAATAAAAGGGGAAAATACCCTTTATTTAAAATGGTTAAAAAGGAAGAGAAAAGGGATATAAGGTAATTTGAGAAATTACCACTCCTCATTTGCATTGCAGCAGTTGAGAGAGAGAGAGAGGAGAGGAGAGGAAAGAGACGAGGAGACAAGATGTCAGAGGACTACAACTCAAACATTATTCACTAGGGGGTGAGGTGCGGCGATTTTATCATGAGCGTGCGGTTCCACGCCAGGTTAGACTCAAAACTCTTGCTATTGATTTTAAGCATATTTAATATATTTTTTAATTTGCATGCTTTTTTGAACATCTAGGTTTTGTGTTCGGGGTAGTGTAAAAAAATGGGTTTGAGGAAAAAATTTGATTTCGCCACATGGGTGGGAAAAACTGGCTATTAGATGCATGGGAAGGGGGGGTGAAGTTGCCCAACTAGAGGGGAAATGCACCCCAGGAAATGAAAAAAAATGCCTAGGATGGGTAGGGGGAAACGAGAGGGGATGCACATCCTCGAGTCATGTGTTTGGGGGGGTGGATCTTCCCCTAGCCGGGGCGGGTTCACCCTAGATAGGGGCAGGTCTGCCCCACATTGGGCAAGTCCGCCTCGGATAGGGGCGAGTCCACCCTACATCGGGAAGGTCTGCTCCACATTAGGGGTGCATCTGCCTCACGTCAAGGGCGCATTTGCCTCGCACTGAGCGGGTCCACCCCGCCCTGAGGGTGCGTCCACCCTGGGCAAGGGCAGGCTCGCCTGGGCGCCGGGCAAGCTCAGGGCATATCTACCTCGAGCTTGGGGGTGGGTTTGCCCACCAACCAAGGCGGATCCGCATTGGGCTCGGGGCGGGTTTTCCCGCTAACCAGGATGGGTTCGCCCCGGAATGGGGTGATTACACCCAAAACCAAGGGGAGACCTGGGGAGAGGGAGAGGGCCAGAAGACAGGCAAAGAAGAAGAAGAAAAATGAAATTTTTTTCCCAGGGGCGGGAGAGGAAAAAGAAGAAAAAGGAAAAGATAAGTGGACTGACATGTGAGTTATGATGGATGTATAGTTTTGTCTTAGTATAGACCCATGAGAGGCACTTAGAGGTGTTGGTGGTGACAATGGCGGGAATGATCAGAGCAGATCACTATGTGTTGGAGCAGGTAGGATTGCTTTACCTATTAAGCTACCCAACGATCAGAGCACATCAGGCCATGCTAACAACGCTAATAGAGTGATGGAGCTCAGCGATGTCGACGTTCCATCTTCCGACAAGGGAGATGACAGTGACACTAGAAGATGTGTGGCGTATTTTGAGGTTACCCATAGCAGGGCATCTAGTGAGTGAGGTGGTATCGATGGGGGAGGAGCTAGATTACACCATATGGGTGTTTTTTGAGAGAGAGGACTTACCGGTGCAGAGAGGGCAGTTGGATGTGGATTGATGTCTGGCATTGGCAGTTCCACCACTACCACTTTTTTCTGTGTGGACTGATCATTGGGATATTGCTGCTAGACCAGAGCAGGCACTTTTGCAATCTAAGGTTTATGGAGGTTATTCAACATATTGTTGAGCGGAGAAGGGAAGTTTTCGTGGGGCACATGTGTACTAACGCATTTGTACAGAGATATGCATGTGATATACTACCGAGAGACACTAAGTGTGATGCATGTGACTTTATTACAAGTATGGGCCTAGGAGCATATTAGTATTGCTAAGCCATTAGTGGTGAGGAGAGGATGGGCAGAGGAGACAATGCTTGTAGCCTGGTGGTACATGCAGAATGAGGGCTGGGTTTGGTGTTAGGAGATGCAAGGGGATATGGACAGATGGAGGAGAGTCTTTGATGACCTACAGGAGGAGCACATAGTATGGCATCCATACATGTCTCGATGATTTACAAGATGGAGGGATGATGAGATGAGACAACGAGGTTACTTCGTGACCAAATGTTTCTTAGTTGGAAGAGAGCCACACATATTGGAGGCACACAAGCTAGATAGAGTGACCAAGTAGTTTGGGATCATACAAGATATTCCATCGAGTCCCAACATGTTTCGATGGATTAGTCGAGAGCGACCATGGGGGGAGCCGATTTCACCAAGGTTTTCCAGAGGGCACTGGGGGTAATTATTTCTAGTGGCATGTCCAAGGAGGGTTTTTGGGGAGGTAGATGTGGGGGTGATAGTGCGATACACCAGGTGGTTCTGGAACCACCATTGGGATAGGATTACACCAAAGGAGCCTATTGTAGGAGCCTTAAGATTTGGATCAGATGATGAGCATCGATTGACTAGTGAGGGAAAAGAGAGGAGGGGACAACAACAGAGAGGACATGAAATAGTCAGGGTTGTGGGGCCGCAAGAGGATGTAGGGGCTGAAAGACAATAGGGTGAAGGGCAGGGTGAGATCAGGGTTGTAGGACAGTCGGAGAGGATGAGGAGGAGGAGGCAGCAGAGGAGGCATAGAGCGAGGATGGATGTAGGGGAGGAGATGGATACAACATAGTCAGTCGATGGGAGGGGACTGGAGGATGCAACACGATAGGTAGAGGAGAGGGGGCCGAAGGTGGAGATGTTGGATGTGCTCGAGGTGGAGGCAGGAGTGATGGGACAATAGACTCACGTAGGGAGTAGAGTACAACTAAGGAGAGTGCAGGTGAGGAGCAGGGCTAGGCGGGATGATGCAGGGGCTATAGGACAGTAGGATGGAGGAGAGGGTGAGACTGGGGCTGGAGGACAGCTAGGTAGGGAGACGAGGGGGAGGGGGCCACAGGTAGAGATCAGAGTTGAGTCGGAGCCAAAGGATAAAGATGGGCCTGAGGGCAAGGCAAGATTTGTAGGACCGCAGATGAGGGTGGGGAGGAGGGGACAGTCATGGAGGATTCAGGTGGTGGTTGGGGGAGAGCAGGAGCAAACTCAGGAGGATGCGATGGATGTTCACGTGTAGATAATGGAGCCATTGGCGATGGTAGCAGATGGACCAGCTGAGGACCCTGTCATTTTGTTGAGGGGGGCCCAAGTGAGGTTACAAATGACTGAGCATAGACTGAGGGTGGAAAAGGTGAAGGTTCTTAGATTATAGGCAGAGGGACAAAGAGATTATGGTTTCATTGTGGATCATCTGACCAAAAAGGTACATGATGTGGAGAGGGAGAGAGATGAGTTACGAGTAGAGATGGACAGAGTACGTGGGGAGCTAGCCAAGGTGTCTTGGGATCAGGATAGACTAGAGGCAACGATGACTATAGCACAGGCCAGGGGGCAGCAGGAGTTTGGAGGGGCAGTAGAGCAGGTCTCGATAGATGGTTAGCAACAAGCTGAGAGGGAGATGGAGGAGTTGAGGGTATAGGTGACAGGGCTACTGAGGGAGAGGACTAAGCTCTAGGAGAGGGTGGCCATGATAGAGACAACACTTGGGGGTGCGAGGGCGAGGGTAGAGGTAGTAGAGGCCTGTTTGGAGATTGTGCAAAGAAAGAGAGATACAATGCATGCAAAGGTGTAGACCCTCTAGGATGAGAGAGATAGACAACAAACACAGGTGCAGACTCTATAGGAGGAGAGGGATGAAGCACAAGGAAAGATAGAGACCGTGTAGGGTGAGAGGGATGCAACACTGATATAGGTGTAGACTCTATAGGGGGAGAGGGATGCAACAATGGCTCGAGCAAAGATTACAGAGAGAGGTGGCACAGAGTCAGGCATAGGTAGCGCAAGGTGATGGGGTGAGATAGGGCTAGAGGTGCAGAGATTGCAAGTACATATACAGGCATTGCAAGCACAGATGCAGGATGACAAGGATAGGGCTATAGAGTAGATGTCATGGTTGGGAGCAGAGAGAGATCAACCAAGGTTGGCATTGGATGCATGGACACATGAGAGGGGGGTCATTACTAGGGATCGAGATAGATATCGACATGAGTGTAATGCTGCCAGATATAAGGCTACAGAGAGTTCAGAGTATATGAGGGAGGCGACCTACTGGATGATTGCTTATAAGCATGTCATTCTAGATCTGGCACAATGCATGTTTCGTTACATCCAACAGGCTCCTCATATGCCCATGCCATCCCAGACACTAGGGACATGGACCTGAGGACTCAATGAGTCACAGGGGACTCTTCCTCATAGAGGGCTGGTGCTCGATTCTCCATAGAGGTCGGATGTAGGTAGCTCATTTGTTAGATGATAGGATATCAGATTTTGATAGGTGCAGGGTGGATAGTACAAAGTACCTTATTCAAATCCTTGTACTAGTATTTTATTTTGTGATTATGATGTATACGGTGGATATGTATTTTGATGATATTGATTGACATTATTATGGGCTATGTGATGGACATTTGATTTTGATATTTATATGATATGCGACAACCCTTATTGACACCATGCTATGCATAGGATGGATGATTATATTTATGCTTGTGTATGTTTATGATTTTATGATGGGTGGTCATGATGATGCAATACATGTATATGTTTATGATGTCATATGTTGATGATTATATGGATGCAACTAACGTGTGTAGTGTAGGATGTGATGCATGTTTTATGATTTTATGTATGACGGATATGGACCTAACAATTTGTGATGCAGGTGGTAATGCATGTAATATGTTAATGATATAAACTAATATGGAAATGTATGGATATATAAAAAATGAATGCTTAGAATAACCAAACATGATTAATCTAAACAACTTAATATGAGATTAAAATGCAACGAACATAAGTGTTAATAAGGACTTCCATAGGAATGTGGGTAGATGGTGTGAAACTGCACCTGCCAGAAACCATTGACATCTTGGGATGAACGAGAGAGAGAGAGAGAGAGAGAGAGAGAGAGAGAAGGTGAGAGAGAAGGTGACTATTTGCACAACCAAAATCATAGGTTAATGGATAGGGATAAATGTAATGCAACATAATTGATTATGAAATGCAATCCTAAGTGAAAGTTTCCATCTTCAAAGCACTAATTTTTGCTATAGCATAAGACACCAGGTGCCAGGATATATAAAACTAGGGCAAGTTAGCATCTAATTCCTAGAGAAAACACAAAAAAAAGTTTATCCCAACACCCCAAAGTGATAAAGACTTTGGTCAGGCTAGGCATTGGGATAACCGCAAGCACAAATGGATGTCTCAACATAACACAAGACCTCAGGGATCTTGGTGGGTATTACGTGGGACAACCCAATAGAAAACAACAATAAAAGATCAAGATATGCCCCAATGTTAACCAATAAAAACACACCATAATATGATAGATTATGGTGACCTTGACTAATTGTAATAGGGAGCTCAAACAATAAACAAAATACAAAAGCATCAAAAGATCACAATCAATTTCAAATGTCCATTGCCATAGGATCAAAGAGAATGGATGAGATTGATGGGTCTATTAGGAAGGATGCATCCTGTTGAGACCGATGATGGAAAATAACTAAGATGACCCACATGACGCATGATATGTGATACCAATAAGATCTCTTGATACTAGTGGATCCCGTTTGTGAAGAACCAGCTAGATAGGGACACACTTGACAACATGCCACAAGAGACAAAACAAAAGACCGACACACCCTACAGACCTAGAGGCTTGGGGGCTGATCAAAGATTTGCCTTGCCTACATGAAAGTGTAGAGCCCTTGTAGTTCAAGAAAAGACCATGGATAAAAGAAAAAAGAGGACCAATGGAGACGAGTGATGGGGGGAACAGTAACAAAGGAAACAAAAATCCCCAGGGGTGGATCAAAAGATCAACCTTGCCTACGTGAAAGCACAAGGGAAATGTAGTTCAAAAAAGGACAAGATGATAAGAGCAAAAAGGGGACGATGGAGACAGATGATGGATGACCAAAATAGGACAGTCAAAATACCCCAGGGGTGGATCAAATGATCAGATTTCCTTATGTGAAAGCACAGGGGCAACGTAGTTCGACAAAGACAAACGACGGAAGATGAAAGACTAACATGACAAGGTGATGACAGACTTGAGATGGTGACAGGAAACCAACACAAGCTCAAAATAGGATAATAAAGCTCAGGATTATAGATATATGATGATCGTCCAATGCTCAATCAAAACATACCAAGTGGCTAAGGACATGATACAAATGACGTGATAAGATAGGATAGGATGCTAGGCATTGGATGTGAGGATGGGATGGATGGAGACATGCAATAACTAGGACACAAGATAGAAAATGATTAAGCTCTCTATGGATGATTCCTATTACCAAGTTTTAACCAACTATACGTATCCAAGGTGCCACCAAGGGTGGTTTTCACCATAGGACGAATTTATTTTTCTTTTCTATTTTTTTGGATTTTTCAGATATTTTTATTTTTTTGAATTTTTGAATTTTTGACAGGATAGGATACCCCAAGCTAATCTAGGTGTAGAACCTCTTTAGGTGCATAATGTTGATAGGCTCTTCGAGGGGCTCTCCTTTAGGTGTGGCAAGGTGGTATGCCCCTAATCCATACTTTGTTGTAATAACATAAGGACCCAACCAATTAAGTTCAAAATTTCCTTTCTTGTCTCGGTCTTGTTGGGTACATTGATTCTCTTTAAGAACTAGATCTCCAATGTTAAATTGGTGGGGATAGACTTTCCTGTTGTATGTTTTGATCCTTTTTTCATCTAAGAGCTCCAATTGAGCGAGGTGAGCAACCCGTGAGTCTTCTTCATTGATGAGATTCTTCAAAGATATTCTCAGGGATGGGATCTCAACTTTGATCGACAAGATGGCTTCAGCACAATAAACAAGGAAGTATGGGGTGGTGCCAGTGGGAGTATGGATGGATGCACAATAAGCCCAAAGAGCGGGGTGAATGTGGAGGTGCTAATCTCGACTAGTACTATTGACAATCTTCTTTAGGATTTTAATCAAAGTTTTGTTAGTAGCTTCCGCCTGTCCATTACCTTGAGGGTAATAGGGTGTGGACCACCGGTGTTGAATATGAAAGGTGTCACATACCTCTTTTACAGCCTGGTTTTTGAATGGTTTACCATTATCAGAAATGATGGTGGAGGGGATACCATATTTGCAAATAATATGCTAAATGATGAACTTGGATATCTGAGTACCTGTTATCTGGGAGAGTGGTATGGCTTCCACCCACTTAGTAAAGTACTTAGTGGTAGTGATAATGAAGGTGTGGCCATCAGAGGATGGAGGGTATATCTTGCCAACCAAATTGAAACCCCATTGAGAGAATGACCATGGTGCTATGATGGGTTGCAGATCTTGAGCAGGAGCATGTATCAGGTTCGCATGTTGTTGGCAAGGTAAGCATTTGTTGACAAAGTCACAAGAGTTATGCTCCATTGTAGAACAATAGTAACCAGCCATGAGAATCTTCTTAGCTAAGGCCATGTCATTTGAGTGGGCCCCATAGACACCACTATGTACTTCCATTAACGCAATGCGAGCCTCAGCCTCATTCAGATACCGAAGAAGAGTTCCATCATACCTGCGACAATAAAGAGTGTCTCCTACAAGGGTGCAATGGGATGTACGTTGCATGAATGACTTGCATTGATTGTGGGTAAGGTCAACGGGTAGGATGTTGTCATGAAGATAGGTATAGATCTCATGATTCCATGGGGATGTAGGACCTACAATTTTGCACACAATCTCAGTCTTAGGGACGTCGTATGCAGGGATTAAAAGTTGTTCCACCAGGAATTCACACTTTGTTCGATCCTTGGGCATGTCAATTAAGGAACCAATTGTAGCCATCACATCAACAACTTTTTTCTGCACTCTAGGGATCTGCTCAAACTGAATAGAGGTGAAAGAATTCTTAAAGTCATCAACCATGCATTTATAAGGTAACAACTTCTCATTCTTTGTTAAAAAATCATCATTGACCTGCTTGATGACTAATTGTGCATTGCTGAAGACCCTTAAGTGAGTGACATTCCATTTGATTGTGATTCTTAGGCCGGTGAGAAGAGATTTGTATTTAGCTATATTATTTGTGCATGGAAAGGATAATCTGAATGAATTTTGGATGTAATCACCTTAGGGGGTGAAAAACAAGATGTGTGCCCTCGATCCGTTATGTGTATATGAACCATTAAAGTATAGTGTCCATGTGGTGGCTTCTGCTATTATAAGAACCTCTTCATCGATAAATTATGTTACCAAAGGATGTGCATCAACAAGGGGAGCATCGACTAACTGATTTGCTATCACCTATCCCTTAATAGCTTTGCGGTCCACATATTCTATGCCAAACTCACTTAGCAACATGACTCATTTAGCCATTCGACTGGATGGTTGAGCATGTAATGTCTAAGATTTTGTGAACATAAAACTACATCTAGGCATGCCTTCTCCATTGAAGAATAGTTGAGTTCATAGCCAACTAAGGTTTGACTGATATAGTAGACTGCTCGTTCTGTGGATGACTCATTGTGCTATGCTATCAGTGCCCCCAGTGCCACTGAAGTAGCTAAGATGGACAATAAAAGTGGCTTCCCTGGGATTGGAGGCATAAGGACATGAGCATGAGCCAAGTATTCCTTAATTTTTTCAAAACCTCGCTAACACATGGGATACCACTTGGAAGATGTATTCTTTTTCAGGAGGTGAGTGAATGGTTGACACTTATCAACTAATTGTGTTATGAACCTTTTGATGGACTGCAGCTTACCCTGGAGACTCCTTAACTATTTTAGGTTGCGAGGTGGAGGCATATCCATAATTGCTTTGACTTTGGCTAGATCCACTTATATACCTCTCCTAGAGACAATGAAGCCAAACAAATTTCTTGATGTAACCCCAAACATTCACTTTTTTGGATTGAGGTGCAACTTGTAGTGCTCTAGCCGTTCAAATATTTACCTTAGGACTACAGGGTGTCCTACTTTGGTTCTTGATTTTCCTAATAGTTCATCGACATAGTCTTCCATGATAATGTGGATAAGATCATGAAAGATGATGGTCATTGGACATTGGTAGGTTTCCCCTGCATTTTTAAGATGAAATGGAATAACATTATAAAAAAATGTGCCCCAAGGCATAGTGAAAGCTGTATTATGTTGGTCCTCATGTGAAATTCAAATTTGATTGTATCCAAAAAATCCATCAATGAGAGATAGCATCTCATGTCCGGCAGTGAGATCAACCAACATATCTATGTTTGGTAGAGGAAATTCATCTTTAGGACATGCCTTTTTGAGCTCACAAAATTCTATGCAAATTTTGATAGCGTCGTTGGGCTTGGTGACAAGTACTATGTTTGAGATCCATTCTGAGTAGTTAACGGACCTTATGAATCCAACTTCCAATAATTTCTCCAACTCTTTTCTGACCAATAGGGCGACTTCAGGGTGCATTTTGCAAAGCTTTTGGTTAATTGGTTTTACATCAGGACAAACATCTAGATGGTGTATTACCTGTTGGAACTATAAAAATCTGGTGTTTTTACACATGTTTTTATTTATAAATTTCTAGAGTTGGTCCTACCCTATGCATTTTTCATCTATAGTTTGCCATATTGTCCCATTGATTCAATCGTGTTGTGCATTTTTCATGTCTAGGTCCATATTGACATAGGTTCATTCTTGTCTCTCTGACCAGTTCTGCGTTTTCCGCTTGCATGAGTCTGTGTTGCCTATCGGCAAGATTCATTTTATGTCACATCAATTGAAGTTTGTTTGCAGGTGGCATTCGACAAGACCTTTGTATTGTCACAACGACTAGTTTTTGTTCGTGGTTGGTTATCGGCATAATTTCCATCTTGTGTTGGCGACAACAGAGACATCTATCGGCGTATGTTATGGCTATCGGGATAGGGTCTCACTGAATTCAACATGTCTCCCTGACTTGTGCTTGGAACGGTTTATCAGCGGGAGTCTGTTGTTCGATCTAACATCTTGCCAAGGTTATGATGTCTCGGCGACAGGTGCACTTTGGGTTCCCTTTGGAGTATGTTGAGATCCGCGGCGGGAGGTCTTAGCGAAGTGAGTTTGTCTCACCGACAATGCAAAAGGTTTTCTTCCTTGTAGCTTTCGGTGGGAGATAAAACTATCAGTACATGGTCTCCCCGATATCTTGAAGCTACAGTGATAGTAAGTCAAATGAAATATACAATTCGGCAGGAGACTTCTTATGTCTTAGCAAGGATGAATAGGACAAAACATGCTGCACGGTGTGAATTTTTGGCTTTCGGTGTATGGTCATAGCGAAAGGGTCAGGTTTTGCTGACAATGTTCAATGTGGATTCCTCTCGGTGTGTGAATGGTCTGTCGGCATGAGATCTGGTTCCTTTTGGGGATCTATATGTATGCTCGAGATGCAATATCGGCATGGGTCAGGATTATCGATATGAGGTCTCGGCGAGTGACCTCCAGTCTCGCCGATGGAGTATAGGGGGACCTCATCGGTGGGATATACATAATGTCATAGCGACACTCAAGGATATTTGTGAGCTTTCGGTATAACATGGGCACTCTATATGACCTCTCCCCGATACTGTTTTGTCTTGCCAAATGGAATACGGTGGCAGTTTGTCGATAGGATAATTGGGTGGTCACGACGACATGAAATTATATGGGAGGCTCTTAGTGAAACTTAAAACAATCTGTGTGAGGTCTCTGCGATATCTATGAGCTACGATGATAGTGAATAACAAGAAGGAGCACATCAGTATGAGATGCCCTTGTGTCTCATCGATTGGAAACGAACATGACAAAATTGTGTTATCGACGAAACATAAATGATATCTTCAAGGCATCTCCTCGACGGTCAATGGTCATGGCGAATGCAAGCACAGTGAACACAGGATGGTAATGAGTGAATTGCCTTCGACAGGATGATATATTGTGTCTCGCTGACTGTTCGCAGGTGAACAACAGAAATAAAAAATCATTGAGGCCGACATGTATCTGCTCGGGTGATCGTTGATTGCCAGCTCGATTGGGGCCCGAATTTCGTGGAGGGCCAACGTAATTTTCCAATATGATTTATTTTCTCATGCTTGTGTATAAATTGGAATTTTTGTAATTGAAAAATCATCAAAAGCTATTAGATTTGGATACACAGCAAGTAGGAACAAGTTGAATAAAATTATCAGATCAGAGACTATTGTTGCATGATTTTAAAAATGAAGGTATTTATGAAAATCAGTTGATGTTGCTGCATTTTTCTGGTGTCAATTATCTGTTGAATTAAATTAAATATTACTAAGTTGTCTCCAAGCTTGATGCTTTCTGGTTGTTTAAATTGATATAACAAGTTTATGTTCAGTTTATCAATGCACATTTGTTGTATCTGTGTGATTAATCAATTGGTTCTCTCAAGTAAAGACTAAATCCTTTTAATTGATCATAGTAACCAGAGAGTTTCATTTGGATTATTGAAGTAGAGCTTAGTAGTTACAGAATTGCATGTTTATACAAGTGTAAATAGAATGTATGCCAGATAATTTGAAATTTCTCCAGAAAGTGTTGCTCATCTTGATCTCATTTGACTCCGCATACCCAATAAAGCACTGGTCTCTGCACTTCATCATTTTTGAACTCGTCCAATTTCTTTATATCTATTAAATTCAACATCTTAGGATTTAGATCAGAATTGATTTCATTTGTTCACTTCCATTTGCCATTGTGAAAAAAGTTGCTTCAAAAAAGATAATCATTAGTCAAGTCTATGTCATTTAAAAAGTTACACCTGCCCAGGTTTAGCAGCACCTAAAGAGTAGAAGGTTGAATTATTTTGACCTTGTCTGTTACCCTAAAACATATCAAGAGATTGGCACCCCCTTTAGGTATCTTTACCTGCGTTTTTGAGACCTAACAAATTGGTGACTTTGCTAGGGAACAATCAGAATCAAAGCCTTTATCATAGAGTCATAAATCTTGCATAGACTCCGCTGGGAACTAGAAGTATCAAATATTTTCTCATTTTTTGATAAAAGTGAGTGGCGACTTTGACATAATTTTTGTAGTTGTTCATCATGAATGGAAGAAGATCTCAGTACATAGGAGGTCATTCTAGAGCTCCTGCTGGTGGTAGTAAGTGGACACATAAGGATGACAGAGCTGATAAGGGAAAAGGAAAAGGTGAGGACATGTGCATAACAAACAAAGGTAAAGCACCAAGAGCACATTGTGAAAGATATAATGGCTATGATACATGGAGAGATGATTCAAGCGCAAAACTTTGTACTCCTGATGATTAAAGAAATCCTTTCCCTCCTCTCGATTCTCAGCAAATGGATGAGTTTGAAGCTCAAAAATGGGCCGAGTATAGAGCTAAACAAGAGGCTGAATAGACCAAAATTCAGCATGAATACGATCGGTGGATGGAGGGTAATCATGAAACTCCTAAAAGAAACCATGAGCTCTTAATTTTTGATGAAGAAAAATCACAGTTGGAACTAAAAGAGAAGAGGATAAAAGAACTAGAGGCTAGATTACAGAAAGCCCAAATTACTGATCAAACGGTTGGTGGCCCAAAGTATGTCCCACATCACAAGCAGGGTGATCATGGCGCAGGGCCTTCCAATCAACAAAATGCTCCGCACAATCACTACAGGCAGCCAAATCAGCCGCCTCATATTCTCACACATCATACAAGTATGCATCCACCTCCTGGTCAGCATCATGCCCCTCACCATAATGCACAATACAATAATCTTATGCATCAGTATCAATATCCACCTATCCCTCCCCCTCACCAGTACGCAGTAATGATCAGGCAGTTTGATTTGGCAGGGTTCCATCTATGCCCTTACCCTATGGATAGCAGCTGGAGAGGTTTGATTCCAAAGTTTACAGGGAGTAATGAATTCACTGCTGAAGAACATCTAAGGAATTTCTATATGTCCATTCAAGACATAGGCATGCCACATGAAGATTTGCACATGAGACTGTTTATGATGTAACTTATTGAAGATGTTAGGGATTGGTTTAATAGCTTGCCGACATATTCAATTAATTCTCTCCAAGCATTTCAAGACAAATTCTTAGAGCAATATGGGAATCAAAATGCTCCAGATGCAGCTATTCATGAATTGGTGAGAATTCAAAAAAATCAGAATGATTCAATTTATGATTTCAACCGACAATTCAACAAGTTGCATACTAAAGTACCTCCTGAATCAAGGTTGCCAAACTCTATTGCATTGAGTATTTATTTAAATGCATTTGATCCTAAGATAGGGTATGAACTAAGAAGTAGATCCCCAAGAGATTTGGCTGAAGCACAAAAAATTGCATTGACAATTAAAAATAATAGGAAAGTTGTTGGTGTAACTAATAAAAGAGACAACCCGAGGCCTCCTCAGCTAAATAATTATCAGTATAGACAAGAGAATACATACAGAAATGAGAACAGAAATGAAAGGCCACAGTTGCAAGATATGCCTTACAATATGGACTGGAAAGATGGGAAACCTGTAATAGCCAGGCCAATAAATAAAGAAACTCCTGATCCATTGAGCAAAAAGGGAACTTACATGGTGAGTAATAATTACTTCTGTGAATTTTGTAATCAACCACATTCTCTAGACTATTGTGTTGTAGCTAAAAAGATGCAAGAAGAGGGAATGTTGATGGAGAATAATGGAGAGGATCACAAAATTTACTTGACTTCATATACTTTTTACCATGCTGAGGAAGGATATTCGTCTTTAGAGGATGAGGGCTATGAGTATGACGTTTTTAATCAGAAGTATAATGTCCATATGGCTGAACAACATACCTTTTATGATTCTGATGAAGACTACACAGAGCCACATCTTGTTGAAGTACCTGTTCAGTGCAATGTAAGGAGACTCACTAAAGATGAAATGGAAAGAATAACTGTTGCAGCAGTTGAGGATGCAAGGAGTAAATATTGGTTGAGAAATAGAAAAGTGAATTGAGTTAGATGGAGTTCCTGGGGGAATTTTTGTAAAGGATCAAAAGGCAACACAAGAAACTATAAAAAAGCTAGAGAACAAGCAACATGATAAAATTGAAAAGAAGTCTGTCGAAGAGTAGAAAGTTGCAGAATTACACAAAGAAATGCAAAAGTCTGATCAACCTAGTAAAAAAGAAAAGAATGAAAGCAAAGGAGAAGCGCCAGAACTGAAGAAGACTGTTAAGATGGAGTGCTCCTCTTTTGACTTCACACAAGCATTATCCCAGGTAAAAATGTCTGTTCCACTACTTGAATTGATGAAAATTAAGGAGTATAGAGATAATGTTGTTCAATTGATTACAAATGGGAAGGAAAAACATATGAATTCTGAAGAAGTCAATAGGAAGGATAAGATAAATAATTCAGATGTCTGTTTGGGTGATGCTTTAACAAATTCCCCACAAGTGGATCCATTCTTCACCACATTGCTTATAAATAATAATTTTTGAGGAACTGCATGATAGATTTTGGTTCTGCAATAAATATTATGCCAGTAGGTGTTATGAAGCAGCTGGGTTTGTGTGTTGATACATATGAAGGGAAGTGCTACGCAATGGATAACAGACTTGTGCTTGTGGTAGGCATTATCAGAGGTGTTGAAGTCAAACTGGCTACTTTTCCACAGGTGGCTTATAATATAGATATAACTATCATCGATACTCCTCCTCAATTTGGGATGCTTCTGTCAAGGCAGTGGACAGCTACTGTTGGTGGAAATGTTCAATTTGATATGTCTTATGCTACAATACCAGTGAATGGTCAGGAAGTCAAGTTATATAGAGAGCCAAGAATGAGCCAACTTGTTGATTATGTGCCTCAAGATCAGATCAATTGTTTCTATGATGTTGATCTTGGAAGTTTTAAAATTGAACCAGCTCAACTAGAATTAACCAATACTGATCCAATTGAAAAGCATGTTAATGAAGAATGGAAGATGTATTTTGATGGAGCATGCAACCAAGAAGGTAATGGTGCTGGAATTGTATTTTTTTCACCTGAAGGTATTACCTTTAAATATTCATTTCTATTAGCATTTGAATGTACAAACAATATGGCAGAGTATGAAGCTTTATTGACAGGCTTGAACATAGCTGTGAAACACAAGATTAAGTTGCTAGCTATTTTGGGCGATTCTGAGTTGGTTGTTTCACAAATCAAATCAAAATATGCAGCAAAGCACAAAAGATTAAAACAATATAGGAATGTTGTATGGGATACAATTGAATTGTTTGATGCTTTCTCAATTGAGTGGATTGACAGGTCAAAGAATATAATGGCTGATTTTTTAGCGAATGTGGCGCTGGAATGTGATGATATCACATTGGCTGGGGTATCACAGGTTGAGTTTAAGACAAGGTCTGCTGTGCCTAATAACATTTATAACTGGCAAGTTTTCAATGATGATACTAACCTTTTGAAATTCCTCAATTGTATAGATCAATATGAGGCCTAGGAAATTGATTTCAATGCTTTTGTTGAAGAATTAGATGGGAAGCAAACTGTGTTTGGCAAAGAGATATTGCAGCTCAAAACAAATAAATTGCCCAAGGGTCTAGTGGCATTAGAGAGGCCGTATGATGGAAATGATAGATCTCTAATGAAACAAACGCCAGTCAAGAGAGAAGATATTGAGGAAGTCAATTTGGGGACTGAGATAGCACCAAGAAAGGTATACAATAGAAAAAAGATCAGCCCTACAATTAGAAAAATGCTGATAGAATTGCTGAGAAAATACAAGCATGTTTTTGCTTGGTCTTATGAAGATCTGAAAGCATATAGGGAGGATTTATCTCAGCATGAAATACCATTGAAGCCAGACGCCAAACCTTTCAGACAAAAGCAAAGGCCTATAAATCCAACATTGGAGCCTAAGATGCAGGAAGAATTGACAAAACTCGGGGATGGAGGAATTATCAAACCAATCAGACATTCAACATGGGTTTCAAATCTGGTTCCTGTAAGAAAGAAGAATGGTGATATGAAATTATGTGTGGACTTCAGGAATTTAAATATGGCATCTCTCAAGGACAATTATCCTCTACCCAATATGGAGGCTATATTACATAAGGTGACAGGATGTGAGTTGTTGTCCATGATGGATGGGTTTTCTGAATACAATCAGGTCAAAATCAAGGAATCTGAGCAATACAAGACAACATTCACTACTCCTTGGGGAACATATGTATACATAAGAATGCCATTTGGTCTCACTAATGCTGGAGCCACTTTTCAACGGGCTATGGATGTAGCATTTGTTGATTTGATTAATGCTATCATGGTGGTGTATCGAGATGACCTGACTGCTTATTCAAAAAGGGCTGAGGATCACGTGCAACATCTGGAAAAGGTATTTATTAAAGTTCTTGAATACGGTATTAGTTTAAATCCAAAGAAGTGTCATTTTGCAATCACAAAAGGTAAACTCTTTGGGCATATTGTTTCAAAAGAAGGAATTAGAATAGATCCTGAGAGGGTTGAAGCTATTGATAAAATTCCTATTCCCAAAAATGTCAAGGCAATACAGTCATTTTTTGAACAAATTAATTTTGTTAGAATGTTTTTTTTTTATTTTGCTGAGACCATTAAGCCCATATCAAAAATGTTGAAGAAAGGACAAAAAATGGACTGGATTGCTGAAGCTTTAGATGTTTTCATGTCTATCAAAAGGGCTATCAAAGAGGCTCCTGTTCGTAAATCTCTAGACTTTGCAAAGCCCTTTTAGATATTTTCATTTGCTTCAATGCACACTATTGCTGTTGTTATGTTACAAAAGAATGAGGATGGTTATAAATAGCCTATGTCTTTCTTTAGTAAGTCTTTACAAGGGTCTGAGCTAAAGTATGATATAATGGAAAAACAAGCGTTTGCATTGGTAAATGCCACAAAGGCATTCAGACCATATCTTGTTGGTGCAAAGGTAATTGCTTATGTTCCTCATGCAGCTATCAAAGACATTTTAACACAATCTGAAGTCACAGGGAAAAGATGAAAATGGATCAATAGGATTCAAGAATTTGACATGGAAATATAGATTACTAATCTGGTAAGAGGCCAAGGCTTGGCTAGGCTGATGACTGAAACTAATATTGAGGCAAATCAGATCTGCAATGTTGAGGAAAGAGTTGCAATTGCAAGCATTGAGCACACTCCTTGGTATACTGATGTCATACATAATCTTAAATACATGAAGTGCCCAGATGGATTAAGTGACAACCAGATGAGAACTTTGAAATTGTAGGTAGCCAAATATGTTTTTATGGATGGCGATCTGTTTTGGAAAAATAGAGATGGCATATTGTTATTATGTCTAGATGAGTCACAGGCCAAGCATGTTTTGAAGGAAATGCATGAAGGAGTTTGTGGAGGCCATTATTTAGCAAAGACAACTGCACACAAAATTCTCAGAGTTGGGTATTATTGGCCAAAGGTCTTTAATGATTCTTTTACACATGTGAGAAAATGTGAAGCTTGCCAAAGGTTTTCTGAAAAATTGATGTATCAAGGTGCTTTTCCACTTCGACCTTTGCAGGCTGATGCCCCTTTTCATCAATGGGGAATTGATTTCATTGGAGAGATATAGGAGAAATCAAGTGGAGGACATAGATGGATACTAGTTGCCACTGATTATTTTACAAAGTGGGTGGAAGAAATCCCAACCAAGTAGGCTACAAGTAAAGTTGTAACCAATTTCTTGATGGAAAACATTATCACCAAATTTGGTACACCATCGAGGCTGATCACAGATAATGGGATGTGTTTCAGATCAGATGAATTCAAAAGCTTCTGTGATAGGTATGACATTACTATTTCTTATGTAGCCCCTTACCATCCAAAAGCTAATGGACAAGCAGAGTCTAGCAATAAAAGTCTTTTGAAGATTATAAGGAGAATGCTAGGGCTAAACAAGAAGGCTTGGGATTCAAAGTTAAAATTGGCTATGTGGGTTGATAGGGTCACTGTAAAGAAGGCAATCAGAAAATCTCCATTTGAATTGGTGTATGGAGCATAGGCTAGGATGCCTCTGCATAATTTATTACCAGTCTAAAGGTTTGTCTTACATGAAGATTTGGAAGTTCTTGAACCCATGGAAGATAGAATGGAGCAACTTGCTGAACTTGATGAAGTAAGGAGAGAGGCCCAAAATCAAAACATGAAGTTACAAGCACATATGAAGTATCTGTTTGACAAGAAGGAAAAGAATAGAAAATTTGAAGAAAATGATTTGGTGTTGATGTGGAATGCAAGGTGTCAGGAGAAAGGTAAGCATGGTAAATTTGAAGCTTTGTGGCTGGGACCTTTTGTTGTCATTGGAAAGAAGGGTGAAGACTCATACTATCTACATAACATGGTTGGTGAAGATCAGGAATTTCCTGTTCATGGGCAATTCTTGAAGCAGTTTTTCTCTTAAAGCAACATAGAGGATTAAGGGTTGCCAGTGCATGGAAAATCCTTGTTTATCCTCTTTAAAATTATTTTCTATGCACAGTAGTTTAAGTTTTCATCCATCTCCATTTCACTATCATTTTTTGTTCGCTTCCACTTTGCATTCATTTTCATTGCCTTTCATTTCATTTCTACTCCCTGGGTTTGCTCATTTTGTGTCTGGTCTGCTCACCTATAGATTCTAGATCCTTGCAATGATCTTACTATCATTCATCCCCAGACGGAGCCACTGTTGGAATTGTAAAAATCTGGTGTTTTTACACATGTTTTTATTTATAAATTTCCAAAGTTGGTCCTACCATATGCATTTTTCATCTATAGTTTGCCATATTGTCCCATTGATTCAATCATGTTGTGCATTTTTCATGTTTGGGTCCATATCGGCATAGGTTCATTCCTGTCTCTCCAATTAGTTCTGCATTTTCCGCTTGCATGAGTCTGTGTTTCCTATTGGCAAGACTCATTTTATGTCACATCGATTGAAGTTTGTTTGAAGGTGGCATTTGACAGGACCTTTGTATTGTCATAGCGACTGGTTTTTGTTCATGGTTGGTTATTGGCATAATTTCCATCTTGTGTTGGTGACAACAGAGACATCTATCGGTGTATGTTATGGCTATCGGGATAGGGTCTCACTGAATTCAACGTGTCTCCCCGACTTGTGGTTGGAACGTTTTATCGGCAGGAGTCTGTTGTTCGGTCTAACATCTTGTCGAGGTTATGATGTCTCGGCGACAAGTGCACTTTGGGTTCCCTTCGGCATATGTTGAGATCTGCGGCGGGAGGTCTTAGCGAAGTGAGTTTGTCTCACCGACAATGCAAAAGGTTTTCTTCCTTGTAACTTTCGGTGGGAGATAAAACTATCGGTACATGGTCTCCCCGATATCTTGAAGCTACAACGACAGTAAGTCAAATGAAATATACAATTCGGCAGGAGACTTCTTATGTCTTAGCGAGGATGAATAGGACAAAACATGCTGCACGGTGTGACTTTTTGGCTTTTGGTGTATGGTCATAGCGAAAGGGTTGGGTTTTGCTGACAATGTTCAATGTGGATTCCTCTTGGTGCATGAATGGTCTGTCGGTGTGAGATTTGGTTCCTTTTGGCGATCTATATATATGCTTGGGATGCGATATCGGCATGGGTCAGGATTATCGATATGAGGTCTCGGCGAGTAACCTCCGGTCTCGCCGATGGAGTACAGGGGGGACCTCATCGGTGGGATATACATAGTGTCATAGCGACACTCAAGGATATTTGTGAGCTTTCAGTATAACATGGGCACTCTATATGACCTCTCCCCGATACTGTTTTGTCTTGTCGAATGGAATACGGTGGCGGTTTGTCAGCAGGATAATTGAGTGGTCACGACGACATGAAATTATATGGGAGGCTCTCGGTGAAACTTAAAACAATCTATGTGAGGTCTCTGCAATATCTATGAGCTACGGCGATAGTGAATAACAAGAAGGAGCACATCGGTATGAGATGCCCTTGTGTCTCATCGATTGGAAACGAACATGAACAAAATTGTGTTATCGACGAAACGTAAATGATATCTTCAAGGCATCTACCCAACGGTCGAGGGTCACAGCGAATACAAGCACAGTGAACACAGGATGGTAACGAGTGAATTTCCTTCGGTAGGATGATATATTGTGTCTCGCCGACTGTTCGCAGGTGAACAAAAAAAATAAAAAATCATTGAGGCCGACATGTCTCTGCTCGGGTGACCGTTGTTTGCCAGCTCGATTGGGGCCCGAATTTTGTGGAGGGTTGACGTAATTTTCCAATATGATTTATTTTCTCATGCTTTTGTATAAATTGGAATTTTTGTAATTAAAAAATCAGCAGAAGCTATTAGATTTGGATACATAGCAAGTAGGAATAAGTTGAATAAAATTACGAGATCAGAGAATATTGTTACATGATTTGAAAAATGGAGGTATTTATGAAAATCAGTTGATGTTGCTGCATTTTTCTGGTGTCAATTAGCTGTTGAATTAAATAAAATATTACTAAGTTGTCTCCAAGCTTGATGCTTTCTGGTTGTTTAAATTGATATAACAAGTTTATGTTCAGTTTATCAATGCACATTTGTTGTATCTGTGTGATTAATCAATTGGTTCTTTCAAGTAAAGACTAAATCCTTTTAATTGATCACAGTAACCAGAGAGTTTCATTTGGATTATTGAAGTAGAGCTTAGTAGTTACAAAATTGCATGTTTATACAAGTGTAAAAAGAATGGATGCCAGATAATTTAAAATTTCTCCAGAAAGTGTTGCTCATCTTGATCTCATTTGACTACGCATACCCAATAAAGCACTGGTCTCTGCACTTCATCATTTTTGAACTCATCCAATTTCTTTATATCTATTAAATTCAACATCTTAGGATTTAGATCAGAATTGATTTCATTTGTTCACTTCCATTTGCCATTGTGAACAAGTTGCTTCAAGAAAGATAATCATTAGTCAAGTCTGCATCATTTAAAAAGGTACACCTGCCTAGGTTTAGCAACACCTAAAGAGTAGAAGGTTGAATTCTTTTGACCTTGTCTGTTACCCTAAAATGTATCAAGAGATTGGCACACCCTTTAGGTATCTTTACCTGCATTTTTGAGACCTAACAAATTGGCGACTCTGTTGGGGAACAATAAGAATCAAGGCATTTATCATAGAGTCATAAATCTTGCACAGACTCCACTGGGAACTAGAAGTATCAAATATTTTCTCATTTTTTCATAAAAGTGAGTGGCGACTTTGACATAATTTTTGCAGCTGTTCATCATGAATGGAAGAAGATCTCAGT
Source organism: Sequoia sempervirens (assembly GCA_007258455.2). Lineage (NCBI taxonomy): Eukaryota > Viridiplantae > Streptophyta > Pinopsida > Cupressales > Cupressaceae > Sequoia > Sequoia sempervirens. The sequence continues at coordinate 17,820,945 of VDFB02000015.1, read as the reverse complement.
ACAGAGGAGGTCATTCTGGAGCTCCCGCTAGTGGTAGTAAGTGGACACATAAGGATGACAGAGCTGATAAGGGAAAAGGAAAAGGTGAGGACATGTGCATAACAAACAAAGGTAAAGCGCCAAGAGCACATTGTGAAACATATAATGGCTATGATACATGGAGAGATGATTCAAGTGCAAAACTTTGTACTCTTGATGATCAAAGAAATTGTTTCCCTCCTCTCAATTCTTAGCAAATCGCTGAGTTTGAAGCTCACAAATGGGCTGAGTATAGAGCTGAACAAGAGGCTGAACATACCAGAATTCAACATGAATATGATCAGAGGATGGAGGGTAATCAAGAAACTCCTAAAAGAAACCATGAGCTCTCAATTTCTGATGAAGTAAAAGCACAGTTGGAACTAAAAGAGAAGAGGATAAAGGAACTAGAGGCTAGATTGTAGAAAGCCCAAATTATTGATCAAACGGTTGGTGGCCCAAAGTATGTCCCACATCACAAGCAGGGTGATCATGGCACAGGGCCTTCCAATCAACAAAATGCTCCGCACAATCACTACAGGCAGCCAAATTAGGCGCCTCATATTCTCACATAGCATACAAGTATGCATCCACCTCCTGGTCAGCATCATGCCCCTCACCATAATGCACAATACAATAATCTTATGCATCAGTATCAATATCCACCTATCCCTCCCCCTCACCAGTACGCAGCAATGATCAGGCAGTTTGATTTGGCAGGGTTCCATCTATGCCCTTACCCTATGGATAGCAACTGGAGAGGTTTGATTCCCAAGTTTACATGGAGTAATGCAGTCACTACTGAAGAACATCTAAGGAATTTCAATATGTCCATTCAAGACATAGGCATGCCACATGAAGATTTGCACATGAGACTATTTATGATGTCAGTTATTGAAGATGCTAGGGATTGGTTTAACAGCTTGCCAACGTATTCAATTAATTCTCTCCAAACATTTCAAGAAAAATTCTTAGAGCAATATAAGAATCAAAATGCTCCAGATGCAGCTCTTCATGAATTGGTGAGAATTCAAAAAAAATCAGAATGATTCAATTTATGATTTCAACCGACAATTCAACAAGTTGCATACTAAAGTACCTCCTGGATCAAGGTTGCCAAACTCTGTTGAATTGAGTATTTATTTAAACGCATTTGATCCTAATATAGGGTATGAACTAAGAAGTAGATCCCCAAGAGATTTGGCTAAAGCACAGAAAATTGCATTGACAATTGAAAATAACAGGAAAGTTGCTGGTGTAACTAATAAAAGAGACAACTCGAGGCCTCCTCAGCAAAATAATTATCAGTATAGACAAGAGAATACATACAGAAATGAGAATAGAAATGAAAGGCCACGGTTGCATGATATGCCTTACAATACAAATTGGAAAGATGGGAAATCTATAATAGCCAAATCAATAAATAAAGAGACTCCTGATCCATTGAGCAAAAAGGGAACTTACATGGTGAGTAATAATTACTTCTGTGAAGTTTGTAATCAACCACATTCTCCAGACTATTGTGTTGTAGCTCAAAGGATGCAAGAAGAGGGAATGTTGATGGAGAATAATGGAGAGGATCACAAAATTTACTTGAATTCATATACTTTTTACCATGCTAAGGAAGGATATTCATCTTTAGAGGATGACGGCTATGAGTATGACGTTTCTAATCATAAGTATAATGTGTATATGGCTGAAAAACATACCTTTTATGATTCTGATGAAGACTACACAGAGCCATATCTTGTTGAAGTACCTATTCAGTGCAATGTAAGGAGACTCACTAAAGATGAAATGGAAAGAATAATTGTTGCAGCAGTTGAGGATGCAAGGAGTAAATATTGGTTGAGAAACAAAAAAGTGAATTGAGTTAGATGGAGTTCATGGGGGAATTTTTGTAAAGGATCAAAAGGAAACATAGGAAACTATAAAAAAGCCAGAGAACAAGCAACATGATAAAATTGAAAAGAAGCCTATCCAAGAGCAGAAAGTTGCAGAATTACACAAAGAAATGCAAAAGTTTGATCAGCCTAGTAAGAAAGAAAAGGAAGAAAGCAAAGGAGAAGTTCCAAAACTGAAGAAGACTGTTAAGATGTAGTGCTCCTCTTTTGACTTCACACAAGCATCATCTCAGGTAAAAATGTCTGTTCCACTACTTGAATTGATGAAAATTAAGGAGTACAAAGATAATGTTGTTCAATTGATTACAAATGGGAAGGAAAAACATATGAATTCTGAAGAAGTCAATAGGAAGGATAAGATAAATAATTCAGATATCTGTTTTGGTGAGGAATTGCATGATAGATTCTAGTGCTGCTATAAATATTATGCTAGTAGGTGTTATGAAGCAGCTGGGTTTGTGTGTTGATACATATGAAGGGAAGTGCTATGCAATGGATAATAGACCTATGCCTATGGTAGGAATTATCAGAGGTGTTGAAGTCAAACTGGTTACTTTTCCACAGGTGGCTTATAATATAGATATAACTGTCATCGATACTCCTCCTCAATTTGGGATGCTTTTATCAAGGCAGTGGACAGCTGCTGTTGGTGGAAATGTTCAGTTTGATATGTCATGCTACAATACCAGTGAATGGTCAGGAAGTCAAGTTATATAGAGAGCCAAGAATGAGCCAGCTTGTTGATTATGTGCCTCAAGATCAAATCAATTGTTTTTTTGATGTTGATCTTGGAATTTTTAAAATCTAACCAGCTCAACTAGAATTAACCAATACTGATCCAATTGAAAAGCATGTGGCACAAAGCTGCAATGAAGTATGGAAGATGTATTTTGATGGAGCATATAGCCAAGAAGGTAATGGTGCTGGAATTGTATTTGTTTCACCTGAAGGTATTACCTTTAAATATTCATTTTTGTTAGCATTTGAATGTACAAACAATGTGGCAGAGTATGAAGCTTTATTGACAAGCTTGAACATAGCTGTGAAACACAAGATTAAGTTACTGGCTATTTTGGGCGATTCTAAGTTGGTTGTTTCACAAATCAAATCAAAATATGCAGCAAAGCACAAAAGATTAAAACAATATAGGAATGTTGTATGGGATACAATTGAATTGTTTGATGCTTTCTCAATTGAGTGGATTGACAGGTCAAAGAATATAATGGCTGATTTTTTAGCAAATGTGGCGCTGAAAAGTGATGATATCACATTGGCTGGGGTATCACAGATTAAGTTTAAGGCAAGGCCTGTTGTGCCTGATAACATTTATAACTGGAAAGTTTTCAATGATGATATTGACCTTTTGAAATTTCTCAATTATATAGATCAGTATGAGGCCCAGGAAATTGATTTCAATGCTTTTGTTTAAGAAGTAGATGGGAAGCAAACTGTGTTTGGCAAAGAGATATTGCAGCTCAAAACAAATAAACTGCCCAAGGGTCTAGTGGCATTAGAGAGGCTGTATGATGGAAATGATAGATCTCTAATGAAACAAATGCCAGTCAGAAGAGAAGATATTGAGGAAGTCAATTTGGGGACTGAGATAGCACCAAGAAAGGTATACATTGGAAAAAAGATCAGCCCTACAATTAGAAAAATGCTAATAGAATTGCTGAGAAAATACAAGCATGTTTTTGCTTGGTCTTATGAAGATCTGAAAGCATACAGGGAGGATTTATTTCAGCATGAAATACCATTGAAGCCAGAGGCCATGCCTTTCAGATAAAAGCAAAGGCCTATAAATCCAATATTGGAGCCTAAGATGCAGGAAGAATTGACAAAACTCAGGGATGGAGGAATTATCAAACCAATCAGACATTCAACGTGGGTTTCAAATCTGGTTCCTGTAAGAAAGAAGAATGGTGATATCAGATTATGTGTGGACTTCAGGAATTTAAATATGGCATCTCTCAAGGACAATTATCCTCTACCCAATATGGAGGGTATATTACATAAGCCTTTATAGTGAAGGTCTAACTGCTTAGATCAGCATGGGTATATCCTACCTACTTTATGAAATTTTATGTAAAGAGATTGAGAGTAGATCCATTATCTATCAAGACCCTTTTTACTTTATGTCAAGCGATGAGAACCTCTATATGAAGGGGTCGATTGTGATTGGAATTGATAATAGGAATGTCATTTTGACTGAAACTTAGTTGGTAAGTTGATGAAAGGTGACACACCAAAGCTTGGAATTGTGTAGGGTCAATGTCATTAGGGACATAGGTGTCCTGTAAAGCTTTTGTCAATATTTCCTAGTATATAGGAGAAGACTTTAGCAGATCTAGGATAGATATTTGTGTTGCGGTTTTTCCTAGATGGTCAAGGATGTTATACTGAGAGCTCATAGGAGGTGATGGGGATGATGCTGAGGATTGAGGGATAGTAATGTGAGTGTGGTGAGTGGTGACAACACATTGAGGTTCCCTTCCTTTAACATGTATCATAAACACATGCAGTTCCACTTGCCCAATATGCCTGATGAGAGTCTCATAGTTAAGCGGGACATTCTTGTAGGTGATATTGTTAGTGTTGTTATCCTGGTTATTATTGTTACTAGATCTAGGATTTGCGTCAGATGTGTTAGGAAGTTGGTTATGTTTGGGGAAAGCATTTTGATATATTTATAACTAAGCATTGGATGACGAGGTTTGATTGGCATCCACATGGATATCTCCTCGATCTATAAGATCTTGAATGTATGTTTTCAGGTTCTGACACTTATTCAAGGTATGCCCTTTAATCTTGTGAAACTCACAGTATTCATTCTCTTTAAACCAGGCTGGTTTAGGCTTGGATTCATCAAGTGGCTTGGTCACAGGATAGGTAATTGGGTAATTGGCATGTAACAACTTGTTGAAGACAACACTCAAGGGTTCTCCTAATTGATTGTATTGATGTTTATTGTTCCCTTGATTGTTTTGATTGGATTGTTGAGGGGGTCGAGGTGCCCCTTGTGGCATAGATATGGATGGTTGTTGCATCTAGGAGGTATTGGCTACTTGAATGTTTTTAGTATCAGTGACTCCATTGTTGACTACATTCTTGTTCTTGTTCTAGTAACAGGATTTGTCACCGAATGACTTGTCTTTATTCGAGTTGTACAGTTTAATTTTCCCTTTAGCAACAACGCTCTTTCAATGATGGGGCCCTTTTTGATAACCTTTGTGAAGGTAGTGACACAATGAAGATTAAGAGCATGTGCTAGTTCAAGATGGGCATAGCCACAAAAAGGGTAATCATTTCTTTCTCATTGAGAGGGGACTTCATATGACTAGCTACAACTCACCACCTTTGCAGGTATTTAGTGAAAGTTTCTCCATCACGTTGCTTCTCCTTCAAGAGGTCTAGAGTTTCAATATCTTTCTCCAAATTAAAGGAGAACTTTTTGACAGACTATTCCAAAAGATCAGTGAAGGAAGAAACTGTCCCCTTCTTGAGACCCATGAACCAATCTAAGGTCGTCCCTCCTAAGCTTCTAGGGAACAAACATAAGAGATAATTATCATTATGTTGGACATCTTGACATTGTGCATAGAAATCTTGAAGATGGGATTTTGGATCTTTAGTTACCATATACTTGTCAAACTTGGGTATCTCGAAATGCTTTGGAAAGGGGATAAGTGAAATTGACGAATCAAATGGATATGGACAAATTTCCTCAAACTTGAAGGATTTTTTGGATGTACCCTTTCAATGTAGCTTTGAGCTCTTCTAGATCCGTATTGGCGGGTGGAATTGGATTGAGTAGATTGGGTGGATATTGCTGATGTGATGAAGGTGGGATGGAGGCATTAGGATTGTAGGAGGGCATAGGTTGATATTGGTTAGCATAAACGGGTTATGGATTAATGCACGAAAGATAGGATGATGATGAATTTTGGTAATAAGAGGTAGAGGGTACTTTTTGATGAAGCGGTTGTTGATGATATGAGGTGGATGGGGTATTGTGTGGAGCTTGGTAATATAATGACATAGATTCCCTTTGTTGATAAGGCAGTTGTTGTTGATAATAAGGGGTAGATTGAGCACCCTATTGATGAGGTGGTCGTTGTTGCACATAGGACGTGGATGAGACACCTTGTTGGTGTAAAGGCGGTTGTAGAGTATAATAAGGATTGGTTTGGTAATTATATGTGACATTGGGTTGTGGTGTGACGTGTGGAGGTTGTTGTAGATTGGACTCTTGCTGATATGGGTTGGTGTGTGATTGTAGGGTATTTGTGTAAGGAGGTGGTTGTGTCTGTGGTGGGTTCTAAGTAACCACATGGATGTTCGGGTTAACATAAGTAGTGTATGTGCTGGATGGGTGGTAGAGATATTGCGCGAGAGGATTATGTTGTGTTTGTGTGGGAGCATGTATATGTGATTGTTGATAAGGAGGGCGAGATGGGATATGTTGTTGTTGTGGGACTACTGTAGAGGCACCTTGAGGTGGTTGTTGAGGGTGTGACACAATTTGTGTTGCTTGATGAGGAGGTTGTATTTGAGCGACAATATGTTATTGTGGGTTCGACATGTTCTATTGCAAAATTCAAATGTTTTGTTGTGGTAGTTGCTAATGATGTTGTTGCACGAGGACGGAAATGGCTACAGTATGTTGTGGTGTCACTTGTGAGGGGATAGTTATGTGCTGCGACGGTGCTTGTGAAGCAATAGATTGATGAGGATTATGAGGGGGTGGTAAAATATTTGTGTGTGCAGGTCTTGGTGGTGGTGGAAGTGCAATAAAAGGATTGCCCCTAGTGTTGACAAGTGGTTGACCAGGATAATGAGGTGGGAGTGGTGGAGTAGACGTGATGTTTTGTGGTATGTTGTAGGCATAGGGACGAAAAGGATCAAATGGTGCAATAGGGGAAGCAGATGGAATGGAAAGATAATTGGTGACTTGGTGTATCACAATATTTCCAAACTCAGGATAATACCAGTTATCTATGGGTGGACCCTCAAGAACATAAGAATTTCCAGGAACATTATGTGGGTCTTGATGCACTAGAGGTGGTTGGGTGTTGGTGTATTGTGACATATCAAAACTAGATCGCGATTTGACTCCTTTCATGATTAGAGTAGCAAGGATCTTATCCCCACACTCGTTGAGGAGGTGATTTTTCATCTGAACATTAACATGATTGCTTAGGTATTCATCCATAGTGACTTTAGGCTAGTTGATCATATTTTCGTTACCGGGTATTGAGGTATTTTGACCGTCGGTGTTAGATTGTGACGAAGCACTGTTATGAGGGTCTTGAGGGATTTTCACACCATTAGGATTTTGAGAGACATTCACACCATTGTTAGGATCTTGAGAGATGCTTGCCCTACTGTTAGGATCTTGAGGGATGTTCAACTGGGAACCTTGACCTTGTTGTTTTTCCATTTACTTCTTGATTTGTGATCTAGTTTGCATGGGCATGAAAATGCAAAACTACTAGGTGGACTTCAATGGAAGGATGACCTAAATGATGATTGGAGGATTGATTTGGATTGGATAAAGGATTGATTGATTGGATGATGAATAATTGAATAAGGTTTGACTGGAAAATTGGATAGGATTGATTGGATTATGATTGATTTGATAAGGATCAACCAATAAAATGATTAATAAGACTGGTTGGATAGGATTGAAGCTTGGATGATTTGATTAGGATCGATTGGATGGTTGGATTAGGATTGATTGGATAATTGGATATGACTGATTGGATTGATTGGATAAAGGATTCTAAACCTGTTTCATAAATCACCCTAGGTGACTTAAGGCGTTGGTTGATCAGATTGAAAGATAAATAGAGGATCATGACACCGAATCCACCTCGAGATGGAAATGGATTGATTGGGCCGAGGATGATGACTTCGACCACCGAATCCACCCCACGATAGAAGTGGATTGATCAGGCCAAAGATAATGATTGATGTGTAAGACAACGATCAGATTCAGATGCCTAGGTCAATTCAAATAATAACCTTTAAAACAAGGCTTAGGGGATTTGGATCGAAAAAATGATGGTGAATGATGCAACTTAGAGATGTTTTAAAGGTGTGATGACTAAGTTATCTTATCGAAAGTACAAATGGACTAAAGGATGAATTACGAGTGAATGAGAGAGAATGAAGGTGCTTAGATCACAACAAATGACAAGGTTTTAGGTCCCCAACTGGTTTTTGTTTAAATCAGGCAAACGAGCCTAACAAATGGTGAAACGGGTTCACTAGAAAATGGAATAAGTCTTTCAAATGGTGAAACAAGATCTCTAAGCAATGAAACAGGTTCCCTGAGCGGTGAAACGAGATCTCTAAACAACAAAATGAGTTCCCCAAATGATGAAGTGGGCAATTGGAATGAGAAACAGATGTTTGGAATGAACGAACATAAGTTTGGAAGGGATGAACAGACGTTCAGAACGAGTGGAGGGATTACCAAAATAGGTGAACGGATGCTTAAGATGGATGAACGAAGGGTCAAAATGAATGAATGAGATGACATTGACTGTTTGGGGGGCAGGTTCACCCTTCTGTAGGGCAGGTTCGCCCTTCCTAGGCAGGCTCGCCCTTGTGCAGGGGCAGGTATGCCCCTCTGCAGAAAACTGGAACTTGACTTGGATGGAAACGACTATGGAATTGATTTAAAATATAACAAACAACAAGCAATAAGCCTGACTAGTCAAAAAGTTTACTAGTTTTCCACAAGAAGACACTTCGATCAACACAATCCTATGATTAGTGCTAAGGGTATGGCCAACATAGTCCTTAATCTAGGATGCACAAGGCTTCTAGGGATTCCTCGATATACTCTCGATACGTGAGGCACAATCGTGAACACTATCCCGTCACAAGCATGATTCAGGAACCCTAGCGAGATACTAAAGGGCTCAGACCAACTCTTCACGTCTATCTAGCTATCACCTTAGCTTTAACACTCTACTAGACACGACGTGACTAGATTGGGGTATAGCTTTGGCTCTCCTCCCTTTCTATACCCCGCTGGTATGCATGGTTGGGATCGTCCCTTGGGATGATGAAATCCCCAAGTAGGTCCTTCTAGAAAGAAGGCACTAATCATTTTTAGCTACTCCCCAGGCTCACATGAAGTGCAAGGGGAAAGCGTGAATGAAATAATGCCCTCTTGGGTGACATAAAAAGAGTTGTGGACACAACAAACAATAAATTTTACTCCCCCCTAGTTAAACCACGTGCCTAGATTAATCAACCAAAACGAGAAGGAAAACATTAGACAACTAAAATAAACAGATTTCCCTGCAAGAAAATGTTAGTTGTTTTGTCCTTTGTTCTTCATCAATCACAAAATAAGCTACATAAACACTAGCAAAAAACACAAATATACTCACAAAAAGATGATATTAGGGGGTTAGAGTCTGAAAACGATAAAAAAATGAAGCAAAAATGAAGCTAAAATAATTGTTTTACCTCCCAAAGTGCTTTGTTTAGGGCAGATTCACCCCTCCTGGGTAGGTCCGCCCTTCTGCAGGGGCAGGTTCACCCCTCCTGAGTAGGTTTTCCCTTCTATAACAGACAGTTAGCAAACAAACTTACAGAAAACTTAGTTTTTGGCAGGTTCACCCTATTGCAAGGGCAAGTTTGCCCCACCTGGTCAAGTTCACCCCTCTGTAACAAACATTCAGAAAATATATTTACAAAAAGCTAAGTTTTTGGGCAGGTTCACCCCACCTGGGTAGGGTCGCCCTTGCAGAAGGGCGGTTTTCCCCTCTGCAACCTAAACCTACAAACAACTTAAACAACAAGAAAATAAAAGGATGGAATCCATTTGTGGGTCCCACCAAGCGTGCCAGAATGTGAATGCAGGTGTTTTCTATCCTAAATATTAAAGCTAAACTAAGAATGCAAGAATAAAAACACAAGACCACCTCAAATGATTAGCCTAAGGAAGAACACACAAAAGAAAAGATAAAAAGAACAATGATTATACCTTTCGTGTTGATTCCTTAGTTGGCCCTTGATATAACTCGGTATGTGTGCCCCTTGGATGGTAGTTTTGGTATGGAGTGGATGCAAGGTGAGATGAAGGCTAAACTAAGTATGTCATGGTGATTGGAATAAAGGAAATTATGATAAATGATTTGGAGGCAAGGAATTGCTTGATGATGGCTTGAAAATGACTCACAATTTTGCTAGCATGAGGGTACTTGAATGTTTAAAGTGTTAAAATGCATGGGAAAATAGAGGCATTTATAGAAGAAGTTGAATTCTCTAGAGAATTCAATGGTCAGAATTGATCCACCATGGCCAAGATGGAGGGCTATGGTGAGTTGAGGACTCACAAGCCCTCACATCTTGACATGTGGAGGGTGAGGTTTCCAAGGGTATGGTGAGATGGAAAAAGGTACAAGTGAGGTGGAAGAAGGGAAAATGATGTGGAAGAAGGACAAGTACTTTGAAAGTACCTTGGGAGAGGAGAAGATTTCATCAAAATGGAACTCCTTGTCTCCAAGTGAGAATGAAAATGATATTTGAGGAATTTTAGTATTCCTCAAAAATCTCCATGGGGAAGAGAGAATTAGTTGGAGAAATAAATGTGAATTAAAAATTCACATGATTGGAGTGGATAAGGTGGTTGGGATAATAAATATGAATTTTAAATTCATATGATAAGCACCTTGTGGATAAGACAAGGTTCTTATGGAGGGGGTTGATAAGTACCTCGTGGATAAAACAAGGTCCTCATAATAGAAGGTTCTTGGCTTCATGTGACTTGATGTGACCTTTCAATGATCACATGGGGAAGAGGAGATTCCTTGGAGGAATTAAAGATGAATTTTAAATTCACATGGGGAAGAGGGTTTATGCCAAATATGGAGAATGTGAAGGTTGACCAAAAAGGTATGTTAAATGTGGCAAGGGGATTAGATTAAGGTTGTGCAAATACATGATTAAGAAAATTAATGAGGGATTAGAAGCAAGTGGAAAATGTTGGAAGATGTGACATTAATCCTGATTAAGGTGTGCACATCCTTATCATAAATTAATTACATTAATCCAAATTAGAAGATGGTTATGGAGGAATGTGACAAGGAGAGAGAAAAATGAAGAATTTAAAAATTGATTTAAAAAGGTCAAATGAATAAATTAAATAAATTGACATGTTTATTTAATTTAGAGAAGAAAAGGTGTAAGGTAAAATATTTAATTGTAAAATTAAATACTTTAGGGACCTTAAATAAAAGGTGAAATATTAATTAAATAAATCATTTAATTAATATTAATGAAATAGACGAATAAGGTAGACGAGTTTGACCATGTGGGAGTGGTAAAATTTGGATGTCTACAGTGACAATCTTGGAAACCTATTGAAACGACAAGGAAATGGTTATGATGCAACGCCAGGTTAGAGAGTCCAATGAAGGACTATCAAGCCAAGCTACAAATAGAGACGATTGAAACAACAAAGGACTTTATTATTAAATATGAGTGTTTACAACATGGAACACAAGCTACAACCTATGTAATATCCCTCTTAAAACAATTTTCCAAATCTACAACAAATTATTTTACTCAAATCCAAAAGGGAGAAATCAGATAAATTGTAACTTTTACCAAATCTTTCAAATTTGCTAATAAATGTTGTGCAACTGGACTAGAAATGCCTTCCCTCAAAAATAAGTTGATATTTGCATTATATTGCTGCTATTTACAACAAAAAACAACAATAATAACCAACTACAAATTTACATAATTGGTAAGACAACCCAAGAGCCAAAACACTGAAAAATCAACTTCACACACAAATTCTCCAACATCTCATTAAAAGTTTGCAACAGAAAAAATGCATTTAAAGTATTGTAATAATCAATATCTAATGTTGCTGGCAACAAAAACACACAAAACCTCAAACTACACACTCCAAAAAAACTATTTGAATAATCTACTTGATAAAATGCACACCAAATGATAATCTTTAGCACAAATACAACTTCTGAGTGAAGTTGCACCTGTAGACTCTTAGAACCACTATCTTTGAGTCCAAATCTCCTCGCTTTACCCGCCTTAGAGATTCTTTCTTAATTGGTTTACCATCCTATGAAGAAAATCACAAACCTATGAGAGAAAACAATGAATAGAATGAATCCAAAAAAGCAAGAAATTGCATTTTATGTGTTGCCTTCTTCATGAAGCTTCTTAACTGCCAAGAATAGGATTCTTACAATTCAAAACTTGAACCCACTTTACCATAAATGAACCCCCATTTCCTCCACCCAAATAGGAATTACCATTTAATCCAACTTTTGATTTGATTTCAAGAAGGCTAATAACTACGAATTTTGAGCTTCTCCAAGTCCCATGCCCTTTTTGGCTCCAAATATTTAAATTTCCATTTAATAACTTTTTTATCTAAAAGGTGCAATGCACCCATATTATTAGGGGTAAACACTTTTGACCAGAGCTATGAATCAGGTACAAGAAGCCACCAAACCCGGTAGCACAATGGCCCAACGAAGGCACAAGGCCTGCAAGCACTTTGGCCTAGCGAGGGTTTGAACCCTAGTGGCCGCCACTACAACCAAACAACTTGACCATCAAACCACGCCCTTATCGGAAATTTCCATTTAATAACTTTTTTTTTTTAATAAAAGAGGGTAAAAACTTTATTGAATCAGAATAGAATTACAAAGTCCGAAGAAAGAAGCCACAAGGGGCCCAACAAAGCAAGAATTAATTCACACCGAAGAAGCACCTCATATCCTCAGCAACCCACTCCTTAAGAACCGGGGCCATGTCTTCAGGAAGGTTTCCCCAATCATCCACATACCAAGAATCAGTCCTCTCTGACGCCCATCTAGCCAGCCCATCAGCTACCCTATTCCACTCCCACAAAATATGGCAGAAAACAATGGACTCCAAAGTAGAGCACATAGAAACAATCTGTTTGACAGCCACAACTAGCTGCCAATTTGTATCCTCCAAATTTCGCTTATTCAACATATCAATAACCACCTGAGAATTAGACTCACAAACAATTTTCTGCCATCCCAGACCAACCGCATGCTCAATCACCAAGAGGATAGCACTCGCCTCCATAAGATTATTAGTCTGCAAACCACGATACACAAAAAAATAAAAAAACCACCCCTCCAAGGTTGTCTCTACCAATACCACCAACCCCAGCATGCCCAGGATTACCCCTAGATGACCCATCTGTATTGATTTTTAGCTCCCCCAGAGTGGGCAGACACCTAGAGCCCTCACGAGCAACCCTCTCATGCCCATGCCTACGATGCACTCTGCTCAAAATACTCCTATCCCTAGTGACAAGACCCAGGGAATTAACAAGACCCAAGTCCCCAGGAAAGATCGGCACAGACAAGTCACACTTTGCAGTCAAAGTCTCCTACAGAGCCCCAAGAATTCGCCTCCAAAGTTTCCCGATGAGCAATTTTTTATCCAAGAAGATTCTTCTATTACGCTCCAACCAAATTTTCCAAACAATCAAACTAGGACCAATGCTCCAAGCATTTTTAAGAAAGGAGGTTGTGGTAGGAGAAGGTCCCTGTCTCTTCCAAAAATCCTCCAGAGAAGAGACATGGAAACACGGTAAGCTCCAAAGATTCCACCAGTGATGCCAGATAGTCTTAACAAAAGAACACTGAAAAAAGAGATGCAATAAGCATTCTTCGTGCTGACCACAGAGAATGCACATGGAGGGGCCCTGGAACCCTCATTTCCAAAGATTTTCCCAAGTAAGAAACTTACCTTGGACCACGAGCCAAGCAAAAAAATTACACTTAGGCCAGGAAAATTTATTCCAAACATGCTTCCACCAAGAAACCTGGGAGCTCCCAAAAGCCTGTTTATCCAAAACTTGATAGCCAGAGGCAACCAAAAATTTTCCTTTCAAATCAAGACCCCAAGCAAGCACACCACTCCCATGGAGAGAATTGCAGCACAACCCGATAAAATCTTAGCAAGCTCTTGACGATCCTCCACTGCACCACCAGGAGGCCAATCTAAGGGGTCCTTCCACCTGGACACAGAAATCTGACCCAATGATTGTTGAGATTTGAAGTCTGCCACATGACACCAACCCGACTCCACGAAAATCTGGCACAAGTCATGGAGGTGGGGATGAGAGGACACAATGGGTGGATGTCCATCCTAGGAATTATGCTAGAAGAGAGCCTCTCGGCCCCCATTACAAATCCAAAAAAGTCCCTGCTTAACAAGCTTGGCACCCCGTTTAAGAGTACTCCAGAGCATAGAACCTTTCCCCTCCATACTGAATCTTACAACCTCCCTACTTTCCACCGCCCCCAAATATTTGAAGGTCAAAATTTTAGCCCACCACATGTGTTGTTGTGAGCACCAATGCCAATACAACTTAGCAGCCAAGGCTTGCCCATTCCAATCCATTTGTCATAGACCAAGACCCCCCTCCTGCTTTGGCCTACAAACAACATCCCACTTCACCAAACTCCATTTTCTATGAAGAAGATTTCCAGCCCACAAAAACTAATGAGACAATTTATCGAAATCTTTAATAAAACTGGAAGGAGCAGAAAGAACAAAGCATCTATAAAGAGGGAGAGCCTGGACCACCGAATTTAGAAGAGTCACTCTACCAGCTGAAGAAAGCCACCTGCAAGTCCAATGATTGGCCAATCTTCAAAATTTATCCAGAGTCTCTTGCCAAAACCTTTTGGGAAGAGAACGAGTGGCAAGAGGGATTCCAAGATAGGAAAAAGGAAGCGAGCCAATCTAGAAATGAAGAATACCAACAATTCTCCTTTGAATAACCTTAGGAGTATGGAAGAAATAGATGAAGGACTTCCCCTCATTAATGCACTGCCCAAAAGCAGCCAACTAATTGTCCAACACACTGCGCCAGTTGAGAGCCTCCTCAACCTTTTCCCAACCCATCAAGGCAGTATCATCAACGAACTGAAGGTGAGACTAAGGGGGAATATCATCTCCCTAGATCCAACCCTAAAGCAAGCCGCTAGCAACTTTAGCATGAATGAGCCTTCCCAGGCCTTCTGCAAGAAGGATGAATAAGTAAGGAGACAGGGGATCTCCCTGTCTGAGGCCTCTAGAAGCACCAAACAAACAAGTGGGCTCACCATTGATAAGCACCAAAAAGTAAGAAGAGGTAACACAACTCCTGACCCATTCAATCCAACCCTCAGCAAAGCCAAAAGCTCCAAGAACTTTAAATAGAAAGTTCCATTTAACACGATCATATGCTTTAGCCATGTCCAACTTGATAAAAATAGATTTTTTATTTTGAGGATTCCATAGAATGGATGGTCTCAGCAGCAATAACAACCCCATCCAAGATCTGTTTGCCTACAACAAAACCCCCTGCTCCTCAGAGATTAACCCACCAAGCCAAGGTTTCAGCCTTTTCGCAATCA
This sequence comes from Sequoia sempervirens, assembly GCA_007258455.2. NCBI lineage: Eukaryota > Viridiplantae > Streptophyta > Pinopsida > Cupressales > Cupressaceae > Sequoia > Sequoia sempervirens. Next base: position 17,805,581 of record VDFB02000015.1, on the reverse strand, counting down.
ACTTATTAATAATTTTATACACAAAATTACATAGCGCAATAGGCCTAAAAAGATCCAAAGAATTAGCCCCCTCCTTCTTTGGAATAAGAGCTAAAAAATTAGCATTCAGGGACTTCAACATTTTTTTATGCAAAAAGGATTCTTGAACAACCTCTAAGAGGTCCAATTTAACCACTTCCCAAAACTCCTGAAAAAATTCAACTGGGAATCCATCAGGCCCAGGGGCTTTACCTTTCTTCATCTGGAACACAACATTCTCAAGCTTCGACAAGGTAATAGGAGCAAGCAACGAATCATTCATTTCATTATCCATTTAATAACTTGTCATTAAAATATGATTTAATTATTTCACCATAAAGAAAATTATTTCCTCAATTTTTCTGCAAGACTTGACTTACTATATTAGGATAATCAACCTTACTAAAAATAGAAATTGCTATTTTTTAGAGAAATTGCTATTTTTAGAAAAAGGGGACATGACAAGTCCTCCCTTCCCAAAATTGCTTGTCCTCAAGCAATTGTAAACATATATCTCGAAGATCATGTAACCAAGTTGATCAATCATACCAAATTGATTACCAAGCCTTGTTCCTTTATTTGCATGAAGTTGCTTCTTCCTCTTAAGAATCCTGAAGAATCCCTAAAAAAATTTCTTGTGTTGTGTAATATCATAAAACCAATATTTAATATGAAACCTCATATCCTATATTACCTGTGTACTTGTAGCATGCTTATCATCTTCTTCAATTAACAATCTCTCCCTTTTAATCTTTCTCCAAAATTGTGTATGTGCAAAATCACCAAGAAGGATAAACCAAATGTCCTTGCACCCTTTGATATAGATTTGGTTTATGCAACACAATGGATTATTAGAATAGAAAAATAATCCTACAAAATAATTAATACATTTTAAAACTATTAACCTGTTATCTTGGAGTTGTTGGGCTTGTAGGAAACAACATTGTTTGTTCCAAACTTTTCCTTAGCTTGATGGATGTTGTATGCAATTTCAGAACTTGATATATAGCAGTAGTAGTATAGCCAAGGAATAGATATTAACATCATACAATAGCAATGCATACTCCTCCGAAATCTGAATTTCAACCCTGCAAACTATTTTGGGCCTTTAGCTAGTGATGCACTGTCATTAAGAAACTTGCACCTAGCCCTTCTAAAACAAATGATGATGGTAAAAATATGATTTTTACACTCAATGAATCTATTATAACCAGTAATGAATCCTTCACAACAACAGATACATAAGTTGGAAATAATTACTTCTTTTAACTCCCTATTACTGAAATATGCATTGCAAGAATGCACAACAAAAGGCCCATATTTTACCTCAACTTGAGAGATGTTACCTTCAGCTTCATGTGTTGATCTATAATAGAAAGAGTTTAGTAGACAAGAAACAAATAGCATCATGAAACAACAATTACACATTCTAGAAACAATTGCTTATTTCATCCTTGGGAAATAGAGATCCACACAACTGAAAAGCACATTGATTACCTCAAGCTTTACATTAACTTGAAGGATATTAATTGCAGCTCCATGGAATGATTTTCAATAGCAAGAATCCTATAGAGGAATAGCCATTAAGATGATGCAACAACAAGATTCATACCAAAACACTCTGAGTACCAAATCTATAAGAAATAAGACATTTTGGTGGAAGATAGTGTACTCTTTATGTACATCTATTAGCACATTTTTATCACCCAACATAATTTCAAAAATGATTATAACATAATCTATCATGTTTGGAAACCTCCAATATTCATGAGTGATAAGGTAATACCATGAAGTAATCAATCTAAAGAAGTTATCCTCAACCATATTTCCAATTACCCATATTTGTGGCTCATTACTCCAACCATACTGAATCAAGACAATCTTCAATCCAAAGCAATCCATCTTCATCTCATATTTTCCATATACCCAATGTTGATTGCACTTCCTGGGAGTATAAATGACAAGAAACATTCTTCCATACCTATAGAAATTCCCTTCTAAAACTTTGAACTTCATGCTTCCATTTCTCGTAGGTTCCCATCTTTGCATTGATAGAGTCCATTTATCCTTTCCTAAAACACCATACTCCTTCACAAAATGATGTGAGAAATCTGAAATGGAAAATGTAAAGCATGTGTTGCTTACCTTCACAAACCCTTTCAATTCTTCTTGTGTTTCAACCTCTTGTATGCCTTGAGTACTCATGACCTGGCCCAAGTATGTAATCTCCCATGTAGATGCTAAATTCTGAAATACTTCATTACCATAGTCAAATAAGAAGTGACATCCTCTGACTCCTGTAATTTGACTCTTAGGTTGCAATTCTTGAACCATGTGTTTCTTCACCTCACTTTCCTTATGCTCATATGTGTTCAATTTGGTTCTTCCTCCATAAGTTAATGATTTCCAACCTAATGCAAGCTCTGAGACATACTGAATTTCTCTTTCATAGATTGCCAATCCATTTCTCGGATCTTTCAACTTATTATTCTCACTCTGAATAGAATCCAACCTTTGCAAAAATGGATCCCAATCACCTTCTTCTTTGACACCATATTCATTCACAAATGGATGCAATAAATCTGAAATAAGAATTTCCAAACATGATTTGGTTACCTCTAAAGACTTCTCAAATATAATCACCCATTGTTCTTTCAAAAACATAGCCATTGCAACCTTTGGGACTAATATATAGAAGTTTTTGCATGACTTTTGTTCACCCATAAAATTGTACAATCTTCTTAACTTCATAATGCCAAACCTGATTGTAACCTTACATCCTTCATGTCTTGCTTGTAGCTACATATCCAAAATTTCATAGCATACTTAGTCACAAAATAATGAACATTGAGAAGATTCCTCTTCATCTTGCCATGATCTAGCATCAAAAATCCCAAGTTGACTATTCCATTTGGCCATCATCCACAATATGGTCTTCAAAAGTGGTACTTCAATCCCATGAGTGATCTATGTACCATAAACATTGTCTCATTGTAAAATGGTTAAAATTCTCAACCAATCCCATGTGATTCCATATGCTAGGACAATTTGAAACATGAAACCAAGAGCCCACATCCTCTAAGCTGTAAATTGTGCCCCTTACTTTATCACTTAATTTCACATGCCTTTCTTGATGAATTTTTTTTTGTATTTGCATGGAAAGAGGCAACAAATCTTAAATTTGAAAATCTTTTCATACCTTGGTCCACCAACCAAGAGTTCATCCTCCTCTTTGGAATTGATTTACATGGATATATCACCAAGCTTCCACTATGCTACTTTGAGGCTGAAAACATGTTTATCCACCTTTGCATTTAGATTCTTTGAATGTACTGTGGAAAGTGCGTCTCCTTATTTGGGGCTTCTCACATTTGACTTCAATCTGTATGTTGGTTATGTACAAATCACACATATGCCACACCATTATTTTTGAGATATTTGATAATTAAGTAGAATGATTTCATTTCCACCCTGTATCTCTTAGTGCTGATTTGCATTTCCTTGAAAGATATACTGCATCATTATAATGCTCAAAATAAAATTTATCAATAGGAAGGATTCATCTATAACATCCTTCAGGAATTCATGAACATCAATAAGGCTTCTTGGTAGATTATTCTTAGACAACTCTAGATCCCATTTCCAACATACATCTTCAAAATGCAAAGTTGATTCCTCATTTTTTTCCTTGCTACAAATTTTCCCATCTTTATCTTCATCAATGTTAGATTGAACTAAATGATTTTCAAAAATTGGATTAAAATTTTCAACCAAGATATTTTTACCTTCAATTGGGTGGATGCAATCTTTCTATTCTTCTTGATTTTTGGTATTTTCAGCCTTTTCCATATCAACTCCTTACATTGCATTATGCTCCTTAGTATTGTGTGGTCTCACAACATGCCCCAAGAATGTAAGGATTGGGGACCCAAATTAAAAATTAAAGCTTATCGCAGGCGCTAGTTGGCTAATGATCACTAGGGGAGAAAATGTTAAAGTGGAGATCTTTGGAATAATTCATGGTTTGAAGATATCGAATGTTGAATACACTGGGTTGATTAAAATGCTCAAGTGAAGTTTGGTAAGTTGTTGCAGTCCGAGAGATATAAAGGTTTTGGTAGTAACTAGGATCTGGGTGAATGTTGTTCCAATAAAGCTGAAATATGTCAGCTACCAGGAACTGGGTAAAGAACACATTGGTGCTAGAGTGTTAAAGTTGGTTGTTTAATTTTTTTCCGAACACCTAAAATGTCTAGTAGCACACCTAAAGTGATAATTACATGAGGATGCATTAAAAGTGTGTTATTTATGACCTGTTTTAAAAGTTGATTTATGATTAATGATGGTTTTATGTTAATGAAAGTCTTATTAATGTTCTTTTAAAAGGAGATTGATATATGGAATTTTATGTACAGGAGAAATAGGTTGTTGGACTATGTTTCGGTATGGACGGTCACACAAATTTGGATTGCAAGTAGATCCAATGATGTTACTAGGTTTGATGGCACACTTTGGAAGCTCATGTGAGAACAAAGTTTGTCACGAAGAAATGTCGGTAACTGGAGACCAAGGACCCAAGTATTATGCATGCGATGAAGGAGAGTGCCTAGCTCCAGGGTGATTTACTTCTGGGTGTTTTAGCCCAATGCCCGAACTTGAATGTAGGAACAAAAGTGTTGGTGGATTTGAATAACTAGTTCCACCTTATTGCTCTAAATATATAGCAGAGAAAGTTCCTACATTTTGTTTGACAAATCTGCTCAATTTGGTTTGATTTCTAGATCGAATTTTAAAGACACAAGTTCAAAAGTTTCAAAGTACTGAAGAAGGTCAAAATCTGTTGATTTATTCAGAATTTCTCTTGCCAATTGTCATGTGTCATGTGCCTTGCTGCAATTTGTCCCTTTGATTCCCTCTCATGTGTTCATTGAATTTCTTGAGTGTCTTGTTCTTATAAAAGGTTGAGAGTTGCTTCATTTTATTTCAAGTTCAAAATTTGTGGATGTTGGAGAATTAAAACATTTTCAAATTTTATTCTTTTTCCTATTTTATGTTCCATTCCAAACTAAAACTTGTATGTTTCATTAGAAGTTACTAATATCAGAGCCAATTTCAAAGCTATTTCCTGATATGAAATCTTACATAGTTGATTGTTTGTTCCTACCAGACACAAAACTGTGTGTTTCACTGTTTAAGGGTGCATACTAACATTATCTCAGGTGCATACTAACACTATCTAGTGGGAAATTATCCCCCCTTTCTTTAAACTCTTGCATCATTCTATCCTAGCTGTGAAGCAATCTGGTGACGTATGGAATGGTTTTCTCTATTTTGGTTATTTCTTGAAATAATATTGATATTCATGATTTCCTAATTACAAAATGGAGAGATGATCTCCTTATAAAGAAAAATGCAAGACAATGTTTCTAAAAGAAACAATCGTTAACGGACGAAAAAGCTAAAAAATAGCAAGTCAAAAATTACTAACTAAAAGAAGACTAACGACTAACTAAAACCTAATAAAAACAAAGATGACCGTTAATATTACATTAAATATTTTAATACCCTCCCTTAATGGTCATCATACAAACAAAAATCTAAGTCTACACATATTGTGTTGGTCATAAAAATGCATAGTATGCAGACTCCTTCTACTCAGTCTACTCTGCCACTGGTGCACTTTGCTAAGACGCTTCCTGGTTGGACTTCTCATTAGCCAACCACTTTCTGCAATACCTCTATATATGACCAATCTTCCCACAATAATGACAAGTAATAGACTTATTCTTGGAGCTCTCCTTTGAATCGCCTCATACTTTATGTTGAGTGGACTTTCCTTTGCCAACATCCTTGGTAGTAAATGCTTGTTCAACACTAGGAGAATCACTACTACTCCCAAACTGTTTCCTCCACCTATCCAACTGCAAAAGCTTGTTGCACAATTCATCAAATTTCAAGTCAACATTGGTGGATGTAATGTTGAGAATTTCGATGAAGTGCTCGTAGGAACGTGGCAAACTCTTCAAAGTGATCACCACCATATCCTTCTCTTCCATCTTACGACCAATGGCCCCTAATTGATAGCAGATATTTTTTATTTTCATCAAGTGCTCTTGCAAAGACACTTGGTCATCCATCATAATAGAGAAAAGCATATTCTTCATAAAGAAAGCCCTTCCCTTGTCTGAGGTCTCATGAAGATCTTTCAAATGCTTTCAAATCTCCACAACAAATTTACTAGATGGTATTTCTGGTAACATCTCATCAACAATAGATAATTTAAGAAGCATGAATGCCTCCCTATTACCTCCATCATACTTGTCCTGATCCTTCCCAACCAGTGTTACGGGACTCACCCATACTTGCTAGGACTCGGTGAATTGCGAGTCGAGTCCCGCAGGCTCAGACTCAGTCTCAGTCGAGTCCTGCCAAGTCTTGGTTGGACTCACCAGACTCCCTGAGTCCCATCAGCAGGACTCGACAACAGGCAGGGTTTGAAAACTGCAAAAAATTACATAAAATTTAAAGTTGAAACTTTTTTTTTCACTTATTGTGAATGCAAAATGATGTATGCCATGAAGGTTCAAGGGGCTACCTTGTGACCCCGTGAGGGGTGCTACCCCTCAACCCTGTTGGGGGCATTGCCCCCCAGACCCCCACAAGGGGCATTTCCCCTTGACCCCACTGGGGGCATTGCCCCTTGAAACCCACTAGGGGTGTTGCCCCAAAATCCCCACAAGGGGCATTTCCCCTTGACCCCACTGGGGGCACTACCCCCAAACCCCCACAAGGGTCATTGCCTCTTGAACCCGCTGAGGGTGTTTCCCTTTGATCCCGTTGGGGGCGCTACCCCCAGACCCCGCAATGGGCATTGCCCCTTGACCCCACTGGGGGTACTACCCCCAAACCCCCACAAGGGGTGTTGTCCCTTGACCCCACTGGAGGCATTGCACCTAGACCCCCATAAAGGGCACTACCCCTCAACCCCATTAGGGAAATTTCCCTGATACTTGAGATTATGGCTACTGCATCATCCAAGACATATCTTAAACACATTCATAGGAAGGATGCAAGCTCCTTTGAGCCATGAACTTCTAGTTATTGTTTTGAATATTTTGTTATGTCATATTTGTTTGGAACATTTAATGTCATGGATTTCATATTCAATGAGTTTTGTATACATTTGAGTCTTTGACTATATATCTAAGTGTTCTATTTCCTTAAGCAACTCAACTACAATTTATGTTTATACTTATATGATCAATGTATACTTGTGTTAGTGACAAGGACCTTGATTGGATTGACCGGGTAGATAGAGAGGCTAAGGCTATAGCCATGGCAGAGGAGGAGGCTAAAGAATGAGCAAACACATCCACAACTAATGTTGGTGAGGTTGGCATGGAGTCACAAGCAGAGACTATGGTTGTAGTTGCTACATCATCTAGGACCCACCTTAGATGCCTTCATAGGAAGGATGTAGACTACTTTGAGCCATAGACTTGCAGTTATTGTTTTGATATTTCATATTTGTTTGGAACATTTGATGTCATGGATTTCATATTCCATGAGTTTTTTTATACATTTGACTATATTTATATATCTAAGTGTGTTATTTCCTTCAACAGCTCAGCTACAATTTGTGTACTTTATACTTATGTGATCAATGTATACTTGTGTATGTGATAAAATTTTCTTCTATTTAATGATGTTATTGTGTCTTTAAGATTTATTCAATAAAGGGTGCTTGAAACAAGTTTTAAATCCTTAAAAATCTCTAAATTTCTAGGGTTTTTTCATTTTTCCAAGTTTGCGCCGAGTCTGAGTGCCAAGTCTCGAGTCCTGAGTTGAGTCACCCTAGCCAAGTCTGAGGTGAGTTTGAGTCTTGTAACTATATTCCCAACAAAAATGGGAGGAGTTTTTGTACCTAGGACAGGCACATCCAGACACCAATACTCAAAGATGGTAAGCATCCTCTGCTTCCACGTGTTGTAATTCTTTCCATTGAACCTCTACAAACTTTCCAACATAACACTGGACAAATTTTCCATCCCTCCCATTTTCCAAAGCATGAAAAATGAGCTAACTCCATGATTAGCTAGCAAAACACTACACACATTAGCTAGCACAACACCCAATTTTTCAAAAATCATCTGAAAAGAGGCTCAGAAACTTTAATATTTTTTTTAGAAAAACTCTCAAAAACTCTAAAAGTAAGATTTTTTTTTTAGAAAAAATATCCTCCAAAAAGCTTCTGAAAGATAGTAGAATTTTTTCAAAAACTCTTGTAAATTTCTTAAGAATTTTTTTTTTCCCTAGAAAAATTGTCAAAACTGACTCAAAATAATTATTTTTTCAAACTACCATGCAAATTGGAAAATTACCACAAACCAGAAACCCTAGGCATCAGAGAAAATGTCTGAAAATCTATAGCCATGCGGCCCAAAAACCTTAGAAAAACATGCAAATTTTTTCAAAAAACTCTTGAAATGAATGAAGGGTTACGCAAACAAAAAACCCACGAACAAACACCAGTCGTGTGCACCAAAAAAACCTTCAAAAATCTCAAAAAACTCGTGCAGAAAAATAATGTTTTAGTGATACTCAAAAAACTCCAAAAAAAGCAAGTGAATCGTGCCTAGAACAAGGTCGAACCGAATAAACTCGATCTACAAAAAAAAAACTGCACAGGAGACATGAACTAAGACATAGATCACATTGTTTCCCTCATTAAAAAATGTGAGCAAGGAGTCACGATTTTCACAGGAGAGAAATGGCACACATAGGAAGCAAAAACCCGATGCCCAAAAACCCTAATCTGAAGTCCCAATCATGAAAAACAGAGACGTTGCAGGAAATAAGTAGGAAATCACGTGAAAAACGTAGAGGAGGAACACACAGACGCCAAAAAAAAACCTTCATTTTCTCCAAAAAATAAAAACCTATGATTTGCAATCAAAACCTTTGCAAAACCCTTGAAAAATATAAACCTGTGCGACTTAGTAGAAAAACAAAAAAAAATTGAGCAGAAAAACCCCATGAAAAACTTCAAAAAAGTTTACAATTTTTTTTCTTCATAAAAACCCCTCAAAAAAATTTCTAACCAGGTTCAAGCTGCTCTGATACCATGAAATAATCATTGATATTCATGATTTTGTGATTACAAAATGGAGAGACGATCTCCTTATAAAGAAAAATGCAAGACAGTGTTTGTAAAAGAAACAATTGTTAACTGATGAAAAAGCTAAAAAATAGTAAGTTGGAAATTACTAACTAAAAGAAGACTGACGACTAACTAAAACTTAATAAAAACAAAGATGACCATTAATATTACATTAAATATTTTAATATTTCTTGAGGCATGCATGGATAATACCTGGGAGAAATTTTACTTTTTCAGTAATTTTTTATGTTTTATTTTAGAATAGATGCTTTATATTCCAGAAATGGTTCCAAAAATATGACAAATACATGGATTTTTATTATAAATATTTTTATTCCATGAAGTTGTTGAATGCTTAATGCTAAATCTACTTGAATGAATGCAAGTTAATTTGAGTTTCATGAAATATTGTTGCAAATTCTTTGATTTCATGAAGTTATTGAGTGACATTTGAATGAGTCGACTGAGATTATGTTTCTATCTTTCGGATACCAGCCAATTCTTTACAATCGTTTACCCCTTGTGTTTAATAGAAAAATCACAACGAACCCTGAGTGAACCTATTGCTTCAAGACTTGACATAAACGAGCCTTGGGATCAAACTGAGTTTTCCTTAGATTTAGGTTTCCCGATGGAGTCTTTCAAGAAAGTTAGGTTCCCACAGTACTCTATGAGAATTTATTTGCCTGATGGTGTGTCTGTGTAACATACATGTAAACAGAAGTGGCACTGGAAGGAGGGCCCTTTGGTGTTTTAAGCTGGTATTGTTGTCCTGGTCGCATAGTCAAAGTTCGATTCTAAGTTGGAATTCTAAGCAAGTTTGTAATGAAGAGTGAAAAAGAGATTGATAAGCTTCGAAAAATCCTTAATCAGAGGCTTTCTCCCTTAAGTCTTGTATAGGAGTGAATTTGAACCCCTTATGCAAATTCCCCTTTTTTCCTTCTCCACTTTAGAAAAACCAAGTTCAAAGGCTTAATTCCATCTAAGCCCACTACTTGCGTCCACTTGGTGTTTTTTTTTAGCGTCAATGGAGTCATTTATGTTGGGGATGCCCATGCGGCGCACAGACATCCACACAGTGCGCTTACGTCCCTGGAAGATTCCTACGACTGAACCTACAGAGGCGTTACACTTCTCATTGGGGGTCAAGTTGTAACACTCCCTTAGGCCAACTAACCAGAATATGGTCATTTTTCTCCATCTCCTCTTCAAATTCACTCCTTCAACAAGCATTTCATCTTCTACAATCACTTCACAAGCTTCAACACACTCTTTTGCATCCACTTCAAGATTTCAAGCAGCATTCTTGCACCTCATTGCAGAAAATACATCACTCCATCACTTCGGTAGAGAAAGTTGGGGACAAACACCATTGCAATAGAGACTCGAGTACTCTCATTTTCTCCCCTAAGCAGCCTTGAGTGCTCTTGGTGGAGGTGGTAAGCTCCCTTTCCTCTCCTCTATCACTTGGTTGAGTAAGCACATTTATTGTTCTGTAGTGCTTTAGTGCTCTTTACAATATTTTTTTCTTTATCTTGTTTTCTTGGTTGTCTATGGAGGTGGAAACACCTAAACAGTGGTCTGACTAAGGCAGGCCCCTATACAACCATCCAAATTTTTTCTCTCTTGTGTGTAGGTGAACATGCTTTTGAGGAACTAGCTGGCGAACGAGTTTCTTTGTGAGATCCTTCTTGCCACCTTACCCCTTGTATTTTTTCTTTTTCACATTAGAGAGTACTTCATTTACTTAATCACGTTATTTTGGCCCTCTAGTAGTTGTTAGCTAGGCCATTAGCCTATTTTATTAGGTTTAACCTTGTCTTTGTGGTTGTTTGGTTGTACAAAGGCTAGTGCAATTTAGAGTTGCTAACATGCCGCGCTTTTGTCCTCAGGCAAAGAGCTTCTTGAGGTGTAGTGTTGAACCTAAAAACTGGCTCACCTAGCCCCATTTTGCATTTCAAGTCTATAGACTGGTTGAAGGACCTCGTAGTCCTCATCATTCTCATCTCGCATATCCTAACACCTTGTTAAGCTAAGGTAAGTTAGGGTATCCTTCCGCATCTTGGCCCTCCATGACCTGGGGCCTTACACGTGGTGGTCCTTCTCTCTTACAAGTCTATTCACTTTTGGTAGGGTTACGGAGTGCAGGATCCATGACACAACTAACCATAGTGAACTTGATTGTAAAATTTTCCTAGCTAGGGTAAGTTTGGAAACTCATAAGGTAATTCAATTAATGGAAGCGGCCCTAAGTGCGAGAAGAAAGGAACTGTTACTTGAAAGATGTTTGAATTCTAAGAAAGTGTCTAACCCTAGTGAAACTAGAAATTTTGGTGGTTTAACCATTAGACCCAATAGATGCACTAACCGTAATTGTTATGAAGAGATTTTGAAAGCTTTGCAAGAAAAGAAGAAAAATCATCAAGATTTGGAAATATCATGTTTTAAGCATGAATTTGAAAGGAGCAGTTCACCAATCTTCACACACGTGGATTATAACGAGAAACAAGTAGGAGATGCATGATTTTTTCCCTTAATTGTGAATCCACAACCTAAAAGGGAAGGATCCTTGATTTTACACAAATTGTAGAGTACTAATTTTTTACTTTCCCTCTTTCTAATAATTGTAGAAATTGTATTAAGTTCCGGCCTAATGAAATGAATAGTGATGTTAAGGTCGAAGACACTATAGAGAACTAAAGAAGTTTTTAAGAGAGAAAATCAAGAAATAAATGCAACCGTTCATGGAATAGAGCGAAACAAAATGGAAGAGCATGAATGAGGATTGGAAGAGGGTACATGATTGAGAAGAGGGAAAAGGTGTGTGCAATCAACCATTAATGAGGTCATTTCCATACATTTTAGCCAAATTATTGTTAAGTATGCATTCAAATTTTTGTTTATTAAACGTAGAAAATTTCAAATAATTTGTTGTTATAGTAGGTTATCTAAAATTTATTCAAGTGAATTTAAAGATAAACCTGCTAGGATTCGAACAAAGAGCATTATGAAGTTAGTGGTAGAAATTAGGGTTAACCATTTGATTAGGGTAAATTCTAGTTAGTTAGGTTAGTTCGCTTTAGTAGTTTTTTCCTTGCTTTCTCATTTTGTTCCCAATATTAATGAATTCTTCTTAACCTAAAACACATGATGATTGAATTTTAAAAACATTTTACTGTAAATTGAAAAATGTAAAACCATTTGGAGTAAATACACGCATGAGTATAAAAAAGAAGAATTTTTATTATATTTTGTATATACATGGAAGTACAAAATTCTCATTGTAAGGCGATAGAAAAAAAAGAGAAACAAAAAGGAGGGTTGGATGTTCAGAAATTCATGTTGGAACAGTTGGTAGGCAGTGTTGATGGTCAAAACAACACAACAACATTAAATATAATATCACTATTCTATTTCTCCTGAAAGAGAAAGACAACATATAGTAATCTAACTCCCAAGGTCCTAGTAGTTGGTTCTCAACTGTGTTGATATTGCTCAATGGTCAATGTAACTGTAATATGCAAGGGTCCTTTGTTGGTAATGAGGAACAAAACTACATTAGATCAACTAACCTAAGTTTGGGGGGGGGGTTTAAATAAAGATAAAAAGATAGATCAAAGCTTTTAAAACAGAAGAACATGAAAAAAACTTTCTTAATATCTAGACATGCATATCAATAATAAGTGTTTCTTCACCTAATCAAAACCACAACATGATGCAATCCATAGAATAATCTACACCACTGCATACATTCATAGTCATAATTCACAATCACAACCATTTACTAAACTTTACTTCAAAACTTAAAACAGATTATTCACTCATCATTAAAACACAGATCAAATAGATATAATAGAAATTTCATTCATAGATAATTCAATGAGATAATCTTGAATCCAATTTCCTCTATTGATTCTCATCAAATAGAAAACATTTAGGTACAACAAATCACTAGCATACAAATTGATTATGATTCATTAATCTTATCAAAGAGGTCCAATCTTATCAACATGTAAACTGTATAAAATAGTCAAAATGTAATCAAGTTCAATTGAACTTTCCAATGTATCTTGCTAACAAATATGAAGTTCTAAGACTATGATTCCTATTGCTATCATCAGGTGGCTAATCTTTCTTCAATGAGCTGGCCTTTACAAAATAGAGCCAAGAGATACATATAGACATGTCATGCATAAGTTTCTCTCAATCAAAACTCAGATCCACAAATTAAGGAACCAGGACTGCATGAAGAAACTGGATTGTTGATCTTTAGTTACATCAAGGATTAATTGCTCTGCCACACAAAATCTTGACGCCCAAGGAAGAAGATGGAACTATGAAATGGGAACTAGAGTCCAAACTATGTCAAAATCCTGCAAAATAGGAGAAGAGAGGATGTGGTGTCAAGAGGAGAATGTCATGATGTCAACTTACTCCTGCATTGCTTGGTCCATGATATACTCATCATAACTAGAGAACACTTGTTGAAGGATATCTAAATCAGGCCCATCTAACCAATTGTCCTCAAATTTGATCCTCTTTAATTCTACTTAGGAAAATTCTTGCATATCCTTCAACTTAATTAATTCCTTTCTAGCAGTTTTTACTTCTTCCTTAATATCCATAAATCTATCCAACAACAAGTCTTCTCCATCATCTCCTTTTTGCATTATCTCTTCAAATCTACTACTCCTCTTCTCCCTGAAATTTTCCAAAGGAAGACTCTCCTTGACTATGAGATCCATACCGACCAGAATGGAAACTACTACCTCCAATTCATCAATCTGCTCGTTCAAGTCTTTGCTTGATTCTTAAACATCATTCTTATGTTGATGGATGAACTTGGATTTGAATCCTATTATGCTCACAGTCTTCTCAATAAAATCTACATTATCTTCTTCAAGAATTGACTGCTCTAGGAGAGTTGACTTAGGCACTTTGTCGATGTCTTTAAGCTTCTTAATATATTCTTTGTATTCTTCATCTTGATTTTCTAGTTCCTCAACATACTAATTCATATTTTCTACTAACTCAAGTGTTGTTTCATGAACCTTGAAACTATCAGTTATAACTTCAACAACCTCCTGATTAAGTCTATCAATCCATCTTTCAAGCATCCCCACCTTACTCCTCATTTGCACCAAGTCATCAACTTCCTTCTTTGTCAGTAAGATTGGGGATTTGGGAGTAGCAGCTTGTTGATAAATTGGAGTGGAAACATCCTTTAGAAACTTGTGTAGCTGATCCAATTGGGCTTTAAGCTCATCTTTCTTTTGCTTGTCCTTAATCATTCTGGATTTGGTGGAGGAAGCTACAATATCAATTAAATTCATTTGTTGGTTCCTTGTAGGTCTCCCCAAATTCATAGTACCCAATTGGTAATCAGTCATTTACATATCATCCATGTTCTTATCCACCATTGGATAATTTTCCATGTATCTTTGAGCTTGGTGGAGTGAAGAACTCGAGACTTCTTTTTGGGTCTTTCCTTCTTAATTTCCTTCATCATCTCATCCCAATTGAGAGGCTGAGGTTGAACTATCTATTTCTTCTCTAAGTCAAGCTTTAACCATGTAGGAGTAGTAGGAGTAGTGAATATTTGTATTAAAGAAGAAGCGGCAGTGGCAGAAGACAAAGGTTTTAATATTGTGTTCTTAGGATGAGAGTCAACCTCTTGCACATTTTTTTCTCTCTTTGTGCCTCTTCTTGTGCAATTTTCCCAACCTCTTCCTTTTATTTTTTCTCTTGCAATCTTTTGGCTTCCAACTCCTGCTGCAAATGCTCTTCTTCCAATTTCTTTCCCTCTAGCATCTAGTCCCTCTGCCTTTTCAATTCCTCAATATAGTCCCATGATTCCTTGGATTTCTTTTCATATAGAGCAAGTCCTCAGCCTCTTTCTCCCTCTCTAAGCATTCTTTCTCTTCTTTCTTTTTGTGGACCTCTTCCACAACCTTGAATTTAGCCTCAAGGGATTCTTTCTCTCTTCTTTGAGTAGCCTTTTCCTCCTCAAGGTCATGAATTTCCTACTGCAAATCCAATTTATCTCTTTCCTCTTTCATTTTGAGCTCCTGCTCCTTTTGTTGTTGCTGCTTGGCCAATTCATCAGCCTTGACTTTAGCCTCCAATTCTTTTTGTTTGGCTAATGCATCAGATTGTGCCCTAGCATCAATCTCTTGTTGTTTAGCTAGTGCCTTGGCATCTGCTTCCCTTTTGGCTTCTTCAAAAAGCTTACATTGGTCCTCCTTAGTTAAAATATGTTTAGTTCTTGCATCCTTAGTTACATCAAGGATTGACAGCACATGAGTTTCATTATCAAATGGGGTAGCCTAGAGTTTTTGTTAATATCATGAATTTCTATTTCGGGCTCCTTCTCCTTCAATAACTCAACTTCCTTATGGAGGGTTCCTATGGGAATCTACTCACTTGGTTTCTCTATAACAAGAGTTTGAGTGGATGCTTTTTCTGCAACATATGTTGAGGCACTAGCTTCTATAATGGCCTCTCCTCCTTGTACCTCAAGAAGATCTTGAGCAATAATCTCCTCTCCAGAATTGGGAGGGAGAAATTCCAAAGGCTCCTTAGGAGGCATTCTTCTTTTTTTCCTTTTATACTGGGTGGTTCCTACAACCTTCCTCTTCTTGGATGTTTGAGCCTCTGCCTCCTTTACCCTCATGATAACCCATTTAATGCTTCTGTCCAAAATTGGTCTTGCAATATGTTTTATGTCAATAGATTCTTCCACAATCTAGTCCACTAGAACAAGATCCTTGGTACCTATATTCTCTGCATCATACTAGGGATCCAAAGTTACCCCATCATCTGACAATGTCTCAGGGATATCTTCCTTTATCCCATACTCAACCATGAGTGGGATAGGCAGTCTTTCATGATTCCTCCTCCTAAGATCATACTCATCCTGAAGATCCATCCAAAAGTCCTCCAACAGATTGAAGTGTTTTTCAAAGATAGTAGAAAGAAGTCCTTGCATCTTATGATTGGGGTCATAATGTTTCCTTGAAGTATACAAACCTAACTTCAACTAAATCAATTCATCACAGACTACCTTAGCTACCACAATGTGTGGACAACTATACTCACCCAACTTCATGGGGAACTTATGACAACCAATCTTGTGTTTATTTCAAACTTCATGTTGACTGCTAGGGCTTGATAAATGAATTCCATTAAAACATTTTTATTGCTGCAACACCTAGGGAGTAAATGAGGGTGACCATCAAAACCTCCCAACCTGAAGTAAGTAAATCTAGGGTATTGAATAAACCAGTGTCCCCATTCATTGTTAAAGGCCATGGCCTCTCTACTTAGTCTGTAACTAGCATCTCCTGTTAGCAGGTTAATAATGACATACATAAATGCATCATTCACCCTCCTGTAATGTGACTTAGAGGTCTGTAAAGTAAGTTGATCATAGTGATCCCAAACATTATTTTGTCCCTGAGACTCTCCCAATATACCTACTTCATTGAGTCTAGGAAAGATCCCCCTTCTGGCAGTTGCATAGACTACATAAGAGGTCATGAAGAAACTCTTGGTTTCTCTCACTCTAAGCATCTAATTATGTATATAATCTGAGACAATCATAGGCCAATCAAACTGTTGCCTACCATCAAGGATGGTTTGGATGAATGGGAACATCCATTCTTTAAATTGGGAGGCATCCCTCTTCCCAAAAACCCTAGAGAGCATCATTATTATCTCTCCAATCTCTTTGTAAAATTTTTCCCTTTTAGGTTGGTTAGGAAGCTTTGATAGAATATTTTTCTCAAATCTCATCCAACTCTTGTTCAAATGAGTTCTATTAGTCTCCTTCTTGTCACTATATAATTTTAGTGTCTCTGCCTCATTGAGTTGTCTAGATTGTGGAGTAGGAGAATTGAACAAAAATCTAATCATTTGGGGTGTTAAGTCAATAATAACATTCCCCTGAAAATCCACACATTTCCTAGTGGCAAGATTGTATGCTCCAGCTGCAGTCATTATCAATTTAGGGCACTGGACTGATAAGGGAAAGATAGCAACATGTGCCAGTCTAGATTGGACAATTCTCTATTTCCTTCTTGTTACCTCTTCAACAATTTTTTCCAAGAGAAACTCCTCATAACTAAATGCCCCCAAGTTGGTATTGGTGATGTTTGCCCAATCGGAATCAACCTTGCTAGCAATGAGAGTAGCCTCCCTGTTTTTGTATCTTAGAGTGTAAGGGAGCTGCTCCACCTTGATCTTCTTTGACTTAGCTCCATACCTTGAAGTTTCAGTATTTTGGCTCCTTTGAGAAGCCACCGATGCTCCTGACATTTCTTATCTCTACAACAAAACCCTGTATTAGAAGAACAAAAGCATAAAAAGTCAATAAATCAACCAACATCCTTCCTTTACCTCTTTAGGACAACTTCCATACTTAGCTAAATTTCAAACTTCATTGGAGGCAGAGCCATAGAATAATAAGGAACAGGGAATTATTTCAGTACAAAATGGGACTGGGACCGGAACCAGGATGAGACTGCGACCGAAACTAGAACATAAACCCAACCCGGAACTAATTTCCAATTCCAAGTTTGACCTCCACTCTAGTTTCGATTCCGCCTAAAAACAAGTATGAAGACCAAAATTCCCAATAACCGGAAGTGAGATCATTTTGGGAATGAACCTCAATGGAAAACATCCTTGGGACGAGTTCATTCGCGAGTCCGCTTCTGCCAGTTTAATATGAAAAATAGAACACATTCCTTGAAAACATGGTCACATGAATCCAAGAACCTGGGTCACATGGATTTAAAAGGAAATCCAAATAGAGGGGGCTTAACCCCACCTCCTATTTTTATAAAGACCAAATTTAACCCTAAGGCCAAAATATTTTGCAAAGGTTGTCAAGCAAACCCTAGTTTGCACGACGCATCGACTTAGAAAATTAGGGCATCACAAACTTGACATGGAGATTACAGAATCGACAAGAAAGAAAGATTAGAAAGGGTCTCCAAACAAAACCAAAAGCATTTAACATGTAGAGGACCCGACCAAACGAAACCCTAGTTAGAAACTAGGGCATGAAAAAATGCACCTGTCACGAAAGCGATAGAAAATGAAAAAACAACAAAAAGGAAAGAAAGAAAATAGGATAGGAAAACAAAAAGACAAACACAAACCAAAAGAAAACAAGAAACAAGCGAAGATCCACAAAAATATTTTGTGAACGCGCTGAAACACAACAAACAAGAACACAAGAAAGAAATGACAAAGGAAAAATAGGAAGAGAAGAGAAAATAAACCCTACCTCAAAGCGTACACAAGGGAAGACTAAGACTTTGATGAAGATTCGCCCCACCAATCACACCTCCACAATCAAATTGTGATATCCTTGTAGTTCAGCTGGCTCTACTTTGCTAAAATGACTTAAACAATTATGATAATGAACTAGTTAACTTCAATTAAGGTTTTAAAATGATTTTGCGCATGTGAGGAGGCCATAATTAATGTCATAAATGTGGTAGGTTGGAGGTGGAGCAAACAATGCAAATGAAAAGCTAACTACAATGAACACCAAAAGCAAGGAAAATGAGGACCCGGATTCATAACTGAACGAGAAAGCCTTCTAACAAGTTTTTTATTCAACTCTAAACCCGGATCCAGTCCCGCGACAAAGACCAACAACGAAAAGAAATGGAGGCGGAGTCAAAACCAAAACTAAAACTGGAACTTTTTACAAAGTTCCAAGTTTGGTTCTGACTTCGGTTCTGCTCCCGACAAAGGAACAAGAAACAAAACAAGGACAACAAACATGACTGGGAAGCGTGACCAGAACAAAAATTGGACCTAGCCTGACAACCAACGGAAATAACAACACAAAGCAAATGAGTGGAGTCAAAATCGGAATGGGAACAAAAAATGGAAATTTTCACAAAGTTCCCAGTTTCGTTCCAGTTTTGCTTCCACTTATGCTCGGGAAAAAAAAACACAAGGAAAACAAACAAATCAATGGATAAAATAGCCTTGAGAGTGCAAGACACACTGACAAACAACGAAAAAGAACAAGGAAAGAGGGGGAACCCAGAACCGGGATGAAATCCGAACTTGGAGCCAAAACAAAAGTTTCAAGTCCAGTTTCCATACTGACTCCGCTTCCGGCAGACAAAAAGAAACAAGGACTTAGGAGAAAAACGAACAACTCCTAAGAACCAAACAAAGCAAAAGGACCAAAACAAAACAAAGGGGGACCCATTTTGTTCCAAAATAAGAATGGTGTGGTTATGCAAGGCATAATAGGCAGGCTAATCAATTTGGTCTACTTCATCCCGGAGGAGTGTGTACCCCACGTAGGCATTGTCCCTATGGTCATCAACGTTGGGGGTATGCAGAGCAGTAAGGAAGGGAAGAAGAGGAACTACTTCCCCTTGTTTCAAAAAGTGGGGAATGTCGTCAACTAATGGAATTCCTATGGCCGAATGACCAACAGTGAGAACATGGTCCAAATCTCTTGGGAAATTTGGCTGCACTATCATCATTGTAGTAGAACAAACTCCAACTATAGAGAGGCAAAGGTCCAGAAGAGAAGCAACAAACCGTGAAGCCAGGTCTAAATTCAGCTTGTAGTAGGCTCTGGCATTCATGAAATTCTCCCCAAGGACCATGCGTAGAAATGCCTCAGTGGAAGGTGTCCGGAGCAATAACACTTTTTTGAGCCTTTGGGTTGTAATTCAACCTAGAAAGCCAGTTTGGCGATGAACATAGGTGAAGCAAATTGGAGTATCCATAGCCTGGAAGAAAGAAATCACTAGTAGAGAAAGAGGAAAAAATCAAAGAAATTGAAGATAGAAGTGAGGAATTTGAAGGAAAGTGTTGAAATTCTAGAAACTCGTGAGAAATCTATGGTACATAGTTGCTTGGATAGAAAATATTGGGAATGCAAGTTGAGGTGGCAAAAGTACACCTTTCTCCAAAACTAAAAGTTAAATCAAATAAATTCTCATGAAACTGGTGTTCAGTGCTTCAAGGTTTGCTAGTACAAAGATCATAAATCAAGCAAAGTTGAGATTTCAAAATTAAATGGTGTTCATTTCAATTTATTTCATCAAGCCATATTAATTATGAATTGTCCAGGTGTGTTGTTCGGAAAGAATGTTGATTCGGTAAGGTGGCACATGTTGGCATGTTGGAGAGCTTGAGGGAAGTAATACATGTGTGATTAGGCATGCAAATTAAATGAAGGATATGATGGTTGGGCTTAAGTATAATCATGACAAGCCTGATGCATTAATGTAAGTGCAAAGCCACCAAAATAAAAAATTGCCGACCAAACTTTATTTTAGTGGATTGAAATGGAAAGTAAAATGGAAGGGTGATAACTGGCGTTTTGTTGTACCCAAACCAATTTTTTTGCTTCATTAAGGAATTTTTGCTTAAAAGAGTCTAAACTTTGCTAAAATGATGTTAAAATACAATTTTTGGGCAAGTCAAGTATGGACTTTGGTTAGTGTCATGTTAGTCATCAGCAACAATGGGTTAATACCTGGAGGTCAGAACCTGAACCTGGAACTCAAAGCTAGATATATCGTGATGGAGAAGTGTTTAACGACATAATTATACTCCTATAAGGTCAATTCAGTGGCTAGAACAATGTTTACAAAGACAAAAACAGATGATATTTTGCAGAAAATAGATCTGTGTGCTTGTAGCCTACGGGTGCCCTTCTTTTTGAAGGCTCAAATTTGGTTGCATGTTCTTGAAAATACATTCAATCTCTTCATAATTAGTCCATTTTTTTGACGAGCTATCAAGCAAGGTCATCCAAAGTGCAGAACTCCAGCAACTAAGGTCAGAAGTTGAACATATGAGGAGGTTGCATGTCACAGAGGTTGTCAAGTTTTTAGTTTTTGTGCCCCAGTAGCCCAGGGGCGCCCTTGAATTTGGCCCCTCAGATCATTGAATTTGCAGTTTCCATCTTCTGCAGATATTTTCTAATTCAATTTAGCTTCGCAACACACCAGTTCGCGAGACAATCCAACATACTGAGTGATCGTGACAGAATTTCTACCATGCACATAAAATAGAGGGTGGAAAAATGTAGAAATACACACCTGTACCTCTATAGGCCAGGGCCACCTAGCCTTTAGGCCTGTCAAATGGGGTTTTTACCAGTCACAGTATTCACAAGACTTGTGCAGAATTACCCTAGCTATCCAAAGATTCTAGCCATCAACCTCTAGGATTTTTCAAATGCTCGTATGTGAAAGGTCAGTGTAGAGTAGTGAAGAAATTAGACAATCAAAAAATGGACTATGGAAAATACACATGCCCTTGAAAAAGGAACCCTTCTTTTTGAGGTCTTAGAAGCAGTTTTCTCTCTTTTTCACCTCCATAGACATCTCTTGTAAGTACTTCTAGCTATGTAGAGAGATTGTTAGTGTGCAAATCAGAGCACTCCAGCTCCCGGTGTCAGGGGTCAAAGTATGGTGTCTGGATGAAAGTTACACTTTTGTCAAATTAGTGATTGCACCTTCATGGGCTAGGGGTGCCCTTACTTTTGGGGTCCCTAATGCAACTTTCAGGTGCCTTACATACAGTCGTTGGATACAGAATTCTTCCAGTCATGCAATGAACCTATCATCCAGTCAGTAGGGTTCATCGTTCACCGATAGCGGTAGTTTGAAGCATCAAACAACAAAACAGAGAAATGGGTGTTTAGAGACCTTCCATCAATTTAATCAAAGGAACCCATTTTTTTGTGGTGTCAAACGTTGATTTTAGCAGTTCCAGCTCCTAGCAGACATTTCATCCTTGCTTTGCAGGCTTCATAATGGATATCTCAACTTGGTCACAACATCAATTAGTCACCCAAAAATCAGAGCTAAACAGGGGCAACTATAACTTTGCAGTCAACTATAAAATAGAAAGTTAGCGAAAAATCTCATAAATTTTGCAAACAGACACCTGGAGAGTTAGTTTATTGAATTTCCAGAATCCAGACGCTGAGATTATTGCTAATTTATCAAAAATAATAGTAAATTTGACTTGTTGCATGCCAACATGAAAAGTGGTAATTTTCTTCAATAATTCATTATTGGCACCCTTTTTAATATTAAATTCTAAAAATCGCATGTGAGAAAGAATATGAATATTTTAATACTATTTTATTCTCGAACTTCAAGTCAGTCACAGTTCAACTGGAGGGGGTCCAATTAGATAGCTCTTTTCAAAGTCAGGGTTTTAAATCTTGCAGTCATGCTTTATGGTGCAATTTTGCTCTATTTATTCAAGTATGGCGTCCATTCTCATTCATCCAGCTTAGCAGAAGAAAATTTTCTTTAGATTTGGGTGAATTTTCATCAGCAATCAATGGAGAAACATTGAATAGTTTTCATTTGCAGGTACAAGTCCAAGATTTATTAGCAAATTTCAAGGCAGAGTGGCGATTTTGGTAGAACAAAACATCAAAAAACATCTTTCTTATTCTCAATTTCTTCCATTTTCTCGTCTTAAATTCATTTGCATGTTCGAGAAACAAATAAATTTTGACAAAACAAATCATCTAGGTCAATTCAAAATAGCTTCCTCAAGAAAACCCATATGCTATAATTTTTTAGGAAAATTTGTTTTAGAGCATCAATTCTTGAAGCTCTAATTTTATCAACTAAAAATTCCTTGTATGGTTGAGTAGAAGTCAATTTTTTGCAAGTTTGATATTCTAGGTTGTCTTAGAATATTTTTTTGGACAAAACCCATATCTCAGATTTTTTTGTGAAAATTTCCCTTCAATAGGCTATTTTTAGCCTCAATAGGCCATTTTTAGCTTTCTAGAAAAGTTGTCAGAATATAGCCGTGTTCATAGTCAACATGCGATTTTTTCAAAATGCAATACACATAGCTTGAATTCTAGACTAAATTATTCTTGACTCGTGACTTCATCAGGACAGTTGATACAAGTCTACATAAGGTGCTTCAAGAAGCAGTCTTGGATCCAATCAAGATAAGAGATTCGATACTTCAAAACATTCAACAGTCTGGGTTGCTTAAGGCCACTTCCATACCTATCTCAGTTCATTGTGTAGAGTTTGTAATGTCTTGTGTTAAGAATTACAATTCTACTACTCATGAAATACAGTCAGTAGATGGACGAGTTGTTTATAGTCTCAAGCCCTTGGATGTCGAGAGATGTTTTGGTATTCCTCAACACCCGAGCAGTTTATTCATTTCCATGGACCAATGTGAATGAGCATTTAATGCTGATATGGACAAGTGTCAAAGTAAGATGGTAGAGAGATGGTTAAAACCACATAAGAACAAGTTTCTGAATAATGTGGGTCGTGGTGAATACAAGGATGAATATATGATTCTAATTACACTTCTTAATCGCGTCTCAGGTCATGCAGATGCAAACAAATTTCAGCCCTGGATGTATTATGTCATTGGTCAAATCATCTCTGGGTGAGAACATTATGACTTGGCATCCTTCATCAGTGATGTTCTCCACGAGCAAATCACCAGTTTTCTAGTTACCCATGAGTTTCACATGTGTTCCTACCTTGTATACTTGATCGCCTATCAGGGTCAGTTTAGAGGGTTGAACATGGTGGGCATACTCAGTGTTCAGAAAGTCTACCACTACTATGACCAGCTTGAGTTCATGAAGGTTGAACAACATTTCAAGCATGTGCATGAGGCTTTCTTCACATACACACTGAGGAACCTAGACTGGGAGTTGTGTGTTCGTATCTCAGCAGTTGCTAGAGCAGCGCTGGTAGATTGTGCGGATAGGTTCATTCAACTACCAATATACACCTGCATCCACGTCTACGGATACACAAGAAATCCAACCATGCTTCCACGCAATCTTTCGGATAGGAAAATATTCATGGAGCTCCTGAGGTAATTGCACGATGTTCGTTGTCATTTCTTCCATAAGCGTAAATAGGCTACTAACTTTCCCATGCAATTTGGAATTTATTGGTGTAGGACAATAGTTGATGCTAAAGCTGCAAGACAAGAGTTAGAAAAGTTTCATCTCAAGTACCTTGTTGATGCATGCTCCTATGATCCTTGGGGTCATTACATAGCATGCCTTAGTGGTCGCCCATACCATAAGCCTACAATGGAGGATTATTGGGTGAACTGCGAGGATGATTTTGAGGTGCACAGATGCAACTACAACAGGTTCTCTCTCTTGCAAATTTTTGTCTTCGTGGTAGAAGATGTGGGAGGTTTATCAGATGATGAGGGATATATACTTCCTCAGTTTTTCAAAGAGTAGGTTGATACACAACCACTTCCGAATGTTGATTGGTTCACCAAAGAGTACACATCAATAAAGGAGAGGTTGAGTAGAGTTGTCCAAAATAGTATACTTTACCTCAATAGCAAGAAGACTAGGAGGGTAGTCATGCCTAAATAGATCCACCACTAGTGGATGCTTCACTACCTTCCTCATCTAAACCCAAATAGAAGAAAAGGAGTAACCCTCCTAAGAAGAATAAAGTCCCTTGCACTTTGAAGGGGAAGGCACTCATCATTGAAACACACGAGGATCCAGTCAAAGTGCAAGTTCAGAGTTTACCAGAGCCTGAGGTTCAGCCTCGCATACCATCACCGACACTAGAGCAGTCTCTAGTCTCGATTCACATTGAATTGGACTTAGACTCGCTAGCTCGCAGTAAAAACTCTACAAGTTCACTCTCGCTAGAGCCTCTCATTGCTAGTATAGATCCTTCCAGTGGGATTAGTCGAGACTCATCTTGGCTCGAGAATCAACTGGGGAGGAAGAGGAGATAACCATCCTACATCCTTGATCATTCAAATTTTGATCATGTCTACCAATATACGTCTGACAAGAGGATCAAGAAACAGGTCCATGTAGAGAGGAATGCTAATATGGAGATTTTCATAGAGACAACTACACCTCTAGAGGGGAAGAGTTTGAATGAGATTGAAGTTCAGAACTTTGAAGTGATCACATTCAACCTTAGTAGAAGTACTCACTAGACAAAAGTTGATCTCCTATAGGTTGTCACAGATACCACAAGGGATACAATACTAAACGATGGAGAAGACAAGGCACCCCTTAAGGTTGAAATCCAATAGCTTCATCAATACATCTCTAGCCTTGTACATAGAATGGAAGATGTCACCATTAGATTCCCGCTGATGTTAGAGCGACTAGTAGAACAGGGCCAACTTAATCACCTGGTTACATACGAAAAGCATTTGGAAGATTGGGATGAGGAGTTCATTACTAGAGGCTACTTTGTGCTTGCAGAACTATATTAGTTGCGGTACAATGCATGTGAACTCCGTCTAAGTCTCCAATATGAGGAGTGAGACTTAGCGATTGGCAGACCTTGAGATGAGATTATGATTTCTTACCTGAGGATGGCATATGAATTAGTCATAGATGTAGAAGACAAAGAGGTTATCTACACTTGGAGGACATAGTTGATCTTTAAGGTGAAGATAGAGGATATGATGGCATCAGAGTTGGCTGAGAGCAGAGAGCAAGTTACTAGTGCACTCTGATACATGAGAACTTTCATGACTCGTATATCATGTCAATATTAGATTGAGGGAGGTGTGTATGTTGAGCTTGTTGACGTACAACCAATGCTCTAGGCACTCATTCATGGCATTTTTAGTGGGGAGACCATTGGTTATAAGATGAATCAACTTACAATCATGTCAGTGTTGTTTGATGAAGCAACTAGGAGCAGAGGTGAACTTCAATGCCAGATCATAGGTGGTGAGGACATGTTGCACAGACACAGTATACCTCGGCAAAGTATCAATGCCCTAGACGGGGATGCAATCAACAACCTTATAGAAGGGTTGGTTGCTCAAGATAATATCTAGTTAGAACCTGCAGTTGTTTGTGAGGACAAAATTAGGAGCAAGCAATTAGAACTCGACTTTCAGCTTCAATTCTCTTTGTTGGGACCATGCATGCAT
This sequence comes from Sequoia sempervirens, assembly GCA_007258455.2. Classification (NCBI taxonomy): domain Eukaryota; kingdom Viridiplantae; phylum Streptophyta; class Pinopsida; order Cupressales; family Cupressaceae; genus Sequoia; species Sequoia sempervirens. The sequence continues at coordinate 17,779,456 of VDFB02000015.1, read as the reverse complement.
GTCTATCTTATCCTCAGAGATATTTTGTAGTACAGTTGGAGTTTTCTTTTAGTGTTTTCGTTAACTGATGGTAGTGTTCTAGTTAAGTTGTTTTCAATAAGGGCGTGCATGCTTGCAAATTGTCTATTTAGATTAGATGTACCAATTAACTGATGGTAGCTTTCCAGTTAACTGTATAGTTTCCTTTATTAGGGTTTCACAATAAATCTTGCATGCATTGCAAGACTGTAGTTGACTCAAGGTAATTTTAGGGCTCCCTACACCTTTGATGTCTATAAATAAGAGCTTTCAACTCATTTGTAAATAAATTTTGCACGCGATAGTAATATATGTTGAGCTGGATTTTCTTGTAATATTGTTATTGTGTATCTGTTCACTTTGGTTTGATGATCATTGTTTTGTGTTCTTGTTTTTATAAGCTTATTTCATATCTACACCTCAGAAAGGTGTCATCACCTCCTTGGGAATTTATAATTAAGGCCTATCGTTCGTTGTTATTGTGTTAATGAGCTTTGTTTCATGTCTACACCTCAGATAGGTGTTGTCACCTCCTTGGGAATTCAAAAGTAGAGTTCATTGTTTGATGTCGTTGCCAATAACTTTTCTTTTTTCCTAGGCCTCGGAAAGGTGTCATCACCTCCTTGGAAATCTTGTCTTAAAGATTATCGTATAAATCATTCCCACTTTGTTTCCTCATGCTCTGATTTCTTGAGGGGATTGGATACTATAATTTAGTTAGTTTTGAGTTGTAGTTAAGACCTGTGAAACCAAAAAATCCTTAGCTGCAATGTTTGAAGTTTATTGCAAACCTTGTGCCTCTTTTAGCTGAGACAAAAATATAGGAATTAGTTTTAGTTTACTCTTTCAAGCATTTTGTCCGCACAATGAGGGAGCTTCCCCTCCTAATTTGAAGAGCACTCATCACGTAGTGTGCATAACTGTCCATACCAACTTGCACTCCAGAGGTGTTAGTTACGCCAACAATTTTTTGGCACCCACCGTGGGGCAGGAGGAAAAAAAACTTTCCAAAGTTTAGGCTTTGCACGGTTAAGACTATTTGGTGTCCTATTGCTCTAGTACAACAACCAACACTAATTCCACCTATTATATAGCCGAATCTAGTTTTCATCAAAGCAAAGCAGTCAAATATCATCAATAGCTTGCACACTTTTATCTTTCAAAATAATACATCTACCACTTAGTGGAGAAACGTGGCTACCACTCTGGATAAAGAAGAGAAATCAGATATTGCAGTAGGTAGACCATTCTTGCCACCTCCCGCATGGAATTAAGCATCTTGGAGTACCGAGTATATACAAGAAGGAGAGGTAATCCTCCTATCTGGTCAGATCCTATCTTTCAAGAAGCTCTTGATTAGTTCACTGAAGGATAAATTTTAGAAGAAGAGATTCTCCTTCCAACACAAGAAATGGGTGATCATAACAACAACGATAACCATAATGGTCAAAATGGAAGAAACGCAAGATGTCCATACCCCTTGCCTTAGGGTGACAATATTGAGCTGTTGGATTTACAAGGACACCATGAACTACCAAAGGGTTCACACAAGTTTTTCCCAAGATTTCATGGCGATGGTTCCAAAAATCCTGATGAACATCTTTTAGCATTCACAACGGCATGTTCTGTCTTGCATGTTGCACATGAGGAAATCACAATATGTCTCTTTGTGGAGACTCTTGAGAGAAACACAATAGACTGGTTCAATAATCTTGAACCAAGCATCATCACCAATTGGGCAGTCATGAGTGAGAAGTTCTTGGCAAGATTCAAGCCCGTCGAGGACAGTCACAGACCTTTTGCACAACTCTCAAATTCGAAGATGGAAGCACATGAATCGATGAGAGAATTTGTAGCAAGGTTTAACCACCTTGTTACATGTCTTTCTCACACTTTAAATCCATCTAATGAAATTTTGATGAGTTCTTTCATCAATGCACTACCATCAGAAATAGCCTTTTTCTTGAAGATAAGTGAAGAAGATAGCTTACAACTCCTTCAAGAAGAATCAATCAAGCTCGAAGATAATATGATTATGATGGGAAAGATGAAGGATGATTTGATCAAACCACTCGTGCAAGCATCAACTGATCTGTTGCTATAGAAGGTAGCAAATGAGGTGACTATACTAAAGAGACAGTCACCCCCTCAAGGGAAACTAGCCTTTCCCGCACCACCGTCATTTCAATCTCAACAATAGTACCAGCTGAGAAGAAACAACTTCTAGTTGTACAATAACTACAAGTCAAAGTTTCCACAAGAACAACCGAAGCAAAAAAATGAAGCTAAGAAGCCCACAATATTTTTCACTTTCCATGATTATGTTGAACACACCGGCACTACATGTCTAGAGAACCAAAGAATGAATCAACTCACGGGATTTGTTGATACTACTCCTAGTTTAGTTTTTGTACCTTCCAGTTCAAACGTCATCTCATCACAGATGAACGACTTTGATGGCAACTCTGCAATGGGGTATTTTGATTGAGAACCCATAAATGAAGAACAAGAAGAAGAATACCACCAATTTTCTCTCATGGTTAATCATGAGAATATCACCTCACCTGTGTTCACACGTGCACAACATTTCAAGGCACATAAGGAGGAAGAAGAGAAGTAGAATTCAAATGGAAAAGGAAAGGAAGTAGCTTCTACTTCCAATCCTAAGACTTCACAAGAAAACATTCTGCTGACTTCTCTAGATTCATCTTTAGCAAGTTTCGACATCGTGTCTTCGATGATGAAAATGAAGGTACAAATCTCTCAACTGGAGTATCTAAAGGATCATCCAGAGCAGCTGGATAGAGTTTTAAAGGTTGTGAAAAAGAAGGTTAATGCCCAGAAAATAATACTATAGTCCTCCATACCTGTAGAAGATAAGCCAAAACCATTCTATATATCCTTATATATAGGAGGTTTCAAATTGAGCAATTGTATAATTGATAGTGGAGCTTCCAACAACGTTATGCCTCTACAGATTATGAATGTGTTGGGACTATCGTGCACTCCTACTCAAGAAAAGTGTTACTTGAATCCAAGTTGATGTCGTTAGTCGGTCAACTTAAAGATGCACAAGTAAGGCTAACATTATGTACTAAGAAGAAGATCATGATGACCATCTTGGTGGATGATATTCCTACCAGCTACAAGATGCTACTTAGCAGGAGTTTCTCTAAAGATCTCGGAGAAGAGATTCAAATGGATTGGTCATTCATGACAATTCCATTAAAGAAGGGAACATTCAAGCCAGAGCCTGAAATGAAGTCAAGTTTTATGGTGGTTAAGTCCCAGGATCCACAAGCTCAAGTGTTATATCAAGACACGGGTTCGGGCACATATGTTATGGTGTTAGAAGTAGTTGAAGATTGTCAAAAATTTGTGCTTTCCGCAAATTTTTCAAATGAAGAATCAAAAGTGTGGACAATGCAGTTTGACGACAGTTGCTCAACATCAGGCTTAGGATCGGGAGTATTCATGATTTCTCTCGAAGGTCATCTATATCCATTCGCATACAAGTTGTAATTTGAATGCACCAATAACATTACTGAATACGAGGTGCTTTTATTAGGTCTCAAGAACGTGAAGGATATGGGGATCAAACTGCTTAGAGTCGAAGGAGATGTAGAATTGATTGTAAAAAAAATTAAAGATCTTTTCCAACTCGGGAATAGTTTCCTTCCCTCCTACAGACAGAGGGTGTGAAATGCAATCAACTGGTTTGATGTGTTTAACATCTAATACATTCCAAGAATAGACAATAGCAAAGTTGATGCTCTTGCAGTGTCAACTACTCTTTTCATGCCACACTTTGACTTTTGTCAGAATTCTTTTGCTATTGAGTTGATTTACAAGCTAGTTGTACTAGATAACTCAGACAACTAGAAAGTCTTTGATGACAATAATGATATTGAAGAATTTCTCGCCATGGGAGATAACTACAAAGAGTTGTTCTTTGAAGGAAGTACTACTCCTAAAGAATTACTTTCAGAAGATTCTAAAGATGCAGATTCTGGGATCATACAACTAAAAGGAAATCAGATTCCTAAAGTTTTTGTATCTTTAGAAGATATTTTTGACAGGCATGACTAATACATCCAAGATCAAAAGAGGTCAGGAGTTAATACTTCCATGGAATACAATCAAGTCAACATAGGCACTGAAGACAAGCCTCAGTTTGTGAATTTAGGCAAGTGTTGTACTCTAGAAGAGACTGAGAAGTTTATCGCCTTGTTCAAACAATACAAGGATGTATTTGCCTGGTCTTACAAAGACTTGAAAGTCTTCACATCCATAGAGTTGTCACATATAATTCCTCTAAAGTATGATGTCAAGCCTTTCAAGTAGAAACAAAGACATTACAATCCGCAAATTCAAGGTACTATCTACATGGAGATTTAGAAGATGGTGGACTCGAAGATAATATTTCCTATTCATCACTCCACTTGGGTGTCAAACATAGTTCCTGTGCACAAAAATAATGGTGAGATCAAAATTTGCATGGATTTTAGGAATTTGAATCAATCATCCTTGAAGGAAAATTACCCATTACAATTCATAGAACATACTCTACAGACAGTCATCAAATCAGAGATGCTATCACTTCTTGATGGTTTTTCTTGTTACAATCAGATTGTAGTGGTAGAGGAAGACCAGATTAAGAAAGCTTTCACCACACTGTGGGGGACGTTTGGTTTTGAAAGGATGCCTTTCAGCCTTATCAACGTTGGTACTACATTTTAGAGGGCCATGGACTTGGCATTTGGTGACCTCAAAGACAAGATTATAGTCATCTACCTTGATGAAAACTATTTTCTCAGATAAACAGGATGATCACTTTTCACATCTTGTGGAAGTGTTCGAAAGATACAGGTATCACAAGATATCGTTGAATCCAAAGAAGACCATCTTTGTCGTGACGGAGGGCAAGTTACTTGGCCACAATGTTTCTAAAGAGAGGACTAGAATTGATCAGAATTGGGTGGATTCAATCTGAAACCTGTATCTTCCTACAAGAAAAACACAAGTGCATTCCTTTTTCAAAAAAAGTTAACTTTATCCGAAGATTTGTACCTAATTTCTCAGAGCTGACAAAGGAGATTTCAGCAATGATGTAAAAGACGTCCACTTTTGTGTGGACAGAAAAAGAAAAAAAAACCTTTATTAAAATCAAAGAAGTTATTGCTAACACACCAATGTTGGTTCCACCAGACTTTCAGAAGGGTTTTATCCTCTATTGTTATGCGTCGGAGCACACACTGTCTGCTATTTTGACACAGAAGCTCAACGAAGAAGGAGAATCTTTGATTGCTTTCATGAGTTCTAATTTTAAGGATGTTGAGATGCACTATTCTCAAATTGAGAAGAACGCGTATGTTGTCATCAGAGTTGTCAAGAATTTTAGGTTTTATCTCTTGAATTCTCATACAACGGTGTTTGTCACCAATCCAGCAATCAAAACTATGCTAACTCAATAGGAGATGGGCATGAAGAGAGGAAATTGGATCACAAAAGTTCAAGAATATGATCTAGAAATCAAGCCAACCAAGCTTGTTGACAGGAAAGGTCTTTGTCGATTATTGGAAGAGGATGGAGATCACAAACTTCAGAGCAATGGTGGAGTTTATTCTGAACAAGAAATTGAAGAGGACCTTGCTTTGGTCCTATTTGTTGATTATGTGGAGGAATGGTATACACCCTTGTAGTATTATTCAACATATGGAGAATGTCCATGTCACATGGACAAACAACAAAAGAGAAAATTGAAATTGATAGCACAAAACTTCGTACTTATTAATAATGTTTTGTACAAGTGTGGCCTTGACGAAACTTTCCTTTTATGTGTCAGTAGAGACCAGCAACAGAGATTGTTGGATGTTTTTCACAGTCAAGCATGCAGAGGACACTTTTCATCGAGGGTCACTACATTCAAAATATTACAAGCATAGTTTTATTGGCCGACTATGTTCCGTGACACATATGAATGGGTGTATAGGTGTCAGTTATGTCAACAGTTTGCTGGTAAAGTTAGAATGGAAGCTACTCCACTCAGGCCAGTTATCATCGATGCTTAATTTCAACAATGGGGTATAGATTTTTTAGATCCTATCAACCCGACTTCTAGTAAGGGGCATGTTTATGTCCTGAAAATGACAGATTATTTCACATAGTGGGTTGAAGCAGTTCCTACCAAACGAGCTACTTCCGAAGTGGTTTGCAACTTTTTGAAGGAGAATATCATTTCCCACTTCAGAGTGCCTCGTAAAATTGTGGCTGATAATGCAACATGCCTCTTGTCAGAGGAGATTTTGAGTTTTTTTTTTATCACGGCATCACGCTATCACATTCATTGGATTATTACCCTCAGGGTAATGGACAAGCCAAGTCATCAAATAAGAACATCGTCACAATTGTGCGTAAGTTGGTTGAGTCAAATTAGCTGGCTTGGAACACATAGTTATATGACGCTCTTTGGGCTGATAGAATCACTCCCAAAAGAGCCATCAACACCTCGCGTTTCATACTTTTGTATGGTACAAAGTAGTATTACCAATCACTTTGGAGTTATTCACCTTACAACTGTCATCTACATTGGAGGATGAAGAGTTCAATGACCCTATTCAAAAGTAGATACTATACCTCATGAAGCTTGAAGAAGAGAGAATGGAGGTTGTTGATAGAATCACTCAACACCAAGAGCGAGTGAAGAATATTTTTGACAAGAAGGCTCGTCAAAGAGACTTCAAAATTGGAGATCAAGTCCTTTTGTGGGAAAAAAGGAATGAGCCTAAGGGAATGCATGGTAAATATGATTCCTTGTGGTTAGGGCCCTTTTAGATTCATGAATCCATAGGAGAGAACACATATATTCTCTCGCATCAGGATGGAAGGATCCTCCCGCTTCCCTATAGCGGGAAATATCTTAAACACTTCAACCCTTCGGGGGAGGAGTGATATTTTTGTAAATATTTTGTAAATACTTTCTTATGCTTTCTCATTATGTCATATTGTATTTCCCCATTCTGTGATGTTTTGTCATGTTTTAGGTGATTTATGTAGTCTTTTTTATGTGATTTTTAGGTTAGGTGTTTAGGAAACTCCAAGTTTTTAGGTGATTAGGGAAAGTCTTGACTCTGATGCCCAAATCATAAGTCACTAGTCTACATAACACAGAGATTCTAGGGTTCTCCTATGTCATAAGTATCCAACATGGTCACCAGACAGAGCCTAAAGTTGTACCCAAACCAATTTTTTTGCTTCATTAAGGAATTTTTGCTTAAAAGAGTCTAAATTTTGCTAAAATGATGTCAAAATATAGTTTTTGGGCAAGTCAAGTATGGACTTTGGTCAGTGTCATGTCAGTCATCAACAACAATGGGTTAATACCTAGAGGTCAGAACCTGAACCTAAAACTCAAAGCTAGGCATATCATGATGGAGAATTGTTTTACAACAAAATTATACTCCTACAAGGTCAATTCAGTGGCTAGAACAGTATTTACGAAGATAGAAATAGATGATATTTTGCAGAAAATAGATTTGTGCCCCTATAGCCCAGGGGCACCCTTCTTTTTGATGGGCCAGATTTGGTTGCATGTGCTTGCAAATACATTCAATCTCTTAAAAATTAGTCCAGCTTTCTGATGAGCTATCAAGCGAGGTCATCCAAAGTGCAAAACTCTGACAACTAAGGTTAGAAGTTGAACATATGAGGTGGTTGCATGTCATAGAGGCTGTCAAGTTTTCAATTTTTGCACCCCTATAGGATAGGGCACCCTTGAATTTGATCCCTCAGATCATTGAATTTTTAGTTTTCGTCTTCCAGAGATCTTTTATAATCTATTTTAGCTTTGCAACACACCAGTTCACGAGACAATATGACATATTGAGTGATTGTGAAAGAGGTTCTACCGAGCACGTAAAATAGAGGGTGGAAAAATGTAGAAATAGACACCTGTACCTTTGTAGGCTAGGGGCGCCTAGCCTTTAGGCATGTCAAATAGGATTTTTAGTAGTCGTAGTCTTCACGAGACTTGTGCGGAATTACCCTAGCTATCCAACGAGTCTAGCCATCAGCCTCTAGGATTTTTCAAACAGCCGTATGTGAGAAGTCAGTGTAGAGTACTGAAGAAATCAAACAATCAAAAAAATGACTATGGAAAATACACATGCCCTTGAAAAAGGCACCCTTCTTTTTGAGGTCTTAGAAACAGTTTTCATGCTTCATCACCTCTAGAGACATCTCTTGTAAGTACTTTTAGCTATGCGAAGAGATTTTCGGTGCATGAATCAGAGCACTCTAGCTTCTGATGTTAGGGGTCAAAGTATGGCATCCAAATGAAACTTACACTTTTGTCAAATTAGTGATTGCGCCTTCACAGGCTAGGGATGCCCTTACTTTTAGGGTCCCTAATGCATCTTTCAAGTGCCTTACATACAGTCATTGGATGCAAAATTCTTCCAATCATGCAATGAACCTATCATCCAGTCAGTAGGGTCCATCATTCACTGGTAGCAGCAGTTTGAAACATTAGATGACAAAACAGAGAAATGCTTGTCTGGAGACCTTCATCAATTTAATCAAAGGAGCCCAATTTTTTGGGGGTGTCAAACGTTGATTTTAGAAGTTGCAGCTCCCAGCAGACATTTCATCCTTGCTCTATAGGCTTCACAATGGATATCTCAGCTTGGTCACAATATTACTCAGTCACCCATCAATCAGAGTTGAACAGGGGCAACTATAACTTTGCAAACAGCTATAAAATAGGAAGTTAGCTAAAAATCTCATAACTTTTGCAAACAGATTCCTTAAGAGTTAGTTTTTTTACTTTCCAGAATCGAGATGCTAAGATTGTTGCTAATTTATCAAAAATAATATTAAATTTAACTTTTTGCATGCTAGCATGAAAAGTGATGATTTTCTTCAATAATTCATTATTGGCACCCTTTTTAATATTAAATTCTAAAAATCACATGTGAGAAAGAATCTGAATATTTTAATATTATTTTATTCTCAGGACTTCAAGTCAGTTGTAGTTCAACTGGAGGGGGTCCAATCAGACAATTCTTTTCAAATTCAGGGTTTTAAATCTTGCAGTCATGCTTTATGGTGTGATTTTTCTCTATTTATTCAAGTATGGCATCCATTCTCATTCATCTAGCTTAGCAGAAGTGAATTTTCTTTAGATTTGGGCGAATTTTCATCAGCAATTAGTGGAGAAACATCAAATAGTTTTCATTTGTAGGTACAAGTCCAACATTTATTAGCGAATTTCAAGGCAGTGTGGTGATTTTGGCAGAACAAAACATCAAAAAACATCTTTCTTCTTCTTAATTTCATCCATTTTTTCATCTTAAATTCATTAACATGTTCGAGAAATAGGAAAATTTTGAAAAAAAAATCATCTCGGTCAATTCAAAATAGCTTCCTCAAGAAAACCCATATGCTAGAATTTTTCAAGAAAATTTGTTCCAGAGCATCAGTTCTCGAAGCTCTGATTTTCTCAACTGAAAATTCCTTGCATGGTTGAGTAGAAGTCAAATTTTTGAAAATATGATATTCTAGGTTGTCTTAGAATCTTTTTATGGACAAAACCTATATCTCATATTTTTTCGTGAAAATTGCCCTTCGATAGGCTATTTTTAGCCTCAACAAGCTATTTTTTAGGTTTCCAGAAAAGTTTTTAGAATATAGCCGTGTTCACAGTCAATAGGAAAGTTTTTCAAAATGCAATACACATAGCTTGAACTCAAGACTAAATCAGTCTCAACTCATGACTTCATCGGGATAGTTGATACGAATCTACATAAGGTGCTTCCAGAAGCAGTCTTGGATCCAATCAAGATAAGAGATTCGATACTTCAAAACATTCAGTAGTCTGAGTTGCTTGAGGTTGCTTCCATACCTATGTTAGTTCATTGCGTAGAGTTTGTAATGTTTAAGCATTACAATTTTGTTACTTGTAAAATACAGTCAGTAGATGGACAAGTTGTTTGTAGTCTCAAGCCCTTGGATGTCGAGAGATGTTTTGGTATTCCTCAACACCCGAGTAGTTTAGTCATTTCCAGGGACCAATGTGAGCAAGCATTCAACGTTGATATGGACAAGTGTCAAAGTAAGATGGCAGAAAGATGGTTTAAACAACAAAAGAACAAGTTGTCGAACAATGCGGGTCGTGGTGAATACAAGGATGAGTATGTAATTCTTATTACACTTCTTAATTGCATCTCAGCTCATGCAGACACAAACATATTTAAGCCCTGGATGTATTATATCATTGGTCAGATCATCTCCAAGAAAGAGCATTATGACTGGGCATGATTCATCAACAAAATTTTCCATGAGAAAATCATTGATTTTCTACTTGCCCATGAGTTTCACGTGTGTTCCTACCTTGTATACTTGATCACCTATCAGGGCTAGTTTAGAGGGTTGAATATGGTGGCATACTCAGTGTTCAGAAATTCTACCACTACTATGACCAGCTTGAGTTTACGAAGGTTGAATGAGATTTCAAGCATGTGCATGAGGCTTTCTTGACATACACAATGAGGAACCTAGGCTGGGAGTTGCATGTTCGTATTTTAGTGATTGCTAGACCAGCGCTGGTAGATTGGGTGGACTAGTTCATTCAGTTCCCTACATACACCTACATCCATGTCTACGGATACACAGAAAATCTAGCCATGCTTCCACACTATCCTTCAGATAGGACAATCTTCATGGAGTTCCTAAGGAAATTACACTATGTTCATCATCACTTGCTCCATAAGTGTAAATAGGCTACCAACTTTCCCATGCAGTTTGGAATCTATTGGTGCAGGACGATAGTTGATGCTAAAGCTACAAGACAAGAGTTAGAAAAGTTTCATCTCAAGTACCTTGTCGATGCACGCACCTATGATCCCTACAATCATTACATAGCATGCCTTAGTGGTCGCCCATACCATAAGCCTACAATGGAGGATTATTGGGTGAACTACGAGGATGATTTTGAGGTGCGCAAAACGTAGCTACAATAGGTTCTTTCTCTCACAGATTTTTGTATTCTTGGCAGAAGATGTGGGAGGTTTATTAGATGATAAATGAGATTCACTTCCTCAATTTTTCAGAGAGCAGGTTGATACACAACCACTGCCAACTGTTGATTGGTTCACCAAAGAGTACACATCAGTAAAGGAGAGATCAAGTAGAGTTATCCAAAATAGTATACTTTACCTCGATAGCAAGAAGACCAGGAGGGTAGTCATGCCTAGAACAGAGCCGCCACTAGTGGATGCTCCACTACCTTCCTTGTCTAAACCCAAACAGAAGAAAAGGAGTAACCCTCCTAAGAAGAATAAAGTCCCTAGCAGTTCAAAGGGGAAGGCACTCATCATTGAAACACACGAGGATCCAGTCAGAGTGCCAGTTCAAAGTTTACCTGAGCCTAAGGTTCAGCCTTGCATACCATCATTGACACCAAAGTAGTCTCTGGTCCTGATTCACATTGAATTGGACTTAGACTCACCACCTCGCAATAACACCTCTAAATTTTCACTCTTGTCGGAGCCTCTCATTGCTAGTATAGATCCTTCCAATGGGATTAGTCGAGACTCATCTTGGCTCAAGAATCAACTAGGGAGGAAGAGGAGGCAACCATCCTACATTATGATAATTCAAATTTTGATAATGTCTACCAGGATGCGCTTGAAAAGAGGATCAAGAAATAGGTCCATGTAGAGAGGAATTATGATATGGAGATCATCATAGAGACAACTACACCTCTAGAGGGGAAGAGTTTGAACGAGATTGAAGTTTAGGACTTTGAAGTGATCATAGTCAACCTTGGTAGAAGTACTCGCCAAACAGAGGTTGATCTCCTATAGGTTGCCACAGATAGCGCAAGGGATAGAATACTAAAGGATGGAGAAAACAAGGTAGCCCTCAAGGTAAAAATCCAACAACGTCATTAATAAATCTCTAGCATTGTACACAGAACGAAAGATGTCACTGCTATACTCCTGTTGATGCTAGAACCACCAATAGAACGTGGCTAGCTTAATCACCTGGTTACATATGGCAAGTGTTTGGAAGATTGGGAGGAGGATTTTGTTACTAGAGGCTACTTTGTGCTTACAGAACTATATCAGTTGTGGTACAATGCACGTCAACTCCGTCTATGTCTCCAAGATGAGGAGTGAGACTTAGCGATTGGAAAACCCTGAGATGAGATTATGATTTCTCACCTAAGGATGGCATATGAATCAGTCACAAATGTAGAAGAAAAAGAGACTATCTACACTTGGAGGACACAGTTGATCTTTAAGGCGAATATAGAGGAGACGATGGCATCAGAGTTGGCTAAGAGTACAGAGTGTAGACACCTAAAAATGACCTAGGCCTGCAAGCTTCATTTTTAACCACTTTCATCCTAGCATAATTGTGACATTTAATTATGTCCTTGGTCCACATTCGACTATTAATTAAATAATTCATAATTGTTTAATTAATTCATGTCTTTGTATTCTTCATGATTATTAAATAAATAAATTTTATTTATTTATTAAATACGTCATTAATTGTCTAAGTCTTCCCTTAATTAAATAAATTTCTTAATTTATTTAATTTCTTTTCTTCATAAATTCTTCCTAATTATTAAATAAATGAATTTCATTTATTTATTTGATATGTCACCAATTGTCACAATTAAATTAATTTATTAATTTATTTAATTATTCAGTATTATCTTCTAAATTAAATAATTATTTTTAATTATTTAATTACTAATTTCACTTTTCTCTCATTTTAAATAAATGAAAATATTTAAAATGATTTCATTTTATAAACTTTCACTCTTTTTAGTAAATAATCTGAAAAAGATTATTTACTTGTCACCCAAAATTATCATTTTGAATTAATTAAATTCAAAAAGATATTATTCTTCCAAAAATCAAGTAATCGGGTAGATTCTTGATTTTCCAAATATGATCTTCAGTCCAAATCTTATCTTCCTGATTTTTCGAATCTCACAAATCAGACAATCTTATCTTCTTGATTTTTTGAAAATCTTTATTTCTTTAATTAATTTCCTCATTTATTCTCCACCGTCGATCCGATTATCTGAGATATTATCTTGACCGTTCGATTAATGAATTTTCCCTAACCCTAATTAGAGATTTTCATATTTAATCTGGACCTCTCATTTTAGGTCTTTCTTAGAATTCAATCACATCCGTTCACTCAAAATTGTGTTTTCTATAAAAGATAATTTTGCTCATAATTTTGAGATCCGACAACTTCATTTTTAATTTAAGTCATTATAGTCATTTGGCATTAGAAGTCATTATTTTCATAAACATTGTCATAGTCATAGGCATTTAGACATTGCATAAATCATTCAAAGCTTGTTGTAGGTCTTAGACATTTGCAGATTGCTCGCACAACGAATTTGAGGGCAACATCATCCAGCAAGCAAGAAGGTGCTATGGAGGTAATTATGGAAAATGTGATTTACAGGTATAACCGTTTTATTGCTTAATTTCCTTTGTACTTGATAGATCTTTGAGTTTTTGTCTTTTATATTGATTTGATTAATCTAATCTAAATCCCTAGAAATTACCCTCAGTTACATTGGTGACCCTGACATTTTTTAGAACAACTTGTGTGTTTTCTTGTTTATTTTCATTGTTTTGCAGGTTACAGCCAAGAAGTCATACAAAATCCCGTCACTTTCTTTTGATTACAGAAAAATAGGCGAATAAAATATTTTCAAACGTTTTCTGGGTTTTGTAGATCTTGGTCTCAGCTTTCCAGAACTTTAAATGGTTTTAAATTTTATTAATATTTGAGAAAGTTATGGCTATTTTACTATTTGTTGTTTTTTTAATTTAGCTTTTAAAACCCGTGTTTTTCTTTTGTCTATAACATTTATTTTGTACAGAATTGTAGAAAAAAATTTCTGGGTTTTGAAGTTCTATTATTTAGCTTTCCATAGACATCTACCACTTAAAATTTTGTTAAGTTTGGAGGAAGTTATCACTATTTTAAGTTTGTTGTTTTCATTTAAGTTTTTATTTTTTATTTTTGTTACTAATCTTTGTTGGCAGTATGTGGCGTTGGAGTTTTTCGTGGGTCAAAGACATATATCCAAACTACTGACATGTGGTTTTGCAGCTACGCTTGTCAAAGACTCATTTCTCAAACAATGTGTGTGATTTCTAGTGTAGAAAACACTTCATTTTGGTGCTTTTAAAATGAATGCGTATTTGTTTATGTTTGATTGTGCTTGAAGGTGGTAGGTGATTATGCTCTCACCTTGTGAAAACTAGGTGATCAGAAAATCAGACCCATCTTATGTTGTGTCACCCTTACGATTTAGTAATCGAAGTATCCTCTCCCCTTGCGCTTTCGAGCGATCCTGGGTGTAAGAGAAACAGTTACTAACTCTAGAACTTGGGCTTGTTATAGTGGGAAAAAGTACTCACCCTAGGACGACTCAAACCGGTAGCACCCTGATACCGAGGGACTTCCAACCGGTATATAAAAGTGGGTTCTTGGGGAAAGCCCAAGAATCATGAGTGTGGTTCCGACGAGATGGATCCTGAAAGGGGACTCTCACCGCATGGATCATGCCCCACGAACGGAATGCCCGAATTAAAAACCTCTTGTCTTAGTGTCCAACCGTTCTTTGGCCGTTGCTTGGTATAGTGCAGGGTACAGTATCATGCCCGAAGACACTCACTACTGATCCCTTGAGTAGAGATAGTAGTTCTTGGGAAGTTACTACCCAAGAATTCGAATTTGGTGTGCTCGAATGACGTTAATGAGCCGTGGAGGGGAGCCAATGCCACCAAAATTCTAAGCTATCCGCTCTTGAGAAGGAAATGTGTTTATCACCAATCCAGGGTATATCGGTGGGCTATACCAAGTATACAAACCCTTGGCCTATTGGCCTTTTATGATTGTACTTGTCTCATGTGTGCTTTCTTACACCAAAACATCGTGCTTGTCAAGTGTTTTCTAGATTTTCAAATAATATACACAACATTCACAAATCTAGGCACAAACAATCGACTTTAGACAACGCAGACTTTTTAGCAAAACATCAAAAAATAATCTCAGTCCCCATTTTGAACTTAGACTTTGCATTGTTCATTTTAGTCATCATTTTGAACCTAGACTTTGCATTTATAACATTAAGTCCTTAGTCAAACATCATCATCTTAGTCCTCATATTGGCTTTCACAACCTTGTCATCAATCATTTCCTTAGGAAAACGTCATCATCTTGCATTGTCATCCTTTATTCCAAAAATACAAAAAAAAAATAGTGACATAACTTGTCATCTTAGTCTTAATTGTCCTTTAGCATTAGTCATTTTCTTTAGACAACATTGTCATATTGCATCCCTTATTGTCAAAAATTCAAAAACATAGTCTTGCACTGTCATCCTTTATCCAAAAAATTTGAAAAACATAGGTTGTCATCATCCTCA
Organism: Sequoia sempervirens; assembly: GCA_007258455.2. NCBI lineage: Eukaryota > Viridiplantae > Streptophyta > Pinopsida > Cupressales > Cupressaceae > Sequoia > Sequoia sempervirens. The sequence continues at coordinate 17,763,966 of VDFB02000015.1, read as the reverse complement.
CATTTAGTTGTCATTGGCATCATCCTCACTTGAGCAAATCCCTTTTATGGTTGAGACTAGGCTTCAAAGACAACAATGACAAATTGAAAACTTTGGACAAGATTCCAATCCCAACATCGACAATAACACTTATGACACAAACCAACATTGGACTTTTACATGAACATGCAATCATCCATGAACATGCCATCTTCATCACAAAAAATTTATGAACCATTCATACAAAGAGACCAAAATGGACGAGTATATTTCAAAGACATAGAAGTTGTAGTGCAAAATCCTGATATATTCTCCTTTGTAAAAAAATCAGTCTTACGTGACCCTCAAAGGTATCTAGCCATGCTTTTGGATGAAGGGGCTAAGTTACCACAAGGCTTTGACATAAATACTTTGCCACCATCTGTCTACCCTCACAATCAATAGTTACTTGACACAAATCTTGCCATTAATTCACAACAAACGTCCACTTATCACCCTTATCCTAACCTTGACAAGGGAAGCCAACTGTCCAATAGTCCATTCCAAACCTCCATGTCATATTTTAATCCTTCACCTATTAATTCCATCCAAGTCTACATCCCTCATCAATCATCTACCAACTCATGTCAAGTCCCCACATCATACCATACCGATCCGGTCCAAGTCTCCATGTCCTCTTTCAATCAACCTTACACCAATCCAGTCAAAGTCTCCATGTCATATCCTTGTCCTTCAATAGTTAATCCAGTCCAAGACTCTGTGTCCTATCTTTTTCCCTCACATGCTAGTCCAGTCCAAGTCCCCATGTCCTATCCTAGTCCTTCATATACTAGTCCAGTCCAAGTTCCCACGTCCTATCCTAGTCCTTTGGTCATTAATCATTTTCAAGTCACCCCCTCACAAGCCACATCTAGTCATGAAAATTCTATCATAGTCCAAAGTCAAATCCCATTTAATAAACTTGAGGATACATGTCAAAATGAAAGCCCAAAGCATGACATTATAACGTTACCCTCATGTCAAGAACAACGTAGTCCATCCCATGATCCTATCTTAAACTCCATTCAAGGATTCCTGCAATACAATCATGACATCCAAAGTACACCTACCATTGACCAAGAAGTCCAAATCCATGACAACCCCATCTTGGACCAAGACCCTACCATTGACCAAGAAGTCCAAGATGATCCACTCCTTGACCTTTATGCCATTCATGATCAAACACTTGTGGACCCTATAAAAGCCTTGACTATTGACACTTCCCAAGATGAGACACTTGCCTCCATTACACACATAAACGATATTCCTCAAGCACAAGAGTATTCCAATATGGACATATTTGAAAATGATCAAGCTATAGCTGAATTTACTAGACTCTATGACACTAAACATAATGATGGCTTCGACATTGCCTTCGAAGCACCAAAAAATTATTTGAACCTGACATGTCGCATGATCAGACCAAAGATATCAGTCAAGAATATGTCCAACATGACAATGAAGCTAAGACACGTTATCAACTAGGGTCGTCTATCTTTTTCAAAGCAGGCTTTCTTGCAGAAAAAAATATTACAAGTGATAGTGTCCATAGACATCATGATGGGTTAGCATCTTGCTTTCAAAACAATAAATACCCCATCACAAACAGAATCTTTCAAAGCATGCAATATCAAGGAAAAGGACTAGGCATACACGAGCAAGGCATTCTTGAACCAATACAACTTCAGGGAAATTACAGACATCAAGGTCTTGGTTATTCCTCAGACAACAAATCAAACGATGTTAGTGGTACCTCCTCAATACTAGGGGCAACTTTGTGAGATATAAACATCAAAATGGAGTCCATGAGAAATCCTTGTCATAAGATTGTTGCCAACACCCCTTCCACCCACACCATGAACCATTCTATCATGAATCAACCTCCCCTTTGGGACCAACAAAAACAAAAGTCTTACAAGTCAAAAGATCAAAATCAAATGTCAAAGGCCATTGAATCAAACAAAAGGACAAGTGGACAAATGAAATTAAAATGGATCCTAAAGAAAGATGGATCAAACAAAGACACCAAGTCAAATACAAAAGTCAATCACAATGTGGAGCCACAAGACAAGAGGACTCCCACATACAACAAATGTCCACTTCCTTCAAAATGGTCATCAAACAAGGAATTTAAAAGTGTTGGTTCCAAACACCATCCCTCCAAAATCCGTCATCCACCATCCCAAGTTTGGAAAATAAAAAGCCATTCATCCAAACATCCAAACAATATTTCCACGTCTACCATCATCTATCATAATCCTACATCTTGCCTAAAGTCCAAAAATCCCACATCACAAATCCATCACATCTTGGCAGCAACTCTTTACCGCAAGGACTCTCATGGCACTCTATTGCGATGTGCATATTTTGATAAGGTCAACTCTAGTATCAGAAAGGATCACAATGACATCGATCAGTTGTATACAAGTGCTACAATCCTGACAAGACAACTCCTTCAGCAAGGTCATTATTGGCATATCATGGCACCAGCCTCTACATCGACACCGTCAGTGGATTCAGAACAGTCAGTGGTCATCTAAAGCATCCAGGCTATCTACAAAATACAAAAAAATAAAAATCAAAAATCAAAAAATCATCTTCCTGATGAAAACCTGGCAAACAAGCGTCTTGGTGACACCAAAAAAATCAAAAAGTCAAGAAAATAGTAAAGAGAAAAATTTTGTCCTACGGTGAAAACCTGGCAAACAGGCGCCCTGGATAAGTACCATGATGAAAACCTAGCAAACAGGCATCATGTGTAAAATAAATCGTCTTTGTGGACTCTTACACTTGGGGGCAAGTTGTCTCATCTCCTAAGCCTTCCTCTTGGCATTGGCATTCGACCATTTAATCCATATCATTCCCATTTACCTCGGTCTTGACATAAAACTGGCACACATAAATCATGCTTTGGGAAAAATCTTGACATGTTTATCCTTTGGTCATACATGATTCACGAAACATCATGTCATTGATCGTCATAGTCTTATTGCCCTTATACGACATAGTCCTTATGACAATTCCCTTAGTCTCATGTCTCCCATCCTTTACCAAGGCCACCTCTTATCCTTTCATGTATGTCACCTATCTTGTCTTTCCCTTGTCAAACGGTCTAAGGATAATCATCATCCCATCTAGTCATAACCAAGTCATTCCAAATGCAACGATTATAATCCATACAAGCACATTATCCAAAATTTTACTTGACTGCATTCCTGGTCCGGCTGTAGACCTCCATACTTTCGTCACATTATCGTCATCGTCCTCACATTGTTCCGGGATGCGTCCTTCCCACATCAAACAATGTTGTCATCACCTGTCAATTGGTATTCAGCTTGACTAGGGGCACAATCATGTTTTTCTTTGGATTCTCATGTGTAGGCATCAGTCATGCATTTGTCACGATCCTCTTAAACGTCAAAATCCAAAAAAATCATAAAATGACAAAAAGACAAAAACATTACAAAAAGTCCTAAAAAAGACCTAAAAATCATAAAACGTCCTAAAGAAAAACACAAAAACATCCAAATGAATGTCAAAATCCTAAAAATGGAGTCAAAGTCAGTCATGTCAGTCAATCCATGTCATTGTCGAACTACGTTGTCTCTGCGCATTTGCTACATAGGCAAGGCCATCAGTTGATGAGTCCTTGAGACATTAGGTCAGTCCTTTTAGGTTTTTCCAATTTAAAATCATTGCATTTGTCATAATCGTCACATCAGTCAAATAATTCAAACATAGTCAAACTCAGACACAAGCCAGTCATTCGAAACGTCAATGTCAAAATTGGTCAAAATCAGACAACACAGTCCAATCAATTATACAGTCAACATCAGTCAACTTGCCAAAACATATTAATCAAAACAATGTCAATCTCGTCACTCTTTAGTCCTCTTCAAGATGTGTCCTTCTTGGAGTTAGACCTCATCAAAATTTTCTTTTCCTTTTTCAGGATGTGTCCTTCCTGACAATAGGCCCCGTCAAACTGTCAATATGGTCAAATTGGAAAAACTCTTAAACTATCCAAACTGTCAAATCAACAAGAAATCAATCTTTGGCAAACAAAATAAAATGGTTGTTAATCTTTTTGGTCTATCTTGTCTTATCTTTTGACTATCTTGGCTATTTTGTCTTATATTTTTACTATCTTGTCTTTTTGGTCATGTTACTAGCTACCTCGAGGATGTCCCATGAAGGATTTAGAGGTGCGATGACGTCTCCTAGCCTATTTTATTTTCTTTGACTGCTGTCTGTGGATTGTCTTGACAAAAAGACTGGTGCAACTTTGCCCTTAGTATGAGTTAGGACATTCCTTGTCTGTGACTGTCTATTTTTCAAATGGATAACCTTGCACACCTTGGTCTACATCATATCATGGTGTTTGTTGTCCATTTGTGTCATTTTTACCGCCCAATGATGATTAAGAGCAATAAATATTAAATTCCTATGGCAATATTTTGAAGGATTTGGTCTAGGAACTAACATGCATCTTCTTTAGTCGTGTCATCTTCTCTCACCCATCTCATATAGGCATTGCATCCATATCATCATCCATATCTTTTGCACTAACATTTCTTTGTCTCTTCATATTCTAGTCTTCTCGTTAATTTCGAGAGCACACCCATATTCTTGGAACCTGTCTGTTCTCTCGAGGGGGCATACCGTAACCCTCCTTGTCATTCTTCCTCATCTTATTTTGCACTGGGGCATATTTTTGACTTATTTTCTTTGTCACAATGCGACATGCTACATTATGACAAAGAGGGGAAAAATGTAGACACCTAAAAATGACCTAGGCCTGCAAGCTTCATTTTTAACCACTTTCGTCCTAGCATAATTGTGACATTTAATTATGTCCTTGGTCCACATTTGACTATTAATTAAATAATTTATAATTGTTTAATTAATTCATGTCTTTGTATTCTTCATGATTATTAAATAAATAAATTTTATTTATTTATTAAATACGTCATTAATTGTCTAAGTCTTCCCTTAATTAAATAAATTTCTTAATTTATTTAATTTCCTTTCTTCATAAATTCTTCCTAATTATTAAATAAATGAATTTCATTTATTTATTTGATGTCACCAATTGCCACAATTAAATAAATTTATTAATTTATTTAATTATTCAGTCTTATCTTCTAAATTAAATAATTATTTTTAATTATTTAATTACTAATTTCACTTTTCTCTCATTTTAAATAAATGAAAATATTTAAAATGATTTCATTTTATAAACTTTCACTCTTTTTAGTAAATAATCTGAAAAAGATTATTTACTTGTCACCCAAAATTATCATTTTGAATTAATTAAATTCAAAAAGATATTAATCTTCCAAAAATCAAGTAATCGGGCAGATTCTTGATTTTCCAAATCTTATCTTCCTAATTTTTCAAATCTCACAAATCAGACAATCTTATCTTCTTGATTTTTCGAAAATCTTTATTTCTTTAATTAATTTCCTCATTTATTCTCCACCGTCGATCTGATTATCTAAGATATTATCTTGACCGTTCGATTAATGAATTTTCCCTAACCCTAATTAGGGATTCTCAGATTTAATCCGAACCTCTCATTCTAGGTCTTTCTTAGAATTCAATCTCATCCGTTCACTCAAAATTGTGTTTTCTATAAAAGATAATTTTGCTCATAATTTCGGGATCCGACAACTTCATTTTTAATTTAATAGTCATTATAGTCATTTGGCATTAGAAGTCATTATTTTCATAGACATTATCATAGTCATAGGCATTTAGACATTGCATAAATCCTTCAAAGCTTGTTGTAGGTCTTAGACATTTGCAGATTGCTCACACAATGAATCTGAGGGAAACATCATCCAGCAAGCAAGAAGGTGCTATGGAGGTAATCATGGAAAATGCGATTTACAGGTATAACCGTTTTATTGCTTAATTTCCTTTGTACTTGATAGATCTTTGGGTTTTTGTCTTTTATATTGATTTGATTAATCTAATCTAAATCCCTAGAAATTACCCTCAGTTACAGAGAGCACGTTACTAGTGCACTCCGCTACGTGAGAAATTTTGTGACTCACATACCATGCTAGTATCAGATTGAGGGAGGTGCGTATGTTGAGCTTGTTGACTTACAGTCAGAGCTCTAGGCACTCATCCATGGCATTTTTAGTGGTGAAACCGTTGGCTCGAAGATGAATCAACTTATAGTCATGTCAACGTTGTTCGATGAAGCAACTAGGAGCAAAGGTGAACTTTAGTGCCAAATCATAGGCAGTGAGGACATTCTACACAGACACAGTATACTTCAGCAAATTATCAATGCCCCAAATGGTGATGTAGTCAACAACCTCGTAGAAGGGTTGGTTGCTCGAGATAACAACCAGTGATTAATCAGTTATAACCTGTAGTTGTCTATGAGGACAAAATTAGGAGCATGCAATTAAAACTCTACTTTCATCTACATTTCTCTTTGCTGGGACCATGCACACATGTCTATCTTATCTTCACACCTTTGATGTGTATATATAGGAGCTTTTAGCTCATTTTTAAATAAATTTTGCACATGATAGTAATATATGTTGAGCCATATTTTCCTGTAATATTGCTATTATGTATATGTTCACTTTGGTTGGATGATCATTGTTTTGTGTTATTGTGTTTATAATCTTATTTCATATCTACACCTTGGAAAGGTTTCGTCACCTCCTTGGGAATTTATAATTAAAGCTTATTGTTCCTTGTTATTGTGTTAATGGGCTTTGTTTCATGTCTACACCTCAAATAGGTGTCGTCACCTCCTTGGTAATTTAGAAGTAGAGTTCATCATTTGATGTCATTGCCAATAACTTTTCTTTCAGCCTACACCTCGGAAAGGTGTCGTCACCTCCTTGGAAATCATGTCTTAAAGGTTATCGTATAAATAATTCCCACTTTGTTTCCTCATGCTCTAATTTCTTGAGGGGATTGGATAGTATAAGTTAGTTTTGAGTTGTCGTTAAGACCTGCGAAACCAAAAAATCCTTGGCTACAACATTCGAGGTTTATTGCAAACCTTGTGCCTCTTTTAGCTGAGATAGAAAGATAGGAATTAATTTTAGTTTACTCTTTCAAGCATTTTGTCTGCACAACGAGGGAGTTTCCCCTCCTTATTTGAACAGAACTCATCACGCAGTGTGCATAGTTGTCTGTACCAACTTGCACTCCAGAGGTGTTAGTTGTTACACCAACACGTTTCTAAATTTAGAACTAATCTGGAGATTTGATAACCTACAACTAAATTTTAACTTATGTCTATTTTTTATTTTTTTAGCAAATAACAAGTTACAATTAGCTGAAATTTGGCATAAGGATGGTAAAATTTAGCTAGAGAGTTTCACATACAAGAAAGTCATTAGCTAAATCTTTTGGAAATTAGTGAAATAACAAAGGGAATTTGCATTGAGTGAAAAATCAAGAAGTAACCTTCACGACCCCTGTAATTCCCAACTTAATAATGAGCTTTGTTTCCTACAAGTTGATGCAAAAGAGCTTACAATGAAATATCAAATAAAAAATGAAAAAATGAATAGGAAAAGAAATATCAAAAGAGAAAATTCAACTCTTTAGGCTATCCAAATAGCTCTACTGGGACTATAGACCTTTGACTGTCAGTAGAGATATATTTGGGGGAATTACAGAGATAACCTTGCCAAGGCTATGGACATCTGACTGGAAGCAAGACTCTATCCAAGGTTCGATTTGGAGGATTACTAAATTATGTAGCTCAATGTTGATGAACTAGTTTTTTTCACCAAGTTCTAGAGATGGGAATTAATCAATGCACACATTGATACTTTCTAGTGGAGTTTTATAATTTTTATGCCAAGATTCAAGTAAAGGTAAGGAGTTATTGCATGAAAATATGGGAAAATATGCATAAGATATAATTTATAGTGGGTAATTGATTCTCAGGTTTATTTTAAATTTGGTTTTGTTGGTTGCAAGTTTTTGTGTGGTCTCACAACACACCCTAAGAATGTAAGGCTTGGGGACCCAAATTAAAATTAATGTTTATGGAAAGCGTTAGTTGGCTAATGATCAGCATGTTAAAGTGGAGATCTTTGGAAGAATTCATGGTTTGAAGATACTGGATGTTGAATACACGGGCACTGAGATATCGAGTCGATTAAAATTCTCAAGCGAAGTTTCATAAGTTGTTGTAGTCTGGGAGTAAAGGTCCAAGAGATATAAAGGTTCTAGTGGTAACCATGTTGTACCCAAAATAAATATCCTAGCATTCTGCTTAAATTGAGCTAAATCATGTTAAAAATTCATCAAAAGTTTGTTTTAGGTCAAACCAAACATAAGGTCTTTGTAGTTTTTTGTCAAGGAACATATGTGCAAATTTTCAAAAAAATGAAAAATTAGGGTTTCATACCCCTATTTTCGAGAACTGCCTAAAAATAGGACCTTCCTAGAAATTATTGAAAATGATTTTGATAGGATTAATTGACTTCACGATCACACTAGTCAAGTCAGAATCATCAAAAGACATGTTTTACTCTGGTGATTCTATTTATGTTTTTTAGGAACAAAGTTAGGAGCTTTGCAACCATTAATGGTAGATTGGCTAGTACTAGGTGTTGAAAGCTAAACTTCAAAAGCTTCAATGATGCAACCATGGAAAAAAATGACTAAAATGATCTTGTTTGACGAAGGAGATTCTTGAATCCAGAAAAGGCCAAAAATTTGGCTAACTTTGGAAATGCTACAAAGGAGAAACTAGTTCAAAATACTAAAAGCACCCTTTCCAAAGAAAGGTGCCCTTGAATCTTAGGGGCCAAATGTAGTCACTTGATTCCTCCAAGGCAGTCATCCTCTGTGTTCTCTTGCTAGCTCGACAATGAAACATTCAACGAGATCATCTAATAAAGTGATCACCGGAAATTCTCAACAGAAGGTGAAGAGGATGTTATGAATAACATCCAAAATGATTTCTCAACATGAAAAATGTGCCTTTGCTAAAGAAAGGTGCCCTTGAATGGGATAATGAAGATGTCGCCCATTGAGAAATGTTGTCTTCATGAATAATATCCAGCTCTAATCTAGTTTCACAATGAATCCATCCATGAACCTATGAGATGAGCTAAACAATTGCAATGATTGATCAACTGAGGAGGCAATCAAGCAGAAAATGCTAGAAAAGTGAGAACGAAAGAACACTATAAAATGTGCCAAGTATCTTGAAAAAGGCGCCCTTTCTTTTGGGCACCTGGATACTGTCAAATGGCTAAAGGACCCCCACAATAATCTTCTTTTTTTGGATCAACCTCAACAACGAAACCATCTGCGAAGGATTCCGACAAGGCAATCATCTGATGACAGAGATCAAATTAAAGTAGTTTTCAACAAGAAATAAATGATCAAAAAGAGAAAATCACCCCTACTAAAGAAAGGCACCCTTGCCTTTCAAGGCTTTAAACTGACTTTCAGGAGTTGAGACACCAACCATCCTTGTCATGACTGAGCTGGCCACCTGGTGAATAGTCATGTGAGATTTTTTGACTTGTCATTCAACGAACATATCAAATTAGAGCACGAAAGGTCTAAATAGAGAAGTTGAAGAATAGACATTGAAAATTGACTAAGGCAAGTGAAAAAGCACCCTTGCTAAAGAAAGGCACCCAGTCTTCTGGAGCCCCAAACTCAATTTTTTGGCTTAGCATCTCCCAGGCACATCTCTTCAGCATGGATCCAACAGAGGCCATTCAACTTGAAAAATGATGAAAAAGGACTCAAACTCAAAATGGACACCAAAAAAGTTCAAAGGAAAGTTTGTTGACTTCAGTTAAGATAGTTTGGAGGAAAACTTAGCCAAATCACCCCATGATTAGTGGAAATCAACCTTTTGAACTCTAGATCAAGCCAAATCAGGTTTAGATCATGAGTTAGGCACCCAAACTTCAAGGATTTAGGCTTGAGTCTATATAAAGCAGATCTAGGCATCCTTCATTATTTCTTTTGCAGGTTGAAGATCAAAACAACAATAAGCTCTCAAGGACATCCTTTCAAGCTCTGGAAAGGGTTTTTGATGGTTCTTCAATATTTTTTGAAGATCAAAGGCAAAGGAAGATTTCTTATCATAGGTTGGATTCAAAGACGAATTTTCTCAGGGAGATAGATAAAAACTTCCAATCCACCTCTTGTCTACTTCCTCTTTTCTTGTCTTAGGTATTCTTGCATGTCATAAAAAATCAATAGGCTACCACAGATCTAATCAACTGGGCATAATCAAAATAATTTTCCAGTGAAACCCATCTCATCATATTTTCCAAAAACAACAAACTTGTTGCCCCTATTTTTGGGGGTTCTTCCGAAAAAATTTCAAAACTGGACTTGTTTAGCATTGAAGCACGAACACTACCCATGTGCTTTATTGTTTCCAGAAAAATACTTCTCGGTAGGCACTATTTTTAGGGGTTTTCAAAAATTGTTAGAATAGGGTCATGTGTGTAGTCAATCTTTAAGTTTTTCAGGATGCAGTACTCTTGGGTACAATACAAGACCAAGATGGCCTTGTACGATGATTACCTAAAAACAACTGACACAAACTTACATCAAAGGAATCCAGTGGTTGATCTAGAAGACTTGGAGGGCATGCATCAAATCACATTTCAGAACATAGAGGAATCTACATTGCTTCAAGTTGTGTCCATTCCCATCACATTACAGAGTGTGGAGCTTGTAATCACTTGTATTAACCATTACAATCCTACCACGAGAGAAATCAAATTAGTGGATGGGAGAGTAATCTACAGTTTGAAACCAAAGGACATTGAAAAATGTTTTGGTATTCCATCATGCCCTACCAACGTGGTTATATTAGTGATAGAATACGACAGAGCATTCAAGGCAACCAAGAATAAATGCCAAAGAATAATGGTAAAAAAATGGCTGAAAGTGAAAAAGGCTAGCCTTCCTAAGTTGGTTGGATGAGGAGAATTCAAAGATGAGTATGTAGTGTTGATCACTCTACTCGATAGAATCACTAGACAGGAAGAGGGCAATCAATTTCAGTCGTGGATGTACTACATCATTGCTAAGATTATTAGCAAGAGGGAACATTACAATTGGGCCACCCTCATCAGTGATATACTCCACCAATAGATTATCGGGTTTCTAGAGGCTCTAAGGTTCCAAATGTGTTCTTACCTGTTTTACCTAATCGCCTTCCAAGGAAAGTTTAGGATATTAAACAATGTAGGGATCTTAGGTGTGAAGAAGGTCCATGAACACTTTGCACATCTTGAGTTTACTCAATTAGAGTGAAACTTAAAAAGGAAAAGTGACCTCTTCATTATGCACATTGTATGAGATGTAGACCATGAGATACATGTACGTATTACACAAGCAACCAAAGAGGCAATAGTGGACTGGGTGGATTGGTTTATCCAATTCCCTACCTTCACCTACATACACATGTATGGATACATTTGTCACCCTACCATGATGTCATGCTACCCTTTAGATAGGGTAGTCTTCATGGAATTCCTAAGGCAGTTGGCTAAAGTTCACACTCACTTGCACCTAAAGAAGAAGCCAACTATGAACTTTCCCATTGAGATGGAACTCTATAGATGCAGGTTAGTGGCAAATTCAAAGTTGATGAGCCAGTAAACGGTGAGACTTAATCTCAAGTACCTCATTGAGAGAAGGTCATATGATCCCCGAGGCCTCTATGTGACACATATCGAGCAACGCTCATCACATGAATCTTCTATGGAAGATTACTTCATCAATTGTGACGATGAGTATGAAGTACAAAGAAGGAACTATAACAAGTTCAAGCTCTCACAAATAGCTGACTTTATGTCAAAAGACAATGAGGTCTTATCTGATGACGAGGGGGAAGTCATTCTCCCCTCATTATTTGTAGATTCAATGGACTCACAACCACTCCCAAGAGTTGATTGGTACACAAAGGAAAACCTATCTATACAGGAAAGAACGAGTATAGTTGTCAGGAACAATCAACTCTACCTTGACAGCAAGAAGACAAGGTAGTACTTCCCAGAACAGACTCGCCACAGGTTCAGTCTACACCACCTTCCACATCAAGAGAGAAGCCCAGGAAAAAGTAGTGGTGCAATATCCCTAAAGGGATGAGTATGTTAGGGCATACAAGGCCAAGAACACAGGGGATACATGTGGAGATAGCCACACACACCCCTGAGATAGTCATGGGAATTGTTGCCCTTGAGCCAATGATAGAGATAGTCACTAAAGAGATAGAGCCTAAAGAGGTACAACCAACAACAAAAATGGTGCCTGTGATAGAAACAGAGCCACCTGCATCACCACCATCACAATAGTCACAAGTCCCCATCGACTTGGACTTGCCACCGAGAGGTCACTCCAGCATAGTCTCATTCTTCAGGCATTCAAGGGTCCCATATTCCTCCTAGAAAATCTAGCCGAGATTTTATCTAGCTTGAGGGTTTCCTAGGCAGGAGGAGGGAAAGGCCCTCCTATGAGCTTGATTTCACAAAATTCAACCATGTCCCACAAGACATGTTGATGAAGAAGTTGAAGAAGCAAGTTCACATGGAAAGGAATGTCGAACATGAGTTCATCATAGAGACTGTTGACCCACCAGAAGATAAAAGAATACATGAGGTACAAGTGGAAGAATTCAAGGTTGTCTAAACTTAACCTTGGAAAGACCACATGATAGGTGGAGGAAGACCTTCTCAGAATCGCCTCAGTGAGCACCCAAGAGAAGATGGCCAAGGATGGAAAAGACAGAGCAACCTTAAAGGATAACAACCAATAGTTGAGGATGTACATTTCCAGCTTGATGCATGACACCCTAAACATCTTGGCCTTAGCACAGGAATTGATAGATCTTCCTACAGAGCAAAACCATCAACAGCTAATGACATACAAAAAACACTTGAGAAATCAAGTGGAGGATTTTTTCTCAGAGGGTAATGTATACTGGAAAATATATACCAATTATGGGATAGAGCACATGGACTCTATGCAGAGATTCAACAATTGGAGAAAAGAATAGTAGAAAAGAGGTCAGGCAATGAGACCACCATTGCAGACTTGCAAATGGTGTATCATTCAGTCTTCATTGAAGAGAACAAGCAACACTTTTTTGCTTGGAAAGAAAAATTGGCATACAAGGTGAAAGCCTACGATGCCAATTCAATTGAACTGATTGACTATTGACGGGTTGTCGCAAATATTATCAACTTCACAAGAAAGTTGGTAATATCCTTCACTCACATAGAATATTAGCGCAAGGGAAGAGAATACATAGAGTTGGTTACAATGCAGAACCAATAAAGAGATGTCATCCGCAGTACCTTCCTTGATGATCCAAATGGTTGCAAGTTATCCAAAGTGGCAACTTTTTCTACCCAGTTTGATGAGGCAGTTGCCCAGTGTCGACTTTCAACATCATCTCACGACATGCTAAGTAATGCTAAAGTGATATGTCATCATTTTTCAAAGCATTAACTACCCAGAGGCTGAAGAATTCAACAAATGGTTAGAGACATTATTGATTAGTGGTGAGTTGTAAATGCACCAAAGAAGGACGTCCTACCCTCCAAAAGGAATTTATGACACTTAAAGTTAACTTGATGCCTCTTTCTAAGTCAACTCAAAAAGACATTTAATGTGACTAAAATTAACTTGACGGCCCTTTCCAAGTTAACTCCACATCCCATAGATCAGGCATGTCAGATCCCACTAATTGAGGATGTCTAATTAACTTCCATAATTTGTGGATATCAGATCTCCATTAAACATGGATGCCTATTTTGGAGGCATACTTTGTATTAAAATTCACCTTTAGTCTTGTTTCAGTCAACTGAAGTAGTTTCCAGTTGACTCTTTGTTTAGTTTCAGTTAACTGAAGTAGATTTCTAGTTAATTGATTGCTCACCTACTTTTAGACATAGGAATAAATCTTACTAATTGGCAAGAACTGATTGTTAACTCAAGGAGATTTTAGGGTTTCCTACTCCTTTGAGTTTTATAAATAAGAGCGTTGGGCTCATTATTTTATAACTTTACTTCTCAACAGCAAAACACTGAGCAATTTTTCCTTCATATTGTTTGCTTAGTATATGTTCTTGGATCGTATTTGTTGTAGTTAAGCACTAAGTCAACTTGTGCTCTCTCTACTCAGATACGTGTGTCCAATCTGTGTTCATGTATCATTGGTTTGATCACAACATGTGTGATTGTCTCTTTGAGATAAGTTGTTGTCCCAACATGTATTCTTTGGTGAAGTATTGAGATAATAAATCAAGAGAGTTACCATGCCTTTGATCCAAAAGACTCAGGATTTTATCATTATGTGTTGTGATTAATAATATGTTTTCAATCTACCTCAGAAAGGCCTTGGTGCCTCCTTGGGAATTTAGGAGATAATATTATCGTCTCTTTGTTATTTCTCATAATTTACTTTTCAGTCTACACCTTAGAAAGGTCTTGGTACCTCCTTGGGAATCCTAAGATATAAATTACCATAAGGATTATTTGTGTGAGTTCTATTTCAGTATGGATCTGGGAGTTTAGAGCCTTCAGATGCATTTTGAGAGACAAATTGGACCAAGTGATTGAACCATCCATTCCCACTCCTATGCCCTCATGCTCTATTAATCTTGAGGATATATGATAGATTAAAAGCCAGCTTAGTCATAGTTAAGATCTACCAAAACCAGACAAAAAGGTTAGCTACGGCGCATTGTGTTTATGTACCCTTGTGTCCTACCACTAAGTAAAAAAGATAGGATATTAGTTCACTTACTTTATCCCTTTCATTTTACACATAAATCGACAACAAGAGGTATCTTCCCCTCCCAATTTGAAGAAGAAATCACTAACACTTTCAATAGCTGACCGTTTACAATAATCACTCCAGAGGTGCTAATTGAAACGCCAACAAACCGGGATCTAGGTGAATGTTGTTCCAGTAAAGCTAAAATATGTCAGGTACCACGTACTGAGTAAAGAATGCATTCATGCTAGAGTGTTAAAGTTGGTTGTTTAATTTTTCTCGAACACCTAGAATGCCCGATAGCCAGCCTAAAGTGATAATTACATAAGGATGCATTAAAAGTGCATTATTTATGACCTGCTTTAAAAGTTGATTTATGATTAATGATGGTTTTATGTTAATGAAACTCTTATTAATTTTTTTAAAAAAGGGGATTGATATATGGAATTTTATGTGTAGGAGAAATAGGTTGTTAGACTATGTTTCAGTAAGGACAGTTGGGAAAATTTGGACTGCAAGTAAATTCAATGATCCTACTAGGTTTGATGGCGCACTCTGGAAGCTCATGCAAGAACAAAGTTTGTCACAAAGAAACACCAGTAATCGAGAGACCAGGAACCCGAGTATTATACATGCGACGAAGGAGAGTGCCTAGCTCTGGGGTGATTTACTTCCAAGTGTTTTAGCCCAAAGCCAAAACCTAAATGTAGGAACAAAAGTGTTGGTGGATTTGAATAACTAGTTCCACCTGATTGCTTTGAATATCTAGCAAAGGAATTTCTTACATTTTGTTTGAAAAATCTGCTCAATCCAGTTTGATTTCCTGGTCAAATTTTAAAGACATAAGTATGAAAGTTTCAAAGTGCTAAACAAGGTCAAAATCTGTTGACTTATTCAAAATTTATCTTGCCAACTATCATGTGCCATGTGACTTGCTGTGATTCATCCCTTGGATTTCCTCTCATGTGTTGATTGAATTTATCAAGTATCTTGTTCTTATAAAAGGCAAGAAGTTTCTTCATTTTATTTCAAGTTCAAAATTTGAGGATGTCAAAGAATTAAAACTTTTTCAAGTTTTATTCTTTTTCTTGTTTGATGTTCCATTCCAGACTAAAAACTTGTATGTTTCATTAGAAGTTAACTAATATCAAATCCAATTTCAAAGCTATTTCCTGATATGAAATCTTACGTAGCTGATTGTTTGTTCCTAATGGACAAGACTGTGTGTTGCGTTGTTTAAGGGTGCATACTAACACAATCTGGAGGCAAATGATCTCCCCTTTCTTTAAACTCTTGCATCATTCTATGCCTAGTTGTGAAGCAATCTGGTGACATATGGAATGGTTTGCTTTGTTTTGGTTATTTTTTAAGACATGTGTGGATAATACCTAGGAGAAATTTTACTTTTTAGTAAATTTTTATGATTTATTTTAGAATAGATGCTTTATATTCCAAAAAAATGATAAATACATGGAGTTTTATTATAAATATTTTGATTCCATGAAGTTTTTGAATGATTAATGCTAAATCTACTTGAATGAATGCAAGCTAACTTGAGTTTCATGAAATATTGTTGCAAATTCTTTGATTTCATGAAGTTATTGAGTGACATTTGAACGACCAGACTAAGATTACGTTTCTATCTTTTGGATACCAGCCAATTCTTTACAACCGTTTACCTGTGTTTAATAGCAAAATCACAATGAACCCTAAGGGAACCTAATGCGTCAAGACCTGACATAAACAAGCATTAGGATCTCTAGACACTGAAAAATGTCCTAAGTCCACGAGCATCATTTTTCTTGGTCGTTGTCCTTCTTTAATTATTCAATTAAGTTTGACCACATTCCTCTATTAATTAAATAATGTTTAATTATTTAATTAATTCACCTTCTCATCTTTGTTCTATCTTGATCAATTAAAATTATTTAATTGTCACTAATATATCACTTTCTTCAATAATTAAATAAATCATTTTTTTATTTAATTATTTATCTTTCATCTATAGTTAGATAATAATAATTATTATTATTTGACCTTTTATTCTTCTATAATTAAATAATTGTCAAAATTATTTAATTGTGTTTCATTCCTCTCTTTTGGATAAATAATTCAAATTAATTATCCATGTCTAATTTCCACCTCCCCATTTAATTAAATTGATTAATTTAATTAAATGCTCATTTTGTCATTTTATCTAAATAAATTATTTGGATAAATTATTTATTTGCCACTTGTCATTTTCCTCCATTTTGAATAAATAATTTAAAATAAATTATTTATTCACCTCCACTTGGTCAAAGATAACCTGTCATTATTTCATGCCATAGTCTGCATGTCCCTGTCATAGCCTGCATGTCCCTGCATATCTATCTGTCATGATTCCTCCAAGAATAGAAAATTCTTGGTGAATCAATTCTGCACCATTGATCTTGGAATCTTTCTAGAAGATTAATCTCAGCCGTCCATTTGAAAGGTTGCCTATAAAAGCAACCTTCCTTCTCCATTTTTAGCTTAACAGCTACTCTTCTCAAACTTTCTACTTATAATTTGCAGGTATTTGTACAAGTTAGACTACAAATCTGAAGGCATATTTGCAAAAGGAGAAATAGGAGAGCAAGAGAAGTGATTCAAGTTCAAGCATGGGGAGTATTTTGATTTGATGTTTTATTTTCCTTATGATTTCATTATTTTCTCTTGTTTGGATGTGGTTTAATAGCTTAGTAGTGTTGGCTGTCACTTTTTCTATGCTATTTTATTTCTAACCCCATCTCAGATTGGTGAACCTAACAATTTTGTGGAGAAAATTGTGTATTTTCTTGTTTATTTTCATTGTTTTGCAGGTTACACCAAGAATTCATATGAAATCCCGTCATCTTCTTTTGAGCATAGAAATTTTTTTGAATAAAATATTTTAAACCCATTATTTGGATTTTGTAATTCTCATTCTCAGCTTTTTGGAACTTCAAATGGTTTAAAATTTTGTTAAGATTTGAGAAAGTTATGGCCATTTTAGTGATCATAGTTTTTTAAGATTTAGTTGTTAAAACCCGAATTTTCTTTTGTTTGTAACACTTTTGTCTTGCAAGATTTTACAAAACGTTTTCTGGGTTTTGAAGGCCTATGTCTTAGCTTTCCATAGATATCTATGGTTTAAAATTTTGTTTAGTTTTGAGAAAATTATCACTATTTTAGTTTGTTGTTTTCATTTAAGTTTTTTTACTAATCTTCTGTTTGTAGCATGTGGATTTGGAGTGGGGCTCCTAAAAACTGCTTCTTTTGGAGCAAAAAAAAATTCGAGCTCTTAGTTTTTAGTTTTCTTTAATTTATTTTTCTTAGTTTAGTTGTCTCTTCATTTTCTAGTTTAGTTATTTACTAACTTTTAGTTTGGTTTTTAATCTCTTGTTCTAACTTAGTTTTTTGCAGCTTTCTCATTGGTCCAAGACATTTATGAAATTACTAACATGTGGGTTTGTAGCACTCGTGAGTCAAAGACATATATCTAAACTACTGACATATGATTTTGCAGCTACGTTTGTCAAAGACTAATCTTTCAAACCATTTGTTTGTGATTTTTAGTTTAGGAACACTTCTTTTGGTGCACTAAAATGAACTTTTGTTTGTAGGTGTTTGACTATGCTTGATGTGGTAGGTGATTATGCTCTCACCCTGTGAAAACTTGGTGATCAGAAAACCAGAACCACTTTATTTTTTTTAACCTTTAAGACTTAGTAAGCGAAGTATCCTCTCCCCTTGTGCTTTCGGGTGATCTTGAGTGTAAGAGAAATGGTTACTGACTATAGAACTTGGGCCTGTTCTGGTGGGAAAAAGTACTCACTCCAGGACGACTCAGACCGGTAGCACCCTGAAGCCGAGGGACTTCCAGCCAGTATATAGAAGTGGATTCTTGGGGAAAGCCCAAGAATCACGCGTATGGTTCTGACGAGATGGATCTGGAAGGGGACTCTCACCGCATGGATCATGTCCTACGAATGGAATGCCTTTACTAAACACCTATTGTTTTAGAAGCCAACCATTTTTCAACCGTCGGTTGGTATAGTGTAGGGTACAATATCATGCCCGAAGACACTCACTACTGATCCCCTTGAGTAGAGATAGCAATTCTTGGGAAGTGACTACCCAAGAATCTGAAGTTGGTGTGCCCGAATGACGTTAATGAGTTGTGGAGGAGAGCTAGTGCCACCAAACTTCTAAGCTATCTGCTCTCAAGAAGGAAAGGTGTTTAGCACCAATCCGGGGTATATCAGTGGGCTATATCAAGTATACAAACCCTTGGCCTATTGGCCTATTAGGATTGTGCTTGTCTCATGTGCATTGTATACACCAAAATATCATGCTTTTCAAGTGTTTTCTGGATTTTCAAACAATATACACAACATTCACAAATCTATAAAAAAACAATCAACTTCAAACAAATCAAGTTTTTTACCAAAACTTCAAGTCCAAAAATTTTTAGCCTACTGTCAAACATCTTCTTCCAAAAGTCTTCTGTCAAAACCAAATCATAAAATTTCTCAAATCTCTCATTCCTTGTACACTTTAGCTTGCATCTTACCATATTAGCTTCATCCTTAGGCTTCACCATTTGCATTTTCAGTCATAAACCAAAAACTTAGGTCCTCATCTCATTTTGCATATTTTGGATTAGGACAACCTTACCTCACTTTGCAAAATTTTACTTTCAAAATTAGGTTATCATTGGACTCAGACATTATTATCTCCTTTAGTCATTTTCCTTTTGTGAGATCCTTCCAACTCAAAAGTCTAGTTAGGGAGACTCACTTGTCATTTTGTCCTTGTCATTTAATCCTTCAAACAAGTCCTTTGATATTCCAAAATTGAGACATAGATCAAGCACAGGGTGGTTAGGAAACCTTCTTCCAGATACTTTTAGACCTTTGAATTTGCATACCTTAGACATTCAAATCATTTTAGTCCTCACCTTGCATATCTTTAAAATCCAAAATATTGTCATCATAGTCCTCATTTGGCATCTAGACTTTGCATTGGTCATTTCCTTAACCAACATTTTCACATTAGTCCTCACTGTCACCTTGTCATTTGACATCCTTTCTTGACAATTTTATCACCTTGCATTAGTCATTTTCCTTAGGCAAACGTCATTATCACCTTGCATTGACATCTTCCAAAAATACAAAAAAAATTAGTGTCATAAATTGTCATCTTAGTCTTCATTTTCCTTTGGCATTAGTCATTTTCTTTAGACAACATTGTCATATTGCATCCCTTATTGTCAAAAAATCCAAAAACATAGTCTTGCATTGTCATGCTTTCTCCAAAAAATCCAAAAACATAGTCTTGCATTGTCATCCTTTCTCCAAAAAATCCAAAAACATAGTCTTGCATTGTCATCCTTTATCCAAACAATCCAAAAACATAGTCATAGTCTCATGGAATCTACCATCATGTCTTCAAGTCACTTTGATATGCTTGCTAGTCAAGTTGAATACAACTTTATCCATAATGGTCACATTCAACTAGCCAAAGACTTCAAAAGAGATTATCTCCACTTCAAATCCAAAACAGTCGCAACCCATGGTCAATCACTTACGTACCCTTCCTACCAACAATCCATCAATCCAATTCTTCCATCCATCAACCCTCACTATCAAGAATCACTTAAGGGAAATCCTATCATTAATCTCCAACACATGTCTAGTTATTACCCTTATACTAACCTTGACAAGGGAAACCAACTGTCCACTAGTCCATTACGAGTCTCCACATCATATTCTAGTCCTTCACCTACCAATCCTGTCCAATTCTACATTCCTTATCAACCATCTACCAACTCATGTCAAGTCTCCACATCATACCTTATTAATCCAATCCAAGTCTCCATGTCCTATCCTAGTCCTTCATCCATTAATCCTTTTCAAGTCACTCCCTCATAAGCCACATTTAGTCATGAAAATTCTATCATTGTCCAAAGTCAAATCCCATTGTCTAAACTTGAGGATACATGTCAAAATGAAATCCCAAAGCATGACATTATAATGTGACCTTCATGTCAGGATCAAGGTAGTCCATCCCATGACCCTATCTCAAAGTCCATTCAAGATGTCCTTCAAAATAATCATGACAACCAAAACATACCTATCCTTAATAAAAATTCTATTTCTGATTATATCATCCACAACAACCCCATCTTTGATCAAGACCCTACCATTGACCAAGAAGTCCAAATCCATGACAACCCCATCTTTGACCAAGACCCTACTATTGACCAAGAAATCCAAAATGATCCACTCCTTGACCTTTATGCCATTTATGATCAAACACTTGACGACCCTATTCAGGCCCCGACTATCGACACATTCCAAGATGAGACACTTGCCTCCATGACACACATAGACGATATTCCTCAAGAACAAGAGTCTTCCATTATGGACATATTTGCAAATGATCGAGCTATAGTTGACTTCATTGGACTCCATGACACTGACCATAACGATGGCTTCAACATCGACATGGAAGCACCAATAGAATCATATGAACCTAACATGTCACAAGATCATACTAAAGATATCAGTCAGAAATATGGCCAACATGACAATGAAGCTAAGACATTTTATCAACTAGGGTCATCTACCTTTGTCAGAGCAGGCTTTCTTGTAGATGAAAATATTCCAAGTGACAGTGTCCACATACATCATGATGGGTTAGCATCTTGCTTTCAAAACAATAAATACCCCATCACAAACAGAATCTGTCAGAGCATGCATTATCAAGGCAAAGGACTAGGCATACACGAGCAAGGAATTCAAGAACCAATACAACTTCAGGAAATTACAGGCATCAAGGTCTTGGCTATTCTTCAGTTAGTAAATCAAACGATGTTAGTGGAACCTCCTCGATACTGGGGGCAACCTTGTCAGATACAAACATCAAAATAGAGTCCATGAGAAATCCTTGTCATAAGATTGTTTTCAACACCTCGTCCACCCACACCATAAACCATCATTCTCAACATCTTAAACCTTCCCTTTGGAACCAACAAAAAAAAATGTCTTACAAAGTCAAAAATCAAATATCAAAGGCCATCGAATCAGACAAAAAGACAAGTGGACAAATGAAATTAAAATGGATCCCAAAGAAAAGTGGATCAAGCAAAGAAAATATTTCAAAAGAAAAAGTTAATCAAAATGTGGAGCCACAAGACAAGAGGACTCCCATATATAACACATGTCCACCTCCTTTAAAATGGTCATCAAGCAAGGCATCTACATGTGTTGGTTCCAAATGCCATCCCTCCAAAATCTGTCATCCATCATACCAAGTTTGGAAAATAAAAAGTGATTCATCCAAACGTCCAAACAACCTTTCCATGTCTACCATCATCCGTCATAATCCTACATCTCACCTAAAGTCCAAAAATCTCATGTCACAAATCCATCGCATCATGGCAACAACTCTTTATCACAAGGATTCTCATGGCACTTTATCGCGATGTGCATATTCTGATAAGGCCAATTCTAGTATCAGAAAGGATCATGATGACATCAATCAATTGTATGCAAGTCTATCATTCTGACAAGCCAACTACTTCATAAAGGACATTATTGGCATATCATGGCACCAGTCTCTACATCGGCACCATCAGTGGATTTAGAACAGCCAGTGGTCATCTAAAGCATCCAGGCTATCCAGAACTACAAAAAAATTGAAAAATGTAAAACATCATCACCTTGATGAAAACCTGGCAAACAGGTGTCTTGGTGACACCAAAAAAGTCAAGAAAACAGTAAAGAGAAAAATTTCATCCAATGGTGAAAACCTGGCAAACAAGCATCTTGGATAAGTACCACAATGAAAACCTGGCAAATAGGCGTCATGTGTAAAATAAATCATCTATGTAGACTTTTACACTTGGGGCAAGTCGTTTCATCTCCTATGCCATCCTCTTAACATTGGCATCCATCTATTTCATCCATATCATTTCCGTCCATTTTCCCACCTACCTTGGTCTTGACATAAAATTGGCACATATAAATCATGCTTTGGGGAAAACTCTTGACATGTCAATCCTTTTGTCACAAACTATTATGTCATTTCCATCATTATCCCTATATGACATAGTCCTAGAAAATCATATGACAATTCCCTTAGTCTCATGTCTCTCGTCCTTTACCAAGGCCACCTCTCACCCTTTCATGTAGGTCACCTATCTTGACTTTCCCTTGTCAAACGGTCTAAGGATACTTCATCATCCCTTCTATTCCTAACCAAGTCATTCCAAATGCAATGAGTTTCATCCATACAAGCATATTATCCAACAAATTACTTGAATTTGTTCCTGGCCCGGCTGTAGACCTCGATACTTTCGTCACATGATCATCATCCTCACATTGTTTCAGGATGCACCCTTCCCATGTCAAACAACATTTTCATCACTTGTCAATTGTTATTCAGCTTGACTAGGGGCACAATCATGTTCTTCCTTGGATTCTCATGTGTAGGCATCAGTCACATGCATTTGTAGTGATCCTCTTAAACCATTCAAAAAGACCTAAAAATCAAAAAATGTCCTTAAAAAGACCTAAAAATTGAAAAATGTCCTGAAAAAAGACCTAAACATCGAAAAATGTCCTAAAATAAAAAATAAAAAAATCAAATAACTCCCAAAAATCCCAAAACAGAGTCAACATTCATCACGTCGGTCATATAAGTCAAACATAGTTGCATCAGTCAAATAAGTCAGACATAGTGGCACTTGAACAAAATCAGTTATTCAAAACATTGACATTTAAATTGTGAACCAACAGAGACAACATAGTCTAATCAATCATCCAGTCAAAATCAGTCAAATTTCCAAAACAATGTCAATCTTGTCACTCTTTGGTCCCCTTCAGGATGTGTCCTTCTTGGACTTGGACCTTGTAAAAATGCCATTTTCCTTTTTTCAGGATGTGTCATTCTTGACAATAAGCCCTGTCAAACCATCAACACCATCGAATTGGCAACCTGTCAAAACTGTCAAACTGTCAAAATGACAAACTATCATGAAATTCCTATTCAACAAAACAAACATTGGCAAACGCATTGAATGGCTCTTGATTTTTCTGGTCTATTTTGTCTTACCTTTTGTCCATTTTGTTTGATCTTTTTGTTATTTTGTCTTATGTTTTATTGTTTTGTCTCTTGGTCATGTTACTAGCTACCTCGAGGATGTCCCTTGAAGGATTTAGAGGTGTGATGATGTCTCATGACCTATTTTGTTTTTCTTTGACTATTGTCTGTGGATTGTCTTGACAAAAAGACTAGGGTAACTTCGCCCTTAGTATGAGTTAGGACATTCCTTGTATGTGACTGTCTCTTTTGCAAATGGTCACCTTGCACACCTGGGTCTGTCATACCATGGTGTTTGTGGACCATTTGTGACATTTTGACGCCCAATGATGATAAATATAAAAATGTAAGCATGAAAATTGGTTCCCTTATCATTTCTCGTCTAGCTTTCCATCTCCATCCTCCTTTCTCTTCCACACTAATATCCATCCCATTCCAAGCTAACATTTCTTCTATCCTTCACCCTCTAGTCTTATCATCCATTTCGAGAGCACACTCGTGTTCTTTGAACTCACATGTTCTCTCGAGGGGGCATACACAACCCTCCTCGTCATTCTTCTTTCACTGGGGCATACCCATACCTTGTTGTCACTAGGGCATATTTCAAAATTAAATTTCTTTGACACAATGCGATAAACTGCATTATGTCAAAGAGAGGCAAAATGTAGACACTGAAAAATGTCCTAAGTCCGCGAGCATCATTTTTCTTGGTTGTTGTTCTTCGATAATTGAATAATTTTAATTATTCAATTAAGTTTGACTGCATTCCTCTATTAATTAAATAATTTTTAATTATTTAATTAATTCACCTTCTCATCTTTATTCTATCTTGATCAATTAAAATTATTTAATTGTGTCACTAATATATCCCTTTCTTCAATAATTAAATAAATCATTTTTTTATTTAATTATTTATCTTTCATCTATATAGTCAAATAATAATAATAATCATTATTTGACCTTTTATTTTTCTATAATTAAATAATTGTCAAAATTATTTAATTGTGTTTCATTCCTCTCTTTTGGATAAATAATTCAAATTAATTATCCATGTCAAATTTCCACCTCCCCATTTAATTAAATGCTCCTTTTGTCATTTTATCTAAATAAATTATTTGGATAAATTATTTATTTGGCACTTGTCATTTTCCTCCATTTTGAATAAATAATTTAAAATAAATTATTTATGCACTTCCACTTGGTCAAAGATACCCTATTATTATTTCATGTCATAGTCTGCATGTCCCTGTCATAGCCTGCATGTCCCTACATGTCTTCTTGTCATGATTCGTCCAAGAATAACATATTCTTGGTGCATCAATTCTAGACCATTGATATTGGAGTATTTCTAGAAGATTAATCTCATTCATCCATTTGAAAGGTTGTCTATAAAAACAACCTTCCTTCTCCATTTTCAGCTTAACAGCTATTCTTCTCCAACTTTCTACTTACAATTTGTAGGTATTTGCACAAGTTAAACTACAAATCTGAAGGCATATTTGCAAAAAGAGAAATAGGAGAGCAAGAGAAGTGATTCAAGTTCAAGCATGGGGAGTATTTTGATTTGATGTTTTATTTTCCTTATGCTTTCATTGTTTTCTCTTGTTTAGATGTGGTTTAATAGCTTAGTAGTGTTGGATGTCACTTTGTCTATGCTATTTTATTTCTAACCCCATCTCACATTTGGATAATGTGTTTGTATGGATGAAACTCATGGATAATTAAATGGATAATTAAATAATTTTAATTGATCATGGGGTCAAATTAATTATTCACGAGTTTCATCCATACAATTATCCATACACAACCCTCCTCGTCATTCTTAGGACATCTATTTTATCCAAATGTGAGATGGAGTCAAATTAATTATCCATGAGTTTCATCCATACAAGCACATTATCCAAAACATTACTTGAATTTTTTCCTGGCACAGTTGCAGACTTTGATACTTTCATCACATGATTGTCATCCTCACGTTGTTTTGTTATGCGTCCTTCCCACGTCAAACAACATTGTCATCACTTGTCAATTGGTATTCAACTTGACTAGGGGCACAATCATGTTTGTCCTTGGATTCTCATGTGTAGGCATCAATCACATGCATTTGTAGTGATCCTCTTAAATCATTCAAAAGACAAAAATATCATAAAATGTCTTGAAAAAAAAAAACCTAAAAATTGAAAAATGTCTTAAAAAAAAAACCTAAAAATTGAAAAATGTCCTAAAAAAGATCTAAAAATAAAAATGTCTTCAAAAAAACCTAAAAATTGAAAAATGTCCTAAAAATATCTAAAAATCAAAAATGTTAAAAGATCTTAAAATCAAAAAAAAAGACCTAAAAATTAGAAAATGAAAGACCTAAAAATTGAAAAATGTCTTGAAAAAGACCTAAAATTGAAAATGTCCTAAAAAGACCTAAAAAAAAAAAAATGTCCTGAAAAGAAGACCTAAATATAAAAAAATGTCCTGAAAAAATACCTAAAAATAGAAAAATGTCTTGAAAAAAGACCTAAAAATCAAAAAATGTCTTTAAAAAAGACCTAAAAATTGAAAAATGTCCTAAAGAAAACACAAAAAATTCCAAAAAACAGAGTCATGTCAATCAACATAGTCACGTCAATTCAAGTCTTGATTAGTCTTTTTCATTGTCGAACTACATTGTCTCTGCGCATTTGCTACGTAGGCAAGGCCATCTGTCGATGAGCCCCTAAGACATTAGGTCAATCCTAGTAGGTTTGTCAAAATATGTCATGACTCAATCTTTGGTCAATAAGACAAAGTCATTGGTCGTGTCGAAATACGAGGTCTCTGAGTGTATAACATAGGCAAGGCCATCTGTCGATGAGCTTTCGAGGCCACACTTGGTCAGTCCATTAGGGTTCATTGCACGATTTTCTCACACACATGAAATAGTCTTTAAATTTATCATGGTCTTTGTCAAAATTTGGAGGAACAATCTACCCAAGCAAACTTCTACAATCTATCAATCGAGCATGACAATCATCTTGGCATATCAAAATCAGTCAAACTCAGTCAAACTTAGTCAAACTAGTCAAATCTTGCTTACTCTACAGATATGTCCTTCTGAAGGGTAGCCTATCATTTAATCATTCCCTAGGATGTGTCCTTCTTAGGCATCGTCACATTCATCTGGCACTTTGAGGATTCTCACAACATTCGAGATATGTTCCTCTTGACATCGGCAATATTCAGGATGTGTCCTTCCTGAATCTGGCATCTTGGCATCAACATCATTTGGGATGTGTCATTCCCGAATCTTGACATCAACTTGGCATTTTGGCATCAATGTTATTCAGGATGTGTCCTTCCTGAATGCGACATCGTGACATCAACATCATTTGGGATGTGTCCTTCCCAAACTTGACATCAATTTGGAATCTTGACACTGACATTGTTCAAGATGTGTCCTTCCTAAACTTGACATCAATTCGACATCTTGACATCGACCTCGTTCGGGATGTGTCCTTCTCGAATTTGGTATCACTCTAGCATCGACATCATTCATAATGTGTCCTTTCTGAATCTAGCATCTCGACATCGTTTAGGATGTGTCCTTCCTGAACTTGACACCAATCTGGCATCTCATATCGTCAACCCTGGCATTTTTTCCAAACTTGACAAACTTGCCATCTTGACATTCAGACACTTGGCAAGCACTTGGCATTTAATTTTATGATGTTTGTTTTGTCTTTTGGAAATCATGATACTAGTTCCTCGAGGATGTCCTAACAATAGGATTTAGAGGAGCAATGACATTTCATGATTTGTCTTGCCTGTCTTTACTGTTTGTGGTTGATTATGACAAAAAGACTAGGGCAATCGCTCTCTTAGTATGAGTCATGGCCATCCTTGTATGCGACTGCTTGTCTCACATGATGGTACAACATTTCACACCTTGGTCTATCTCATATCATGGTGTTTGTTGGCCATTATAATAATCTACCCAATGATGATAAATATAAAAATGTAAGCATGAAAGTTGGTTCCCTTATCATTTCTCATCTAGCTTTCCATCTTCATCCTCCTTTCTCTTCCATGCTAATATCCATCACCTTCCAAGTTAACATTTTTTCTATCCTTCATCCTCTAAGTCTTATCATCCATTTCGAGAGCACATTCGTGTTCTTTGAACTCACCTGTCCTCTCGAGGGGGCATACACAACCCTCCTCGTCATTCTTCTTTCACTGGGGCATAACCATACCCTGCTAGCACTGGGGCATATTTCACAATTAAATTTATTTGACACAATGCGATGAACTGCATTGTGTCAAAGAGGGGAAAAATGTCCTAAGTCCACAAGCATCATTTTTCTTGGTCGTTAACCTTCGATAATTGAATAATTTTAATTATTCAATTAAGTTTGACCACATTCCTCTATTAATTAAATTTTTTTAATTATTTAATTAATTCACCTTCTCATCTTTATTCTATCTTGATCAATTAAAATTATTTAATTGTGTCGCTAATATATCCCTTTCTTCAATAATGAAATAAATCATTTTTTTTATTTAATTATTTATCTTTCACCTATAGTCAGATAATAATAATAATCATTATTTGACCTTTTATTTTTCTATAATTAAATAATTTTCAAAATTATTTAATTGTGTTTCATTCCTCTCTTTTGGATAAATAATTCAAATTAATTATCCATGTCTAATTTCCACCTCCCCATTTAATTAAATTGATTAATTTAATTAAATGCTCCTTTTGTCATTTTATCTAAATAAATTATTTGGATAAATTATTTATTTGGCACTTGTCATTTTCCTCCATTTCGAATAAATAATTTAAAATAAATTATTTATGCACCTCCATTTAGTCAAAGATACCCTGTCATTATTTCATGTCATAGTCTGCATGTCCTTGTCATAGCCTGCATGTCCCTACATGTCTGTCATAGCCTACATGTCCCTACATGTCTGGCTGTCATGATTCCTCCAAGAATAGCATATTCTTGGTGCATCAATTTTGGACCATTGATCTTGGAATTTTTCTAGAAGATTAATCTCAGCCATCCATTTGAAAGGTTGTCTATAAAAGCAACCTTCCTTCTCCATTTTCACTTAACATCTATTCTTCTCCAACTGTCTACTTACAATTTGCAGGTATTTGCACAAGTTAGACTACAAATTTGAGGGCATATTTGCAAAAGGAGAAATATGAGAGCAAGAGAAGTGATTCAAGTTCAATGGGGAGTGCTTTATTTCATTGTTTTCATTTTGCTCCTTTCATATGATTGTTTTCTCTTGTTTGGATGAGGTTAATAGTTTAGAAGTGTTTGCTATCACTTTGTCTATGCTATTTGATTCTCTAACCCCATCTCACAGGATCAAACCAAGTTTGCCTTAGATTTAGGTTTCACAGTGGAGTCTTTCAAGAAAGGTAGGTTTCTGCGGTACTCTGTGAGAATTTATCTGCCTGTTGGTGTGTGTGTGTAATATCCACGTCAACATTTAGCATCTACCAAGTCTTCTTCCTTAGCAATTATTCTCCTCCTTTCTCCTTTTATAATATTTATCAAATGGTTATATAGCTTGGAAAGCTTATGGTTTTTCCCGGTATTCATCAAAAATATTAATAATTACTTATTCCATTGGTATGAATTTTCCTATCTCAATTAAATATTCTTGGAATGTTATAAGATTATTATCATTTTTATATTCTTCATACCATCTAGCAATTTTGGAGGTTGAAATTTCATTGTCCCTTTCTCTCATTCCCTTAAATATAAATTCAAAGAAACTCATGTTTCACATCAACAACTCAATACCCTACAGGTTGGCAAGATCTTGGCTCTGATACCACTGTAATATCCTTCTTAAAACAAGTTTTCAAATCTGCAACAAATTATTTTACTCAAATCCAAAAGAGAGAAATTAGGTAAATTGTAACTTTCACCAAATGTTTCTAATTTGCTAATAAATGTTGTACAACTAGAATAGGAATGCCTTGCCACAAAAATAAGTTGATATTTTCATTATATTGTTTTTATTTACAACAAAAAACAACAATAATAACCAGCTGCAAATTTACATCATTGGTAACACAACCCAAAAGCCAAAACACTAAAAACTAAAAATTCAACAACTTCACACACAAATTCTCTAGCATCTCATTAAAAGTTTGCAGCAACAAAAATACATTAAAGTATTGTAATAATAAGTATCTAATGGTGTTGTAACATCATGAAAACATCAAAGGTTAAAAGTAAACACAATGCGATCAAGCTCTAATGCTGCAATCTAAAGTGAAACAACAAAGAACAAAGGAAACAAGCTAAAACATAAAACAATCTCACCAAAGATCAATGCAACTCCATGGATAACCTTTGTTGTCCTTATCTTACATGGTTGAAACTAGGTCTAAGAGAAAAGAGAGAGAAAAGATGTTGAACCCAAATGAATTCATCAATCCATTCTCGTCGAGACCTCACAGGACTTTGTTGGACAAATTCACTAGTAGAGATCCTCAAGGACACATTAGAGCGGAAGACATAGAGGCTGTTGCACAAGACCTTGAGTTTGCCTCTTTTGTAGATGAGTACCTAGCAAATGATTGTCAACGATACTTAGCCAAATTGCTAACTGAAGGTGCTACCTTACCTACAGGATTTGATATAAGCACCTTACAAACTCAACCTACACAAGGGACAAACACAACGACTGCTAGTACCTCTATTCCTCAGGTAAATAACCCCATACCATCTGACATACCTACACAGAGTACGACAATCCATACATCTCCATTTGGTACATTTGGCATGACACCAGGTTTTAATTTCACTGTAGGGGCATCATCATCTACTTCCTTTGGTCCTCTTTTTTGGAACAAAAGATCTAAAACGTCAACTCCTACACCAAGTGTCAGTGTCACTAGTACCATACCATAGACAATAGCTATACCTAGTATTCATGTCATTGGTACTATACCGCATATTGCACAGAAAGGAGGCATAACCTCTTTCCAATATGGCAGTCAAAATCCATTTTCATATACTTTGAATTAGAATCCATTCTCACAAATTCCAAGTCAAAACTCATTTTCCCAGATTCCAAGTCAAAACCCATTTTCATAGATTCTGAATCAGAATCCATTCACATAGATTCTGAATCAAAACACATTCACCAACATTCTGAATTCAAATCCACTTCACATACCAACATTCAATTAAAACCTATCACGAGCCCTTGGATTTCATAATACATACATAGATCCACATAGTCTTCCCAACACATCATTAACTCAGGTTGACGTCTTGCAAACACAAATGCATGCACTACAAACACAAATGGATAACATGGCGGTGTCAACTAAGAAAACCTTTTC
The DNA here is from genome assembly GCA_007258455.2 of Sequoia sempervirens. Classification (NCBI taxonomy): domain Eukaryota; kingdom Viridiplantae; phylum Streptophyta; class Pinopsida; order Cupressales; family Cupressaceae; genus Sequoia; species Sequoia sempervirens. The sequence goes on along the minus strand of VDFB02000015.1, from coordinate 17,732,728 downwards.
AACAAAATACATATGTCCTTTTCCCTTTGATAAATCATTGTACATGACACCTTTCCCTCATGGGTATGTCTACTGAATCTGCCTAAGTACAATGGAAAATGAAATTCTATAGAACATATAAGGGAATTTTCTACCATGTGCATCAATGTCGCTTATGACCCCACTTATCTTATGAGACTATTCCCAGGAAGTCTTGTAGGAATTTCCTTAGATTGGTTTTTAGGTTTAGACTATGGCATCAAATCATGGGGCGAACTGGCTAAGAAATTCATTGAAAAATTCTCCTTTAACATTGACCATGAAATAAACATAGCATCCTTGTGTCATACTACACAAGATGAAGGAGAGAATTTCATCGCTTTCTTCCAAAGATGGAGGACTATAGCCAACCGGTGTCTCGTCGAGATACCTGAAAAATAAAAATTCACTATGTTCCAGGAAAACCTTAATGCAAAATTGAGAAGTAACTTAAGGGTACATTGTTGCACATCCTTTTCAGAACTAGTGGAAAACGGGGTTATAATAGAAAAATATCTCATTGAAAAAGGATAACTTAAGACACAAGCATCCAACATAAATCCAACCGTGCAAAACACCCCAATGACAAAAATAGATTTTGGTCTCAGAACAAAAATGGTACCAATGATGGGGTAGTTGATGCTAAAAATTTACAATCAAGACCAAACATTACACTGTGAGGACATAACCCCTCTACCAACACGCTTAACGTTGTCAATCAACCTCTCAACACTGCCCAAAATACTCAACATCCACAACAACAGAGGAGGTTTCAAAAATGTGAGTTCACTCCCTTAGGGGAACCCATTGAGTCTATATTCAAACAACTGTTGCAACACAATCTTATACAACTTCAAGAGCCAAGACAATACGATCTAGGACAATTTAAACCAGTTTGGTGGGATCACAATTCCTTTTGTGATTTCCATAGAACTAAGGGACATAACCTACAAAATTGTCGACAACTAAAAAATATCATACAGGATCTTGTCGAGAAGAGAATTATTGAAGTTAGCGGACAAAAACAAAAGTCATCAAACACTAATCACCAAGTATTTTCTGATCTACTACATGACCATGGGAAAGGAAATGTCCCCAGTTCAAGTAACAAGAACAATATATCGGCCAACAACGCTAATGTCAAGCATGATTATAGTGGCCCTATCATAAATTATCTTTGCACTGTTGATGAACAAGTCAATAACATTACCATAAATACAAATCCTGAGTGTGTTGTCAACACTTGTCGGACTAAGATCACTATCCAAGGCCCTCCATCGCAAAAACCACCACAGACTTCCAAGTTGTAGTATAACTTACTTGATCAACTGGGGAAGACCCCAGCCCTAATCTCCATCTTGGAACTATTACGTATCTCCCCTGAACATCGATCCGTTTTAGACAAAACTTTACAAAGCACCACTATCCCTAATAATCTCGATGTCAATCATTTCCAGGAAATGGTAGGCTACTTGACCAATAATCATCATGCCACATTCTTCAAACTAGACTATGCAGCTAAGAAGACAAATTATAACGACCCATTACATCTTGAAGTCCTTGTTGACAAAACCAAAGTTAGACAAGTTCTAGTAGATAGAGGAGCAGGGTTAAATTTGTGCACTTTAAAACTGATTAAGGCATTAGGTTTCTTCGAAGCATGCGTAGAGACAACCAAAAGTATTGGAATTAAGGCTTACGATGATGAGGAATGAAAATAAAAGGAGGTGGTAACACTTCCTATCAGAATTGCTCCTACAGTAATGGAGACAAAATTCCAGGTCTTGGATCTCACCCTTCCATACAATCGTCTATTAGGTAGACCATGGATTCATGCCATGAAGGCAGTCCCTTCCACATATAATCAATGTCTCAAATTCCCGTACAATGGCACTAAAATAACAATAGATGGTGACCCAGATCCATTCCAATATTGCACCAGTCTATGAAAAAACACCCCAACGCCAAGTGCATGTAAATCAGGAAGCCTCATCATCCAATTCATCTCATTATGTCAATCCATCCACTCCCACAAAAACATCCACTCCATCATCACTACCTTCCACTCCTAGGGTTGAGATCCAAGACAAGGGTTGTGGAGAATATTATATGAAGACATCTTATTGTGTTAGCCATTTGATTCCTCCTAAGTCATATGTTTTACCTACACTAGATAGGAGGCAATCTATGGTCACTATACACATTCCTCCCACAACAACTTTCACCAAATGGGGAGAATTAAGCAAGGAAGCCGTAAATGCAAAAGATGTCACCTCTTGGTTGTATAGATAAGATAATGAAGAACCTCTCTCACTTGCTCACATTCCTACAGATCTATATGGCAAAGGTTTCACAATCATGCAAATTAAGGGCTATAGTGGACATAGTGGTTTAGGCTTACATCAAAATGGGAGAACTGAACCAATCTTTTTTTCTTAGTGGTTGAAAGGCTTGGGGCTTGGGTTTCAACCAATTCAGATTCACATTCCTAGTACCACATCACCTTTACTTGAGGAAGTAAGTGCTTTAGAGGATATCGAGACATATGACAAACCATCTAACCAACCCTATTGTGACTCCCCTAACTCAAACGAATATGAGTGGGATTCCCTATCCTCCACCTCTTCCATGGACCTTGATAAACTTTTTGGAGAACTTGACTTAATGTTGAAATCCTCACCAAATCCATTGAATTCCTATCCACCCAAGAATATGACAAAAGAGGAATGGTTTAAACATTACTATTGGGAATCTCTTGATCCTACCTCTTGGAAACTTGATACATTTGTTTTAGATAACCAAACCTTGGCATTAGGCCCACCTCAGAATCCACCTAGACCTAGGCAAAAGAGAAAAAAGAACTTGGTACAAAAATTTTGTGACCATATGAACAACTTAGTCTTTACCTTGAATCCTTTGAACTTTGAAAACTCTAATGATGAAATGCCCTTAGTTTATCCCCAACTCATTGATTGGGACCAACAAGACACACCTGTCATAGACATTTTTTAGAATGACAAAGCAATTGCTAAGTTCCTGGGACTAAGAGAAGGCATACCTAGCGGTGATCACAAGGCTAGTTTTACCATTGACTTGGACAACAAAGCATATTTTGGGGAATATATTCAACCCTCTAGTCATAAAAATGAGAAAAAGAATAAAAAAGATTAAAAAAGGATGAGTCTCTAGGTGAAAACCGTAAGGCGCCTCTAGACAATGAAAAAGAAAAAATAAAGGACGCATCCGAAGGCGAAAACCTCACTAAGACACCTAAGGATGGAGGTTTGAACATTATCCCCTTTGCACAGGAAAATTCACCCATGCTAGTTGAAGAATCAGTGGAATTCAACATAGGAACATAAGAGAATCCTTGACTGGTATATTTTGCAGCATCATTGACAAAAGAACAACAATCAGAATTCCACAACTTCTTTACACAAAGACAGATAATTTTTTCCTGTTCATATGTAGACATGCCTGGGCTAGATCTTGAACTTGTTCTACATCACTTTCCCTTACAACCAGGTGTAAAACTAGTGAAACAAAAATTGAGGAAAATGCACACACAGATTGCTTTACTAGTTAAGGCAGAACTCAAGAAATTGTTAGACATTGGTTTTATTAGATCAATTGACTATGCAGATTGGATTTCCAATCTTGTACCAGTCACTCAACCAACAGGGGGCATCCGCATCTGCATAGATTTTAGAGATATCAACAAGGATTTCCCTAAGGATGACTTCCCTCTGCCTAACATTGACATGATAGTAGACATGATAGCAGGATATGAGATGTTGTCCCTTATGGATGGATTTGCAGGGTATAATCAAATCGGAATTGCAACTAAAGACCAACCTAAAACAACTTTCACATGTCCTTGGGGAATGTATTGCTGGAATGTTATGCCCTTCAAACTGAAGAATGTTGGAGCAACCTACCAGTGAGACATGACCACTATTTTTCACGACCTTGTGCACACTCTTATGGAGGGTTATGATATTTCAAAGGCTAGAAAAGTATAAAGTGAGGCTAAATCCCAAGAAATGTGTGTTTGGGGTGCAACAAGGAAATATTTTAGGGTATATCATTTCTAGATGAGGCATTGAACTGGATCTAACCAAGGTAAAAGCAATCATAGACATGCCTCCACCAACTAATCTCAGTCAACTAAGGACATTACAAGGGAGACTGCAATCCATCAAAATATTTATAGTGCAGTTAGCAGATAAGACATGTCCCTTTCAACATTTACTTAAGAAAGGCGTACCCTTTGCATGGACAGTTAGGTGCCAAAAGGCTTTTCAACTGATCAAGGAATATCTACTCACACCACCTGTTGAAGGATGACCACTGATTCTTTATATTTCAGCAACCCATTCATCACTAGGAGCATTACTTGCACAAAATGACGATGAAGGTCATGAAAGGTAGTATACTATATCAGTCGGACTTTGGTAGGTTATGAGCTGAACTATACTACCATTGAATGTGCTTGTCTTGTGGTAGTATTTGCTAATAAAAAAATAAGGCACTATATGTTGAATCATCAAACAATGTTGGTTGCAAAGATAGATCCTTTAAAATATCTTCTAAGCAAAGCAACATTAATAGGGTGATTGGACAAATGGGTTATGATACTGAGTGAGTATGATATCCAGTACGTAGAGAGAAAGGTTATTAAAGGACAAGTCATTGTTGATCAGCTAGCCGATGCACCAATACAAGCAGATCACCCATTAGTTGCATACTTTCCTGATGAATTTATATTTACCATTAACACAAACACAACATCGAAAGTATACTTTGATGGCTCTCATACGAACCATGGATCAGGGCTTGGTATCCTATTTATCACACCACAGGTGATTCCATCTCTAAGTAATTCAGGATTGCATTCCCATATACCAACAACATAGCATAGTATGAGGCTCTAGTGACAGGGTTACGCATGGCAGTCAAGTGGAAAATTAAGAACCTATAGGTATATGGCGATTCTCAACTAATAATCAGACAGGTAAATGATGATTATGAGACTAAGGATGAGAAGCTTGCCCATACAAACGCATGGCAGATAGTTTTAAGGAGAACTTTGACAAGGTCAAATTTCATCAGATACCTCATGTTCTAAACAAGGCAGCAGACGCTATGGCTACTATTGCATCACTTCTAGACATTCCTAGCAATGTTCCTAAGTTCGAGTTCTTGGTAGAACAACTTTTGGTCCCAACCTACGATATCCTAGATTTGAGCTGCTATGTGACATTGTTGGTCCTAATTCCCCATGATACAAAGATATCTATGACTACCTTCATGTTGAAATCATACCCCTTGGCCTTTCAAATAACCAACGTAGCACATTCCTTCGTAAGTCAGCTAAATACACCATCGTCGGAGACACCCTATATAGACGCACCTTAGATAATACCCTATTGAGATGTCTTGATTCCGAAGAAGCACAAGCAACCTTGCATGGGGTACATGAGGGTATACGTGGTTCCCATTCTAGCGGTCTTGCCTTAGCTAAAAAGATTTTGAGACTGGGCTACTATTGGCCTACCACATGGAAAAAGACTCATATATCTTTGTAAAGAAATGTCGCCAATGTCAGGTACATGGAGACTTGATACATGCACCAACACAAGAGCTTTGTCCCATAACGTCACCATGGCCCTTTGCCCAATGTGGACTTGACCTCATAGATAAGATCCATCCCACATCATCCAATGGCCACAAGTTCATCATTACTGCCACTGAGTATTTTACAAAGTGGATTGAGGCTATTCCCATAACATACATCACTAGCACACAGATCTCTAAGTTTATCCTAAACTATATCATCTATCGGTATGGTGTCCCTCAGTCCATAATCACAGATAATGGCCGTCCATTCAAGAAGGAAGAATTCCACCATCTTTGTGATGAATTCCATATTCAACATCATTTTTCCACCCCATACTACCCACAAGGTAACGACCAAGTAGAGGCATCTAACAAAATTATCATTAGAATCCTCAAAAAGGTTGTCAATGATGTTGGTCGCAATTGGCATTTACAGCTTAATCCCTCCTTATGGGCTTATCACACAAGTATCTGTACTCCTACTGGTGCTACTCCATATTCATTAGTATTTGATTTTGAATCCATTCTGCCTATTGAGGTCAAAATTCCTTCCCTAAGGGTATCCTTGAAAGGGAACATTGATGATGAAGAGTACCGAATATCAAGGCTACATGAGTTAGAATTCCTAGATGAGCAGAGATAGAAGGCACTGGACCATCTCCAAGCATATCAGAATTTCCTTCATCGTAGCTATAATAGGAAGGTCTTGAACAAAAACTTTGACATTGGTGACCTAGTCTTAATGGAGAACCCAAATAATCAAGTAGAAAGAGAGAAACTAGGAAAGTTTGAACCTAACTAGTTAGGACCTTACATTGTTATAGAAGCCTTTGGATCAAGAGCATATCAACTCTCTAGTCTTGAAGGGGAACCATTATACTCGCCAATCAATAGTATTCATCTGAAGAAGTTCTACGCATAGCTTCTGAGAGCCTTGTCTTAATTATCAAAAATACAAAAAATAAAATAAAATCGTTACCTAGGTGAAAACCTTGCAAACAAGCATCTTGGTAACATCAAAAAAATTAGAAAATCCAAAAAATAGTAAAGAGAAATAATTCATCCAATAGTGAAAACCACTTCGATGGCACTTTAGATAAGTACCATGGTGAAAACCTGGCAAACAAGCGCCATGTGTAGTTGACTCTGCTCCTTTGTCTACTATTATTCCAATTTGACTTCCTTGTACATAGTCCACATCCCTGTACATACTATCTATCCCTATACATATCCTTCCCATCCATCACTTGTACATACCATTCATAATAAGTGGTAGTCTTTCCCATAACTTGGAACAATTTAAATCGAGTGCATTTCATATTCCCCATTTTTTCCTATTCATACTCGATCAATCTTATACTCGACTGGGGGAAAGCACTTCACCTGCATCATATATGGTTCTTATTGGCTATCCTAAAGACATAAAACCATCAAGAAAATCCAAAAAACATTACAAAACTTCAAAAAGACAAAAAAAAAATCAAAAACATGTCAAAAATCTAAAAATAGAGTAGAGTCAGTCACACTTGATAGTCTTTGTCATTTGTCAAACTACGTTGCCTCTGCGACTGGACGTAGGCAAGGCCATCTGCCGATGTGCCCTCAAGGCCTTAGGTTAGTTTGTTTATCTTTGTCTGTATAAAATCATGACTCAATCCATGTGTCTATATGACAAGGTCATTGGTCGTGTCGAACTACAAGGTCTCTGCATGTATAACGTAGGCAAGGCCATCAATCGATGAGCCCTCGAGGTCGCACTAGGTTAGTCCATTAGGGTTCGTCACATTCACTATCACACACGTCTTTTATTTTATACTTAGTCCTGTCAGTCAAATTCTAGTCGAACTACGAGGTCTTTGCGTGTATAACGTAGGCAAGGCCATCAATCGATGAGCCCCCGAGGCTGCACTAGGTCAGTCCTTTAGGGTTCGTTGTCACACACAATCAATTGTTAACACATCATATCAAGTCATGCATCAATCTAGTGAACAAGTCAACAATGTCTCTAAGTCAAATCAAACAAATTGTCAAAGCTCAACAAAAACAAATCAACTTATATCTGCTATAAGATGTGTCCTCGAAAATAGATGGTATCTAAGCAATCAACTTATGTCTGCTACAGGATGTGTCCTTCCTGAAAATAATCATCAAAATAATCAACCTGTCTTATCCAAGATGTTTCCTTCCTGAATACATACAGTGTCAGACCAATCAACATAGCCTTACACAGGTTATCACATCAATGGCATCAGACTCAACATCTTATACGATTCATGTCTTTCTGAAACCAGGCTTTTTTCATGCCTTATACAAATAGTCATAACATCGAAACCAGACTTACAGTCTTATCTGGTATGTGTCCTTCCTGAAACCAGGATCAATCAATCAATCATCTTATCCATCAAAATAATCAAACAAACAAGATCAAGTTTTGGAAAATATTTTACTGGCTTTTGACTTTATGGCTTATTTATCTTATCATTTCATTTGACTTTATGATGGGAATTATGTTACTAGCTTTCTCAAGGATGTCCCATGAAGTATTTAGAGAAGCAATGATGTATCACAATTCTATTTTCTTTCACTGTTGTTTTTTTATTGTCTTTTCATTTTATGATTGGAATCCCATTACTAGCTTTCTCAAGGATGTCCCATGAAGGATTTAGAGAAGCAATGATGTATCATAATTCTATTTTTTTACTGTTGTCTACCAACTGTCTTTTAAATTTGATTTTGAGTTATGTTACTAGTTTCCTCAAGCATGTCCCATGAAGGATTTAGAGGAGCGATGATGTCTCATGACCCATCTTTTATTTTGTTTGTTGTCTGTGGTTTGTCTTGACAAAAAGATTGGGGCAACTGTGCCCTTAGTATGAGGTATGACAATCCTTGTTTGTGACTGTTTTTTGTTAGCAAGTGGATGACCTTGCACACCTTGATCTATGTCATATCATGGTGTTTTTCTCCATTTGTATTAGTTACTGCCCAATGATGATTAAGTGCAAAGCCTTTTGTGATACATCAAAATATTGAAGATTGCTAATACTAACATCCATGTCTTTTATTATTCATCTTTCTTTTCGCACTAACATTTCTTCTTTTTTACATCTTCACCACCCTTATCTATTTTCCTCTATCCTTTTTTTCCTTCATCTTCTAGTTCTCTCATTGATTTCGAGAGTACACTCATGTTCTTTGAACCTATCCTTCCTCTTGAGGGGGAATACCACTACCTCCTCGTCATCCTTCCTCATCCTACTTTTACTGGGGCATATCTTCTTCTTTGACACAACGCAAAAATGACATTGTATCAAAGAGGGGAAAAACGTAGACATTGAAATCTGGTCTAAGCTTGTGACTTCAATTTCTTCATAATTCGTATTTTCATGGTCATGATTAAATAATGTCAATTATTTAATTATGTTACTAATTAACTTTATCCTTCTTTTCAAATTAAATAAATTCTTATTTAATTTACCTTTTATCATATTTCTACTATAATTAAATAAATTATTTATTTATTTAATTATAAATTTAACCCCTTCATCACTTAATTAAATAAATATTATTTATTTAACTATCTTCAAATATCAAATCTCGAATTAAATAAATCATTTAATTCGTAAAAATCTATTTTAGCACATTCCTCTATATTTAGATAATTGTGTAAGTTATCTAAGTATTCACTTTGACTCAACTCAAGATCTATTTAAACCGGTCAGTTAACTCCTGGTTTAATGTCTGAGTTGTTTTCGCGAGTAATCTCTTTGTCAAATCATTCAATCATCTAGTTCTAACTCATTTTCGTGTACATGTATATTAATTAAATATCTTTATTTAATTAATTAAATCTTGTGTGTGTGTTCAAATAGAGTGTTGCTTTAATCCTATCTTTATCTTTGTCATGCAAACACTATTTTGGTCTAAGCCTATGACTTCAATTTCTTCATAATTTGTATTTCCATGGTCATGATTAAATAATGTCAATTATTTAATTATTCTCTAAAGTCTTCATTTCTTTATTAATTAAATAAATCTAATTATTTAATTAATCCACCTTAACATTTATTCTTCTATTAATTAAATAATCTCAATTATTTAATTAATTAGCACTTTTCTTTATTCCATCTGATTAATTAAATAAACACTTTTTATTTAATTATGTTACTAACTAACCTTATTCTTCTTTTCAAATTAAATAAATTCTTATTTAGTTTACCCTTTATCAGATGTCAACTCTAATTAAATAAATTCTTTATTTAATTATTCATTTAATCCCTTCATCACTTAATTAAATAAATCTTATTTATTTAATTATTCTTCAAATATCAAATATTGAATTAAATAAATTATTTAATTTATAAATTCTATTTTAACGCATTCCTCTATATTTAGATAATTGTGTAAATTATCTAAGTATTCACTCTAGCTCGACTCGAGATCTATTTAAATCGATCAGTTAATTCAGGATTTAATGTCTAAGTGGCTTTCTCAAGTAATCTTTTTGTCCTATCATTCATTCATCTAGTTCTAACTCATTTGCGTGTACATGCATATTAATTAAATATCTTTATTTAATTAATTAAATCTTGTGTGTGCGTTCGAACAAGATGTTTTAATTCTATCTTTATCTTTGTCATGCAAAGACTATTCTTTTGTTTTCAAATACCAAACTCAAAGATTAAATCATTTATTTAATCTTTATTTCAACTTCTAATTTTTATCACTCATGTCACTACTAACAATTATCATAATGCATGTCTAATCTTTTGATCTCAACCGTCCGTCAATCTTTCAATCCTGGCCTATCATTTGAATGATCAATTTTCTATAAATTGATTTGTCATTCATCATTTCAGCCTCTCCCGGAATCTTATGACTTTTGGAAGCATATCTATTATTTGAATCTTTGATATTTTGCTAAATCATTATCATAGGCTATACTTGCACAAGAGAAATCTGAGGGCAATTTTACTACAATGAAAAAATGGAGAAGGGAAATCGAGGTCATACATGGAATTACATAGATATTAAGTGAGATTGTTTAGTTTATTTATGTTTTAGCTTTCCTTTGTTCTTTGTTGTTTAGATTAGATTGCATTAGAGCTTGAATTACATTGTTTTGTGTTGTTTAACCTTTGTTCTTTTCATGATGTTACAGTTTGAATGTGTTTTTCAGGGATCTTAGTGTTTTTTGTCTATTTTTGAGCTATATAAGCAAAAAAAGGCATTGTAACTCTATTCTCTCAATCACAGTATTGAGAAACACACTTTGTAACACATTTTTCAAAGCAAATACATATTTTTTCTTGTATCTACTGTAAGAACACATTTTCTCAATAAAATTTTAATATTTTGTCTTCTTAATATTTGTTTCATTTTGTGCAAATGAATTATTGATTATGTTTTTCTTTGTTTTTATATGTTTAAACCTCAATTAAAGCATTGTCTTATTTCCAACACTTATAGGAAAAAATTAGTGAACAAAAACAATTAAATAAACTACCAATTGAATAAATAATCTATCAAATCATAGAAATTAATGAATAAATATGACTAAATATATGACTAAATACAATGATTATGCAATTAATAAAAATGTATCAATATACTACCAGTTCACAGAAATCAGTGAACAAAAATAATTAAATAAACTACCAAATTGATCAAAATGATGATTAAAATTAATGACTAAATACACTACCAATGGACCAAAATTAGTAAATAAAATGACTAAATAAGTGACCAATTAACAACAATCAATGACTAAATTAACGACTAAATATATCAGTGAATAAAAAATGACTAAATCAATGACTAAATAAGTGACTAGTTAAATATATTAGGGTAAACCCACAAAACTGGTTTACAACTTCGTTGAGGAAGGAAAAACATTTTCAGATGGAAAACACTTTAGGGGGTTTGCTAGAACTAGGGGGGTTCACTAGAACCCCCTAAAGGGTTCTCTAGAACTAGGGGGGTCACTAGAACCTCCCCCTCCCCCCCTCGCCTGCCTCCCCCTCCCTTCTAGCAAACCCATTTTAACTACATTTAAAGGGGAGTTTGCTAGAACGGGGATTCTAGCGAACCTTGGTTCGCTACAACCCCCCTTTTTCCCCTTCTCCCACTCTTCTACCAAATCTCTACAAAAGTTTTCCCTTCAAAGCTCAGGTTGAGGATGAAAATGGAGGAGACTTCATAGATCCAACTAGATGATGGTAGTCCTTTGAACGAGCTATCCATCGAATATAATTTTAATATTTTTTGGTTTTATTATGTTTTTTTTTTAGTTTGATTGAACATAGGTTTTTCACCAAAAATCAAGCTCTTTGTTCTACACATGTTGAAAAATAGAAAATTATCAAAAAAGAAAATTGAAAAATATTAGTGGACTAGATATTGATGTCCTTGATCCAACAAAAAAAAATTGAATTTTGATACATACAAAAAAAAAAATTGTTTTATCCAGTGAATCGTGTCTAAATTGTAACGGGTTTGAGTTTGAAACTTAATTAAGAAAATAATATTCAATGAAATGCTATGAAACAAATTTCATGCACTAGATATTGTAGTTACAAATCTAAATTCGAAAAAAATATAATTTTATCCTTCATAGAAAAAAAATTTATGTGTTAGCCAGTAACGTCGCTCTTTAAAAATGGTGTTTACTATTAAAAACTAGTTTTCGAATGAGATGGAAAAAGAAGTGCAATATGATTTAAAAAAATTTGAAAAAAAAAATATTTAGAATCTATAGAAAAAACATCACAAATCACTAGTTTGCATCATCTTCAATCTCCTCACGGTTTACCCACTATAGGTGCCCAAAAGTGAAGATTTAGTTAAAAAAATCAGTTCAATGTCCAGTTTGGCCAAAAATTGTAAACCAGTATTGTGGGATCACCCACTAGTGAATAAAAATGACTAAATAAGCGACCAAATTAATACAATCAATGACTAAATATATCAATGAATAAAAAATGACTAAATAAGTGACCAAATTACAACAATCAATGACTAAATCAACGACTAAATATACTACATGTAAGATGGGAAATCTCTATCAGCCTAGATTCTAGTGATAACCACAACACTTGTAAGTTAGAAATCCAATCTAAACAAGAGAAAATAAACAAAATGAGGAATAAAATGAAACATTCAAATGAGAACACTCCCCGTATTGAAGTTGAATAACTTCTCTTGTCTCTCCTCAATCTTTCTTTTACAAATATGCCATCAGATCATAGTAGAAATGTGCAAGTACCTGCAAATAGTAAGCATGAAAGTCAGAGATAAGTGGTTGTTAAATAAAAAATGAAGGAGAATGGCTTCTTTTATAGACATCCATTCGAATGAACTGTCAAGATCGAGCTTCTAGAAAAATTCCAAGATTGACGGATGAGAAGGCATGCAACACAGAGAAGTGGAGGTTACGAAATAAAGGGTCAAGATTGAAAAGAGACCAGAGTCAACCGACAACTAAGATTCGAAAATGAGATAGTGGAGGGGGATAATAGAAGAAATAAATAATAAAATTATTTATTTCATGAGAAAGGAATCTCTGGACAAGTAGAGCATAAATAATTTTAAAATTATTTATTTGGAAGAGGGAGAACATGGGCATTTAATAAAAAAGATTTATGAAATCAATCTAATTAAATAAGAGGAAATGGGATTAAATTATTTAGATTGGATTAATTATTTAATGGGGAAGAGATGTCAACATACAGTCAAATAATTTAAAATTTATTTGACTATAGGCAAATAGTGAGAGGCAAATAATTAAATCAATAATAATTTATTTAATTATTGAAGAAAGGGGGTTTTAGTGACTTAATTAAGTTTATTTAATTGATCATAGAGGAATAAAGAAAGTGAACTAATTAAATAATTAAAAATTATTTAATTAATAGAGGAATGTGATCAAGAATAATTAAATTATTTAATTATTTAATTATGCGGAGACAAAGACCAAGAAAAATGACACTCGTAGACTAAGATATTTTTCAGTGTCCACATTTTTCCCCTCTTTGACATAATGTAGTTCATCATGTTGTGTCAAATAAATTCAATCAAAAGATGCCTCGGTGAAAGCAGGGTAGAGGTATATACCCCCTCGGGAAAATTTTACAAATTTTCAAAAAGTTTCAAATAAATTCAAAAATTGTTTCGATAAGATAATTTAATCACCAGGAGTTCAGCAGTGTAGACGAAAATGATTTTTGAGGTCATTACAAGGGTCAAATTCAAGTTCAAAGTGGTCCAAGAGTGCGCCTAATACACATGTCAAGTGCAAACCCTAGTTTTTAGGCTGTAAATAGGAGTTGGATTAAGAAAATAAGTCATTTGTGCATTCCAAATTTAGAAATCTAAGGAGCTCTGAGTGAAGAAAGTTGAGGAGATGTCACATGTTCTAGAAACTGCACATAGAGGCTACCATATCTGCACCTTCCATCGTCTTGAGGGAGCGCCCGCCCTGGTATGTACTACAAACCCGCCTTGTGATTTTTTTGTTTTGCATGTATTTTAGCTAGGAAATAATTTAGCAGGAAATTATGTTGCACGACATGCAATGCAATTTCATGTGTGAACAACATAGATGATATAGTTGGCTACAATCATCACGTTGTGATGCAATTGCATAGGTCCTAGGGGGTAGGTTTTACATGACGCATGTGAAATAGTGTGACACAACTGATGTTTAGAGATGCAAGCATGGAAATAGTGATGCATGTGCAAATAAGTGACACAAATGATGCATTAGCTTAGGCGTGCAATGTAATCACATTTGCGGGCCACTAAGAATTTGTGTGACACATTTGACAAGAAACGGCGATGCAATTTCCTGGTGAAAATTTTCCCCAGTGTAGGATAGAATAACTTGTTCAACTTAGGTCCAATAGGTAAAATTAAGACTTTAGATTGACGTGATGGATTTTGTGGTGATTTCAGGTTGTACTACCCCTATTTACAAGCAGGAGTCACAACTAGATGTATTTCAACTATGAGACCAATTAGATGATGTTGAGAGGTGGGCACTGTTGGATCTTGGATTGTTTTACATCACCTATATGCTCGTTATTAGGGAAAACAGGGGCATACTGACAGCTTTGGCAGAGCAATGGCACTCTGAGACTTGCATTTTCCATCTACTGATGGGAGAGGCCACTGTGACATTAGAGGACGTGTATAAGATCTTATGGTTGCTTATTTGTGGAGGGCAGGTTCGATTGGACCCCATGCAAGGATTGTAGGCCCTCTATGATTACTATGATTATGATGACGATTTCGAGCTTGAAATATAGGGCTATGATATTAGATGGAAGACTCTAGTCAAGAGATATGATTGATATGACTGTGTGTTATGTACATTTATTGTCAGGGTGATGATTCCAAATCGCAGGGGTCATGCTTTCCTAGTAGGCTAAGGAGAGATGCTAGCAGGGATGGTCCAGGATGAGATAGTATATGCATGGGGACCATGACTATTGGGTATGTTATACTTTCAACTCCATGATATTGCATACAAAGGTGAACAAAGCCCAAGTTGCAAGGTCACATTTCTAATGATATGGGC
Organism: Sequoia sempervirens; assembly: GCA_007258455.2. NCBI lineage: Eukaryota > Viridiplantae > Streptophyta > Pinopsida > Cupressales > Cupressaceae > Sequoia > Sequoia sempervirens. The sequence continues at coordinate 17,717,514 of VDFB02000015.1, read as the reverse complement.
GTGGGAGCATATAGCAGTGTTCTGACCGTCAGTGGTATGACAGTTGGGAGCAAGTCCTTCATATGTATATCTCTATTGGGGAGCAATCACTTAGACACGTGTGGGTGACACAAGTTACTAGAGACATGGCCTGGATACATTAGTGAGCTTTTTCTGGAGGCCCTATAGGGACTATGATCTATGGGTAGGGAAGGATGAGCATTTTCTATGGTGTCGACAACCCAGGTACCTGATCAGACACATTGTATAGTCTTAACATATTATTGAGATGTATTTTGTAGAGCATGTCAGAAAATAGTTTAGAGAGAGACAGGGTATTCCTATAGGCACATCAAAGTTTGCATGGTCATCTCAGGAGGTGCACCCATGGGGACAACAAATTCCAGTGACCACGAATGAGTAGGAGATTGACACATTCCAATCGATTCAGTGGTGATGGAGAGGATGGGATGTAGATTTAGGGATGACTCCCCAGTATGGTGCATGGTGGCAGGCACATAGACCATCATCGTACACAAATCTAGAGCAGCTAGTGCCTATAAAGTGTAGAGGCAGGGGCTTGAGAGGCCGAAGAAGAGACAAGGGACACAGGGGTGGAGGGAAACGATATGGAGGATGGGGATATGGAGGAGGAGGAGATGATGGAGGAGATGGTCAGGGAGGGTGAGGAGGAAACTGGACACAAAGGAGGAGGTATGGAGGACGGTAGGCAAGGAGAAATTTTTCACTGATTTGGGAGGAGGAAGAGGAGGATCAACCAGAGGTGAGGGAAGCAGTAGAGATGGCAGTGGAGGAGGGAGAGCAACATGTAGAGATGCCAACTCTATAGGTGGCATGCTCGGAGGTTGAGGAGCATGCAGAGGAGGAAGTGATGGGTGAGGCGGAGATATTCCTTCGAGAGAGGATTATTTTCTGAGTGGATGTTGAGGAGGGGCTAGAGGAGGTTAGGGTTGGAGAAAATGAGGGTACAACAAAGCAAACGATAGCCACCCTAGAGGCTAAAGTATAGGCCCTAGAGGTAGAGTTGAGGATAGTGCAGGTAGAGCAAGATGGCCTTAAGGCCAAGAGAGACCCTCTCCAAACATAGAGAGATACCCTAGAAATAGAGAGGGACCTAGCTGTCATCAGCCAAAAGTAGACTGACTAGAGGATGCTAGATTTTACAACTACATGTACTGGGTCAATAGTAGATGTTGCATAGGAGTATGCCAAGGCTAGCAGGGGGATGTTGTATTACAGGGATTTGTATGAGAGGGTGGTACCACCAAAGAGGAGAGAGTCGACATTCTCGCAGATTTCAAGTGGATCCCAGAGCATATCACATAGCAGGACTCATAGCAAGCATTTCCACAACAGATCAGAGAGTGGGAAGACATCAACCCCCATATGGTTCACTCCCTATGATAGGCCATCGACAGTAGAGCACAGGTCTTCAAAGTCACCTCGACGAGAGGACAGGGATGCCCCAGGGATAGGAGATTAGGGCAGCTTAGGCTAGAGCATCTTTTGATGCTATGTGTATGGACACTATATTTGATTGAGCCTGCGAGCTCCATTTTGATAGACATGATACATCTTAACAATGTACCTATGACACATTTTTGAGTGATATATGATATTATTTTTGGTGGGAATTTATGATATTCGGTTCTATGTGATTATGCTATGGATGTTTATGCTTTTATGATATCTATTTATGAATTATATATTATCGTGTGATGGTTTAATATGGTGGATGATTATGCATTTATGATGTTGTTTATGTACCTTTATGATTATGCACTGATTTTTTATATTAATGTAACATGGATAACCTAATTTTATGATGTGATATGATATGTGAATGCAATTAATGTTGATGTAATGTGATTCCTATAGAATATGTATGCAATGAATGCAAAATCTGATGTATGAGAGGACAAACAACAATGTTATTAATGTTATGTAATGTATATGAGATGTGATGCAGTGTATATCGACTGTGATGTAATGTATATGGACTATGATCATAATGCAATGTCATGATTGGTTATGTTAATTATATATGGAGATACTCTATGTTTTTGTATTTTCTCATGCAAATACATGTGTCTTGATATGATGATGAAGTCTATGATGGTGATGCTTACTATAATGTTTCCTAACATGATCTTGTATCTAGGATATTTTTGTGTGTCGCAGGACTCTGTCAAGATGCAAATAGAAGAAATTTTAGGTGGAAGAAATAGATGTTAGCATGGGAAAAGGTGGACAGGTGGACAGGAAATGACAAAGGATGGACTTTCATTCTTTTATTTTTAATATCATCATGTCACAAATGTATCACAAACACCGTGGTATGAGATAGACCAAGGTGTGTAAGGTGACCATTTGTGAGAGACAAGTAGTCAAAAGACAAAGCCAAAAGACAAGGAATGTCTCAGCTCATACTAAGGACCCAATTGTCCCAATATTTTTGCCAAGACAAACCAAAAACAAAAACTAAAGAAAAGAGATCATTATCCATCATTTCCCCTCTAAATCCCTTAATAGGACATCCTCAAGGTAGCTAGTAACACAACCAAAAACCATTCAAAAAGATAAGACAAATTCAGACCAACAAAGTGTTTTCCAAAGAGATAATGTTTGCTGATGGAATTGACAAGGTTGATTAATAAGGTTGAGTAGTTTGACCAAGATGACCGAGATGACCAAGTGATTGATTTTTTGACCGAAGTTGATTGATTGTTGATTGATAGATAGACAACAGAAGATTTGATTGATTTGATTGATTATGCCTAGTTTCAAGAAAGACATATCCTGAATAAGGCTAAGTTAACTGGACCAAGATGACAAGATTGATTGACCAAGTGATTAACTTGAACTAATTTGATAAGGTTTGATCGATATGATTGATCAATGTGATGATGACTAGTTTCAGGAAAGACATTTCATGTATAAGAAAATGAACACATCTGATAAAGTTGACCGATTGACCAATTTGACAAACACCTAACTACAGGAAAGAAATATCCTACTTAAGGCAAATGACTAGAGTGTACAATCTTAGGAAGGACACATTTTGATAAAAGACAAGTGATAAGACCGGATGAGAAAAATGATAAAATGCCTCATTCTGAGATAAGACCAATGATCTGATCCATTAATTTTTGATAAGGTGATTGATTGATTGAAGATTAAAGATTTGATGGTCACGTTTTTCTATTGATTTGTGATTTGGTTTGAATGATGATTGATTGCAGACAAAGAACATGACCAAACTTGACAAACCCTAAAGGACTAACCTAGGGCCTCAGGGGCTCATTGATTGATGGCTTTTCCTAGGTTATACACACAGAGACCTTGTAGTTTGGCAAGACTTGACGTTTTATTTGAAAAAGAACTAAGTCATGATTTTATTGGAGCAAACCAAAAAGGACTAACCTAATGTCTTGGGGGCCCATTGAAGATGAGCCTTGCCTACATAGCAAATGCACAAAGACAACGTAGTTCGACCCTACTAACACAAAATGATTTTGACTCCAACTTTGTTTTTGGAAGTTTTGATGTTTTCTGTTTTTTTTTGGATTTTTTATATTTTATGATTTTTGGATTTTGATGTTTTATGATTTTTTTGGATTTTGGTGTTTTATGATTTTTTTGGAATTTTGATGTTTTATGATTTTTTGGATTTTGATGTTTTATGATTTTTTTGGATTTTTGGTGTTTTATGATTTTTTTGGATTTTGATGTTTTATAATTTTTTTGGATTTTGATGTTTCCTGAGGCTGATACATGTGTCAAATCCCATGAAGACATAAGTAGAGAAATTTCCCCCAATCAGGTATAGGACCAGCTTATTATCTGTGAGGGGAATCAATGAACGAATGCAAAGGATGATCATGAAGGTGAAGGATACTAAATGTCGATGGTTCCCAAGCCATGCAAAGGATGACAAAGCTTTATTATGGATTATATGGGTGAACGGGTGAGCGAGGGATGGAAGAACAGGTACAGTGATAGTAGATGGAGGATCATAGACTGACTACAAATGGTGCCTATTTTCCAAGTTTGCACCATGGTACTTATTAAAAGTGCCACCAAAGTGGTTTTCACTTTTGGATGAATTATTTCTCTTTACTATTTTTTTTATTTTTTTCCTTTTGATTTTTTGTCCTCACCAAGATGCCTAATCGCCAAGTTTTCATCAAGATGACTTTTTTTTTTTTGGTATTTTTTGACTTTTTGAAGGGATACTATGAGAATTAAGTGTAATATTTGTGAAGGTGCATGTTGTTGATGCGCTCAGGAAATGGTTCACCTTCAAGAGTAGAGAGTTGATAAGCACCAAATCCATATGCTACTGTGATGATATAAGGGCCCAACCAATTAGGTTCAAACTTTCTGAGCTTTTCTCAATCTGTCTGATTCTTCAAATTATTTTTTAGGACTAAGTCACCAATTTCAAAGCTTCTAGGTTGGACCTTCTAGTTGTAGTTATGTCGAAGGAAATTTAGATAGGCTTGCAAATGTGTCTGAGCATTCTGTCTCTTTTCATACAATAACTCTAGCTCATGTAGACGGGATACACGATATTCTTCCTAATCAATCAATCCTTGCATAGATACTCTTAAGGATGGTAACTTGACCTAAATAGGAAGTATGGCCTCAAATCCAAAGACAAGAAAATACAAAGTGGCTCTAGTAGGGGTGCAAAAATTGGTGCAAGTAGGCCCACAACATAGGATTGAGTTTGAGATGCCATTCACTACCAGCGTCATTGATAGTCTTCTTTAAGATTTTAAGGATAGTCTTATTAGACACCTTAGCTTGACCATTACCCTAGGGGTAATATGGGGTAGAAAAATGGTGTTGGATATTAAAAATTTCACAAGTTCACAAACATCCTGATTTTTAAAAGGGCAATCATTTTTTGTGATGATGGACTATAGGATACCACAATGGCATATAATGTAATTCAAGATTAATTTGGATATTTGCTTTCCAGTAATGTAGGTCATTGGGATGGGTTTGATCCATTTGGTAAAGTATTATGTAGCAACAAGGATAAACTTATGTCCATTTGCAGAAGTGGGATTGATCTCTCCTACGAGGTCAATTCCACATTAAGAGAATGGCCATAGTGATGTAAGATACTACAATTCCTAAGCTAGTGCATGCATAAGATCTCCATGGATTTTACGTTGGTGACATTTCTTCATGAAGTGATAGGAATCATGTTCCATTGTAGGCCAATAATATCTCATCCTCATGATATTTTTAGCTAAGGTAGGATCAGCAGAGTGAGCTCCACATATACCATGATGAACCTCTTGTAAGGTTGTTTTTGCTTCATTTGAGTCGATACATCGGAGGAGGGTGTTATCTAGATTACGCCGGTAAAGGGTTTCACCAATAATGGCATATTTGGAGGCTTCTCATATAAAGGTTTTGTGTTGGTTGGAGGAAAATTCGGGAGGGATAGTTTGGTCATGCAAATAGTTGTAAATATCTTTGTACCAAGGAGATTCAAGACCAACAAGTTCACACACGAGTTCAGTTTCAGGGACATCGAGCGTAGGGATCAACAATTGTTCTACCAAGAACTCAAATTGTGATGCATTATTAGGAATGTCCAAGAGAGATCCAATTGTAGCCATTGTTCCAACTACCTTGTTCTAGATTCTTGGTATTTGTTCAAACATAATAGCTTCAAAGTATAATCTAAAACTATCAACCATACAATTGTAAGGCATTAGCTTCTCATCTTGGTATCATGGTCATCATTAACTTGATTACTAGCTGGGAATCACCATAAAATTCAAGATCCTTAATTTTCCATTTGATTTCCATTCAGAGTCCTATCAATAGTGCCTCATACTTAGCCATGTTATTAGTGCACGAAAATGCCATTCGAAATGATTTGGGAATGGAATACCTTGAGGTGTGATGAACAAAATACCGGCTCCTGAACCATGAGTTGTGTAGGATCTGTAGAAGTAAAATTTCCATGTTGTAGGTGTTTCTATGACAAAGATTGATTCATCTAGAAATTCATATATTAAAGGATGGTCTACCTTTACTGGTGCATCTGCAAGTTGATCAGCTATCACTTGTCCTTTTATTGCTTTTCAGTCAACATACTCAATGTCATATTCACTTAAGATCATAACCCACTTAGCTAATCTTCCTAGTAGAGCTACTTTACAAAGAAGATACTTCAAAGGATCAATTTTGGCTATTAGCTTTGTCTTATGGTTCAGCATGTAATGTCTCAACTTTTGGACTGCAAATACAACTGCTAAGCATGCTTGCTCAATAGGGTTGTAGTTTAAATCATATATGACCAAAGTGCAACTAATGTAGTAGATTGCTCATTCTTTTCCATCATTATCATTTTGTGCCAACAATTCCCTAGTGTTGATGTAGTTGTTGTCACATACATTATCAAATGTCTTCCATCGATCGGTTCCATAAGAATTGGTGGAGTCAATAGATAATTCTTGATTTGATCAAATGCTTCTTGAAATTTCTCTATCCAAATGAAGGGAATTTTTTTTCATAATAAATGTTGAAACGAATGAATCTTATCTGCTAGATGAGCAATGAACCTATGGATTGATTGTAGTCTCCCTTGTAAATTCCTTAGTTGATTGATGTTGGTTTGTGGTGGCATGTCCAAGATAGCTTTTACTTTTGCAAGATCAACCTCTATTCCTCTGTGGGAGACAATATATCATAAGAGTTTTCCTAATTAGACCCCAAAAGCACATTTCTTTCAATATAACCTAAGTTTGTACTTTTCAAGTCATGTGAAAACCTTATCCAAGACTGCTAGGTGACCACTTTTTTCTAGAGATTTTGAGAGAATATCATCAACATAATCCTCCATAAGCACATGCATGTAATCACAAAAATAGTAGTCATGGATCTCTGATATGTAGCTCCAACATTTTTAAGTCCAAATGGCATAACATTCCAACAAAAATATCCCCAAGCACATGTGAAGGTTGTATTTGGTTGATCTTTAGGAGAAATTCTTATTTGATTGTAACTCGAGAATTCATCCATAAGTGATAGCATTTCATATACAGTAGTGAAATCAACTATGATGTCAATATTTGGTAAGGGGAAATCACCTTTAGGACAAGCCTTGTTAAGGTCTCTAAAATCTGTGCATAATCTGATTTGACCATTTTTTTTTGTGATAGGAACAAGATTTGATATACAATCTACATAATCAATAGAGCACATGAATCTGACATCCAAGAGTTTCTTTAGTTCAACCATGACCAAGAGTGCAATCTGTAGGTGCATTTTCCTTAGCTTTTGTTTATATGGTTTGGCATTTGGTAATAGTGGCAGGTGATGTAAAACAATCTTGGGGTCCAACCCAAGCATATCAGCATATAACCATGCAAAATTAACTTTTCTTTCTAAAAAGAATGTTGTAAATTCAGGCTTTTCCTCAATGGTCAAAGATGATGCAAGCAATATGATTTTGGAGTTATCTTGTGTCTCAATGTTTAATTATTTTATTTATTCTATAAGAAACGATGATCTCTCTTATTCTAAAGGGAGACTATCCATTCCTCCATCCTCAGGAACCTAAGAGAGGTTTTCACCTTCGGATACATCCTTTATTTTTACTTATTCATGGTTAGTAGGCACCTTTCAGTTTTCACCTAAAGACTTATTATTTTTATTTTCAATTTTTTCATTTTCACTTTTGTGACTAGAGGAAAGGACACCTCACCAAAGTATGTTGCACTATTGAGTTCTATGAAAAATCCAAACTTATAATCCCCACTCATTATTCCTTCACGAAGTCCCATGAACTCAATAATTGCTTCATCATTCTCGAATGTGTCCAAACTTGGTGGTTCTTATTGATCCCAATCTATGATTTGGGGATAGACGAAGGGTAATCCATCATCGATATTGTCAAGGGTCATGGTATAGGCCGATAAGGTAAAGATGAAAGTAGAGTCATCGAGCTCCCAGAGGGTTTCAATCCAAGCTTCCATTTGCAAGACCTTTTGGTGTGGATTTGACTGGTTTTGTGGGGACCCAATTGTAAACATTTGATTGAATCTTTCTTCAAGGGTAGGCTCACCAGGTTCTCTAAACATTTCATCAAGGTCAAGGTCAGTAGTGGAGGATAAACAATCCCATTCATATGCATTGGAATCGATGTCATAGTTGTAAGATTCCTCGGATGTATCAGTCTAATCTGAAGCATCAACGACCTCAGTCAAGGTCAACTTAGTACTTGACGGACTTGGTTCCATTGAAACATACCTTAACCCAATATATTTTGGTAATTTAGGAGGTATTAAAGGTTTCAATATTCCTTTTTTGTGTAGACCAAGGAATTTTTGTCCATCATATCCTTGTTGTTTCATTAAAAGGAATCCTTTTGGATATCATTTAATTAGTAGTTGTTTAGGTTTTGTTTCCTCATCTTCTTTATACAACCATCTGTAAATGTGATCATCCAAAGATTCTTTAGCTAGTTCCCCCCATTTAGTGAAAATGGTAGGAGGATTGTGGATGATAACCTTAGGATGCATAAGATGCGGTTTTCCATAATACTTTGGTGATTTAGGTAGCTTCCCAATGCAAAAGAGACTTTTCATGTTGTATTCTTTGCATCCTTTGTCTTGAATCTGGATTATGGGTTTTGATGGTGGGGTGAACGGATTGGATGATTTGACGAGGGTAGATGGATCAATGTAGTGTGGTGAAGTGGAAGATGAGGCATCTTGATTTATGGGCACTTGACGTTCAATGGTTCCATTTATGTTAGTGCAATACTAAAAGGGATAAGGATTAATAGGAATAGTAATTTTAGTGCCATTGTGTGGGAACTTGAGGCATTGGTGGTATGTGGATGGGATAACCTTCATGGCATGAATCCATGGGTGTCCAAGGAGAAGGTTGTAGTGTAAATCTAGACCCAAGACATGAAACATTATATTCTATATTACTGGACCAACTCTCACGGGAAGCGAAATTACTCCTTTAGATGAGTGCTCAACATCATCATAAGCTTTGATCACAATTTTTTTGTTTTGGTCTATGCAATTCTTAGATTATCCCAATGCTTTCACCAATTTTAGTGAGAAAATGTTCAAACCCGATCCACCATCTACTATGACTCATTTGATCTTATGTTTATTAATGCAAACTTCAAGGTGTAGGGCATCAATACAAATGGAATTTTGTGTGGAAGTATTGTTCAGAAAAGGCAATGTGATGTGTCATAGTTAGGTATCCAACCATGGCCTAAAATTCATTGAAATATAGATTGGTAGGTGTAGATGCTTCTTTCAAGGCTTGATCAAGGATAGCTCTATGTTGAGGAGATATGCGAAGGAGTTCCAAGATGAAAATCTATGCGGGAGTCTTCCCTAGCTGATCTAGGAGATAATACTAACTTTTTCGTTGTGGATTGGAAGGAGGTCCTGGAAGAGTTACTTTGGCTTTGCGAGTGGTGACAACACATTATGAGCTTTTCTTATTTATGGTAATAGTAGAAATGTGATCATCAAAGGGTCTTACATTAAGGATAATAGTGCTATAATCATGTTTGAAAGAGGCATAACAGGCATTATTGTTGTTCTTTGAATTGGAGGTTTTTCCTTTGTCATGATCTTGCAAGGGAGTTTTGAATATTGTATGATCAACATTTTTCTTGCCTTGTGAATTTTCAATTGAAATGATTCCTTGTTCAATGAGGTCTTGAATGACATTTGGGTGTCCAACATCTAGATGTTTTATGTCCTTTTCACGGGTGATATTCACAACATTCATCTTCTTTCCATCAATCGGGTTTAATCAATGAGGGTTCATAGTTTTTAATATCGGGTAGTTGGATGACATTGGATTGCAGGAGTGTCTTTAATATTGATTCAATGGGTTCACCCAATTGGGTGTATGTTCTCTTGGCATGGGGAGGACCTTTGTGTTGTTGGTTGCTTTGGACTACGTTCAATGTTTTCCCTTGACTTTGTGGTTGGGTATTTGATGTGTTTGATGTGTTTGAAGTTGAGGAACCTTTGAGATGAATGGTAGGACCTTTATTTATCACTTTAGCATCAACAACTCCATCTTTAGTGACATTCTTGTTTTGGGACCAATATTTTCTTTTGTCATTATTGGGCTTTGGGGTTTCTTTGGGTACTTTGACCAATCCTTTTGTGACAAAACCTTTTTCAATAAAGACAAATTTCTCAAGGATTTCATCAAAAGTTGTGCAACATTGGATTTGAAGTCCACTCATCATTTCTCCATTGAGTTTTTCTATAAACATGGTGACTAGTTGTTTCTCAGGAATGTGACAAGGGAACTTGCTAGCTAGACTTCACCATCTTTGGTAAAATGAGGTAAGTGACTCCCCTTCTTCTTGTTTGTTCCTGCACAATGTTTTGAGGGTTATGTCACTTTCAATGTTAAAGGAAAAGTGATTAATGAATTTATCAGCTAGCTCACCCCATGTTCTAATCCCTGAAGGAAGGTGTGCAAACTAATCAAGGGATAGCCCCGTGAGACTTTGTGGGAATAGTCTCATCAAGTAGGTGGGATCATATGCAGCTTCCATACATGATGTATCAAATTATTGTATATGTTATATTGGGTCTCCTTTCCCTTTGTACTTAGGTAAAATGGGTGTTGTGAAGTGAGGGGGAAAGGGTGGCATGTATAGATTTTTTTTGAATGGATAGGGGTACAATTCCTCCATGGAATACATCTTCTTGTTGGTCCACAATTGCATGTTTGTCATTTTTTGTTGGATAGCTTATATCTATTGCATCAAGGTGTCCACAAGAGATGGTGTTGTGTTGGTTTGATTTGGTGTTATGATGTTGGTGTTGAGTTCATATGTTGGATTTGGATGTGAATTGGAATTTTGTGGCATGAGTCCTTGGTTACCTTGTTGATGTGTAAATTTTTCATTGGTATTGGTTGGATTTGGAGTGAAATTGGAATTTAGATGGGTCCCAAAGGTCATGTTTGTATTTGGTATGGTGTTTTGAAATTGTGGTATGAGCCCTTGATTTTTCCTTGGATTTGAAAGATTGGTCCTTGATTGGTGTTTTGGTGGGATGGAGTAGGTCCTTGAAATGATGGGGTAGGTCCCTGATTAATGTTTGAGAATGCAGTTCCTTGTAATGTAGGAGTGGGCCCTTGGTTTGTGTTTTGGCTGGATGGAGTAGTCCTTGAAATGATGGGGTAGGTCCCTAATTAATGTTTGAGAATGTCGTTCTTTGTAATATAGGAGTGGTCCCTTGGTTGGTGTTTTGGTTTGGTATTCTTCGTGGGATTATGTGAATTCTCCTAGATTTGTTTGGTTGATTTTGATTTGATGAGGGTGTGCTTTGGAACTGGAATAATGGACCTTGATTCATGTTTTGAAGTGTAGGTGTGGGACCTTGGTTTGTATTTTGAAAAAGAGGATTTGTGAATGTCTTACACATGGAATTCAACAAGCTTCCAAATGTGAAATTTTGTCCTTGTGTTGTACCATGAGTCTTCTTGTTTCCAAATGTGGAGATACTAGGGATATGTGTGGTAGTGGTTACCATGTGTGTTGTTGTCCCAAGTGGTATAGTTGAAATTTGTTGTGAAGATGGCATCCCTAATGCAAATGTATTTTGAGTATCTCTTTCCACAATTTTGGAAACATCAAAGCCTTGAGGGAGTTTAGCACCATTTTTAGCTAGTGCATAGAAGAATCTATTTGGATCAACACTAACAAGCTCATCAACAATGTGTAAAATCCTTGGATCTTGGTAAACTCTTTCAGTCTCTTTGGGTGTCATTTTCTTGTTAAATTCATCTAGACTTAGATTGTCCAATGTGTTGGTTGTGTCCCTTTGTGGTGCCTCTCTTCGTGGATTAGATTGATTTGAGTTTGATCCAAAGTTGGTGTCATGATGTAGACTAGAAAAGGGATAATTTAAGGAATCCATGTCCTTTCTTTTGGTTTGAGACCTTGTTTCCACCATGTAAGACTTTCAAGTTTCGAAGGTAATGTAAGGTGATAATGAAGCTAAACTATGTTTTTGGGATTTTTTTGAATATAAGGGCGCAAGGTGATCATGCAAGGATGACAATGACTAAAGGATGAAGCCAAATGAAGCTAAATGAAACTAGTGGATGCAAAGGATACCAAAGGTAGACCAATTAATGATCAAGGATAATGACAAGGAGACTAAATGATGCTAAAGTAATGATCAAGGATAGTGGTACAAATAAGGTTAAGATGAAATTGCAATTTAAGTGCAAGACTAAGGAATGATAGGATGATAATGAAGCTATGGTCAAAGGGAATGATATGAATCTAAATGACACACTAAATATATGAATCCTAAAATTTAAGACAAAGGATGGTAATCAAGCTAATGTAGGTCCAAGATAACAAACCCAAATGTTATTGACCTTTGTGATAATCAAGATGATAGTTTTGACAAGGTGAGTCTAAACTAGGACACAAGTTTAAGACTCAAGATTTGACCAAGGCAATAATGACAAAGGTTGATAAATTTAAAAGATGAAGTCCAATGACTAATTGGATAAGCAACCATGGACTATCCAAAGGCCTAGTAATCTTCCTATGTCTGAAATCTAAAAGGTAAGTGCAACCTAAGGTCTAGGACCAATGTATGCAAGGCAAAAGGATGAGGCAAGCAACTTGAAATGCAATGTAATCCTAAATGGAAATGCTAGAATGGACTGGTAAACTCTACAAGTCTCTAGTTTGTATAAAAATTTCACTGTAAAAATGGATTGGATTAGTTTTGGACAAGGATTCTATAAAATTATGATTATCTGGCAATTGTGTCACTGTTTTTATAATTTTGTGAGATGAAGTTTGGAAAACACAAAATACAATCACAAATACTTGTTTTGGTCTGATTTTACATGTGAAAAAGTTTGATTTTAATGTGAATAATGACACTCATAGACAACATGCACAATCCTAGGGTTGGAAAATATACCACCCACTAGATTCCCACTTGCATTTCTCCAGCCAACCAAACAAGGTGGACAACTAGAGACTTGGTGGCATTGGCTCCCCCTTACATGGCAGACACTTCTCCGACACACCAAGTCTCAATTCCCCAAACTAGAATTTCTGCCTCTACACATGAATGGTGAAACATGGGGCGGCTTCAGAACAAATGTTCCTATGCTAGCAAGTGAGAGGGATTTTGGCCACTAAAACAATTAGTTCTTAGTAAGGGATTTCATTCAAGGTGGCCATACACATGACAAGATTAGCTAGAGATCATTTCAATCAAGAGGCCTCCCAGGCCCTTCCTAAGAAAGGATTTTGATGTGTCATGTAAACACTAGGGGTGGCACTTGTCAGTATGAAACATCCACACCTATCGCTTTTGGCTTTCGTCACAAACATGTCTTTTATATAGTGGTTCAAAAGTAGCTTAGTCTTAGCTTTGTTACTGCTTGGTTCATTCCCATCTTTTGAAGTGGGATGGTAGGCCCTCTAAAAGGTATACAAAAGCAAGGAAGTATGTTTTTTTTTATCTCCGAGATCGCATGCACAATTCCTTTGCCTCACACTCGCATGGGGTTCATTTTAATTCCAAATCCAAATGTGGGGGTGGTTGTACAAGTTCCAAATAAATGTTTTTGATCCTCGAGATCGCCAAGTGGCATGAGAGGAGAGCATACGCATTCAATGATGAGATGCAAACCACAAAACATGAAAAACACTCATTAATTTTAACCCTTGTATATGATGAAACAAACATATGAGTACTTTTTAATCCAATGATGTGTGATGCATGTTCAATTTAAAAATCATGACTGATAGAATGCATTTTTTATTCATTTTAAGTCCTTATGAATGAGAAATGCAAGTTCATTTTACCCTTTTGAATTTGATGCAAGTTGTAGTTGTTGTAAGCAAAAAAAAACAAAATCGATTATCCTTAAAGTAAATGATGAAAGGCTCGATTTTTGTTTCTAAAGAAATAGTTTTAAAAATTCCTAAAATCTAAAGCCATGCATTGAAAAGAGATGATTAGCACACAAAAAACCCTAGTCTACTAAAAACCTAAAAGGAAAATTCAAAGAAAACTAAAAACATAATTTTTTTATACCTAACAGGCGATTGCGTCATTCGGCTTTAGTTGTGTCATTGTGTTGCATTGTTTTGTATCAGTTGCGTCATGATTTAAAATTTGGTCTCCCACCCGCAAATGCATCATTGCATGTCACGAATGTGCCATTATTTTAATTTTGGATTCCCACATAATAGTTGTGTCATTTCTCATTAGTTCCATTGTTTTGTGTCTCAGTTGCATCGTTCCATACCTATAACATGCAAAAACAAAAGAAAATCCATATGAAAACCTACAAAAACTTGTCTTCACATTGGGTTCACCAATGTAACATGGGAAATATCTACCAACCTAGATTCTAGTGACAACCACAAAACTTATAAGTTAGAAATCCAATCTAAACAAGAGAAAACAAACAAAATGAGGAATAAAATGAAACATTCAAATAAGAACACTCCCCATATTGAAGTTGAGTAACTTCTCTTGTCTCTCCTCAATCTTGCTTTTGCAAATATGCCCTCAGATCATAGTAGAAATGTGCAAGTACCTACAAATAGTAAGCATGAAAGTCGAAGATAAGTGGTTGTTAAATAAAAAATGGAGGAGAATGGATTCTTTTATAGATAGTCATTCAAATGAATGGTCAAAGATCAAGCTTCTAGAAATATTCCAAGATCGACAGATGAGAATACATGCAACACAAAGAAGTGGAGGTTATGAAATGAAGGTTCAAGATTGAAAAGAGACCAGAGTCAACCGACGGCCAAGATTCAAAAATGAGATAGTGGAGGGGGATAATGAAAGAAATAAATAATAAATTATTTATTTCATGAGAAAGGAATCTTTGGACAAGTGGAGCATAAATAATTTTAAATTATTTATTTGGAAGAGGAAGAACATGGGAATTTAATTAAAATTATTTATGAAATCAATTTAATTAAATAAGAAGAAATGGGATTAAATAATTAGATCAGGTTAATTATTTAATGGGGAAGATATGTCAAAAGATAGTCAAATAATTTAAAATTTATTTGACTATAGAAGAATTAAAGGATTAATGAATAGACAAACAATTAATAATAATTATTTGACTATAGGCGAATAGTGAGAGGCAAATAATTAAATAAATAATAATTTATTTAATTATTGAATAAAGGGGGTGTTAGTGATGCAATTAAGTTTATTTAATTGATCATAGAGGAATAAAGAAAGTGAATTAATTAAATAATTAAAAATTATTTAATTAATAGAGGAATGTGGTCAAGAATAATTATATAATTAAAATTATTTAATTATGTGGAGATGAAGAAGACCAAGAAAAATGATGCTTGCGGACTGAGAAATTTTTCAGTGTCTACACTACCAAATCAATTGATCAAAACAAACAATAAATGACTAAAAATGGTTTAGTCATCAATTTGGTCACATTATAAATGACTGGCAATAAACTACTAATGGTCATGTGATCATGTTTGGTCGTTTATATGCAATTTTTAGTAGTTTTTTAATCATATATTATTTTTTCTATACTAGTGACCCCCAACTTCTCCCAGAGATACTCAAGTTTCACTTCAACCTAATCCTTTATAGGCACATTTTCAAGTTTCACTTCATTCTCTATAACCTTCTCTCTCAAAAAGTGATATTGGATTGAGATGTGTTTTGTCCTTGAATGCATTATTGGATTCTTTGATATATTGATAGCACTTATATTAGCACAGAAGATAGAAATTGGTTCATCATACACCACTCTAATATCCTTTAATATTTGCCTCATCCACAGAATTTTGGTGCAACAAGATGTTAATGCACTATATTATGCCTCTACAGTAGCTAAAGACAATGAATCTTATTTCTTGCTTAGCCATGACACAAATCTACATCCAAAAAAGAATGCACCACCACTTGTACTTTCCCTGCCATCTACACAACCATCCCAATTTGCATCTGTGTAAGCACTTAGTTTAAATTTGGTATCCTTTGGATACCACAAACCATGATCTAGAGTGCCCTTCAAGTATCTGAATATCCTCTTCACTACTGCAATATGTGACTCTAGTAATTTTTTGAAATCTAGCCACAAGACAAACTGCATGCATGATATTTGGTCTAGTTGCAGTTAGATATAGCAATCCTCCAACCATTGATCTATACTTCCTCTGATAAGCCTTAGGAGATTCATCATTCTTTCTCAACTTACAACCAGTAACCATAGGGGTACATACTAATTTAGGATCTTCTATTCCAAACTTCTCCAACATTTTCTTGATATATTTTGAATGTGAAATGAAAATACCTTTATTTGTTTGATTCATTTGTAGCCTAGGGAAGAAATTCATCTCCCCAAACATTGAAATTTCAAATTATTTTTGCATCTCTTCTATAAAATTCTTACACAACTTTATTTCCTCTAAAAATTATTTCATCAACATACACAACCACAATCAAGATTTGATCTTTTTCAACTTTGAAGTAAATATTGCTATATGTGGTACCTTAATTAGATTCTTGTTGTAACAAGTACCTGTCCAACCTTGCATACCAAGCTCTAGGAGCTTCCTTCAACCCATATAATGCCTTCTTCATTTTGCAAACCATATCCAGTTTATCTGATAATTGAAATCCTTTTGGTTGTTCTATGTATACTTCTTCCAATTCACCATTCATGAAAGTGGAATTCACATCCATTTGATAAAATTTTAAAAAATTATGTGATACAAAATCCAAAAACATCTTGATAGCTTCCATCATTACCACTAGAGAAAATGTTTCCTCAAATTCTATTCCTTCTACTTGTGAGTAGCCTTTACACACAATCCTTGCCTTGTTTCTTACCACTTCTCCATTCTCATTCATCTTGTTCTGAAATACCCACTTAGTTCCAATCACATTTTTGTTTGTTGGTCTTGGGACAAGTTCCCAAGTCTGATTTTTCTTAATTTGTATTAGTTCTTCTTCCATAGCCTTGATCCAATACTCATCCTTGCCTACTTCAAACACTATTTTAGGTTCAACTTCAAAAATTAAACATAGATTTACCTATTTCAACAAATTTCCTTCTTGTCAATATACCTTTTCTCTTGTCACCAATGATCTATTCTTCAGAATGATTCTTTTTCACATACTTAGGAGTTTCAAGAACCTTTTTTGAGCTTCTTCCTCTTCAAACTGCACTTCTTCTTCCTTAGGTTTTTCATCTTCTCAACAAGAGGACTCATATGTTTCACATCCATCTATTACCACTAAATTATTTTGTAGGTCTTCATCAACCTTGACACTCACACTCTCAATAATATTTTTTAGCCTCTTGTTGTAGCACTGGTAAGCTTTTCTTTTGGTAAAATATCCAAGAAAGATACCTTCATCAAACTTTCCTAAGTTTTCTTCATCTCTTCTGATATAGCATTTTATTTCAAACACTCTGAAGTATTTGACAGTAGGCATCCTTCCATACCATAGCTCATAGGGAGTCTTTGTGTTGTTTTCTCTTTCTTGCACTCTGCTAAGTATGTAAATAGTAGTATGAGTTGCTTCTCTCTAGTAACTTCCAATATACTTGATTTTGTCATAATTGTCCTTGCAACTTCTTGAACACTCATATTCTTTCTTTCAACCAATCCATTATCCTAAGGAGTCCTAGGGTCAAATAAATGCCTCTTTATTCCACGATTCTCACAAAATATATTGAATTCATTGGAGGTGAACTCTCTACCTCTGATAGACCTAAAACATTTGATTTTCATATCCATTTCATTCTTGAAACCATAAATTTGAATGCTTTAAACTTATCTAGGGCTTCTTTTTATTATTTGAGAAAGGTAACCCATGTCATTCTAGAATAATCATCAGTTAATAGTATGAAATATTTTTCACCTTGAAGACTTCTTACTCTGGTAGGACCACAAATATTTCTATGCACCAATTTCAATATTCTGGTAGAAGATTATTCTTTGACTTTGAAACTTCTTCTTTCTTGCTTTCCAACTTGACATTCCTTACAAACAACATTGGTAGGCTTTGTAATCTTTGGTAGATCTCTCATAGCTTGAACTGAACTTATTCTCACTAGGCTATCAAAATTGATGTGACACATTCTTCTATGTCATAGCCAACTCTCATTGATCTGAGTCATGAAACAATAACCTCAACACCTTTAATCTGATAGACATTTCCATCTATCCTTCTTCCAACAACACTCACAATTATAAATTCTTTTTTATCTCATAGCCATCATCCTATAACATGATATTGTATCCTTTGCTACACATTTGTCCAACACTCAAGAGGTTATGTCTTGAACCCCTAACATAAAGAACATTGTCAATATTATGCTTGTCATCAAAACTAATTGAACCTTTTCTACATATAGTAGCAGATGTATCATCACCAAACCTAGCAATTCATCCTTCATATTTTCTTGTGACGTTTCATCCTAGATGTACCTAAAGCGATTAAGCTTTTTTCTAAGGAACCTTTCTCTTATACCAATTATTGAATGCACAAGATTACTAAGGAGGGTGAATCAATTGTACCTTAAAAATTTAAAACCCTCAAAAAAATTCAAATCCATGTCAAATCGATTTACCCTTAATCTATTAGAATGATTTATCATGAAAGAAAACAATAGAAACATAAACAAATCAACACCATACATAAAGAAACACTATATTTACGTGGAAAACTCAAGATGGGAAAAACCATGGTCATGATTAGCTCACAATATAAAGTAATAGCAACATTGAATACAATAGGGCTCACTCCTGGAGGGATCACTACCCAAAAGAAAGAAAGGTTCACTGCCAAAGACTCACTACTAGAATAGAAAAGAAGATAGAGAAGAGTTCTATAATGAGAAATCCATCTCAATGCAACAAAAAATTTCACCACAGCATCACCAACACCATCACAATCTTACTGAATAATTGTAGACACATTTTTCTCACTGCATTCATTAATCTAACACATGAAATCTCACACTACACCGCACAAATTTGCACCTCATGACTCTGCAAAATGCATCATTCACATCATACACTTTTATCTTCACATCCCTCAACAACTCAACACTATTTATATCATATTCAACCTTGAAAACATTCTCCAAGGTCAACTATGCACCTCAACCATGCAAATTGAAATTAGGTCGGCACCAAAATATTCCCATGGTGGAAAGGAATGAAGGAAAACCCCAACACACCTTATCTAGGACCTAAATCCACTCATACATGCCATGTCACACTTCCAAAAGCATCAAATCAACTTCATAATTAGTGTAAACACCCAAGGTTGGGTGAACTTGTGTAAACACCATCAAACATTTAAGAACACACTTCCTCAAATCCAAAAAAGACTCATAGACACTGTTGGAACTGTAAAAATCTCATATTTTCACAAGTTTTCCATTCATAATTTTCAAAATAAGCTCCTTCTTGAACACTTTCTGCCCCTTTTTTTACCATTTTTCCCCTTTGAAACCATCGTGTCATGCATGTTTCATAGTCTGGTCTATATCGGCGTGACAATTTTTGGGTCTCCCCGATCCATTTTTCTGCTTGCAAATGTCTGTTGCCTATCGACAAGACGTTTCTATTGTTATGGTGATTAGCTTTTTCTACTAGCAATTATTAGTGTTGCTTTCACGTGGTTTCGGTGGCAGGAGGATGTGTATATCGGCAAAGGTTTCTGTGTCGATGTGGTGTTATAGTGACCTCCTTTTTCTTGTTGACTATCTTCAAAATGGATTTCTTTCGATGAAGGGTCGGCATTCTCTTGGCGAACAGGTGTGAGCTCAGGGCTTTCGGTATAACAATATACTCTACGTGACGTCTCGCCGAGGGTTGCAAGTTATAGCGACAGATAGACTCGTCGGCAGGAAGAATCATATGTCTCGGTGACCAATATGTTTCATATGGACTTTCACTATAACTCGGTAATCCCTATAACGTCTTCCCAACTTCGAAAGTCACAGCGACATACATGTGGAAGATGCTTCTCGGTGAGAGTTTTCTCTAGTCACAGCGACTTGAGATATATGAAGACCTTCGGTGAAACAAAAGTAATCTGTATGAGGTTTCTTCGATATCATGTGGTCATAGCGATAATAAATCAAACAAAGGTGCATCTCGTTGAAAAGTTCCCAGTGTCTCAGCAAATGAATCGTACATTATGAGAAGCATATCGACGGAACGTAGTGTTTTCTGTATGACATCTCCACAACTTGGGTGGGTCACGGCGAAAGCAAGTAAGAAGGGGAACAGAGGAACGCGAGCAGATAGCAATTAACGTTATTTTTCCTTCGGCATACTTACAGGGTGTCTCGGTGAATGGCTCAGAGATTATATTCAAATGTTGTGGCCAACATATGAATGTTAAATGTTGTTGAAGGCCGACATGTGAGATTTACCCAAATTCTATAGTGGCCGACATGAATTTGAAGCGTTATGTTTTTCTCATGCTAGTGTATAATTATGCACCCCGATTGTAATTGAGATATCATCATATTTTAGATTAGAAACAGTAGGTAGAGATGGATACAGTAGAATAATTTTCTCATGTCGGAGACTATGGTGCATGTTTTCAAATGGCGATTCCAATGAAATTCAGCTGGTGTGGCAGTTTATTTTGGTGTCAATTGTATCTTGAGTTTATTGAAAAGTATTGCTAAGTTGTCTCCAATTTGATTCTTTTTGGTTGTTTAAATTGACATAACAAGTTTATGTTTAGCTTGTCAATGCACATTTGTTGTATCTGCGTGATTAATCTATTGGTTCTCTCAAGCAGAGATTAAATCCTTTTTGTTGATCACAGTAATCAGGGAGATTCATCTAGATTATTAAAGTAGAGCTTAGTAGTCATAATCCTGCATTGTTTATACAAGTTATGAACAGATCATATGCCTGCAATTTGATTTTCTGCCAGACTAAGTTGCCCACTTCTATTTCATTTGACTCTACATACCCAACAAGGCACTGGTCTCTGCACTTCATCATTTTGATTCATTTAGTTTCTTTATATCTGTTAATTAAGCATTTTAGGATTTAGATTAGAAGATTGCTATCAAGTTTGATTTCATTTGTTCACTTCCATTTGCCATTGTGGAAAAAGCATTTTTAGAAGGATAATCATAAGATAAGTCTGCTCAATTCAAGAGGTACACCCGCCCATGTTAACAGCACCTAAAGAGTAGAAGGTTGAGTTCTCTTGACCTTGTTTGTTACCCTAAAGCGTATCAAGAGATTGGCAGCCTCTTGAGGCATTCAACCTGCATTTTTGAGAGCTAATAAATTGGCGACTCTACTGGGGATTACATCAAAAAAATTGGTTGAACACCACTATATAGAGTTAGTGAAGAAAAGGTTATAATCTGAAAAGATTCAAAAAGAGTGATTCCGCTGGGGAGAAGATCAAAAAGAATCATTTTCCTACTTTTGGAAAAGTAGGTGGAGACTCTGAAAACACTTGATGAAGAATGGAATTTGTATATGGAACGAATGAGTACACAAATGCAGGCAGGCATTGGACTCCTCAAATGCCTGGCACTACAATTGGAAATTTTCACAATGGAGGCAATGCATATTATGCACAATAGAATACATTCTCACCACAGCCACCTCATGGTCAGCAATATATGCCACAGTACCAACATCAGTACCCACCTGGTGCCCCCCCTCATCAATACACAATAATGATCAGACAGTTTGATTTGGCAGGGATTCAATTATCCCCTTATCTAATGGATGGCAGTTGGAGAGGAATTGTTCCAAAGTTTACAGGGAGTGATGCAGTTACTATTGAAGAGCATTTAAGAAGTTTCAATGCTTTCATCCAAGATTTGGGTGTGCCATATGAAGATTTACACATGAGGCTATTCATGATATCACTTGTTGAAGATGTCAGGGATTGGTTCAACAGCCTACCAGCAGTCTCTATTGATTCTCTCCAAGGATTTCAGGATCAATTCCTTGAGCAATATGGGAACCCAAGTGCACCAGATGCTGCTCTTCATGAATTAATACGGATTCAGAAAGATCAAAATGACACAATTTATGATTTTAATTGGAGATTCAATAAATTGCAGAATAAGATACCTCATGGATCAAAGTTGCTAGATTCTGTAGCACTAAGTGTTTATTTGAATGCTTTTGATCCTAAAACAGGGTATGAATTGAGAAATAGATTCCCGGGAGATTTGGTTGAGGCTCAGAAGATGGCATAGACAATTGAAAATAATAGGAGGGTTGCAGGGATAATTGATAAAAGAGACAATCCTAAGGTTCCTCAGCAAAGCAACAATTATCAGTACAGACAGGAGAACACATACAGGAATGAAAGGCTGAGGTTGCATGACATGCCTTATAATACAGACTGGAAGGATGAGAAACCTATAACAGCTAGGCCCAGAAATTAAGAAGCTCCTGATCCATTGAGCAAGAAGGGAACCTATATGGTAAGTAACATTTACTTCTGTGAATTTTGTGATAAGCCACATTCCCTAGATCATTGTGTTGTAGCCCAAAGAATGCAAGAGGAGGGAATGTTGATGGGAAACAATAGAGAAGATCACACAGTATTTTTGGCTTCAAATACTTTTCACCATGTTGAGGAGAGGTATTCATCTCCAGAGGATGAAGGTTATCAGTATGATGTTTCAAATCAGAAGTACAATGTCCATATGGTTAAACAGCAAATCCTTTCTGACTCTAAAAAAGATTACACAGTGCCATATTCTATTGAGGTGCCTACTCAATGCAGTATGAGGAGATTCACCGAAGAAGAGATAGAGAGACTAATTGTTGTTGTAGTTAAGGAAAAAAAGAGTAAAATTGGCTGAGGAATAGGATAGTAAATGAAAATGAAGGTTTCCCCAAAGGAATCTTTATGAAAGATCAGAAGGCGACACAAGGGGGTGAGAAGAAAGCAGAAAGTAGACAACATAATAAAAGTGAACAGAAGCCTGTCCAAAAGGAGAAAGTTAGAGAGTTGCACAAAGATATGCAAGAGACTGATCAGAAGGAAGAAAACAAAGAAGAAACATTGGAGCAGAAGAAAAGGATTAAGGAAGAAGGCTCCTCTTTTAACATCATTCAAGCATTGTCCCAGGGAATAAGGTATGAGAACACTATCAATGTTGAAACCAATAGTTGTATTTCTGATGAGTATAGAGAAATTGATCAGATGATGCAACCGATAGAAGATGAAACATGTGCAAATCAAGATGATTCCTGTGATAGCTTGCATGAGGAAGATGAAGGTACAAGAGATTTCTCTTGCATAACAGATTGTGACAGGGAAAGCAGTGCATGTTGTGAGGAATCAAGTGAATATTATGATTCTGATGATGAACCTGAGGATTTTGATCTGTAGACAAGGGATTCTTCTACTTCTTATGAAGATCTGGATGAAGAGGCAATGGGAGATGTTGATTCATTAGATAGTAAGTATACAATACCTCTGGCTGCAATTGAAAGTTATGAAGATGCATTTGATCATGATGAGGTTTGTACATTTGAAAGTGATTTCCAATTTTTTTCAAACTCGTTGTATGATGAAGAGTTAAATGAAGATCGGATGATTTTTTGCCAAGGTGTGTCAATGAGTAACTTTCAGATATTTTCAAATCCATTCTATGAAAAGGAGGAAATAATTTCAGACAAACAAAGTGATTGTGGAACAAATGACTGTGCTGATGATGTTTCTAATTTCTCATTCTCTGATGATCTTGGACTTCTTTTTGATGATGACAAAAATGAAGAATGCAATTGTACTGATGAAAATATAGAGACTTGTTCACTTAGTTGTGAACAAATTGCAGATTTGTTTACTTATGAATACCAGGGATGTGCACATGAAGATGATCTTGAAGTTTTGTCTCTAGCTTACTTTTGTTTTGACAGTGAAAAATCTTTTTGTAAAGATTCTTATGACTCCCAATGCATTTCTTGGAATGATGGTGATACTTTTGGTGTTGATCAAAAGTATATTTCCATTCAGGATGAGGTATGTGATTTTGAAATTTCTAATTCATGTGAAGAAGACATTTGTTTGCATACCAAGGATGATAGAAGTCTAGATTTTATTGGTTCACATATGCATGATATGGAGGATATGAGTCATGATCCTGTGTTGTCTCCGAATAAAGATACTGAAGAGGTGCAAAAGGTTTCTGACTTGTTTTCTTCAAATGGAAATGATATGACAGAGTTTTTTGTTTTTCAAGAGAAGCACTTTGATAGTGAATTTTTAATACAGCTAGGAGAGTGTTTTATAATACATGACAATGAGAAAGATAATAAGAAATATTGTATTGAATATGCATGCATTTTGTATACTGGAGATAACAAAGATTTGTTTGATGATGAAGAATATAAACTGCTGAATACTATAGGAAATTTAGGCCAAGCTGAGCATAGTGATTCTTTAAAAAATTTCAGTGACAGGAAGGATTGCATGTGTGTCTTCAAGAGGATTTTGATGAACTCAAGAGAGAATCAGGTATTTGACAAGGGAAAAGTATGGTTTGAGTTTCAGATCATAAATAGGTGAAATTAAAACATAGAGGATTGAGGGTTGCCAGTGCATGGACAACTCTTGCTCATCCTCTTTAAAATTCTTTTCCATGCACAGTAGTTTAGGGTTCTGATTCACTTCCATTTTGCATTCATTCCATCATGCCCTGTGCCCATTTCCATTTTTCTCATTTTGTGTTTGGTCTGGTCTGCTCACCCAAAGATTCTGGTTCCTTGCAATGGTCTTACTATCATTCATCCCTAGACAGAGCCACTATTGGAACTGTAAAAATTTGATATTTTCACAAGTTTTCCATTCATAATTTTCCAAATAAGTTCTTTCTTGAACACTTTCTGCCCTTTTTTTTACCATTTTTCCCCTTTGAAACCATCGTGTCATGCATGTTTCATATTCTAGTTTGTATCGGCGTGACAATTTTTGGGTCTCCCCGATCCGTTTTTCTGCTTGCAAACATATGTTGCCTATCAGCAAGACACTTCTATTGTTATGGTGATTAGCTTTCATCTACTGGCAGTTATCAGCGTCGCTTTCACGTGGTTTCAGCGGCAGGAGGATACGTATATCGGTAAAGGTTTTTGTGTCGATGTGGTGTTATAGCGACCTCCTTTGTCGTGCCGACTATGTTCAAAATGGATTTCTTTCGATGAAGGGTCGGCATTCTCTTGGCAAACAGGTGTGAGCTCGGGGATTTCGGTATAACAATATACTCTACATGACGTCTCGCCGAGGGTTGCAAGTTATAGCGACAGATAGACTCATCGACAGGAAGAATCATATGTCTCAGTGACCAATATGTTTCATATGGACTTTCGCTATAACTCGATAATCCCTATAACATCTTCCCGACTTCAAAAGTCACAGCGACATACATGTGGGAGATGCTTCTCGGTGAGAGTTTTCTCTAGTCACAGCGACTTGAGATATATGAAGACCTTCGATGAAACAAAAGTAATTTGTATGAGGTTTCTTCGATATCATGTGGTCACAGCGATAATGAATCAAACAAAGGTGCATCTCATTGAAAAGTTCCCAATGTCTCAGTGAATGAATGGTACATTATGAGAAGCATATCGACGGAACGTAGTGTTTTCTGTATGACATCTCCATGACTCAGATTGGTCATGGCAAAAGTGAGTAACACAAGGAACAGAGGAACGCGCAGATATCGATTAATGTTATTTTTCCTTCGGCATACTTACAGGGTGTCTCGGCGAATGGCTCAGAGATTATATTCAAATGTTGTGGCTGACATATGAATGTTAAATGTTGTTGAAGGCCGACATGTGATATTTTCCTGAATTCTACGATGGCCAACATGAATTTGAAGTGTTATGTTTTTCTCATGCTAGTGTATAATTATGCACCCCAATTGTAATTGAGATATCATCAGATTTTAGATTAGAAACAGTAGGTAGAGATGGATACAGTAGAATAATTTTCTCATGTCGAAGACTATGGTGCATGTTTTCAAATGGCGATTCCAATGAAATTTAGCTGGTGTGGCAGTTTATTTTGGTGTCAATTGTATCTTGAGTTTATTGAAAAGTATTGCTAAGATGTCTCCAATTTGATTCTTTCTAGTTGTTTAAATTGACATAACAAGTTTATGTTCAGTTTTTCAATGCACATTTGTTGTATCTACATGATTAATCTATTGGTTCTCTCAAGCAGAGATTAAATCCTTTTTGTTGATCATAGTAATCAGGGAGATTCATCTGGATTATTAAAGTAGAGCTTAGTAGTCATAATCCTGCGTTGTTTATACAAGTTATGAACAGATCATATGCCTGCAATTTGATTTTCTGCCAGAATAAGTTACCCACTTCTATTTCATTTGACTCTGCATACCCAACAAGGCACTGGTCTCTGTACTTCATCATTTTGATTCATTCAGTTTCTTTATATCTGTTAATTAAGCATTTTAGGATTTAGATCAAAAGATTGCTATCAAGTTTGATTTCATTTGTTCACTTCCATTTTCCATTGTGGAAAAAGAATTTTTAGAAGGATAATCTTAAGATAATTCTGCTCAATTCAAGAGGTCACCCGCCCAGGTTAGCAGCACCTAAAGAGTAGAAGGTTGAGTTCTCTTGACCTTGTCTGTTACCCTAAAGCGTATCAAGAGATTGGTAGCCTCTTGAGGCATTCAGCCTACGTTTTTGATAGCTAACAAACACCGTATAACACTTGAACACATTATATAATATTCCAAGAACACCTTAAAATCCAACAAATTCCATCGCAAAAAACTTTCACCTAAATAATGTACACCCCAGTACACTCAAATAATTTTTTCATACACTACAACTCAAGAAACTAACTTCAAAAGCACCAAACAACGAAAAACTTCAACTAGAGAAAGATACAAACACTATTAGCACCTTTGCAGATTTGCAAGAAATAAAACCACTCTACAGAGAAATGTGGAGCAAAAACATTTCTCTCAGATGCATTTATAATACATAGTTCACACACCAGTGAACACAACTTCCTTTGCACAACGATTCAGCAAACCAAATTCTTAATGCAACACCTCTGAACACCTCTTATCAACATATCCAAACTGCACAAGCAAATCTTCAACATCGAAGAAATATGGAGCCAAACTAGAGTGCTACTCTACAACACAGAACACCACTCTAACACATTATTTCCTCATTTTATTCAAGTTTTCTAAAAAAAACTTGGAAACCAAGCACCAGAGATATGCCCTCAACATCTTTAGTACTTCCTCATCACCACCAAGCCAACTACAACATAACAACTCAACCATACATCCATAGGAAAATATTATCAAAGAAACACTAGAGGTTGACACTAGTAGCTTACTAATGACAACATAATACAACTAATCAAAGCATCATTAGAGACAACAATAACTCAATACCAACTGCTCACACTCTTGCAACAATTTATTGCTCATATAATTGACATCAATGACAACACAAGCTTGTTAACATCAATTACAACACCAACTACACATAACTTCAATAGATACTAGCTAGATTACTTTAAAAATATTTAATATCGAGGTTAAGAAAATCACACATAAGGAAGAAAGTTGGTAGAAGATAGTGGATTTCTTTGATACACTAGGTGGGCTATAGATCTAGTCATTATCTTTGACACTATTTGAAGTAGAAAGGAAGATGATAATGTCTTTGAAAATGTTGAGAAAGAAAGGATATTTTACTTTTTCTAAGTTCTATCCAAAATATAAGAACTTAGCAATATAGGTCATTGATTATAAATTTTCTAAATTGCAAATATATGATAGCCCATAGGAGCTAAAGGGGAAACTAATTATAAATAGATTTAGAGATCTTTCAACCTTAGAAGTAATCATAATAAGTTACTAGAAGAGAATGCAAGGTTCATCAAGAAATACAATGAGGAAAATCTAAATGCAGAGAAGATCCTAACCAAATCCTTAGAATCCATCCCCAAGGAAATTGAATACCTTCCTAGCACATTAGAAGATAATAATGTTTTGCAAGAATAAAAAAGTTAATTTAAGAGCCTAGTGGAAGTACCAAGATAAGATGAAATGGTATTGTAGATAAAGGCCATGAGAGACACTAAATACTTGATCAAGCGTGCAAAATATTGTAAGATAAGCTAATGAATTAAGGGAATACCACATAAATATTTAGAAGACCTTAAATCACATACAATTTTGTGACAAAAAATGTTGGAGATCAATATAAAGTGGCTCTCAAGGGTGATCCATATGAAGACAATGTTCAAGAATTCTATGTGTGTTTGGTATCTCAAATATGATCAATTTGGTACATGAAGCTCCTAAGCTAATGTATTATGTGTCTAAATTCATGCGTAGGATAAAGGTTGTTCTAAATAAAAAACTGGGTGAGCTCCAATATCTCATTACTTTAGGTATTCCAACCTTGGAAGAGTCAAATGGAGAAAGGAAATAAATGTAGAGTTGGAAAGATGAATTCAATACTTTGGTATCCAATTTTGTGGATCCTTTCATGAATAATAGGAATATAGATCCTATACTATTGAATTTTTAATGGGAAAGATACTAAGGCTTGAAATAAGGGTATATACTTTCATCAAGGACACCATAATATATTTCTTAAGATAATTGAGTTAAGCCTTTGCATTCCCTTAAAATATAATTACTTCATTAATCTTAGTCGATAGTTTATTCTAAAGTGGATAAGGTCAATGAAGTGTTTGTGATGATAATTATGTGCATACATAAGATCTTGTAGGAACACCCTTCTAATATTTGTAAAGATAAAAGTTTAGGAGAGATGGAATTCTCTTTTCATTGGGCCCATTCATTCAACCATCTTGATCGTAGAAGCTTATCATTGAAACCCATAAACCTAACATATAATAGAGGCACTTGATAAATTCGTCAATGAGTTTCTTAGAAATGGTTAAGAATATTTAAAAAATGGAATTATGAAATAGTTAGCACTATTTCCAAGGTGAGGAACTTCTAAACTACATTATAAATATTTGAGGAATTTAATGAAGGTGTTGATCTTTGTGCAATTATATAATATTTGTATCTTATTAATCCTAATTTGTCTCTTAGACACTTCTTGTTAAACCTTTTAGGTGTTTGAATGAAATTATTATATATCTTTGCAATGTTTTTGAAAATTTATGCAATTGTATGGTAATATGGTGTATTTTAATAATCATGTCTACAAAGAGAGTTTTAATTTGTTTACTAATTTTCTTAATTAATAAAGAGAAGGTCAGGCACATATACTTTGCATATTTTTATAAATTTCTCCTAGAAATCATTAAGAATTTTGTGGTTTAAAGGAACTATTTTGAAAAACAAGGATACATTATTTTGTGTGTACAATTTTTCACTTGGTCTTGATATTTGAGAATGTTAACCTAATTAGTGTGTTTCTTTATTATTTCTTCACCCATTTTTGGAGTACTTTCCATTGTATAAGTGGGGTGGTGACTTTATCCAAAAAGACACCTAGAAAGGATTCTTAAAAAATGGATGAGATCTATTTTCAAAAATAACTCTAGCTTAAAGTTGGACCCTAAACTAGAACACAAAAAATATAACATGGAGAGCTAAGAACATATGTAAGCTCCTTGTCTTTTACCCAAATAAATTTGAAGCTAGTACTTCTCATAAGTAAGACCATCCAATAGATATTGGTTATAATTTAGATAGGTCAAAAAACAAATATGATGATTATCATCTTAATTTTCTAAGCCTGATTAATAAAATAATTAGGATCAAGGATGAGAATGAAAAAGAGAGGATTTTAGATCAAGGAAACCAAAAACCTTGATCCCTTGTTATCCATTTTATACCAAGAACTCCAATGCTTATGAATTAACTTCCATTTCAACCTACTACAAACTAAGAATAAGTTGATAACTAGGGAGAAGATATCCTATACGAAATAGAGCATGAGT
This sequence comes from Sequoia sempervirens, assembly GCA_007258455.2. Classification (NCBI taxonomy): domain Eukaryota; kingdom Viridiplantae; phylum Streptophyta; class Pinopsida; order Cupressales; family Cupressaceae; genus Sequoia; species Sequoia sempervirens. The sequence goes on along the minus strand of VDFB02000015.1, from coordinate 17,687,488 downwards.
ATAAGGATGCTCATCCTGAGGTAGAGGAAGAGGAAGAGGAAGAGGAAGAGCGCCATGAAAAGGATATTGGTGCTTTTTAAAAGGAGAACATCATGTTGTAGTGAGACAATTGGAAGTTACTCATAGAGGTAGAAACCAATTTGTTGATCAAGAAGGGAACCTAATAATTAAAACCTAATAAAATAGGAGGAATCAATTGAACTTTGGTAATTGAGTTAGAATTATTAGGAACCCTATGAATAAATTTAGAAATATACCTAATAGGAAACCTTTGGACTTGGATAGGTATAGATAGATTGACTTTGATGAGATCTATGGGCATTCTAACCTTGTGCCAAATTATATAAGAAGCAAGCTCCCAAATTTTAAGGGAACAATGTTGTATTAGGTAATGATCATTTTAGAACCTTCACTAATTTGATAGATGATTATAAGATTGAGGATAAAGGTATCGTGATGAAATTATTTATGCAATCCTTCGATGACACTATAATAAAATGGTATAGGAGTCTCCCCAAAACAAGAATTGATACATGGGTTCATTTTGATAGAATATTTAGAGAATAGTATGGTGATGGTGATATAATTGATCCAAGATTCACTATTAATGAATTCACCAACATTACAAATGGATCAAATTATACCATTACTAATTTTAACATAAGGTTCATGAAGGTTATGTCTAAGATTCTTTATTATATGAGACCTAATGAATCTATGTAATTATCTTGTATTGTAATGCATTTTATATTGAGATAGGTTACATCTTGATAGACAAAATTATATTAACACTCAAATAATCCTATAAGATGACCAATAACATTGATAGTAGTAAGAAGGCTTCTAGTAAGATACCCAAAATGGGAGATATAAAAGCCCAACATCTTAAAAAAGGGTGTTCAAATAAATAGCCTATTGTAAAGGATAAGTTGGATAAAGTGATCCATTCCTTGATGGAATTAGGTTATAAATTTTCCAAAAATGAGAAAGGATTTCAACTTGAAAGGAAAGGTCCCTAGAGATGAGAAATGCCCCATTAAAATGCTAGTAGATTTTTTTATTTTTCTTATGTTAGGGGATGTTTCTTTTTTCCTACACATATTATTAAGCTTTATTAAGTTATTTAGGTGTGGTTATTATAAGGACACCAGGCATAATCCATTAGTTACATGTGTCACTCTCACCCGTACATAGGTAGTCAAGTCTCACATCCTTTTTTGGATTTATATATCACCTCTCATAACCATTTGTTTTTCTTCATCTAGATAGGTTCAACTGTAAATTTTGACATTTACCAAGTAGATAAGACTCCCACCTGTTTTGGGAAATTGGAGTTATTATACCTCTTGGATATATGCCCATAGTTGTGCTATATATATAATACTCACCTATCTTATTTATTAGTCAGAAAGAGTAATCTGAGCATTATTTATGCTCTCTTACATTTTATCTCTTGATTTTTCTACTTTTAGGATTCTCTATTGATTTTGTCATTTTTATCTTTGATCATTTTTTGACTGGAGTGTATGTGTTCTATGACTGAAAATTGATCTTGGCTTAGATTCTTATTTCTCATAGAATCTAACATGGTATTAGAGCTAAGGTGTCTGGTATAGTTCATTTTCTAGTCTTACTTTTGAGGGATTTGATACTAATCCAGTGCTAATATTTTTCTCTAGTAAACCTAGTATGCTCTTCTCTTGCATCTTTGGATGATCTAGAGAATTATAATAGTTTAAAATAAAAATAAAGAGTTGTGACTTGAGCATTTTGACTCCTTTTTTAGTGCAAATTTTTACTTGGGGTATAATTTCATGATCTACATAAAGGTGAAACTATTTTTTGATTTGATACTCTAATTTTTAAAAAATCAAAGATTATTATAGAACTTTCCACACAATTCTCATTTTGAGGCCTTCTAGGAGCCATATCTTGTACAAATAGAATCCTTTTTGGGTCCCAAATTTCTATGGTACATATTTTTATTTTGACTCTATACTGGCACTCTTAAATCGATCTCATATTGTATTTGACCTATAATTTTAATATTTTTGTATGTTTTGGGCTTTATAACATATGAAAAAATAATATTTGCATTGTAAATTGTACTAAATCTAAAATTCCAACATTGTAATTTTTGTGGGGGTCATTTTAAAAACTATTGAAAAGGGGGGTGTCTCATGTGCCCCATTTTTGCGCTTATTTTTTTGCACATAAAAATCTACTAATGGATCAATAAATAGTTCCTATCCTAACATAATATGACTATTTTGAATGGAATTCACAATGATAATCTATCTCAAAAGAAAAGGGTTACAAGGAAAAACATTGGGACATGAGAGAGAACCAACAGTGGATGTAGGAAAACCAAAATAGCTTAATAAATATATGAAGCAATTGCTACTTTGTGCATATATATTCTTCCTAAATTGATCTTCCAAATTGAATCTTATACTACTCCAAATGAGGTATGGACCACCATGAAAAACCTATTTGATAAGAAATATGAATTAAGGGGTCATCAACTGGAGAATGAAGGGGTCATCAATTGAAGAATGAACTCACTGCATTAAGTCTAATAAAATTTAACACTATAAAGACTTCTTCACAAAATGAAAAAAATATTAGATTGCAATTGTAATTGCAATAGTATGGATTTAATAAGGAAGATAAACAAATAATGTTAAGTATTCATTCTAAACTTGGTCCTAACTATTTTATATTTTATGCCATAAAATGTGCCCTAGGTTCCACCTATAAAATAATTTCCTAGATGTCTTTGCTATATAAATCACTAGGTAGTGAGATATATTGGTTCAAATGGGTACAATTAAACCATAAAATTTGCATGCCTTGGCTATAAACCAAGGCACAAAATAATATAAAGAGTATAGAAAATTAAGTAAAGTAGAAAATAATCAAGTAGAGAAGAATTAAGATAAAAATTATTTCCTCTTCATCAAAAAGTGAACAACCCAATAAGGTCAATTGTTTATATTGTAAGAGGATTGGTCATGATGAACATTTTTTTTTAAAGAAATAGATTGGTCACTTAACACATCTTTTTTGAAAAACCTAGGTGTTTGTCTCAGTAAAACAAGGTTCATTAGAAGAGTCTTCTAAAGACAAAGAAAAGTAAGGGGAAAGGAAAGGGAAAGACCCTAGTTGTAGTTGTTTTACAACTTGATACATGGATCATTAAATTGAGTGCTTCATAACACATGGCTTCGTCATAATAAGGTTTCACCTTATTAGATCCATTTTCTATATTTTCCATACTAATGGGTGATGACACTCCTGTAGAAGTGCATGGGAGAGGGTTTATTGATATTGGTGAAGGAACATTTTAGGATATTATTTGTATTCCATCCTTGTCAACTAATCTCCTATTTATTTATCAAATCACTCACACTAGGTTTAGCAAGTGAGTTGAGTTCACATCATAATTAATAGTAATGATTAAAATGAATAGTGGGTCCATAGTTGCCATGGGAAAAATAGATCACCAGTCTAGACTCTTTTAGTTTTCTCATTTTCTTCTTGACTCTCCTCAATAATATTACTTTCTCACTCATATGAGGTGATTTTTTTATGGTATAAATAGTTTAGTCACTTGAATTATTGCTACTTATATCAACTTAGTCAACATGACATGGTTTTTGGATTACTTTATATTCTATTTTCTAATGGAGTTTGCTAGGGATGCATTCTTGATAAGCATCTTGAAGAAAAATATGACAAAAGAAAAGCATGAAAGGTCACACAACTAATAGTCTAATAACAGGGTTTGATATGTCTTAATGTTTATTTATGGCATTTCAAGATACACTTGGGTTTAATTTCTCAAATAAAAATTTGAAGTCTTTGAATCTTTCCAAGATGTTAAAGAATTTATAGAGAAACAATCAAGGAAAGCCATCAATATTTTGCATAAAAATAATGGGGGTGAATATATTAACCATTGATTTGAACAATATTATGTTTCAAAAGACATTAATTTTTTAAGAGATGGGTACCACAACGTGCAAGACCTTAGGTCACAGGGCGCCAAGATGCGGAAGGTTGCCCTAACTTACTTCAGCTTAGCGAGGTGTTAGGATATGCAAGATGAGAATGATGAGGACTATAAGGTCCTTCAATCACTCTATAAACCCAAAATGCAAAATGGGGCTAGGTGAGCCAGTTATTAGGTTCAACATTGGGCCTTAAGAAGCTCTCTGCCTAAGGATGAAAGTGTGGTATTGGGATGAAATCGCAGTGCGTTGGAGTCTGTATGACCAAAAACTACAAAGACAAGGTCAAACCTAAGAAAACAAGCTAACGACCCAACTAACTATTACTAAAGGGCCAAAATAATATGATTAAGTAAACAAAACACTCTCTAGTGTGATAAACCAAAAATACAAGAGTTAAGGTGGCAAGAAGGATCTCACAAAGAAAATCATTTGCCAGCTAGCTCCTTGAGAACACGTTCACCTACACACAAAGAGGAGGAGAATGTTAAGTGGCTATATAGAGGCCTACCTCAATAATACCCCTATTTAGGTGTTTCCACCTCCACAGAAAACTAAGAAAATGAGTATGATAAAGAAAGTACTATAATGAAGAACATTAAGAACACTACAAAACAATACGTGTGCTTACTCAACCAAGTAATAGAGGATAGGAAAGGGAAGCTTACCACCTCCACCAAGAGCACTCAAGGCTACTTGGGGGAGAAAATGAGAGTACTCGAGCCTCCGCTACAATGGTGTTGTCCCAAACTTGCTTTATCAAAGTGATGGAGTGAAGTTGTCACTACTATGGAGTGCCAAAGTGCTGCTAGAATGCTTGGAAGTGCAAGAAAAGAGTGAAGAGACTGAATTGAATGCTTTGAAGAAGTTACATTGAATGCTTAGAGGATGAAATGCTTGTTAAAGGAGTGAATTTGAAGAGGAGATGAAGAAAACAACCATATTTGGGTCGGTCGGCTGAAGAGGGCATTACAACTTGACCACCAATGAGAAGTGTAACGCCTCTATAGGTTCAGTCGCAGGAATCTGCTAGGGATGTAAGCACACCATATAGATGTTTTCGCACTGCATAGGCGTCCCCAATAGAAACTCCCCCACCGATGCTCAAAATAGGTACCAAGTGTCATGAAAGCAATGGGATTAGGTGTAATTAAGCCTTTGAACTTAGTTTTCTAAAGTGGAGAAGGGAAAAAGGGGAATTTGCATCAACAGTGCAAATTCACTCTTATACAATTTTCCCCCACTTTAGCAAGCACAAGTACTGATGAGTGCTTGGTAAAGTAGATCAAGGAAGGAGTAACTTTAGAAATGTATACCTGAACCGTTGAGGAAGTATACCACGATCTGGTGAACCTGAAGGTACAGGGGAAGTGAAGGACTCCATAGCTTCTTAGAACTATGAAGTTGAAGAAATAAAGTGCCTTACAAAACCGTGGACTTGCAAGGAGGCAACCCCCAAGATCTCTCACATGAAGGAAGCCCCATGAAGCAAGAACCTTACAGGCCCGCAAACCTTCAAGGAAGGTGTCCCCCAAGAACTCTAGCATGGATGAAACCCAAAGGAAGCACCCTATAAGCTCTTAGGCCTACAAGGAGGTATCCCCCAAGATCTCTCGCATGGAAGAAACCTAGGAAAGCAAACTCTGTAGAGTCAGGAAGCGGCCACATAGGCGACAAACTATCACGCAGACCATTGATAATTTGGAAGACTTTTAAAGGGGTCCCTTGGGAACCCTTCAAAAGAAGAGGGGTCCACTCAAGGGATGCGTTGTTTGAAAAGAGAGGTCTAATCAGGTTTCCCCCAAGCTAGACATATAGAAATTCTTTTGAGATAAAGACTTTCAAAGGAGATCCCTCGGGAACCCTTCGAAAGAAAAGGGGTCCACTCAAGGGATGTACAATTCGAAAGAAGATGTTTTCTTTCTTAGATTGACCCCTCATCAAAGGGTCCTTTTAAAATATGTTCACTTCATCAAGGAATTCAAAAGGAAGAATATGCCCCCACACAAGGGGAAAGTCAAATTTGTTCCCACTTCGGAGGAAGGTTTCCAAGTCCTTTCTTTACAAACCTATGATGAAGTAAACATGTTCCGTTAGGGTTTCAAGTTGAGAATGTGATTCTGAAGAAAGGTTTGTGATGATTTTCAAGAAAATATTTATTGGCAACGAATGCATTTTTTTAAAATTGAACGTTGAAGAAAGGGAGTTGTCACACATGAGATGGAAAACTCAAGCAAAGAAGAGAAAAAGATAAAGATAAAGAAAAGGAGAAAAAACAACACAAACAAAGGGCACAGGGGGATCTAGTTTAGCGAGGTCAAATATTTCCATGCATATATAAATAATAGGTAACCACAATGCAAGGAAAAAGATCATCAATCCCCAACCAAATCAGGAAGAATGCACAGAAAAAAAATTAAAAATAAAAAATTGGGTCAACATGGAAGGGAAGCCTAAATTCCCCCAACGCTTTGCATTGTCACTAATTTGTCAAAAATCAAGCACAAACATGGAAGAATGATGATACAAATAGAAGAAGGTTTACGACACAAAAAACCACGCCTATATCCAAGCACCAACAAGGGTGACGAGGGTCATCTAGCCACACATAGCATGATCATGGGGGAACACATCAAAAAACACACACACACATAAAAGATCAAGAAGAGGTATCCTCCTAACACTAATCAACCAAGACGTCATTTGCTTCCCACTCTAGATCATTGTAGGGGGAAGGAGGACAAGCCTATAATGGTGGGATGTTAAGAGGAGGAGCATCCGGCCCTCTTGCAACAAGGGCTAAGGAGGTGTTAGAACTATAAAATTTTGAAAATTTTATGGTTGTCTATACTCATTAGTTTCCTAAGAAGCCCATACCATAAGTCTAAGAATCTGCTTTGCATAACATATTTTCCCATGTTTTAGTTAGTTTTTATCATTTGGTCCCATAGAATTCACCTTTCCCTGAGCATTTGAATGTATAAATCATATCGGCATAAGATGATGCAGGTCTCACCGATCCAAAAAAATTATTTTGTACTAACACATATTCTTTTTCAATATATCAGCAAGAGGTCGGAATGTCTTACTGATAAGATTTCATTTGAGGATACACATCAGGAAGATGCAGTTCACAATCTCAACGACAAAAGGATCCTATGGCAAGATAATATTCATGAGGATAAGTCATATCGAGCTCATATGTGTCTTACCGATCAAAGCACAAAGAGATGTATCATCCAGACTTGACCCATCAGAGTGAAGTCCTGAAGCATTCATCTGGTCTCGCCAATAAAGCAAAGGAGAATTTTTTTGATGTTATCAGGATGAGTTCATGGAGTCCTGCCAACCCCCCTATGTCACAGCGACAGGATTGAATTGGTAAAAGACTTGGCGATATGTTTGGAGGGAATGATCATCAGTGAGACAGGCTTCAACAAAGAGAGATAAGGAAGGTCATACTAAGTGTTGTTTGATCATAAAGAAATCCATTGTCTCGGCGATCATAAAACAGACTGAAGGAAATATCTCGGCAAGATACGAGTAGTCGGAGGAGTGTCCGCCTGACTTACAAAGTCACAACGATAAGTTTGCATCGGTGGGAGTTGTAGCAACACTTAAGACAGAAGGGATAATTGTCAGGGAGACTCAAAACATCGATGAAACTGCATAAACATCTTAGTGACATATGATCTGTGATAGTCAGAGAGACTCAGAGTGTCGGGGAAACTACAGGATGTCATAGCGGGTGTCTAGTGAACGTTGGTAAAAGCCCGAACAAAAAATCACCCCAGATTTGAATACGAAAGGACATGTCCTTTCATGTTGTTGATGTATAAATATCCATTTTTGGTAGTGAAAGGTAGAACGATAGCGAATAGGAAAAAATATAGTAGATTAAAATGTTTTAGAATTTTGAGACTATGATGCATGTATGAAAAAATGGAGATATCAATGGAATTCATTTGATGTGGTGGCGTATTTATGGTATCAGTTTTTTGTTGTGTTAATTGAAATTATTGTTGAAGTTGTCTCCAAGGTTGATGTTTTCTAGTTATTTAAACTGATATAACAAGCATATATTCAGTTTATTAATGCAGATTTGTTGTATCTGTATGGTTTTATTAATTGGTTCTTTCAAGGAAAGATTAAATCCTTTTAGTCAATCATAGTAATTAGGGAATCTCATTTGGATCACTAAGAAGAGCTTGGTAATCATATTCTTGCATGTTTATACAAGTTATAAACTCAAATTTATATGCCAAAAAATTAGAGTATATGCCAGAAAGAAGTTACTTATTTCAGATCTTTCATTTGACTCTGTACACCCAATAAGGCAGTAGTCTCTACCATTCCACTGTTTAGTTTCATTCATTTTTACATATGAACATATTAGATTTTAGCCTTGATATTTCTTATACAATTTGTACCAGAATAAAACTCATTTATCCACTCCCATTTTCCATTGTGGGTAAATTACTTTAAGAAATAAACAAAAGTCAAGCCTGCTTCATTGTTATAGGTATACCCGCCTATGTCTAGCAACACCTAAAGAGAAGAAGGTCTAAGTCATTTGGCCTTGTTTGTTACCTTGAAACATTGTGAGAGCCTGGCAACCTCTCGTGGTTCAAACCTGCATTTTTGAGAGCTAACAGGAGCAAGGCCCCTCGAGGTCCTCTCCATTGAGCTCTAGTAGAGCTTAGGTCAATGACTTTGTGAAGATCTCTAACAAGGTCGAGACTTCATCCACAGAGTTAAACATGCACCTCACAAGAGTGTCATGTTTAACTTCAGTGGACGGGGCAGGTTGCGCCTGAGATTCACCGCTAGGCTCACCAAATGACTCGGGAGCAATGAAAACCTCAGGGGAAGTCGGGACTGGTTCCATCACCAAGACAGAACAAGTCAACGTGGGGCTGCCTTGTGGAGAAGGTGGGATCCTCTTATGTCCTCTGCTGCTAGAACTACCAAACTCCACCTTTTTTCTCATCAGAGGAGATGAACTCCCCATAGATGAGGCTAGAGGCACAGAGGAAGAGGAGGAAAGAACAATAGGGGATACAAATGAGGTATTAGTCATATCCATGGGCTTCAGGAAAGGCTGGATATTTGGAACAGACATTAGCAAAGGTGACTCCACTAAAGGAGAGATGAAAACATGTACCCCCATGGGGTTAGGCACATTCATACTCACACTGGAAGTTGGAAGTGATGCAGAACTAGACTAAAGAGAAGCATAAGGAAGGTTAGAGGAAGACACTGTAGGAGGCCCTAAAGTAGGGGCGGTTGTCTCTTCCTCCTTCCTTTGCGAGGCGGCCTACTCAACCAAGAGAGTCTTTCATTGACGCGTGTGCTCACACACAAGGTGGTTCCTACGACTCTTTGAACTAGAGGCCAGAGGCTGTGAAGGAATAGAAGGCTCATGCTCAACCATGGGGACGTCCACTATAGCCGTTTCCAGCAGAGGAACGGATACCTAAACAAGAGCAGGAGGAACTGGTTGAGAAGCAGTAGGGGGAGTCAGCTCAAGAGCTTCAGCAGCGGGCCTCTTCATGTTCACTACTTTGGGGGTAGGAGTGATAGGAGGCCGCAGAGGTCAAGACAAAGAGGAATCTCCTTAGGAGACCTTCTTCCTGTTATACCGAACAGGTCTAGGATTTTTTGATAGAACAAGAAGTTCAAATGTAGGACACTTAGGCTTTATCCAAGCGGGCACCATAGGATTCTCCTACAAATGAGGAGAAAAATATGATGGTACCACAGTAAAGTAAGGAGAAGCATTAGACTGACCAGTGGAATAGGAAGAAGTAGGATCTTGGGACCGCTTCTCTTCTTCCTTCCTTCGTGCCTTACAAACATTGATGTCATCTCTTAAGCAAGCCCTATGTGAAACAACATAAGGTGACGAAGGGTATCTCACTTTCGGCCTTAGCCGCCCTTTCTTATAGTTCTGATATGTTCAGTGCATAAGGTCCATTCTATGCGGAAGAGGACCAATGGGCACAAGCCAAGAGTAGTCCAAGGAGTAGCTACCATGAGCAACTAGTGGTCTATAACTGGTGTCATGGATTACATGTACGGAACCCCCATGGATAAATTTTAAAAATTTATGCACAATCGAGGGTATTTTTTTCATCGCCACCAACCAAGGGATGCCCAACTTTACTCTAAATATTTCAAACCCAAGGATAATGTCGAATAGAAGTTTCATGGATTTAGGTCCAACCAAGACCGATGGGACAATACTACCCAAAGGGGGTATGGAAATCCCGTCATGCATGCAGATAGTGCTCATAGGTGCATCATACCCATCTTTATGTAAGAAGCTAATTAGCATAATCTCCTTGGTTATTAGGTTTACTTGTGACGTAGGATCAATGAGGACACCTGCTACAATGTTTCCATTGATCCACACAGGAATATAGAGAGGAGATGGTTCCTTGTTAAAACCCATCGGCAAGTCCTGTGATGTAAAGATTATACCAGTACCATTGTCCACAGGTTGCGTAGAGGGGATAGGTTGATGCAGGAAGGAGGCCAATATGCACACTAGACGATACTTCCATAGAGTCCCTAAGGTTGAAGGACAAGATAGTGACCCAATTAAGGTTTCTTTATGCAACACCTTTAGAACCTTCCAACTACGTGAACTAGGGGTCACAGGTTGGGTTGTAAGGCGACAGTCTTACAACACTCACACCTACAACACTCCTAGATTATGAGGAAAGGAACTGTTAGTATCGCAAAAATGGAAACAAAATGGTTCATGTTGGGTTCACCAAAAATGTAAGAGAGGGGGACCACCACATGCAAGAGCCTACGTCACGGAGGGCCAAGATGCAGAAGGATTCCCTAACCTACCTCAGCTTACCGGGGTGTTAGGATATGTGGGATGAGAATGATGCAAACTATAAGGTCCTTCAATCACTCTACAGACCTGAAATGCAAAATGGGGCTAGGAAAGCTAGTTTTCAAGTTCGACATTACACCTCAGGAAGCTCTTTGCTTGAGGACAAAAGTGCAGTATTAGGACGACAGCGCGGTGCACTGGCATCTCTCAAGTGTGATGGCATCCATACGACTAGACAACTACAGAGACAAGGTAAAACCTAATAAAATAAGCTAACGGCCCAGATAACTATTACTAAAGGGCCAAAATAACATGATTAAGTAAACAAAATACTCTCTAGTGTGATAAAGCAAAAATATAAGAGTTAAGGTTGCAAGAAGGATCTCACAAAGAAACTCATTTTCCAGCTAGCTCCTTGAGAACACATTCACATACACACAAATAGGAGGGGAATTTTGGGTGGTTGTATAGGGGCCTTCCTCAGCCATACCCCCGTTTAGGTGTTTCCACCTCCATGGACAGCCAAGAAAGTGAGTATGATAAAGAAAGTACTATAATGAAGAACACCAAGAACACTATAAAATAGTAAGTGTGCTTACTCAACCAAATAATAGAGGAGAGGAAAGGGAAGCTTACCACCTCCACCAAGAGCACTCAAGGATACTTGGGGGAGAAAATGAGAGTACTCAAGCCTCTGCTGCAATGGTGTTGTCCCAAACTTGCTCTGTCAAAGTGATGGAGTGAAGTTGTTGCTGCTATGGAGTTCCAAAGTGCTGCTAGAATGCTTGGAAGTGCAAGAAAAGAGTGAAGAGACTGATCTGAATGCTTGGAATAAGTTGGATTGAATGCTTAGAGGATGAAATTCTTGTTGAAGGAGTGAATTTGAAGAGGAGATGAAGAAAATGGCCATATTCGGGTCGATCGGCTGAAGAGGGCATTACAACTTGACCACCAATGAGAAGTGTAATGCCTCTGCAGGTTCATCTGTAGGAATCTTCCAGGGACATAAGTACATCTTACAGACATCTGTGTGCATCATGGGCATCCCCGACATAAACTCCCCCACTGACACTCAAAATAGGCACTAAGTGTGATGAAAGTAGTGGGCTTAGGTGTAATTAAGCCTCCGAACTTAGTTTTCTAAAGTGGAGAAGGGAAAAATGGGAATTTGCATCAAGGGTGAAAATTCACTCTTATACAAATTGTAGCACATAGTTACATACAGTTCTTAGTATAATGGTGTCATAGAATGCAAGAATATGTCCTTAATGGAGATGAAAAATTGTATGTTACACTCCATATCATTGGCACTCAATATTTGGTGGAGGCTATTAATTGTGCATGTTACATCCATAATAAATTTCATCATTGAGTTGTGAATGGGTATCTACTTTTCAAGATTGGAATGATATCAAAACCATAGTGAAGAGCTTTCAAGTGTTTGGTTCTCTTTTATTGCCTTCATTTCAAAAGAGAAACACAAGGCCATGGATTTTTAGAGCAAGCCTTGTATATTTTATGATACTTAGATGGTATCAAAGGACACAAGCTTCTTCGTCTCACTACTCATGAGTTTGAAATTGAGAGAAGTGTTCATTTTGAGGAGAGACCTTATAGTTCCTCTCCTACCACTTCTTCATCTACCATCAAATAGGAGATATTGCATCATGATGATAATTATTCAAAGGATTTTACTCCATCTAATTTTGATGAGGACTCTTCTTCCTCCACTCTAGATGGAAACAATGATGATGAGGATTCAACTTCTCTCCTAGTTATCATTTAGAGGTTGATGATTCACCTCTAGTCTCTCTAGATATTGGGCCTCTTTGGGATCATCAAAAAATACAATCAATAGGTGATTAGGTTGCAGATCAATCAGATGCTTTAAGACAAGTTCTTAGTTTCAATAGAGTCCACATCTCTTCATTTCCTTAGAGTTCGATCAACGGTCCTTTCGGAAAGATTCTAGTTGTTGAAATGCACAAGACAACTAAGAGGGTGGGGGTGAATCAGTTGTCACCAATCACACAAATCTCAAACAATTATTAGCTCCACATCCACTTTAATCTATTATTAAGTATGAGCATGAAGTGAAAATAATAGAAAGCAATAACAACACAAGAAACACCAAATTTACGTTGAAAACCCAATAAGGGAAAAACCACGGTGAGGATTAACTCACAATATAAGAGTAATTGCAAAACTGTTTACAAAGAGGCTCACTACCAAAGATAGGACTCACTGTCTAAATAGGAGGCTCACTGCCTACAAATATAGAAAGATAGAAAGAATAATGTTACATAGAGAACACTCTCTTAGTGCAACAAAAGATCTACCACAACAACTTGCACACATCTGCAACCTTGATCAAAGAATTGCAAAAACCATCAGCTCACTGCTTTCATGAGTCTAACACATTAAATTTCCCGTTGCCTCAACTCACTTTCACACAATTTCTCACATCTATCTTGCTTCTCACACTTGTGGTGTACAATCCTTAACAACTTGCCTTGTATTTATACCATCTTCAACCTTAGAAACTTTATCCAAGGTCAGTTACACATGCTTCATTTTACAAATTCAAATTAGGTCGATAACTCAACATTCCCGCAGTAGATGAGAATGAAATCAGACCAAACCAACACTTAAATAGGACCCAAAACAACATCTTGGATCAATCGCATGCTTCCTTAATTGATACTTATCCTTCATATGACGTGTAAACACCAGGTCGGCCAAACCTAATGAAAACACCAATGAACTTTGAAGTACACACTTCCACAACAAGAAGATAACATGTGGAACACACAACATGCTTCACCATACATTGGAACACATCTCAAATTCCTTCAAATTCATCCACAACTACTACAACAACCTTCATACACATAACACTTTCCATCAGTCCATCTGGACTGTACAGACACACACAGTAACTCTGAAACTAGTCTTTTGGAGCACCAAACCATAGACACCTTTGATAGAACATAGATAACACCATTACAATCCTTCCTCCAAATCCGCAAGATGTGAAACAAACCAACAAAGGACTATGGAGTAAAAACATTTCTCCTAGTCCATAGACAAACAACTCTAACAAACCAGCTCACAAAATGGTGAAGTCAACTTTCACTCTTCATCAAACTAGCAGCAATAATCTAGGATATATCACCCAAGGATTCCCTTAAAAAACTCTTCAGATCCACACAAGCATAGGATCAACATGGAATAAATGCAGAGCGCATTCTAAACACACACATAGCTATATCTTCTCTATTTATTAATTTTCTCAAAATCACTTGGTAACTCATCATATCAGCACACTTGCAACACCATAAAGATATCTCCATGTACTCACAAAATCTCAATAGTATCTCAACTATACATGCACCACCTACAATCACTTGATTCCTTTCTTTGAAAAAACCTATACTGTGTTAACATCAATGACAACACCACCATACTCATTCATACTTGCAACATTCTCCCCCTTTTTCATTGATGGAAACACATGAATCTCTCTCCCCCTTTGACATCAATGGCAAAGAATAAAAAGTTCTTACATAATTCTGATCACTCCCCCTTAGGAGTGCACCCATGACAATGCACATCTCATACTGTAACAATGATACTTCCTACTCCCCCTAAGGAGTAGACCCCAGTCATCAGTCCAAAAAAATGATGAATTTGTAGATCCACCCTTTGGAAGAGCCTTAGTAAATATATTAGCAATATGATCCTTTGTAGGCACATATTCAAGCTTGACTTCATTCTCCAATACCTTCTCTCATGAGAAATGATATTTGATAGATATATGTTTTGTCCTTGAGTGCATTACCAAATTATTTAAAATATTTATTGCACTTGTACTATCACAAAAGATGGGGATAGGCTCATCACACATCACTCCTATATCCTTCAATGTTTGCTTCATCCACAATACGTGTGTGTAGCAAGATGTTGTTGCTATGTACTCATCCTTTGTAGTAGATAAAGAAACTAAATCCTATTTCTTGCTTAGCCATGAAACCATCCTGCATACAAGAAAGAATGCACCAACACTTTTACTCTTCCAGACATTTAAACAACAACCTAATCTGCATCAATGTAAGCACTTAAAGTAAAATAAGTATCCTTAGGATACCACAAACCATAATCTAGAGTGCCTTTTAGATATCTAAATATCATTTTCACAGCTATAACATGTGTTTCTTTGGGTTCTGCTTGAAATCGGGCAACCAAACATACTGCATGCATGATATCCAGTCTAGCAGCAATAAGATATAATAGTCCACCAATCATAGATCTGTATATGCTCTGATCAACTTTAGGAGATTCACCATCCTTGCTTAATTTGCATCCAGTCACCATAGGGGTACAAACCGGTTTGGAGTCATCCATTCCAAACTTCTTTAGCAATTCTTTAACATACTTTGATTGTGAAATGAATATTCCCTTATTACTTTGATTCACTTCAAGTCCAAGAAAGAAATTCAACTCACCAATCATAGACATTTCAAAATCTTTTTGCATCTCCTCTACAAATCTCTTGCACATACCCTCATTTCCTCCAAAGATAATATCATCAACATACACAACCACTATCAACATTTTGTTTCCTTCAATCTTGAAATAAGGATTATTGTATACAGAGCCTTTCCTAAACCTTTGCTGAGTCAAATACCTGTCCAACCTTGCGTACCATGCTCTAGGAGCCTATTTAAGTCCATACAATGCCTTTTTCAACTTATAGACCATGTCTGGTTAATCTGATAACTGAAATCCCTTTGGTTGTTCCATGTATACCTCTTCTTCCAATTCTCCATTCAAGAATGCAGACTTAACATCCATCTAGTATACCTTAGAATCTTTGTTAGCAGAGAATGCTAAAAACATTTGAATAGCCTCTATTCTTGCCACTGGGGAAAATGTCTCCTCAAAGTCTATTCCTTCAACCTATGAATAACTTTTGCACACAAGGCTTGCTTTATTTCTTACTACTTCACCATTCTCATTCAACTTATTCCTGAATACCCATTTTTGTACCAATTACATTCTTGTTTATAGGTCTAGGAACCAATTCCCATGTCTGATTTTTCTCTATCTTTTGTAATTCCTTTTTCATTGCTCTAACCCAGTTTTCATCTTTGCATGCTTTTCACACTATTTTAGGTTCTATCTTGGAAAGTAAACACAAATTTACCTCAATTGTTACCACTTTGCTTCTTGTCTTTACACCTTCACTTTTGTCTCCAATTATCTATTCTTCTGGATTATTTTCTGTGTAGACACTAAAAAATGCCCTAAGTCTGCAAGCGTCATTTTTCTTGGTCATCATCCTTCGATAATTGAATAATTTTAATTATTCAATTACAGTTGATAATATTCCTCTATTAATTAAATAATTTTAATTATTTAATTAATTCACCTTCTAATCTTTATTCTATCCTGATCAATTAAAATTTATTTAATTGTGTCACTAATACACTCCCTTTCTACAATAATTAAATAAATCATTGTTTATTTAATTATTTATCTTTCATCATCTACCTATAGTAAGATAATAATTATTATTATTCGACCTTTTATTCTTCTCTTATTAAATAATTGTTAAAATTATTTAATTATGTGTCATTCTTCTCTTTTGAATAAATAATTCAAATTCATGATCCATGTCCAATTTCCATCTCTCTATTTGATTAAATTGATTAATTTAAATAAATCCCCTTTTTCATTTTCCCCAAATAAATAATGTGAATAAATTATTTATTTGTCACTTGTCCCTTTCCTCCATTTTTGAATAAATGATTTAAAATAAGTTATTTATGCACCTCCTTTGGTCAAAGATTCCCTTTCATTAGCCCCTATCATAGCCTTCATTGTTGTCATAGCCGTCAGCGTCATACCTATCATAATCTCTCCAGGAATGGCATATTCTTGGTGCATCAGTTCTCATCCGTCGATCTTGGAATCTTTCTAGAAGATCGATCTCGGTCATCCATTTGAATGGTTGTCTATAAAAGAAATCTTCCTCTTCCATTTTCAACTTAATACCCTTTCATCTCCAACTTTCTTGCTTACTATTTTCAACTACTTGCACAATTTTACTACAAAATACGAGGGCAAAGATTGCATAAAAAGGAGAGACAAGAGAATTAATAAACCATTATGGGAGTGTTTCATTTACTTGTTTTTAGTTCATTGCTCTCTTTTATTTGTGTTCTCTTGTTTAAGTGTGGTTAATAGTCTATAATTGTTGGCTATCACTTATTCTAGGCTAGGAATTCTCTAATGCCATCTCACATTGGTGAACCTGATGCAAACATTGTTTTGTGAAAAAAATTTGTATGGATTTGGCTTGTTTTTGCAGATTTTAGGTACGGAACGACACAACTATTAAGTGCAGTGACACATTTTCCAGGAAGTGATGCATTTGACAAACGCAACGATGCACTCATCCATAAACAATGCATCTATAGAAGCCATCTATGGGCAGGAAATTTGACTTCAAAAATTCAACGCAATCGACTTCATGTGATGCAACACAATGACACAACTGAGAAAAGAAATGATGCATTTGTTTGTTTGGTAAAAAAATTTAGTCTTAAGATCTTTTTGATTTTGCTTTTAATTTGAGCAAGTAAAATAGGGTTTCTAGGTTACTAATTTTTTGTTTGCAGCGTGTGGCTTTGGAGAGGGGCTCCCAAAAAAACTACTTCTTTTGAAGCAACCAAAAAATAAAGCTCTTGGTTTTTAGTTTTCTTTAAGTTCTTTTCTTAGTTCAGTTTAGTCTCTTCATTTTCTAGTTTGGTTAGCTACTAACTTTTGAGTTTTAGTTTGGTTTTAAATCTCTTGCGCTAACTTAGTTTTTGCAGTTTTCTCGTTGGTCCAAGATCACTTTGTGAAACTACTAATATGTGGTTTTGTAGGTTCAAATTTCCAAGGCTTTATTTTGAAACCACAATCTTGTTTGCTTTAGATTAGATAACACTTTGTTTGGTGCTATAAAAAGAACGATTGTCTTTCTCACATAGATTTAATTAGACGGTAAATGAACCACATGTCTTAGTGTTTGAAGGATGGTAGGTATTATACTCTCACCTTGTGCAAACTTGGTGATTAGAAAGTCATACCCATCTATTTTTATGTTCATACCTTATAGGGGCCTGCCTCGCAAGAGGGAATGACTCCAACTAGTTTTTCGCTCAGGCTAGTATATAAAAAGATGAGACTAAACTGTCAAGTCCTCATGGTATGTAGGCCTTATCCATGCAGTGTCATTTGAAACATGGTACCTACCTTTTTCTTTTAAAGGTATAAGATCTCTTAGTAGTGTGATTAAAGCCTTAAGTAGCTTGTTGGATGTTCACAAGGTGCCATGTCCCCGAGTATTTGCTAGAACCCTCTTGTTTTTAGAAGCCTAGCCTTTCGGTCATTACTTGGTATGGTGCAGGGTATAGTAACATGCTCGAAGTTACTCACTATTGGCTCCCTTGAGTAGAGATAGAAGTTCTTGAGAAATGACTAACCAGGAATCTAAAGTTGGTGTGCCCATAGAGGTGAGTGTCATGGAGGGGAGCCAATTCCACAAAACTTTTAAGCTATCCACTCTCGAGGAGAGGTGTTTAGCATTGATCAGGGGTATTTCAGTGGGCCTAACCAAGTATACAAACCCTTTCCTACTAGGATTCATGCTTGTTTTATTGATACAATTTCACATCAAACTAGACCAAAATAAAGTGCTTGATACTGTCTACTGTGTTTTCTAGTCATATTTCATTAGAAACAGTCAAAAACTCATATCAAAATCATTGCAAAATATCAAAACTATCAAAAACAACATTCTGGAACTATAACTGTCAAACACAGACCCACAACTGTTACTGTGAACCACAACTGAGATCTGGAAAACCACAACTATCTTCCTGGACCGCAATTGTTGAAAACAAAGCTGCATTTGATAACCTGAACCGCAACTATGCAACACATCTACTGAAAACTGAATCGCAATTGTTCGTTGAACAAAAATTCCCAAAATCTATGTCCAAAATCTGATAATAAAAAAATCCACAATGACCTATTTTTGATAAACTATAGACTTGCAAGATTTACCAATCCATTTTAGGCTTTCCCATTAGAAACGCATTACATTATAGGTTGCATTCCTCAAACTTTTGCATTGCATAAATTAGACCTTGACTCTTAAGTTGCATCTATACCTTTAGATTTTGAACATAGGGAAACCTTTGAGCTCTTGGAAATTTGTGGTTACATATTTTATTTGTCATTGACCATTATCCTTCATATTATCAATCCTTGTCATTATCACCCTTATCACGTTTGAGTCTTAAGCTTTTTGTCATAGCCTTAGCTCAAACCTTGTCAAAATCATCTCCTTGAATGGTCAATGATACTTGGAATTGTTACCTTGGTTTCACATTATCCTCATTGTCATCCTTTATTCAAGATTCCTTTACATCTAGATTACATCTTTATCCCAAACATTTCACCTTTATCTTAGCATCATATCAATTAATCAATCCTCCATTGACCTTGCATTTTTATACCTCAAAAATACCAAAAAAATATAGCTTATCTTCATCTTAACCTTAGTTGCATTATTACCTTAATCTTCAATTACCACCATTTAGTCACCTTATCATCATCCTTAATCGTTAGCATCCTTTAGTATCTATTAGCTTCATCCTCATCTTGTACTAGCCTCATTTATCTTTATACTCAAGATAATCCAAAAACATAGTTTAGTTCATCATCATCTTGCATTACCTTTCAACTTGCAAAAGTCTCGTATGGGTGAAACAAGGTCCCAAACCAAAAGAAAGAACATGGAGTTTTCAAGCAACCCTTTTCATGACACTACCCTTAGAACATATTCAAATCATTGTACACCTCCAAGAGACACACCACCAAGACACCAAACATCGAAAAACGTGATCCAAGAAGAGCCCAATAGACAATTGACCCAAGAAGAGATTGGAGAAGCTTATAATGACCCACAAATTTTGAACATGATTGATCAACTTGTTAGTCCAGACCCTAATAGATACTTTTACGTGCTAGCTAAAAATGAGGCCAAATTACCTCAAAGCTTTGACGTATCAACCATTGTGGAGAAAGAAACTAAAAATCCATTTTCATTTGGCATGCCCTCATCACAACAAATTTCAAACATACCTCTTGGGATAACTACACATGTGAATACCACTACTACACACATCCCAAGAATCTCAACATTTGGAAACAAGGAAACCAACACCATTACACAAGGACAAAGTTTCACAAATACCATGGGAAATACCTTAACAAACCCCCTTTTCCAACATACCAATCAAGGTGCCATATCACAAGGTCACACTCCTTTGATCCAAAATACAAACCAAGGTCCTAAGTCCACACCACAAAATATCAATCAAGGTTCCACATCACAAGGTCCTACCCCCTTGACCCAAAATGAAAACCAAGGTCCTAAACCTACACTTCACAACACAAGTCAAGGTTCCTTATTCCAATTTCAAAGTGCTCCATCAAGTCAAAACCCACCAGCTAAATCTATAAGGGTTCATATTGTCTCATGAAGAACCCAAAATCAAAATGAAAATCAAGGACCAATCCCATCACTCCAAAACACTAATCAAGAGGCTATTCCATCATCCCAAAATTCTACCCAAGGAACCTTTACTTCATTTCAAAATACCAACCAAGGACCTACACCTTCAAATGCCAATCAAGGAACCCTTACTTCATTTCAAAATGCCAACCAAGGATCTACACCTTAAAACATAAACCAAGGGAAAATTTCATCACATAAAAATATCCATCAATGGGCTACACCTTCATGGAAAAACATCAACCAAGGTCCCACACCTCCATTTGCAAACCAAGGATTAAATTTTCAAATCAAAACATGAATCAAGGGTCCATACCTCCACTCCAAAACACCATACTAAATTCCAACATGGCCTTTGGCACAAATATAAATGTGGACTTCATTCCAAACCCAAGCAACAAACATCCATATGGTAACCAAGGTCCTATGTCTCAAAGTATCAATCCCAATTCAAATCCAACATATGACCTTAACACCAATGTCATGGCACCTAGCCAAAGCAACGCAACACCATCTCTTGCAGACCTTTTGATACAACATATGCATTCCCTTGAACAATGTATGACAAATATGCAATTGGGAACCAACAAGAAAACCTATTTTGTGGAGGAACTTTTCCCCTTTCCATTTGATTCAAACCTATGCATGCCTCCCTTTCCCCCACATTTCACAACACCACCTTTTCCAAAGTATAAGGGGACAGGGGATCCAATTGAACACATTCGGGAATTTAACACATCATGTATGGAAGTCTAATATGACCCTACTTATCTCATGAGACTATTCCCATGAAGCCTCATAGGAGCAGCCTTAGATTGGTTTGCACACCTCCCACCAGGAATCGAAACATGGGGTGAACTAGCTGACAAATTCATCAATCACTTTTCCTTCAAAATTAAAAAATGATGTCACCCTTGCAACATTGAGCACAACCAAACAAGAAGATGGGGAATCACTTACCTCATTCTACCAGATATTTTGGGGCTTGGTTAGCAAGTTCCCTTGTCATATTTCTGAAAAAAAACTTGTCACCATGTTTGTGGAAAACCTTAATGAAGAATTGATGAGTCGAATTCAAATCAAATGTTGCACAACCTTTGAGGAGATTCTTGAGAAAGGTGTCCTTATTGAAAATGGTCTTAATGCAAAAGCGCTAGTCAAATTCAACAAAGAAAATCCAAAACCCAACAATGACAAGAGAAAATACTGGTCTCGAAACAAAAATGTCACAAATGATGGAGTTGTTGATTCCAAACTAATAACCAAAGGTCCAATCATTCAACTTAAAGGTCCTTCCTCCTCAAATACACCCAATACTCCAAACACACAGACACAAGGTCAAAACCAAATGCTAAACGTGATCCAAAACAATCAACAACATAGAGGTCCTCCCCGTGCCAAGAGAACATACACCCATTTAGGTGAACCCATCAAATCAATTCTCAAACAACTTGTGCAATCTAATGTCATCACACTACCAAACACTAAAAACTATGAGCCTTCATTGATCAAACTTGAGTGGTGGAAAGAAGAAAAATATTGTGAATACCATCGTTCGAAAGGACACAAGACACCTATATGTTGGACACTCAAGAACATTATTCAAGACCTTGTTGAAGATGGAACCATTTCAAATGATAATCCACGAGCCAAGATGAATGTTTATCACACCATATTCAAAATTCCCCTACAAGACCATGATAAAGGAAAAGCCTCCAATTCAGGAAACAACAATAATGTCAATTATGCAGCTATCAAACATGATTACAACAATATCATCCTTAATGTGAGACCCTTTGATGATCGCATTGCCACCATCACTATAAAAAATCCAAAATCATATTGTGTTGTTTCCACCCATAGAACCAAGATAACTATTTCAAGTCCTTACTCAAATCCTCAACCAAAAGGTCAATATAACCTCCTAGAGAAGCTAGGGAAAACTCCCACACAAATTTCTATCTTGGAGCTCCTTTGTATCTCACCATAGCACAGAGCCATCCTCGATAAATCCTTATAAGAAGCCTCCATCCTCACAAACCTAGATGTCAATGAATTTCAAGACATGGTGGGATACTTAGCTATGCCACACCATGCCACCTTCTCTAAACAAGACTTCTCTGCACCAAAATATGATCATAATGACCCTCTACACCTTCAAGTATGCATTAATACACATAAGATCAAACGATTCCTAGTAGACGATGGAGCAAATTTGAACATTTTTTCACTAAAATTAGTGAAAGAATTGGGATACTCCGACAATTGTATTGACCAAACCAAGAAAATTGTGATCAAAGCTTATGATGATGTTGAACATTCTTCCGAAGGCATAATTTCACTTCCAGTGAGGTTGGCTCAGCAATACAGGACATAGTATTTCACGTCTTGGATTTGGATTTACATTATAATCTCCTCCTTGGCCACCCATGGATTCATGCCATGAGGGCTATTCCATCCACCTACCATCAATGCCTCAAGTTCCTGCACACCGGCACTGAAATTACTATTACTAGCAACCCCGACCCATTTCAATATTTTTCAAACCTAAAAGGAAGTATTGAACGTCAAGTGTCCATCAATCGAGAGGCTTCATCTTCCACTTCATCAACCACTCCATATCACTACATTAATCCATCCACTCTCATTAATCTCCCACTTCATTCATCTCATCTTCCATGCCCAAAATCCAGATTCAAGAAAGAGGATGTGGAGAATATAATAGGAAGAGTCTCTTTTTCATTGGAAAAACACCATAGTCATATGGAAAACCGCATCCTATGCAACCCAAGGTTGTCATCCATAATCCTCCTACCACCTTCACTAGATGGGGGGAGCTTGCTAAAGAATCTCTAGATGACCATATTCTCACATGGTTGTACAAGGAAGAGGAGGAAACTAAAATTAAGAAACTACCAATTGAGAAATATGTAAAAGGGTTCCAAATAATGAAATGGCATGGATATGATGGACACAGTGGCCTAGAACTGAATAAACAAGGAATATTGGAACCTCTACAACCTCCTAAGCTAATAAGTCATCAAGGGTTAGGGTTTGTACCAGTAAAAGTGACCATCCAGGGTATTGGGTTATCTTCGAGTGAGTCTGTTGATGCTTCAGATGAGATCAAGACATATGAAAACTCTTGGGATTATGATGTTGCCTCCAATGAATATGAATGGGATTCCCTATCCTCCACCACTTTCATGGACCTTGATAAACTATTTGAGGAATTTGATCAAATTCTTACCATAGATTCTTCATGAAACCTGTCTGGTACCCATCTAAAAATGTCTTTAACTAAGGAAGAATGGATCCAACACTACTTTTGGAAATCCATTGATCCAACCTCCTGGGACCCTGATGACTCCAGTTCCATCTTTACCATGTCTGCCTACACAATGACCCTTGACAATACCAATGGTGGCTTACCTCTTGTCTACCCTCAACTTATAGATTGGGACCATCAAGGACCACCAAGTTTGGACACTTTCGACAACAATGAAGCCATTGCTAAGTTTATGGGACTTCATGATGGAATACCGAGTGCCAATCATAAAGTTCAATTTTCCATAGAACTCAATTACGCTGCATACTTTGGTGAGGCCATCCTATCCTCTAGTCGCAAAAGTGAAAATGAAAAAATAAAAAATAAAAAATATTAGGTCATCAAGTGAAAATTGAAAGGTGCTTGCTAATCATGAAAAAGTAAAAATAAAGGACATATCTGAAGGTGAAAAACTCTTAGAGGAACCCGAGGATGGAGGATAGGACTGTCTCCCAATAAACCAAGAGAGATCACTGTTGCTTATAGAAGAAATAGAGGAAGTCAACATTGGAACATTAGATAACTCCATAATAATGTAGTTAGCAGCATCCTGGACCACTAGGGAAAAGCCTGAGTTCATAGCATTCTTCTGAAAAAGACAAGTCAATTTCACATGGTCATATGTCGATATGCCTAGATTGGATCCCAAATTGGTTCTACATCACTTACCACTGCTACCAAATGCCAAGCCATTCAAACAAAAGTTGAGAAAAATACATCCACAGATTGTACTCCTTGTCAAGGTAGAACTCAAGAAGCTCTTGGACGTCAGATTCATTCACCCAATTCATTACGCAAAGTGGACATCAAATCTAGTTCTTGTCACCAAGCCAAATGATCAAATTAGAATTTGCACAGATTTTAGAGACCTCAACAAAGCTTGTCCCAAAGATGATTTTCCTTTACCAAACTTTAACATCATAGTAGATTTAACCGCTGGACACAAAATGCTATCATTGATGGATGGATTCTCAAGTTACAATCAGATAATAATTTCCACTGAAGATCAACCAAAGACAGCTTTCACATGTGCTTGGGGAAATTTATATTGGAATGTCATGCCATTTGGACAGAAAAATGTTGGAGCTACCTATTAGAGAGCCATGACCACAATTTTTCATGACTATATGCATGTCCTCATGGAAGATTATGTTGATGACCTTCTCTCCAAATCTCTAGAATAAAGTGGACACTTGGCAGTATTGGACAAGATTTTCACCCAACTTGAAAAATATCAACTTAGGCTAAATCCAAAGAAATGTGTTTTCGGGGTCCAATCAGGAAAACTCCTAGGATATATCGTCTCTCACAGAGGAATAGAAGTTGATCCCACAAAAGTAAAATCTATCTTAGACATGCCACTACCAACCAATATCAGTCAATTAAGGACATTACAAGGAAGAATACAATCAATCCACAGGTTCATTGCTCAGCTAGAAGATAGGACCCAACCATTCCAACATCTGTTAAGAAAAGGTATTCCCTTCAATTGGATTGATAAGTGTCAAGAAGCATTTAATCAAATTAAGAAATATTTATTGACTCCACCAGTCCTTATGCCATCAATTGATGGAAGACATCTGATACTATATGTGATAGCTACTACATCAGCACTAGGGGCACTTTTAGAACAAAATGACAATGATGGCAAGGAAAGGGAAATATACTATATCAATCACACTTTAGTTGGGTATGAGCTAAAATACAGTCCTATTGAGCGAGCATGTCTAGCAGTGGTATTCTCAACACAGAAATTGAGACACTACATGCTAAACCACAAGACAAAGTTGATTGCAAAAATTGATCCTTTGAAATATCTTCTTAATAAAGCAACACTGACAGGAAGACTAGCTAAATGGGTCATGATTCTAAGTGAATATGGAATTGAGTATGTTGACCGCAAAGCAATAAAGGGACAAGTAATTGCTGACCAACTCACATATACACCATTAAAAGTAGGCCATCCTTTGATATCTGACTTTCTGAATGAATCGATCTTTGTCATAGACACCCCAACAACATGGAAGCTATACTTTGATGGATCTTATACAAGTCATGGATCAGGAGTCGGTATTTTATTCATCACACCTCAAGCATATGTCATTCCTAAATATTTTGAATAGCATTCCCATGCACAAACAACATGGCTGAATATGAAGCATTATTGACAGGGCTCCAAATGGCAATAAATTAGAAAATCAAGGACCTTCAAGTCTATGGTGACTCCCATTTAGTGATAAATCAAGTTAATGATGACTATGACACTAAGGATGATAAATTGATGCCCTACAAGTGCATGGTAGACAACTTCGGACTATACTTTGATAATATTTCTTTTGAATAGATACCGAGAATCCAAAACAAAGCAGTTGAGGCAATGGCTACAATTGGATCTCTCTTGAACATTCCCAACAATTCCTCAAAATATGAGTTCTTGGTGGAACAACTATTGATCCCCACATTTGATCTCCCCGAAATCGAACTTGTGTGTGAAATTTTTGGTCTTGAATCCCCTTGGTATAAAGACATCTACAGTTACTTGCATGACCAAATCATCCCTCCTAACTTGTCCCTTAACCAACGTAAAACCTTTATCCAACAAGCGTCCAAATATGCCATCATCAAAGACACTCTCTACCACCACATCTTAGATAGTACCCTCCTTCAATGTCTTGACTCAAATGAAGCACAAAAATCCTTACAAGAGGTACACTAGGGTATATGTGGGGCTCACTTTGTTGGTCCCACCTTAGCTAAAAATCTCATGAGAACGGGGTATTATTAGCCTACGATGGAACATGATGCTTATCACTTCGTGAAGAAATGTCACCAGTGTCAAATTCATGGAGATCTTATACATGCACCAGCTTAAGAACTTCAATTGCTTACATTGCTTTGGCCATTTTCTCAGTGGGGACTTGACCTCGTAGGAAAAATCCATCCCACCTCTTCTAATGGACATAAGTTTATCCTTGATGCTATTGAGTATTTCACAAAATGGATTGAAGCCATCCCATTGACTTATATCACTAGAAAGAAAATAGCCAAGTTCATCCTGAATTACATCATTTTCCGCTATGGTATCCCACGGTTCATCATTACCGATAATGGTCTCCCTTTTAAAAACCAAGATGTCCACGAGCTTTGTGAAAAATTTCATATCCAACATCATTTTTCTACTCCATATTACCCCCAAGGAAATGGCCACGCTGACACATCTAATAAGACCATCCTAAAAATCTTAAGGAAGATTGTCAATGGCGTTGGCCATGACTGGCACCTACTCAGTGCTACTTTATGGGCTTATTGCACTAGTGATCGTACTCCTATAGGAGCCACCCCATACTCCCTTGTCTTTGGGTTTGAAGCAATACTTCCTATAGAGTTCAAGTTACCATCTTTACGAGCCTCCATGCAAGGCTTGATTGATCAAGAAGAATATCATGTATCCCATCTACATGAGCTAGATTTACTGGATGAAAAGTGACATAATGCCTTGACACATTTGCAAGCATACCAGAATCTCCTTCAACACAACTACAAAAAGAAGGTCTAACCCAGAAGCTTTGACATTGGTGACTTAGTCCTCAAAGAAAATCCGAAGAATCAAGCAAAATGAGAAAGACCTAGAAAGCTTGAACCTAATTGGTTGGGCCCCTATATTGTCACAACATCATATGGATCAAGTGCTTATCAACTCTCTACTCCTAAAGGAGAACCATTGTTTGAACCTATCAACAATAGGCACCTCCACAAGTATTACACTTGATTCTCATAATATCCCCTCAGAAAGTCAAAAATACAAAAAAATGGTCACCCTGATGAAAACCTAGAAAATAGTCATCTTTGTAACAACAACAAAAAATTAAAATTAAAGGAAAGATGAAAAACAAAAAAATAGTAAAGAAAAATAATTCATCCAAAAGTGAAAACCACTTCGGTGGTGCTTTGGATAAGTACTATGGTGAAAACCTGGCAAACAGGCGCCATCTATAGTCAGTCTTTGCTCCATCTACTGTCACTCCATCTGGTCTTTCACCTTTTCCACTCATTCATTCACACATAACACTTATTCATAATAAAGCCTCGTCATCCTTCTCATGGCCTAAGAACCACCGACTTTCAACATCTTGATCATCCTTCACATTCGCCTGCTGCTTCCCCTTGCACACAATAAATTGGTCCTACACCTGACTAGGGGAAATTCCTTGACTCACATTTTCATGGGAAATAACACATGGTATCAGCATCAGAAAACATAAAAATCCAAAAAAATAAGAAAACATCAAAAACCCAAAAATATTAGAAAACCATCAAAATCCAAAAAGAATCATATAACATCAAAAATCCAAAAACATCAGAAAACTTCCAAAAATCTCAAAAAAAGAGTTTGATTCTAAGTCTAAGTCAGCTTGTTTTAGTAGGGTCGAACTATGTTTTCTCTGTTCATTTGCTACGTAAGCAACGCTCATCTTAAATGGGCCCTCAAGACATTAGGTCGGTCCTTTTAGGTTGTCCAAATAAAATCATGACTCAATATTTTGTCAAATAAGGCATAGTCAAGTCGTGTCGAACTATGAGGTCTTTGTGCATTGCTACATAGGAAAGGCCATCTACCGATGAGCCCCCGAGGCCCCCTACGTCAGTATTTTAGGGTTCATCAAGTCATTCAAAGTAAATCGGACACTATCAACTCAAATGCAACATCATCAAATGAACTTCAAACACAAATCTTGAATCAACAAACAAACATAATCAACAAAATCCTTCAATCAGTTAATCATCATATCATTAGCCAATCTATCGATTCATCAATCTTAGTGGAATGGGGCATTATTTCATTTGTCTCATTTGGTCCTATCTCTTTTATTTTATCAAGATGCATCCTTCCTGAGATTAGACTTTGGCAATTTGGTCATTCACCTTAAGCAGGATATGTCTTTCTTCTAGTTAGGTACCTTATCAACACTTATCACTTGGTCAACATTATCAGCTATGTCATTTTCCTTAAATAGAATGTGTCCTTCCTAAATTTGGGTATCGTCACATCGCTTGGTTGTATCAATCAATATTTGTTAAACAAACAATCAATCTTTTCAACCTTGTCAATCAATCTTGCCTTAACTAGGATATGTCTTTCCTGAAGTTGGGCGCAATCAATCAACTTTTTCATCTTGGTCAATCAATCTTTCCTTAATCAGGATGTGTCCTTCATGAGACTAGGTGTGGTCAATCAAATCAATTTATCAACCCTTGTCAACTTTTCAATCAATCCTTGTCAACCTTTCAATCAAACTCGGTCATCTTGGTCCACCTAATCAATCAATCAAACAATCTTATCATTAAAATTGGCAAACACTATCTTGGCAAACACTTTGTTGGTCTGGATTTGTCTTATCTCTTCGATTTATTTTCGGTCATGCTACTAGTCTCCTTGAGGATGTCCTATCAATGGATTTAGATGGAAAATGATGGATCATGGCCTCTTTTCTTTGTCTGTTGTCTGTGGTTTGTCTTGGAAAAAATACTAGGACAATTGGGTCCTTAGTATGAGTTGGGGCATTCCTTGTCTTTTTGACTACTTGCCTCTCCCAAATGGTCACCTTCCACATCTTGGTTTATGCCATACCATGGTGTTTGTGGTCCATTTGTGACATTTTTGACACCCAATGATGATATCTATAAAAATTTAAGCATGAAAGTTGGTTTCCTTGTCATTCCCCGTCTAACCTTCCATCTCCATCTCCCTTATCTTTTCCATGCTAACATTCCTTCTATCCTTCATCCTCTAGTGTTATCATCCATTTCGAGAGCACACTCACGTTCTTTGAAGTCGCCTATCCTCTCGAGGGGGAATACATGTACCTTGATTTCACCTGGGCATCCTAGAGCATCTCTTGACTAAATTTCTTTGACACAACGCGATGAATTGCATTATGTCAAAGAGAGGAAAAATGTAGATTAATTTAATTAAATCTCCTTTTTCATTTTCCCCATATAAATAATTTGAAATAAATTATTTATTTTCCACTTATCCCTTTCCTCCATTTTTGAATAAATAATTTAAAATAAGTTATTTATGCACCTCCTCTGGTCAAATATGTTGTCATTAACCCCTATCATAGCCTTCATTGTTTTCATAGCCATCAGGCATCATACCTGTCATAACCTCTCTAGGAATGGCATATTCTTGGTGCATCACTTCTCATCCATCGATCTTGGAATCTTTCTAGAAGATCGATCTCGGTTGTTTGTTTGAATGGTTGTCTATAAAAGCAACCTTCCTCTCCCATTTTCAACTTAACAACCTTTATTCTCCAACTTTCTTGCTTACTATTTGCATGTACTTGCACAAGTTTACCAAAAAATCTGAGGGAAAATATCGCATAAGAAGAAGGAGAGACAAGAGAAGTAATCAACCATAATGGGGAGTGTTTCATTTACTTTCTTTTAGTTCATTGCTCACTTTTATTTTTTTTCTCTTGTTTAGATGTGGTTAATAGTCTAGAAGTGTTGGCTATCACTTATTCTAGGCTAGGAATTCTCTAACCCCATCTTACATTCTATACATATTTTGGAGTCTTAGGAGCAGGTTTTGGAGCTTCTTCTTCTTCAATCTGTTCTTCTTCCTTATTCTCTTCTTGTACTTGTCTGCATATAGGTTCATTTGATTCAACTTCACTTATTTCAACTGATCTGTGTACATCTTCATCAACTTTTACATTTGTACTTTCAACAATCTTTCTCAATCTTTTATTGAAGATTCTATAAGCTTTGCTATTACTTGAATATCCAAGCAAAATAGCTTCATCACATATAGCATCAAACTTTCCTCATCATCTCTTTTAATATAACATTTGCTTCCAAACACCTTAAAGTACTTAATAGTA
This sequence comes from Sequoia sempervirens, assembly GCA_007258455.2. Taxonomy (NCBI): domain Eukaryota; kingdom Viridiplantae; phylum Streptophyta; class Pinopsida; order Cupressales; family Cupressaceae; genus Sequoia; species Sequoia sempervirens. The sequence goes on along the minus strand of VDFB02000015.1, from coordinate 17,656,776 downwards.
TGAATTTTGACATGCCACAGTTCATAAGGGGTCTTTGTGTTGTTACCTTTGATCTGAACTCTGTTAAGAATATAAACAACAGTGTGATTTTTTTCTCTCTAGTATACTTCGGGTACATTTTCCTCTTTCATCATAGTCCTTGTAGCTTCTTGAACAGTCTGGTTCTTCCTCTTAGCAACTCCATTTTGTTGAGGAGTTCTAGGAGCAAAAAGATGCCTCTTTATACCATGCTCTTCACAAAACATACTAAACTCATTGGACTTGAATTCTCCACCTCTGTTAGACCTTAAACATCTGATTTTCAGGTTCACTTCATTCTCTATGATAGCCTTGAACACCTTGAATCTATCCAGATCTTGAGATTTCTCCTTAATAAAAGTAACCCATGTCATTCTAGAATAATCATCAATTAGAATCATAAAATACCTATCACCATTAAGACTTCATGTTCTTGTGGAACCCCAAAGGTCTGTATGAATCAATTCTGGCATTTTGGTAGTTGATTGTTCTTTTCCTTTAAAGTTACATCTTGTTTGTTTTCCCAACTGACAACTTCTGCAAACAATATTGGTAGGTTTTGTGATTTTAGGAAGATCCCTAACAGCTTCTCTTGAACTAATCCTAATTAGGCTGTCAAAGTTTACATGTCCCATCCTCTGGTGCCATAGCCAACTTTCATTAACTTGAGACACAAAAACTAACCATCAACACCCTTAAGTTGATAAATGTTTCCATATGTTCTTCCTGCAACTACCATAGTTCTAGACCCTTTTCTGATCTCACAAGTATTATCTTGAAACACAAGCTTAAATCATTTGCTACACATTTGTCCAACACTCAAGAGATTATGCCTCAATCCCTTAACATAGTAGACATCATCAATATTATGTTTTCCATAAAAACTAATTGTTCCTTTTCCAACAATCTTTGCACCAAAATCATCTCCAAACATGACTAATCATCCATCATACTTTTCAAGTTTAGTAAACTTACTTTTGTCTCTGGTCATGTGATTTGAGCAGCCATTGTCAATTACCTAATAATCTTCATCTTGTCTAGCATGAAAGGTAGTAACTAGAGTACCTTCCATCTCTTCCTTGTTTTCTGGACCACATTCCTTTGCACATTTTCCATGGTTAGTAGACACTAATTTATTCTCTAAGGCTAGAAACAAGCATTCATCATTATCACCCTCAATATCAAATTCATCATCAAAAATTCTAGCATCTTCTTTAACATAATACAATTTCTTGAACTTTTTGTCCTTTTTGTCTTTATTGTCTCTACTCTTCTTGTGTATGGCTCTATTAGGACATCTTGAAGCATAGTGACCAATATATCCACAACTGAAAGATTTAAAAGGTAGCATACCTTAGTACTTTCTGGTACCTTTCTTCAACTTGTAAAATTTTCTTCCAACTCCTCTGAACTATCACCATCCATATCATCTTTTTTCTTTGTAGCTTTGAAGGTTGTTTCTATTTTCTCCTTTCCTTTTCCAAATTTCTTCATTTCAAATGCGGTCAAGGTGCCAAACATCTATTTTTTAGTGAATTTCTTTGGATCATAAACTTCCTCAATGGCTGAGACCTTGTCATTGTAGCTCTCTGGTAGAGTCATCAGAATCTTCTCCATTACATCTTCATTTGTTAGAGTACCACCTTGATTTTTTACTTCATTTACTGCAATGTCAACCCTCTGAAAGTAATTTGCAATGTCTTCACCTTCTTCCATTTTCAAGTTCTCATATTTGCGCTTAGCTATTAACTTCTTTGAAAATTTGACTCTATCATTTCCTTCATAGATATCTTTCAACTTTTCCCAAAATTCATAAGTGCCTAATGAAATAACTTTTGTTAGCTCAATCTTAGATAAAGCACTATAGATTGCATACCTTGATTTTTCATTTTCTTCATAGGAAAAAATCTCATATGTAGAAGAAGAACCACTTGCCGACTCAACATATTTTGTCTCAACAACTTTCCAAGTCTTGTAACCAAGACAGATTAGGTAACCTCTCATCTACAATTTCCAGAAATTGTAGTCAGATCCATCAAACACAAGGACTATCAATTTGTGCACCATCAAATCTACCTCGAGCAATTAAGATCTTCTTTGAGGAACCAAAGCTCTAATACCAATTATTGAAATGCACAAGACAACTGAGAGGGGGGTGAATCAGTTGTCACCAATCACACAAATATCAAACAATTATTAACTCCACATCCACTTTAATCTGTTATTAAGTATGAGCATGAAGTGAAAATAACAGAAAGCAATAAGAACACAAGAAACACCAGATTTACGTGGAAAACACAATAAGGGAAAAACCACGGTGAGGATTAACTCACAATATAAGAGTAATTGCAAAACTGTTTACAAAGAGGCTCAATACCAAAGGGCTCACTTCCCAAGATAGGACTCATTGTCCAAATGGGAGGCTCACTTTCTATAGATACAGAAAGATAGAAAGAAGAATGTTACACAGGGAACACTCTCTTAGTGCAACAAAAGATCCACCACAACAACTTGCACACATCCATAGCCTTGATCAGAGAATTGTAGAAACCATCGACTCATTGCTTTTAGGAGTCTAACACATTAAAATTCTCCTTGCCTCAACTCACTTTCACACAATTTCTCACATCTATCTTGCTTCTCACACTTGTGGCATACAATTATTAACATCTTTCCTTGTATTTATACCATCTTCAATCTTAGAAAATTTCTCCAAGGTCAGCTACACACACTTCATTTTACAAATTCAAATTAGGTCCGCAGCTCAACATTCCCGCAGTGGATAAGAATGAGAGCGGACCAAACCAACTCTTAACCATGACCCAAAACAACATCTTGGATCAATCACATGCTTCCTTAATTGATTTGTATCCTTTGTATGATGTGTAAACACCAGGTTGGCCAAACCTAATGAAAACACTAATGAACTTTGAAGTACAAGCTTCCGCAACAAGAAGATAAAATGTGGACCACACAATATGCTTCACCATACACTGGAACACATCTCAGATTCCTTTAGATTCATCCATAGCTACTGCAACAACCTTCATACACATAACACTTTCTATTAGTCCATTTGGACTGTATAGACACACACAGTAACTCTGAAACTAGTCTTTCAGAGCACCAAACCACACCTTTGATAAAACACAGATAAAACCATTACTAGCATTCCTCCATATTCAAAAGATGTGAAACAAACCAACGGAGGACTGCGGATCAAAAAAAATTCTCCTAGTCCATAGACAAACAACTCTTCCAAACCTATTCACAAACTAGTGAACTCAACTTTCACTCTTCATCAAACCAGCAGCAATAATCCAGGATATATCACCCAAGGATGCCCTTAAACAACTATTTAGGTCTGCACAAGCATAGGATCAACATGGAAGAAATGCAAAGCACATATCAGGGAACATTCTGAACACACACAAATTTGTCTTCACTATTTATTAATTTTCTCAAAATCACTTGGTAACTCATCATATCAGTAAACCTACAACACCATAAAGATATCTCCATGTACTCACAACATCTCAATAGTATCTCAACTATACATTCACCACCTACAATCACTTGATTCCTTTCTCTGCAATAACCTATACTATGTTGACATCAATGACAACATTAATGACAACACCACCATATTCATTCATACTTGCAACACTAGTATCCTCGAGTGGGATGTTTCTATCTAGGAAGAGTTTATTTCCTTGGAGAGGAACCAAACATGGGATCTAGTTCCCCTTCCTAAGGGAAGGAAAATTGTTTGATGCAAGTGGATCTATTAGTTTTTTTTGTATTTGATGGGTTGGTTGAGAAGCATAAGGATCACTTGGTCACTAAAGGATTCTCCCAAGTTCCTGTGTTTGACTACTCTAATAGTTTTGTGCTATCTACTAAAATGAATTACATTTGACTTACCTTTGATATATCCACAACCTACAATTGAGAAATTCATTAGATGGATGTGAAGAGTGCTTTTATTCATAGTGATCTTCAAGAATAAATCTACATGGAGCATCCTTAGAGGTTCATTTAGGATTCTTCACTAGCTTTCTAACTTCAGAAGTCATCTTATGGCCTCAAGCAGGCCCCTTATGCTTGGTATGCCAATATGGATTCCTTTCTTTTGAATGTTGAGTTCACTCAATACCTTTTTTATCCCAATATATAAATTTTGGAGTAAGATGAAACTCTCACATGTCTAGTTCTTTATTTTGATGACTTGTTGATCATTGAGAGTCATTTTTCTATCATCAAGGTAGTGAAAACTACTTTACATGATTAAATTTTGATGTTTGACTTGTTTATTTTGCATTACTTCTTGGGGATTGAGATCACTCAATCATATTCATATATCTTAATTACACAACCTATGTACACTATGGATATTCTCTCTAGATTTCACATGGTTGATTGTAATCTTGCATCAACTCTATTTATGTCAAGTTTCAAACTTGAGGCTATGTTTTCTTCACCCTTGGTTGGTGATACTTTGTACTAGCAATTTTTTAGGAGTCTCATCTACTTGACTCACATGAGACTCAAAATTTTATATATGGGAATCATCACTTAATTCATTTAGACTCCACATGAGTTATATTAAAAAGAACTTAAGTTGATTCTCCACTACCTTTAGGGTACTCATAGCAATGGGATTCAATATGTAGTGGTGATGATATTCATGAGTTCTATAGATTCTGATTAGGTAGGTGGTTCTCAAGATCATAAGTCTACTTTTTGGTATTTATTCTCACTTGGTTTTAGTCTAGATTGTTGGTTGAGAAAAAGGTAGTTTGTAATTGTTCTTTCATCTATAGAGGTTGAGTATCGATGGGTAGTTAATTCCACCACTGAGGCTATTTGGCTTTAGAATATTTTGACTAATTTTTGTATTCTATTCAGAAAACCTACAATCAATCATTTGTGATAACCAAAGTGTGATACGCATCTCAAGGAATCTAGTCCATCAATAGTGGACCAAACACATTGAGATTCATATGCATTACATTTGAGAACCAATTTAGAAAAATATCATTGATTTTAAGTATTATCTAATAATTGGAGTAGATCACAAAAATATTCAACAAACCCTTCACTAAAAGTAAGTAATGTCATTTGTAAGCTTTGTTGGAGTCATGACAAGTGTCTACTTTGGGGGTACTCTCTCTCTCTCTCTCTCTCTCTCTCTCTCTCTCTCTCTACTTTAAGGGGTATTTTATCTCTCTTATGGGGGGCTTATTTTGTGGGAGATCTCTTTGTATATGGATACCTCATCAAGCTTCATTTTTTTAGACTCATATTTTTTCCACCTAAGCTACACTTAAGGGGGGTGTTTGTGTAGGTTTTTTATTTTTCATATGTTTGGGGAAATTTCTCTTTTCCTACATAAATTATTAAGCTTTCTTTGGTTATTTATCCATGGTTATTATGTGGAAACACAACATAATCCATTAGTTTCATGTGTCACTCTCACCCACACATGAGTAATTGAATCTCACATCCTCTTTTGGATTTATATGCCACCTCTCGTAACCATTTGTTTGCTTTCATCTAAATAAGTTTAACCATGTAATTTGACATTTACCAAGTAGGTAAAACTCCCACCTATAATGGATAAATTTATTACACATCTTGTATGTGTATTCCCCTATTTGTGTTATGTATATAACATTCATCTCTCATATTTGTTAGCTAGAAAGAGAAATGTGAGTATTATTTATACTCTTGCATTTTATCTCTTGAGTTCTTTATTTTTAGGATTCTCTTTTCATTTTATTATTTTGATATTTGATCGTCTTCTGACTAGAGTGTATACGTTACAATCAATCTTGGCTTAGGTTTTCATTTTTTGTAGAATCTAACATGGTATCAAAGCTAAGGTGTCTAATATAGTTCATTTTCTAGTCATTTTTTGAGAGATTTGAGACTAATTCAGTGCTAATATTTTTCTCCAATAAACCTAGTATGCTCTTCTCTTGCATCTTCAAATGATCTAGAGAATTATAATAGTTTAGAAGAAAAATAAGCATTTGAAATATTCTTGTTGGCATATATTATTCTTTTAAAATTTGGGTGATTGTAACTTTTTGATAATCTTGGAGGATTTTTAAGCTATTTTAGTGTCTAGAAGGCTCAAGAAAGTCAAGATTGAATTTTATTTCACCAAAATTAGATATTGGAGAACCTAGTTGTAAAGAGGGGTTTGAGACTTGGTTCTAAAAATAGTTGATATTTCAGAGCATTTTCAACCCAAACAGACCTCACCATTATGTTTAGAAAGCTCGAAAACATAAAGATTCATTGTAAAATTGATGATTTTAGACAAGTTCACCCTCTGAGGTAATTTTTTTACCCTCTTAGGCTGTATAGTGCCCATATTATACATAGTTCTTAAAAAAAAAATTGCACAGCTAGTGGCACCACCTATATAGAACCATTGCACCACCAAGTATGCACAATTGCTCAAGTGGTCTTCCTCTAGCTTGTCATTGTATCTTTTCCACTTGGAAATAAAAGAGAACCCATCTGATTTCCCAAGAATATTTTAGAAACATTCTAAATAAAGCTACAATTTTCTAAGAAGTGGTTTTATGCCAAAATTCAAGTGGTTTTCACTAAAAAATAGCAACTTTGTAGCTAGAAGGCAATTTTAAGGGATTTTGACTATAGTTTTGTAAATCTAGTAGTGCAAGGAATATTTTGGCAGACTCCAACATGTTTTGGTAATGACATCAATGACTTGCTTTTCAATTTCTTCAACATTGCAACTTTTGATTTTGTAGTTTAATTTTGAAGAGCTATAACCTAAGCATTTTAACTCCTTTTTTAGCGCAATTTTGATCATTTTGGAGTAAAATTTCATGCTTTATATAGTGATGAAACTATTTTCTTGATTTGATACTTAATTTTTAAAAAAATTGAAGATTATTCCAAATTTTTCTATATTTTTCTTATTTTGAGACCTTCTGGAATCATAACTTTTGCAAACAAACTCCTTTTTAGGTCTCATTTTTTCTAGAGTTCATATTTCTATTTTTAGTTTATGTTGGTGCCCTTAAATCAATCTCATATTATACTTTATCCATAGTTTTAGTTTTTTTGGGCATTTTGGGCCCAAAAAGACTCTTAAAATATGATATTTGCATTGTAAACCATATTATTATAAAGTGTCAACATTGTAATTTTAGGGGTCATTTTAGAAACTATTAAAAAGGATTGGTGTCTCATGTTCATAATTTTTGTATTTGTTTTCTACACATAACAATCTACTAACAAATCAATTAATAGTTCATATCCTAATACCTTATAACTATTTATAATGGAAATAAAAAATGACAATTTATATGAAAAATAAATGGTTTTATGGGTTAACAATGGGAAGAGAGAGCCAACAACATATGCAAAAAATCCAAAATGTTTTAATAAATGTGATTAATCATTTGATACTTTGTGCATGTCTATGTTTGATGACTTTTTCTTTCACGTTGAATCTTCTACTACTCCAAATGAGGTCTAGGCCACATTGATTAACCTCTTTGATATGCTAGATGAATTGAGGGGTCATCAATTGGAGAATTATTTCATTGCACTAAGTCTAAGAAAATTTGGAACTATACAATACTTATTCACAAAATGAAAAGCCATTAGATTGTAATTGTAATACTATGGAATTAAGAAGGGAGATAAAGAAATTATGTTAAGTATTCTTTCTAAACTTGGTCCTAAAAAAATTGTATTTGAATTTATATTTTATGTCACAAAAATGTTCCCTAGGTTCTACTTATAAATTCCTTTTATAGATGACTTTTTTATAGAACTCGCAAAGGAGCAAGATAAATATGTTCAAATAGGTATAATTAAACCATCAAATACATATGCCTTGTTTGTAAATAAGGGAACATAAAAATTAAAGGGTGTGGAAAATATGATAAGAAGCAAAAAACCAAGTAGAGAAGAAGAAAGGTTAGAAACTTGTTATCTAAAATACAACAAATCAAATCTTTTCATCAAAAAGTGAACAACTAAGAAAGAGAAGGTTACATTTTCCTACCATAAAATGCTTGGCCATGATGAACACAAGTTTTTAAAGAAATAGATTTATTACCTAGCAAATCTTTTTGAAAAGAATAATATTAAGGTGCTTTACTCAATCAAATAGGGTTCATCAAAAGGGTGTTCTAAGGATGCAAAGAAAAGTAAGGGGAAAGGAAAGGCCAAGGCCCTAGTTGTAGTTGTCTCACAACTTGATACAAATAATTTATTTGGGTGCTTTGCATCACATGGCTTCATCACAAGAAGGCTTCACCTCATGAGATCCATTTTATGCCTGCTATACTAATGGGAAATTACACTCTTGTAAAAGTGCATTGGAGAAAGTTTATTGACATGGGTGAATGAACATTTTAGGATGTTATTTGTATCTTATCCTTGTCAACTAGCTCCTATCTATTTATTAGATCACTCATAATATCTTTGGAAATTAAGTTGATTTCACACTAGAATCAATATTAACTAGTTAAATGCATAGTGAGTCCATAATTACCATGGGAAAAGAAAATTAATAATATATACTTTATCATTTTTTCTCATTTTGCTCTCAAATCTTCTTCGATTGTATTAATCACTCACTAGGATGAGGTGATTTTTTTGTGGCATCAATGGTTTGGTCACTTGAATTAACACTACTTATAGTAGCTCAATCAACATGACATGGTTTTATGGTTTCCTTCTCTTCAATTTTCCAATGGGTTTTTTCAGAGATGCATTCTTGGTAAGCATCCTGAGGAGAAATGTGAAAAAGTAAAGCATGGAGGACCACATACATACTAGAGTTAGTACATAGTGATTTGGCAAGTCCATTTCCACATCCATATTTTAGTAAGGCTCAATATGTCATGATATTTATTGATGACCTTTCTAAATACAATTGGGCTTACTTTCTAAAAAAAAATCTAAAGTATTTAAATATTTCTATAATTTTAAAGATTTTGTAGATAATCAATCAAGGAAAGACTTCAAATTTTTGCATATATATATAGTACTGGTGAATATGTTAGCCATCAATTTGAGTAGTTTTACATTTGGAAGGAATTGAATTATAGTATATAGTTACATATAGTCTCCTAAGGAGAATGTGTGTAGACTGCAATAATATCTCCTTCAACAAGATGAAAAATTGTATTATATACTCTAGATCATTGGTACCTCAATATTGAGTTTTTTGCATCCATAATTGAGTTCCTCATTGAGTTGTGAAGGTGGTAACTCCTTTCCAAGCTTGGATCAATCAAAACCCCACAATGAAACACTTTCAAGTGTTTGTTTCTATTGCATGGGCCTACATTCTAACTAAGAAACAAAAGGCCATGGGTTTGCAGAGGAAGCCTTGTATATTTCTTGGGTACTTAGATGGTGTTAAAGGATATAGGCGTCTCCATCCCACCAACCATGAGTTGTTCATTGAGAGGATTTTTCATTTTGAAGAGATCCTTTGTTGTTCCTCTCCTACCACTTCTTTATCTATTATCATATTGGAGGCATTGCATCATGATAATAATTTTTTAGAGGATTTTAATCCTCCTAATTTTGATGAGGAGTCTTATTCCTCCACTTAAAATGATGGAAATGATAATGAGGATTAATCTTCTTCCCATAGTCATCATTAAGAGGTTGATGATTCTTCTCTAGAACCTCCAACCACTAGGCCTCTTTGGGCTAATCAGATTATATAGTCAAAAGGTTATTAGGTTGGAGATTTATCACATAATTGAAGACCAAGATCACAAATTCACTAGGTTCTGCATCTCTTCATTGTCTCATCTTCTGATACACAAGCCTTTGGGAAGCTTATAGTATCCCCAAGTGAGATGTTTCTATCTAAGAAGATTTTAGTTACTTGGAGTTGAACCATACATGGGATCTACTCACCCTTCCTAAGGGAAGAAAAAATTATTAATACAATTTGATATATTAAGCATTTTTTTGTTTATGATGTGTAAATTGATAGGTATAAGGCCCGCTTGGTTGCTAAGGGATTCTTCCAAGTTCCTATAACTGATTACCTAGTTCCATTAGATTTGTCTTTGCTATAGCTACAACCTACCATTGGGAAGTTCACTAGATGGATGTGAAGAGCACTTTTATTCATAGTGAAATTTAAGAGGAAATCTACATGGAGTAGCCATAAGGGTTCATTTAGGATCCTAATTCATTACCAAATTTTTCTTCCAAGTTTTTACAAGATGATGAGGATGTATTTACTTTATTGTTAGGAACTTGGGTGGGTTTGTGATATTTTTCTTCCAATTTTTTTGTAATACTCAAAAGGGCAATGATCCCCGAGAGTAGTGACTTGGGAAACCTCATAACGAAATTTTAGGCATTGATGATACATAAAGGGAGAAACCTATAAGGTTTGTATCAATGGATGACCAAGAAGAATATTTTATGGGAGATCAAGGTCCAAGACTTGACAAACAGTATCCACTAGATAGAAGAGCCAACTTAAATTGGAAATTTATTGTTCCTTCATATTCTTGTTCAACATCATTATAAGATTTTATGGTGATTTTCTTTTGAGAATCAATGACACTATTAGAGTATCCTAATTGTTTTACTAACCAGAGGGTATAAGTGTTTATGCCTTCTCCACTATCAATCATGACTCTTTTGATTTTATGCCTATGAATGAAAACCTCAAGGTATAGGCCCTCATTGTGAGATGGATTATCTAGAGAAAATTCCCTTTTTGTAAACACCAAATGATGAGGATTTGAAATATGTCCAAGCATGGCTTGAAAATGAGTGATATCTATTTCTTTAGGTATGCAAGACTCTTGAAGGGCCTTGTCTAGGATTTACTTATGTGCAAGAGATATTTTAAAAGATCTAGAATGGTTATTTGTGCCAAAAGAAAAAATTAGATGATTTAAGAGGTTATAATTGGATTTAGAGGATAGTGTGGATTGGTCTCCTTGAAGGTTTAGCTTACCTCTACGTGTAGTTATTACACATTCAATTTATTTTTTAAAGGGTTTATGGTGGATATGTGAGGAAAGGACTCCCCTAAATGATCTATAGTGTAATCATGAGATAGAAATATAATTAGCTCCTTTGGGATTACCATTTTTTTTTAAAGTTCACCTTTTCCATGATCAGGGATAGGGTTCTTGAATATCTTGAGATCATCATTAGTTGAAGGTTGATTTTCTACACCAACATCACCTTGATGTATAAGATCTTGAATAATATTTTTCAACTTGTATCAATTAGAAGTATTATGTCCTTTGACTCTATGGTACTCACAATAGTCATTCTCTGTGTACCATGGAGGTTTAATTTCCAGTTATTGGTTTCTTACTTTTAGTAAGGTGATAATTTTATCTTGGACTAATTTTTTCAATGCAAATCCAAGAGATTCCCCTAAAGGAGTGTATTGCCTTTTAGGAATTCTATTTTTCCTAGGTGGTCTTCTACTACCTTGATTATTTTGAGGTTTTGCTAGCAATTGTAGGGTAGGTTGAACATTTTTAACTATTTTTCCATCTACACACCATCATTGACAATATTCTTATTTTTGGTCCAAATCCTAGGCTTGTCTTTAGATGTTGAAGGGTTATCCTTATGATCTTTAAAAAAATTCACAAGACCCTTAGCAATGAGAGATTTTTCAATGTTAATTCCCTTTTCAACTACTCCTAATGTATTACCACCTTAAATTTGAAGGTGAAAATCCAATTCATGATTTAGGTTTTGGATAAATATGGGGATGAGTTGTTTCTCAGGTATAGGATTAGGAAGTTTACTTGCCAAATTTCTCCATCTTTGTAAGAAGGAAACAAATTATTCCCCATCATTTTGTTTCATATTTTAAAGGTCACTCAAGGAGGTTTCACATTCTATGTTGTATGAAAAATGCTCAATGAATATATCTACCAATTCATGAAAGTTCTTGATCCCATGAGGTAAATGTGAAAACCATTCAATATCTTGCCCCCCTAGGTTTCTACAATATAGGTGCACTAAATATGTATCATTATAGAATACCTCTAAACAAGCAATGTAAAATTCCCTTATGTGCTCTCTTGGATCACCTCTTCCTTTCTATTTATCAAATCTAGGCATTTTAAAATTTTGAGAGAAGGGAACCATGTTCAAAAACTTTTCAAAGGTATAAGGGAATACCTCTTCCAATTTATAACCTTTCTTGGTGCTAGTGTTTCTCATTTCCATGTTTAGCATCTTTTTTTGGAGCTCTTGAATTTGTTGAGCCAAGTCATTTGTAGATGTTGATGGGGGTGCACTTATGGGAGTGTAATATTGTTGAGGTCGGCTCAAGGGAATGTGATGTTGTTGATGGTGACTTAGTAGAATGTAATGTTGTTGAGGTTGACTTAGTGAAATGTAATGTTGTTGAGGTTGACTAAGTGAAATGTAATGTTGTGGTTGACTTGGTGGTGTGTAATGTTGTTGAGGTTGATTTGGTGAAATGTAATGTTGTTGAGGTTGACTTGGTGGAATGGGCATATGTTACATGTTTTCAGTACCTGATATTAAATCAGATCTAACAAAGGTAGGTGATTGTTTTGGTGTAAATTGATCTTGATATGTCTCTTGATAGGTTAAATTCCATTGAACTTTTGATGTGTTAGGTGGAGGTAGTGGTGAATATTTGAAGGTAGTAGCGACCTTTTCCCTTGATGTTTTCATTGGATTTTGTGATGGGGTTAGTATATCTGTTTGTGATGGGAATATGCTCCTCATTTGTGTATTGAATTGGCTTGACTCTCTCAAAGTGTGAGTTGTGGTGAAATTTATAAGATCTTGTTCTTTATTCCTAGGAATTTCAAAGTTGGAGGGTATATTGGTACCACATTGCACTAAAATTTTAAGGTAATGGCCAAGACTTGTCTTAACCAAAAGATCCAAAACTTTTATTATTCTAGGGTCTTGCTCAAATTCTTGTAAATCTTTCAATGTTGGTTCTTGACCATTTTTATTAATAAGAGACCTTTAAAGGCTCATCATGAAAATCGGATGAGTTTGAAGATTCTTAAAGGCTTTTCTTATATTAAGATCTTGTAATTGGTATATGCAATATATGACCTTAGACAAAATAATATTTTCTTTCAACAATTTTGATACTTGTTGCTCAAAACCAAAATATACCAAAGCTGAATTAAATCTCTAAATGATAATAATGATATTTAATATATAAAATGATAGATCCCACTTGAACTAGACTTATAAGTTCAAGCAAGAAGATATTGATAAAGTTCACTTGAACTAGACTTGTGAGTCCAAGCAAACTTACTAAAGAGTGGAGGTTTCCAACTCAAGAGTAGCCTTGTGACTCTCGAGATGGTATATCCACAAATGATATGATATAAAAAATATAAAAGATAGGAGATCCAATTTGAAATTTGATAAACTCTACTAATGATATGACAAGATATCAAATTGAAAAGTTTTCCACTCCTTGAATAGTATCAAGGATAATAAGGCAATACCAATAAAAGTAGCCTAGAATATGCCAAAAGTGCAACAAAATACCCTAGAGGCGCTATAAGATAGACCATAAGTATTGCAAAATTTCCTAGAAGTTCCGCAAAATATGCTAAATGTGCTACATGATAAGCCAAATGTGCAGTAGAAGCACAGTTTCAGTAGTTTTGACTATGTTTTCAATTTTTTTGATCAATTTCCTTTAGCAAGAGATACAATCAAAATCTGAAATGATTGAAAATGCATAATAAATGTGAGACCCAATTTTTTAAAAGTTATGTAGCAAAGTATTTTACTTGTTTTTTTAATTTTCTTGATTTTGATGTTTTTTATATTTGAATTATCTTTTGATTATTTAGAACTTTTTGCTAACTTATACCAAAGATACAAACTCTCAAAGCAATGATACTAATAAGAAAATTTCTAGGCTCAATTTTGTATGGATATCCCCCCCAGTTTCAAGTGGAAGATGGGTGATCTACACAATCAAATACACAAGATACATTAACAAGCCTACTCAAGTGGGTACGACCAATAAGTTTTGACTAGCCTTTACAAGCTTAACTAGGGGTATCCTCCAAATATACCACGAGGGTACATGAGGCCTTAATCCATAGATGAAAGGGAATATTCTTAAACAACTAGGAGGAAAGGGTAACCCACTCTCCACCTTCACTTCTCAAAGGTATAAAATTCTTACCTGGGCTTAGTCAAGATTGAAAATATTCCACTTCCAAGAGGTGTGTTTTTAGATTCACTTTCCCCCCACTCCCACTATTTATATTCTGTCGAAACATGGGAGTTGAGGTTTTCCCCTAGAGTGATCACTTCTCTAGGTAGTCCCCCTAAAAAGAAAATAAGCTTACTTATTTCTAATAATCAAGATCATTGTTGGGTGCGAGAGGAGAGCATACACAAGTAGATCATGGCGATTAAAAGACACTTGTTTATTTTAGATCCTAAATCCAAATGTGAGAAGTCAATTTTAGTCCAATTTTCAATGTGAAGAAGACACACAAAATAAGATTGATCGAAGCAATGCAAATAATGTAACTATTTTAGCACTTTACAAAATTAAGAAGTGGTAAGGGAGTTAGAATGAATGAACCCAAAGTCCAACACTAATCTTGAAATGCCAATTTGATGAAGAGCTCCAAATCCACTTGCTTTCGTGATCATTTTGATTTCCTTTGAAGATCCAATTTTCTACACACAAGAATCACAAACAAAGGACACCAAAAACAACAAGATCTCAGATTTGGAGTTAGCTACATATTAGATCTTAAGTTAGGGGTTAGGAAAATTAAATCCACTCAAATTTGAAATGATTTAATGCAAATTTTGAAATTAAACCCTACATTGCTAGATGTGCAGTGACAAAGACCTGAAGCGTCGCAAATTTGATTGAAAGCACGATAACAACCAAAAGTGTGGCGATAAAAACTAGAAGTGGCTCGACAATAACCAAAAGTGTAGTAGAGTAGACTAAATGCATGACGGTAGAAGCCAAAAGTGAAACAATGACTATCAAAAATATTTGCAAAATATTTTAGATAATAGAAGCATCATGAGTTGGACCAAAAGCATTGCAAATACAACCAGAAGCGCAACACAATCGACCAAAAGTATAGATATGACCTATCGACAAAAGAATCAACTCTTTGCAATATCAAATTGAAAATCAATTTGAAAATCGTTATCTATTGGCTCAAAAGTGTCATGAATCGATCTGAAAATCAATTCATGCCAACTAAAAAGCGTTATCTATCGGCTCAAAAGTGTCATGAATCGATCTGAAAGCAACAATTTGACCTATAACTTCAAGACTTATTGTCAAATTTAGAATATGGGTCCCATCGAGTGTGCCAAAATGTGGATGATGAAAATACGAATCACAAAGAACCATAATGTAAAACTCACACTCTTATAATAGCATAATGAAGTTCAAGATCTTGGCTCAATGTAGAATTTAGATAACAAGCAAAGTCATCATAGGTAAGATCTTGATTTGATCCATTATTAGTTGCTCTTGAAAGGAACAAACTATGAAAGAACAATTATGACATTATATAATGATAATGATAAATGCTCATAAATAAATGATTCCTATGCTTGATAAATGACAATGATAAATGTTTGATAATGCTTGATAATAATTGATAGTGATAAGAGTGCTAGAGAGATTTTTATAATAAAAGTGTTAGGGGATGTGAATGAAATGAAAGCTTATTATGTATATGCTTCACTTGACATTCGATCAATGATGGAGATTAATTTGCAAGATCAATGGATGGGAAAATTCAAGATAGGGTAGACCCAAATTTGAATTTTAAAAGAGGGAATTAAATAAATGATAGGTTGGAGAAATAAATAAATATTAATTTATTTAAATTTTAGAAGAAAATATTTAACTTAAATAAATTATTTTAATTTATTTAAAAGAGAAGTGTTAGCTAATTAAATAATTTTGATTATAAAGAACCAAAGATAAATTTAATTTAATTTTAATTAATGTGGAGGGAAAATGATAAGAGATGAATTAATTAAATAATTAAGTTATTAAATTAATATGGATATGATAAAAAGATTAAAATAATTAAATAATAAAAATATTTAATTAATATAGATAGAAGAAATGATAAGGATAATGACAAGATGAAAATGCATTAGCCATTTTTAGATGTCTATGGTTACAATTGATTCTAGTTGTATTACTTTTACAAGACCATATTAACAAAAGTGAATAAGCCAATAAGCCAAGCACCCTTGATCCTAACCTAACTTTTAAAAATGTTGGTTGCTTTACTTAGACAACTCACCTATTATTTTGAGGGGGAAATATTTAAGTATCTAGTTTGTTGAAAGAATTTAAGTTTGGTCATGAAAAATGTCACCTAAAGAAAAATGAAGGTAAAAGTAATAATGAATAGTTGTGATGATATTGACCCCTCACTCGATCTTATTTTGTCCCTTTATATATGTGTTTTCATTTTAAATTTCCAAAAAATCACTTTTAAACTTATTCAAACCTCAAAATCTTTTTTTTTTTTTGTCTATTGGGAATAAAGTGTTTGAAAAATGTAAGCAATGGTTACAAAATTATCACGGGATTGCACAATCACTATAGTCATCATGTAATTTTGACAAGTGTTTCAATAATTAACAATCTTTTTTGAGATTGTTGGATTTAACAATCTTTCTTGAGATTGTTGGATTTATAATGCAATCATTTCAAATATTTGAGAGTGAAGACAAGATTAATCCCACAATATAATCTTGGGGATTGAATTATAGGTGTTATCTAATCTAAGATCAAAATGTTATGAGAATGGATAAGAGACATTTTAAATAGATGTATGATATAATAAAGCACTCAATTTAAATTTTGGGATAAGTGGGCCAAAAAAATAAAATATACTAAATTAATCTTTATATAAAATAATTTAATGTTTTTTCTATTAAACTTTGTGATGGTATGACAAAAATGTGATTACATTGATTTTTATAAAAAAGCGGTGGTTTTAAAGACAAAATTAAAAGCTACATAAATTAATATAGATATCTTAAATATATCTATCTAAAAGACACCAAGATATTACTCTTGAGGGGCCCGTTTATCTTAAATAACTTGAAGATTGATATATAGGCAGCTTCTAGATAGATATATTTAAGACATCTTCTAAATAGATGTATTTTGGACATGTGTGCTACTTTATGAGCAACGTATTACATTTTTATTAATTTATTTTATAAAATATATTACTTATTATATTTTTATTTACCAAATTACATGGCTATTTATTATATAAAAATTCTTACTATTTTTCTATTATATTTTTTCTTCTATAACCAAGTATTAATATTATTTTTTTATTTTTTTAAATTAAAAAATCAAATAAATGTTTTACTCCATATTTAATCATATAGTTATTATTATTTATTTACTACATAATTATTTCATTTAAATATATATATATTATAATTAAATTAAAAAATCATGCACATAAATATAAACCTTTCTATTTAGGTCATATATTTTATTTGTTTTATTCTTTATTATTGTTAAATGTCAATTCTTTCATAGTTTTTGTTCACATGCTTAGACAATTACACTCCACCCTTTGATGTATATTAACTCTTAAAATACATCTAGAGAGATATCAATTTAGAACTATTTTATTTAATTAAACGTTATTTTATTTTAGTTGAAACTATTTAATTTATCATTATTATTAAAAAACCATTATTTTTGTAATTATAAAGTTTTTCATTGAAAAAACGATTAATTTTCCTTTAAGCATATTAATTATTATTTTTTAAAAACTCTTTGGTAGTAAAATTTAATTATGAAATAATAGATTTTTAATTTATTTTTAGTTAATTAGTTAATTTTTATATAATAAATAGTATGTATATATTTATCTAATAATTATATTTTAATTTCTCCTCATTCATGGGGTTCTTAAGGCTAATCCTAATTCTACTAGGAGACTAAATGTTGTATGGATCTCTTGAAAGAAAGGTAGATAAAGTGAACTCTAATGGGGCTTCTAGAAGTAATTTGGGTCAGGAGCTAATTACACCTTGAGAAATCAAAAAAGAGAAAAAATAATGTGTATCCCTTTTCTTACTGAAACAAATAATGAAGCAAAGAGTAAGACATTTTTAGTCGATAGGCTATATATAGTGTGAGGTTTCAGCTAAAACCTGTCTCACACCGTATAACCACTGTTATCCTCGGTAAACCTAGACGAAAAAATAATGAAGCAAAGATTAAGATATTTTTAGCCAATAGGTTATATATAGTGTGAGGTTTCAACTGAAACCTGTCTCACGCCATATAACCACTCTTATCCCTGGTAAACCTAGATGGAAAACAAGCTACATTTCATCAAAAAAGAAGAATACAAATCTCTGCTGCAATATCTCTGATGCAGTTAATGTGTATCAATGCCAAAATATACCATGTGATGATGGAAATATCTTTGATATTACAATAGAATCAATATCTCTGATGCAAGGTTGCTACATGTCTTTGCAATAAATGTAATAAATGCTCCTAGTTGTGGACACTCAGTCGATTGAGTTAACTAGCCTTTCATCACCGCCCAACTTTTCTATAAATGGATTTCAATACACTGAATGCCATGACACTCGAGAAGATCAGAGATAGAAGACAAAAAATATCAGTGACTTATAGAAGATCACAAACAAAAGGCAAAAGAATATCAAAGAACTGAAGAGCATCATTGTACGCGATTTTCTGGTTGTTCTTTGTCGTTCTTTTGTTGCTTTCCCCATTGCTATTGGTTTTCACTCCTCCAAACTCTTGCTAGTTGGTATTGACCTTTCACTTCTCCAATTTGGTGATCTGCAACCTAACAATAAGGTTTCAAGAGGATTTTAGAGTATGTTTACCAAAATGAAAATAACGGCCAAGCATCCTAATAATGATCACATTTAGGCTTTAACAGTATGACATCCTTTACCCTAAAAAAAATCTCCATTCATCATTGTACACAATTTTTCTGGTTGTTCTTCATCGTTCTTTTGCTGCTTTCCCCACCGCTACTGGTTTCTGCTCCTCCAAACTCTTGCTTGCTAGTAGTGACCTTTCACTTCTCCAATTTGGTGATTTAAAACTTGACAATAAGGTTTTGAGAGGATTTTAGAGTATGTTTACCAAAATGAAAATTACGGCCAAGCATCCTGATAATGAGCACATGTAGGTTTTAACAGTACGACATCCTTTACCCTAAAAAAATTCATTGTTCATCATTGTATGCCATTTTTTTTATTGTTCTTTGTCATTCTTTTGTTGCTTTCCCCGTCGCTACTAGTTTTTGCTCCTCCAAACTCTTGCTCGCTGGTATTGACCTTTTGCTTCTCCAATTTGGTGATCTGCAACCTAACAATAAGGTTTCGAGAGGATTTTAGAGCATGTTTACTAAAATTAAAATTACGGCCAAGCACCCTGATAATGAGCACATTTAGGCTTTAACATTATGAGATCCTTTACCCTAAAAACATGTGCAACCATGAGCACCCACCATCTGTCTACAAACGTGCTATGTGTTTCTAGCGTGTCTTTTGTGAAGTCTAAATTTATGTGATTGTTAATTGATACTTTTTTAAATATTGTTTTTGTTTTGATGTTTAAGGTTTGTGCTACTTTAGGCGGTACTGCTGATTTAGGGGATTCACCTGACTTTTTGTATTTCAAAATGTGAATTTATGTGATTGTTATAGAAACGTTGAAAATATTATTATTTAATAGATCTCGTGGACCTCACAAGTGGTTTATGGTTATTTAAAATTTATGGATTTTAAGTTTTGTTAAGAACTTGTAGGAGTAAATTATTATTAAAATTTTAGCTCAAAATTTCAATATTGCAAATACTTTTTATTGATGTTATATTATAGCAAAAACCTAGACGAAGTTTCTAGCTCTTTCTTTAAATAGTAACTACTTTTATTTTTCATGATAAGATTTTATTTTATTTTATCAAAGTTCCTTAAACCTTCCTAAAACCACTTTTTTAAAGTAGGGCCACATTTTAGTGAACTGAAAAACCATTTTAAATTTATTTATACAATAAATATAAATAATATAATATAAAGTTGAATATGGTACAAATAGTAAGGAATCAAAAAAGAGTCTACATTACTCTTCTTTATATGTCATTTAAGAAAAAACCCTCCACCATAAAGAAAATGATCTGAAAAACTCAAATACGAGCTAATTATTTAATTTTATTTAATTTATTCTATTTTATTAGACACTTTTTCAAACTTATCTCACATAGTGTAAAGATTTTTTAATATACTATTTTTATTATAGATATAAAATATTTAATATCAAACTTATTAAAAAATAAATAAAATGATGTTTACAAGTCTATATTAGCTAAAATTTAAATACAAATAGGAAAAAATATTAAATTGAAATTATTTAGTATATTTTATTAGATTTTTACTCAGATTTAACTCAAATAGTGTAGAGATTTATAATTATATTTATTAGATTTTGTTATATTTTATCTCTTTTAGTCAATTTTACCACAAATAGTGTAGAGTATTAGATTTTGTTATATTTTATCTCTTTTAGACTTTTTAAACTGTATATTTTATAATTTATTCTATTTTATTAGATATTTTATTCAAACTTATCTCACATAGTGTAAAGATTTTTTTTAATATTATTTTTATTATATTTTACTATATTTTGTTACATTTTTAATGAACATAACTCTCAAGGGAGCATCCAAGAAATTTTTCCACTTTTTCATTTCCATATTATTGTAGCCTTAAACAATTTTTAGTGTTGTATGTTTAGTGTGGCACCAATTTCTTTTACTCAATTTCTATTATAAACACTTGCCACTCCATTAGGAAAACAACCACCCCTACGAGTGAATCCAAGGAGAACCCAAACTTCTATCCATAAGAGCAAAGTAACAATTAATTATTAATGATTTAGTTTTCAATGATAGATAACAGTTATGCTCCACTTAACATCCCTTGCCAATAGTTATTTAATTTTGAGACATTATCTTAGATTAGCATGCAAATAACAGTTATGCTCCACTTAGCATCCCTTTCCAATATTTATTTAATTTTGAGACACTATCTTAGATTAGCATGCAAATAAAGAGTTTTTAAGATCTCTTATAAATTTCTAATTATTTTTCTATGTATAAGTTTTATCGCATTTTAGGAGATTAAATTAAAGAAATGTTTATTTTGATATTGACAAAGTAAAGTTTATATTTGCAGTTTAAAGGTATTCATTTGTAAAGTAAAATATTTTAAAATAGTTTTTCTATTTTATGATCAAGATTGTCATCTTCCAAAAGGCAAGCCACAAATTCTTATACATCACTACACATATAGTATAATGCTTGCAAATATAAACTTTACTCTAGATTCCCATATGAAGGTTCACGGAATAAAATAAGTCACCACCCTATATTTTCCTTATAGCTACAAAGATGGTTTACAAAGTGTATGCTTCCTCAACAAGGACACAATACACATACAATTTGTGCTCTCCAATAAAGGTTCAACGTGTTAGGCTCATTTACATAACATAATTAGTACAAAGTATAGTTAGGTTTCCTAATTCCATTGCACCCCAAATGATTAACACATTTGCAAACCAAGTAGTTTTCTTTAATTTTAATGTATGTTCCTTTGATGTTTATCCCTTGCTAATAATGCACTAGTATTATATTTGTTTATTCCAAAGCACTTTTCCTCTTGTCTCTATATCATTGAATGCATATTTGAACATCTATAGTGCTTGCAATTTACTTAGACTACTTAATAGAGTGAACTAATTTTTTTTACTCACTACACTTTCTCTTTTTTTTTCTTACAAATGCAACAAGTTAACTTCCAAAGGCCACTATTTTGATATACAAACCTATTTAGAATCACATTTATAGGTATTCTTCTAAATTTGCTTTTACACTATGTAATTTGTTTACACACTTTTATTTCAACTAGTGCTTTCATGGTCACAGCCAACTAGATTGTTTCTTTTCCAATTATTATTAAATTAGTTAGATATATTTTGTTGGCTATACAACATATTCATTTCCTACTTCACAAAGTATGCTTTTATACATCAATTGTAGTAAGTAATAGTTGCCACCTACATTTTATTTTTGCAAGGACTAGTTCGCTCTCTTGTCACAATGTATTATTTGACTGAGAATGCAATTAAGTTGATCAATGATGGAAATGTAGACTTGCTGTTGAAAATTGAGGTATTTATGTAGCTTAATACTTTGTAAAACTTTATTATTTCTGATCTAAATATGTATTCTTTGTTACAAGTTCTTTGTGGGTGATTAATCTGATTAATTCATTTTATCGTTTGTAGAATGAAGACAGAAGTTGTAGAAGAATTAGACAGGATATTAGAAAGATTACACAAGCATATACCATGGAGAAACCCTTTCAGGAAAAAACTCCACCAAGAATTAATGTATTATTCAATCTCTGAAGTATATTACAATAACTCCAATTCTTGCTTGTGAATGCTTCTTTTGCCTTCACCAAATCTTCTTCACAACTTGCAATAAAACTAATAATAACTCTCTTCAACTTGCTTGAGATAAATAGGAATTAATCAACTTTGTAAACTCAAAAAGGGTTACAATTACAATGCTCAACCCCTATCCCTAAAAGGTACACCTATCTCTTTCAAGTAAAGTTATGTCGTGAAGAACAATGTCAAATCTTCATTTTCATCCATTTGGACGTCCCAAACTGAAGTACAAACTCAACCTTTATTCTGTAAATATCTCCAAGGCTTTATCCTCAAAGTAGGTGCCCAAGAGTGGGCCCACTTAACTTAGCCTTCTAAAATATCTTAACATGTAAAGGAGTTAATTCTAAGAAGCCAACTTGGGTGCCCAAAGTGGGTCCAAGTCATTTTTTGTTAACTTAAACATCTCTCTCCACCATTCATGCAAGGTCATCCCTTGTTAACTAAAGGAAGTCACATGTTATCTGTCATGCAACTCAAGTCATTAGTCATGCATTCCAAGTTAACTGAAGTCAACTAGAATCCAACTAAAACTAACTAAAGATATCTGAACCATAACTGAACTAAACTAAACCGATCTGAACTAAACTAAACTAAACTGAATTGAACTTCATGCATGTAAACATCAAACCCTAACTCCTAGGATCTTTACATTCATTCAAAAGTGTTATCTTTTACTCCAAACAGTTAACTTAACTCAAGGTGAGTTTCACCTTCCATGTGGGTGCCCCATGTGCTCCTATTATTTAGGAACTCATCTTGGACGCCCTCACATGCTCCTATTATTTAGAATTAATTACAAATGTCAATTAACATGATTATTTCATCCAAAATTAATCTCTCTCTAATCCTAGTGTTTGAGAACACTTTCCAAGGACTTAGGAGACACATGAAATAAATAATGTTTAGGATTGCAATTCAATGGGATCCTATTTCCAACATTCTCCCACTTGACATTATACATTGCAATTATTCTAAACAAGGAATAATTATAAATCAAGTACAAAACTTAAGGCCAATGGCCTTCTTGCATCAACTAATCAATCCATGCCAACTTCAAATGCAACCTGCATAATAATGAAGCTCCAAGAAAATGATTAAAACCAAGAGAACTTATTTGAAGGAACTAGTTTCATAAGATAATTTTTAACATTAATTATAGTGTTGAATTTCTCAATTAATACCTTCCCACTCTCAACCATTTCTTGCACAAATTTATACTTCACATCAACATGCTTAGTATGAGAATGATACATAGGATTTTTGGCTAAACACATAGCACTCTGACTATCACATTCAAGTTTAACTTACTTGCAATTAAAACCAATGCCTTTCCCAAGTTTGTGTCCAAACTGCCTCTTTGGAGGCATGTGAAACCACCGAGTGTGTTGAACTCGACTTCAACCAAGGTGTAGGCTCGTCGGTATTTTTTGTTGAAAATAGCTTTTCTTACTAGTAACTATTCCAACATATATCTCTTACCATAAGAGAACTCAAGCCTCACCTATTTCTCCAAGTATCCATAAGGACCTATAAACAACCAATCCATGCCAAACTCCAAATGCAACATAGCACTATCATGAAGTAATCAAGCAAATGATTAATGTACCCAATACTTAAGAGAACTTCACAAGATCAATGTCAAAGCTCCAATCTTGAACATAGACATGACATCCATGATCTAACCATCTCCTCCTAGGAGATCACATGCACCATAACACACTTAAACATCCTAGTCTCAAGAGAACCATGCCAAACTCTAAATGCAACAAGAGTAAACCATGACATATAATAGCAACCACTCTAAACCAAGAAAACATATCCCCAATCACCTGAAGATAACCTTACCAATGATGTATCCACATCATTACCAACAACTCCCACTAAACCATGGTACCAAGTCACGCATGGCATTGTGACTACCATCCTCTTCATGAAGATGACTATATCCTTCCAAAGCTCCCATTGTACTACCATACCGAGCTATACATGGCAACAAGATAAACATCGAATCATCACTGTCAAAAGCATATGGAATTTTAGACATTTCCTTATGATCAAAATTATCATAGCATGTACCATGCCACAACTCTAAACTGCTAATCAAGAGTATACCATGACATAATAACAAAACCATCCTAACAACCTAGAATCCACTTCATTGCTAAATGCTCCCACTGAACCGTGATACTAAGCAATCCCATGGCATCATGATGCACATAATCAAAACCACATTTATGTCATAAGCTCACACCAAACCTATGAATCCAAGCTCTCAATGACACATGATAACAATCCTCTAAAGCAAGAATATATACCTCTTGTAACAAACTTATTTTCCAAAATCAGCAATAACAAAAATAGTAAAAGCTCCCACTACAGCCAAAAAACCTCCAATATTTTAAGAGAAAGGTGTCCCAATACTCTACCCAACCTCAGCTTTGATACCAAATGTTGAAAATTGAGGTGTTTATGTAGCTTAATACTTTGTAAAAATTTATGATTGTTGATCTAAATATGTATTCTTTGTTACAAATTCTTTGTGGGTGATTAATCTAATTAATTTGTTTTATCATTTGTAGAATGAAGGAAAAAGTTGTAGAAGAATTAGACAGGATATTAGAAAGATTACACAAGCATATACCATGGAGAAACCTTTTCAGGAAAAAACTCCACCAAGAATTAATGTATTATTCAATCTTTGAAGTAGATTAAAATAACTCTAATTCTTGCTTAAGAATGCTTCTTTTTCTTTCACCAAATCTTCTTCACAACCTACAGTTAAACTAATAATAACTCTCTTCAACTTGCTTGAGATAAATAAGCATTAATCAACTTTGTAAACTCCAAAAGAGTTACAATTACAATGCTCAACCCCTATCCCTAAAAGTTGCACCTATCTCTTGCAAGTAAAGTTATGTCATGAAGAACAATGTCAAATCTTCATCTTCATCCATTTGGGCATCCCAAACTGAAGTACAAAATCAACCTTTATTTTGTAAATATCTTCAAGGCTTTATCCTCAAAGTAGGCGCCCAAGAGTGGGCCCACTTAACTTATCCTTTTGAAATATCTTAACATGCAAAGGAGTTAATTCCAAGAAGCCAACTTGGGCACCCAAAGTGGGTCCAAGTCATTTTCTGTTAACTAAAACATCTCTCTCCACCATTCATGCAAGAATGGTCATCCCCTGTTAACTGAAGGAAGTCACTTGTTATTTGTCATGTAACTCAATTCATTAGTCATGCATTCCAAGTTAACTGAAGTCAACTAGAATTCAACTAAAACTAACTGAACCATAACTGAACTGAACTAAACTAAACTAAACTTATCTGAATTGAATTGAACTGATCTAAACTAAACTAAACTAAACTTCATGCATGTAAACATCAAACCCTAACTCCTAGGATCTTTACATGCATTCAGAAGTGTTATCTTTTACTCCAAAAAATTAACTTAACTCAAGGTGAGTTCCACCTTCCATGTGGGTGCCCCATGTGCTCCTATTATTTAGGAACTCATCTTGGACGCCCTCACATGCTCCTATTATTTAGAATTAATTACAAATGTCAATTAACATGATTATTTCATCCAAAATTAATCTCTCTCTAATCCTAGTGTTTGAGAACACTTTCCACAGACTTAGGAGACACATGAAATAAATAATGTTGACGATTGCAATTAAATGGCATCCTATTTCCAACACTTGCAACCCCATCTACAAGCATTAGATATTTCAATGTTTGGCCATGGCCCTAAACCAACCAATCGCTATATAGTATAGCTCTCCAATGGGGTACATAAGTAGAAGGCTACACTTCCAAAACAGTACAACCACTACATAGATTCCGAAGAACTCCAAAAGGGATCTATACTTAAATTCATTAAATGCAGTTGCCTTGTTATTTGCAATTCAATGTGAGCCACAATATTTCAATGCTTTTCTACAATATGCTAAATGACAACTTACAGATTAGCATTCTTGAACCTATTATGTCACATCTCGTCTCATTGATAATACTTCTTCATTCTACACTTATAGGTGGATTGTCATATCAGAATTAGAAATCACATGTTTGCAATAGGATATCATTGGCCAGCCTGCCTACCTTTTTGAACAACAATCCCAACAAGTACATGCCACATCTACAAGCCTTGATGACAGTGTTATAGTACCACAACCACCTCTCCTGACAATGTATTCCTTGACTAAGAATGCAATCAAGATGATCAATGATGGAAACCTAGACTACAACCCCATTTACAAGCATTAGAAATTTCACTATTTGGCCATGGCCCCGAACTAGCTGATCAATATAGAGTGGAGCTCTTAGATGGGGTACATAAGCAAAATGCTACACTTCCAAAAAAGTACAACTAGTACATAGCTTCTAAAGAACTCCATAAGGGATCTATACTTAAACTCATAGGATATAGTTGCCCTGTTTTGTGCAATTCAAGGTGAGCCACGATATTTCCATTCTCTTCTACAAAATTCCAAATAACAACTTGTAGCTTAGCATTTTTTATCCACTATGTCACATTTGTTCCTTCTCAAAATACTTACTCATTTTACCTTTATAGGTGGATTGTCATCTCCGAATTAGAAATCACATGTTTGCAGCAGGACATCATTGGTCAACCCACCTACCTGTTTCAAGAACAATCCCAACAAGTAAATGCCACAAGCTCAACTACTCCACCTACAAGAATGAATGACAGCGGTATGGTAACAAAGCCACGTCCTCATAGGGCACTTTTTGGATTATGCTCGTCCCTACAAAAGAAAGACCTTCCCTCCAATATTACTCCTATTAGAAATTTGAATCCATTTCAGACAAGGTGGCTTATAAAGGGTTGTGTTACCATGAAAAAACAAATGTACGACTTGAACACACATAAGGGACAAGGGCAGGTCTTTTCATTTGATTTTATTGATTGTGAGTGCACTGAAATACATGTAACTTGCTTTAATAAAGTTGTAAACCTTCATTGAATGAATGTTCATGTTGGAGAATTATATACAATATCTGGTGGAACTATTAAGTTAGCTAATAGGTTGTACAACAAACTGAATAGCCAACTTGAAATTTGTTTAGTGGAGGATTCCAAAATTTCTCTCTCCAAAGATGACCTTCCAATTCCCAAACATTAGTTCTCTTTCATGCCCTTCAAGGACATTTTAGAACTGAAAAATAATGTCCTTGTTGATGTTATTGGAATAGTCATATGTGTGGACCCAAGCTCAACCATAAGGAGGAGGTATGGGACTGAAGCTCTTCAAACAAGCATCAAATTGATAGATATATCTTCATCTACAATTAATATTACTTTATGGGGTCCAACTACTGAAAAGGAAGGCAAACAACTCTAGGAGATGTATCACTTAAATCATGGTGTTGTACTTGCAATAAAAAAATGGTTGTGTCACTGAGTATAATGGAAAGGTCATAAGCACTTTGGCAAGCACCCACCTAGTTATAAACCCAAAAATAGAGGAGGCAGAACAACTCAAATCATGGTTTGAATAGAATGGGACTGATGTTACTCCCTCAAATACACAACCATTTGATGCACCTCTCATACTTACGAGGAAAACAATTGCTAATATTGAAGAACAAACTACCAATGTGAAACAAACTGTCCAATGCGCTCTAAAAGCATGTAATGTCCCCACTATTGGAGTGACCTCTTGGTGGTCATATTCTAGCCCATCCAACATTCCCATGGGTTAGAGGGCATAATAAGGGGATGATAAGGAATAAAATTGTCTAGAAAAGTTAGAAGATGTTTCTAGAAGAACTAGAATCTTCTAGAAAGGTTAGAAGATGTTTCTAGAAGACTAGAATCTTCTAGAAGGGTTACATGATGTTTCTAGAAGAACTAGAATCTTCTAGAAGGACCAAAACCTTCTAGAAACTATACCCTAGGGCGGCCTTGCCTTAAGGTCTTATTTAAAGGAGGCTAGGGTAAATGGGAAGACATGCTTAGTTTATGCTTGGTTTATGCTTAGTTTTATGCTTGGTTAATGTATTCTCTTGGAGAATTCAGGGAAGCTTTTTGCTTTTCAACAAGTTTGAGGACGAAAACCCTCGAGCTTGGAGACAGTGGACGGAAACCTATTGTTTTTTGGAGATATTATTTAGATATCTCACTTTGTAATTCAAATTCAAGTTATTTCTGAGGGGTTGTCAGATTTGCAGTAGCTGTTGTATTGCTACAAAAAAATAATTGTATCCGTAAGTTGCCATAGCTGATGTATTATTGCAACTATTTCTAAATAAATGCAAATGCTGGATTATTTTTGCAGTTTATTATTGTGCTAGAATTTCATATCTTTAGAATAGATTCTACAAAAGTTTTATTTTAAATCTAAAAATTTAGGGCAGGAAATTGGGGGGTTTTGAGTCAGATCTAGTTTGGCTCATTACAATGGTATCGGAGCCAAGCTCCTACTAGCATGTGGGTTAAAAATCGGAATTTGTTTCAGTTCTTTATCAGATTACATTCATGGCTAGAATCAAAGAAGGCAGATTGCTACCTACTTTCCTTCCTGCTTCACCAACAAAGGAATGGGTTTCAAATAAGAAAAGTTCAAAGAGTCCAGCTCATAGTTCACAACAGTATGAAGATTCAGTACCAAGGAAGCCTAAGTATTCTAGAGATTCAACGAGATCAATAGCTATAAGTTCAAGTTCATCCAAGAAGGCTAATGATAGAGTTATGGAAGAGATTATGAAGGGCATGAATGATCTCAAAAAGTTTTATATGCAATCCCAACAACAATTGTCAACAAGTTTAATGTCAACCATCGTGCCATTTGCACAACAAGAAAAAGAAAAGAAGAATAAAGAAAACTCATTTGATGTATCTACAAGTGAAGTTTCCAAAAGCCTCCATGAGGAGTTTGAGAAGCAAGTTGACTCAAAGCATGAGTGTGGCATTAACATGGGTAACTCTAATGATTGGGAGAATGGTACACCAGTTGTCATTGATCAGCCTATAGGTGAACCTAAGAAGAGCAAAAATCAATTAAGGAGAGAACAACAATGTTTCACATGTCAAGGTGTTTGGACACTTAGTCATGCATGTGGAAGCCATAAAGAAGATGAAGCCATGTTCACAGTTTCACTTCAACAAGATGACAAAATGGGAAAAGAAGAATCACTCCATGCATCCGTGAGTGAGAGACACATGAGTCTTCATGACAACAGTGAGGTTGAAGGGTACGCTGATATGGAGATTGCTAAATCAGCAGTGATTGATCAGAAAAATGAAGGTATGGATTCTTTTGATGATCCATTAATGGAGCATAGCATTATCTCATCAACTTTGCACAATAATGGCAAGGAATCAAATTGTGAGTTGAGTGGCCTTGAAGGTGGAAATGTTAATTCACATGAAGATAGCACAAATAGGAACGATAATTCTGATTTTCTAATTACAAATAGCAGTCTAATACCTCCACTTAATCATGAGGTGATAGGTAAATCACATGAAGATGACAATGTTATGGAATCCTCTAATGTTAGCATTGAATTTTTGTGTGTTGAACATGAAGAATGTATTGTGAATTCAAGCTGCAAACAATCTGATTTTGTGCATCACGGCATAGCAGAGGTTAAGAGGATGAATAGCAGGTGTAATGAGTGGTTGCAAAGAGCTAGAAGAGCAAAGATGTTGGTTGCTCAAGCAAAACAGTGCCTGCAGGATATCAAAGGAAAATTCATCCACATGGACCGTGGAAGGCAACAACTAGGTACTTTCCTTCATCAAACTTCCAAACTTCAAAGGAATGAACATTCAGAAATTGAAGATAATGTGAATGATATTTATGGAGCCACCATTGACAAGTATGATGCAAATGTTGATTTCATGATCTTAAACAGTGATACATTGTCTTCACATGATTTTGGTAGTTACATGGTGATTGAAATGCTTCAAGGGGGTATCATTTGTAAGAGGCTTTATATTTTTGATCTCCTATCTTTCATGAATAAGTATGAAATAAGGATGATAGATCCAAGGTACACAAGAGGTATGGCTTTGCATGGTGGTTTTATTATTCCTTGCTTCATGAGATCATTATTATTGGGAGGACACATGGAATGTAAAGTTTTGATTTCAGCTAAGGAATTTTGTCTTAGAGAGTTGACTATAGAGACTAAGAGATTTTTGAACAAGAAGATCCTACAATTTGATAATGTTTGGTTTGTCATGGATACCACACCATGGAGTTGGATAGAAGCAAAAACCATACCAGCTAAGGAGGTGAAGGTATGGATCAGTTTTGTGACAGCTATGGCAGCTAGAAGAGCACATAACTTTCAGCTGGGCACATCTCTTAGACCAGCACTCATGGAGGAGCAACCTATCCATGGAGAAGTTACAAGGAAAGGCAAGGAAGGTACCTTAGAAAGCTATGATCACAGTTTTGATCTTCTTAATATGGACAAGCACGAAAAGTACCCAGATTTGTGGGTACTTGATGGGAGGTTTTTTTTTTTAGAACAATCCTAAAACTTCATGTCATGCACATGAGTTGAGTCATTGGATTGATGAGACACCTCACTTGGTGAGCCAATTGAAGGCTCAATTCAGATTTATGAGAGAAGAGTTGGCATATATATCCCATGGGGTAGCAAGGGATGATGTTGGCACAAGTAATCTCAACTCAGATTTGAAGAAGTCCCTTTGCACTTTTGCATCCTTGGATAGACATCATGCTATCCTAGTTTCCAGACCTGAGTTCTTCAAGAAAAAGATTGCGTTAATCATTATGGACAATAGTTCTCTAATCGGTACAGCTAGCAGCCTTGAGAAGGGAAGTATGATAGCTCTTGGGGAAAGTTTTCAGTATGGCACACACCTTGGGACAACAGCCTATGATAGCATCTATGAAGGCGAACTTGAGAGGTACAAAACAAAGGTGGGTTTCATGATGATAATTAGCCAATTTCTATCTTCTCATGGTCTCATTCATCTTGTTGGAATGCAAGAATGTATGATGAGTATTGAAGAACCACGTTGCACACAAGTGTTGTCATCAAGTAGTACTAGTCTTTGTATCATAACATCATCATTCTTTGATCATACATGGAGAGGATATATGGTATATAAAGAAAACATCATAGAGCATGTAGAAGACAGTAGTACTTCATGTTTGTACCATTGGGTTTTGAGTTACATTGCAAGGATAGAGGGTTGTTCTACTTACCTGAGCAAGGAATTTTCAGCCCTAGTTCATTAGGTTAGAATTCTCACTTTGATGATAGATGGTTGTTTCATACCATTGATCTAATGATAAGATTGTCTAGAAAAGTTAGAAGATGTTTTTAGAAGAACTAGAATATTCTAGAAAGGTTAGAAGATGTTTCTAGAAGACTAGAATCTTCTAGAAAGGTTAAAAGATGTTTCTAGAAGAACTAGAATCTTCTAGAAGGGTTACATGATGTTTCTAGAAGAACTAGAATCTTCTAGAAGGGCCAGAATCTTCTAGAAACTATACCCTAGGGTGGCCTTGCCTTAAGGTCTTATTTAAAGGAGGTTAGGGTAAATGGGAAGACATGCTTAGTTTATGCTTGGTTTATGCTTGGTTAATGTATTCTCTTGGAGAATTCAAGGAAACTTTGGCTTTTCAATAGGTTTGAGGACAGAAACCCTCGAGCTTGGAGACAGTGGACGGAAACCTATTGTCTATTGGAGATATTATTCAGATATCTCACTTTGTGCTTCAAATTCAAGTTATTTCTGAGGGGCTGTCAGATTTGCAGTAGCTGTTGTATTGCTGCAAAAAAATAATTGTATCCATAAGTTGCCATAGCTGATGTATTATTGCAACTATTTTTGAATAAATGCAAAAGCTGGATTATTTTTGCAGTTTATTATTGTGCTAGAATTTCATATCTTCAGAATAGATTCTATAGAATTTTTTATTTTAAATCTGAAAATTTAGGGCAGGAAATTGGGGGGTTTTGAGTCAGATCTAGTTTGGCTCATTACAAAGCAACAATGCAATTCATAAAAAAAAATTCATTTTTCTATCCATCTTGTCCCCTTGAGATAGACGGAAAAAAATGTAAAAAGAAAGTTGTCCAGAATGATTATCAAACATGGTAATGTTCAAAGTGCAAAGCTACAGCTGCTTTAAATGTACCTACAAATAGATACTTCAGCTAAATCTAGCATATCATATAGGAATATTATGGGTTGTTACTTTTGAAGAACCAACCACCAAACTTCTTGGAATGTCTGCAGATAATTTGTACATAATACAATTCAATCCTAGAAAAGAAACTGAAGTTGAGACCATAATCAAAGGAGTGTTATTCAAGCAATTTATCTTCACAATCACAAATTCGTATGATTCAAGTGGTGCTCAAGGAAGGGTAAAATCAACAATCACAAAGGTTGAGAAGCTAAATTTTGTTGCAGAGAATTCGCTAATGTTGGGTGGAATCACTTATATGTGTCATATTGCTAGTGTTTAGATATAGCTTGAGTGCTTATGTAATGTATATACAATTTTTTTTAACATCCTATATAGCATACTTTCTATACTTTTGATTGCATACATGGAATTTTGAAGTCACATGTGTATTGAATATATTGGTATTATGAAAATAATGTGATTGCTCTCTTCCACCAAATTACTTATGTATATAGCATACTAATTGTATCTCAAATAATTATGCCATCTTAGTTTACACATACAAATATTATTTTCATGCAATAAAGGAGTATGCAAATCATGCCAAAGGTGTTCTCTATATATTCCAAACATTTTGTATTTAATTCAAACACAAATTGTATATATTTCGGAGTATGCAAAACATGCCAAAGGTGTTCTCTATATATTACTAACATTTTCTATATAATTCAAACAAGATGGAATGAACAAATTTTATGTTTACTTCTTTCTTCTATGAAAGAGATCGTTATACAACCCTATCTTTTGGTAATGTCTATTTTTTGCTGTGAGATTAAAACTTTGTTTGTTGTGGTACTGGTGTCTCTGGTTGTATCTCCAAATATGTATTACAGCCATTTTATAAAAATATTTAACCTTACTTCTCTATATTTTTCTATTGGCATAACCCTTGGACCCCCTCCGATGCAAGTGCTAGCTTTATGAACTTCAAGAAGATCTAAAACAAGATATTAAAAAAAAAATTAAAAGGGATTCCCTCAAAACAATAATTCACAAATTTAATAATTGAAAATTAAACAGTATATTGTGGAGTTGTTTGGAAATGTTGAAGTTGTTCGCCAAATTCAAATTAAATCATATATATGAAGAGGCCAATAAGGTTGCTGACATGTTGGCCAACTTGACAATTGATGGGTGTTCTCTCACCTCTTCGTGTATAAAAGGAATTTCTAATAATTATCCCATCCTAGCATTTATGAAATTATGTTGGCTCCAAGAATGGCAGCATTTATGGAGGCAAAGAAGGATTACAACCAATAATTATGATTTTTAATTCCTATGGTATATGAAACAAAAGGAGCTTTATGGAGAAAAATGAAGATCATTCACGATGCATTCATGGAGCTAGCAAAGGACCTGTGGGTGAAGAAGTGACAAGTTTCCTTTAATGGGGTGATGTCATAGTTGTTGAATGAAGAAAAATTTCAAAAGCATTTCCTCGGTTGTTCTATAAGCGATAAAGATAGTGCTAGGGAAAGCATTCATGAAAGTTGAAAACAAGGATTGAGTTAATTTTGTTGTAGTCTCTCAGTTTGTGGTGGTCATGTATTTTGTTGTAGTCTCTCAGTTTGTAGTGGTCATGTTTGGATTTAGGATAATCTAAAGAAAGTGTGAAGCAAGTTTTTGAGGCCCTTATTAAGTTCAAATGGTGTTTTGGTCTGAGATATGTTTTGAAGCATGTGATTGTGGGGCTAGGTTTTTAGAGCATACATGGGGTTTGGGATGTTGTACATCCCAACTATAATGGCCCTTGAGTGTCATTTCTAATTGAAGCAATGGGAGATAATGTGGTTGAGTGGTAACATATGGCTCATAGGGATTTCCAATGTTGATGCTATTGATTGGTCTTTCACCATCAAATTAAGCTTGAAGGCTGATGAGGAAGAGGAAGTCAAGTAATATTATGTCTAGAGTAAGAGATAACAGCCTATCGGAATATTTTGAGTCTTCCTAGTCTATTGTGCTAAGAAAGAAGAAGGGACTCCCTCGATCTGTCGCATCTTCATGACCTAGGGTTAAGGGAGTCAAATTAGTCCCCTTGGATTCTGGGGTTGTCTAGTCCTTGTCTGTGTTTCGATAGCTGTTTGTCAGTTGTTTTTGTGTGGTCTATCCTCTTTTCCTAGTTCATTTCTGGGTTGAACTAGATTCTTTTTTAGCCCTTTGGGCTTTCTATGTAAAGGGTACAACACCCTATAAATGTTGCTTATCTTATCAAAAACAGCGTATCGGAATATAAAAGATAAAAAGTTTATATCCAAACTTGTTATAAGTTTATATGAATATAATATAGATCTAGCCTTTCAGAGAAGAAGTCATTTTTTCATACCTATTTTCAATATCTTTATGGGGTCCGGTTCTTCATATAATTTAATTTTAAAAAATTTATTTGTGTTTTGTTCTTTGCATAAATGGTTGTCAAATTGAAGGTAAAAGGTAGTAATTTTTGTTAACACATTTAAGCCATTACACTCCACCCCTTGCTACCATTGTAGAATCTCTACGCATTAATAATGTTGATAAAATAAACAAAGGATGCATAGCATCAAGTTCCTATCGATGAACGTGCAAACTGTTGGTTGAAAGCAGAAAGTGGATGGAAAACTAGTAATTTGCTTACTAAACACAATTTTATTAGCCTAAATATTTTTTATTAATTGCTAATGGATTCTGAGATGTGTCACATGCAGAATCTCTTCAACCACTAGTTGGCATGTTCACATGCAATTATACTCTGGCCTCCCACTCAGCTACATGGGAGTTAAATGAGGGTGTCAATTTTATTCATAGTTGGCAAGACAGTTTTAGCTACATGACATTTTGATAAAGGAGCAGATTTTTGGTCAGTGAATATAACTCAATATAGACAAACCAATAAAATAGTTAATTATGCCATTTGAAGACTTCAGTTTATTCAGTATAATTTACATAACAATTTGAACCTCAATACATTATAAATAAATATAATTTACAAACATTTTATCTTCATCATACAAACTATCGTGCTACTTTCCCAAATGAACTGATTGAAAATAAGCAATGTTCCATGGGGTTTCAAGGACGGGGATGGGAGGAGGGCAGGGGACGTGTTTCAGGGATGCGGGGATGGGGGGTCTAAGTTTGGGGGCGGCAAGGGGGGACAGCGGCGGGGTGCTGAAATACATATAGTACTTGAAAAAATAGTTATAAAAAGACGTATAAGAATTATACATCTTGGAGACAACTAGGAGTCCCCTAGACGTCTTGAGGACACCCTAGGGTCCTCAAAGTCCTAGTGGCATCTTGAAGACAATGACATTGGTGGTGGGATGGTGGCGCTGGTGGTGGGTTGGTAGGGGGACATCCCCCCCCCCCAAGTCCCCAAGTCTCTGAGACATCCCTGTCTAGAAAACATGGGGTTTTTTGAGGGGGACACATCCCCGTGGAACATTGAAAATAAGTTAAATAACTAGTATAAAAATTCAAGCAAACTGAAATCCAAAATGTTACGAGATATAAAATTGAGTCAATCATCCCATCTTTATATAAAATTATATTTTCTGAGAGAAAAGGAATCCTAGGTGCTTCCCCCTGACTCATAACACGTCAAACTAAGAGAAAATGACAAGAACTCATTTAGCCGATAGGCTTCTTATTGTGGACTCGCCAGTCCACAAAAGCCCGGCATACCTGTCTCACACACCCATAAACCATTCTTTGTTTGCAGATAAACCATTTTCAGACCATTTTCAAATTGCCGTTGATGGTCTCTCACTCGGTGCTCAGAAGATCTGTCAAACAACTGACAAGAAATCTTTGCAGTAAATGCAGTATTGGATTAATTGATGGCGCCATTCATTGCTATCTTTATTGCAAAGAGCCGTGTCGGAAAAAAAAATTCTCAAGCTTCGAGCTTCCATAAACTGTACAATAGAGTGCCCCTGGTCTTCATCAATCACAACCGAATGGTTGAAGAAGCACGCGCAACTGTACAGTGAAGCAACCTCGCATCCTTTCTATCAACTTAAATTGCTTCAAACGTTGGCTTGTGAATTTTCTCTCAGCACGCTTTCATTTTGCATGGTGAATCAGCTTTGTAAGTGATAGATTAGAAAGCTTGGGAGTAGTGTGCATTTTTGATCTGTTCGTCATCAAAAGGGCTTGTTTTCTTCCAATTCCCCTATCGACGAGAACATGGTTACACAACTTCTATATTCAGGAATCTCTGTTGGCTGAACTGGCATGGGAGAACAACTAACGAAGGAGCTATGAAATCTTTAGCAGGCTTTACAGAGGAGGGTGCATTGTATATTCTCAACATGATGTGGAGAAAGATCAAGAATATCATACTTAAGAAGATTGCGCATGAGCCCATTCCCGAGAGTAGTGATGAATCCCCAAGTTCCATCAGCCTCAACAGGACAGATTTGTCCTAGTCATGTTTTTCGGACAAGCTTTTTGAAGCTGCCCCAGCACCACGCACTTTAGGTGTCTCGACTCTTCATCTCTCTTCATGTTGTTTGTATTGAATTTATTTAATTTAAGAGAACATCAAACAACATGCTTTTGTGTATGTAACTTGTAAAACTTGTGAGTTACTAGCCTTAGAACATGAACAGTAGAAGATTTTGTATGGTCAATAGGGATGCTGCCTCACATTTCTCGTCACCACCCTTGTAGTCAGATATTGTTCTTAAGAGTCATGGGATATTATTATTGGGTTAAGCTTAAACAACCTACACTATGTTTACCATTGTTGTGGCTATTTGGGTTTTGGGTTTCTAAAAACTTCGAATAAGAAATAATGCGCTGGCTGTTTAGTTTTCAACTTTGTAGTAGGCCCCCCTCAAATGGGGTACTTGGTTCGCTGGTTTTTAACAATACTCGACTAATATGCACATCACGTGGGTTACTAGACCACAAGGTGCTTCATCTATTCGGTAAGTCGTTAGAGTGCTTAACCTCAAGGACCTTATGGTCTCATTTGTCTTGTCTTCACTCTTCACTATCCCGTGATCAACATCTAAAGCCCTAATTTCAGGATATTGCATGATTCAACTTTTTCTCCCAAAGAAAGTTCTACTGTAGTCATTCTGTCTGTTGTAATTTGTGCCCCCTCTACATATTCTTTTGTCCCACTTTACATATTCCTCTTGGAAAACTCGGATTTTTTTGTCCATGTTGTAATGTTCCTTTTGGGCGAACAAGAAAAAAATAAGAGGGAAAAAATAATACTTCATCATTCTGATTTAGGTGACAACAGAGGAAGAGAACAATATTTAATTTTAATTTTTTTTTTAATTTTTGGTTGGGGTTTCTAGATCGGTAGCATGGGTGTTTTTTATTTGGAAAAATGGGGCTTATTAGGTAAATCAATTAGAATGAGATCTTAACCTCAATCTTTTTTTCCTTCTTAATAAGAAAAGCCATCTTTACAATTCAAAATAAATTTATCGTGAGAGTAATGATGGTAGTGCATTTTGCGTTTTACATGTTGAATTTTCTCATATAGAAAAACGAAAAATACACTGAAGCAGCAGTTGTAGAGAGATTGGTTTTGGTTCATCTCATGTTATAAATTTTTTGCTTTGGTAGGTTTTCTAAATATTTTCCCTATAAATTTTACTTATTCTTCTTCATCGGCATGGTTGACACCAGGGCACAATTTGTGCAAAATATTAAGGTAATTCATTTTCTTGAATTTTAATTGGTTGGCAGAAAGAATATTATCTTAGAAGTTGGAAATGAAGAGATTTTTTTATTAATATGCAGGTGTGAAGATGGAGCTTGAGTAGCATATGTAGACAACATTGATAATACTAAACATACTTTGACAAGCACTTTGCTCTTTCTCTAAACAAGCTATATGCCTGGAGTCTCGTGGAGTATGAGAGGATAGTCATGCTCGATTCAGATAATATTTTCCTCCAGGAAACTGATGAGCTTTCTCAGTTTGGGCAGTTTTGTGCAGCCTTTACCAACCCCTGTATTTATCACACCAGTCTTTTTGTTTTATAGATGTTTTTGTTTTCTTATGAGTTTGCATTCTCTTTGGTTTTTATTGTTATTTTTAAAAATGCCCATTTGGAACTACTTTAATGACGTAATTTGAGTTTGTAATCTTTTAGTGTCATTTTCAAGTCCCCGGCTTTGTTTTTTCATAACCATTTTTTTTCATTCATATGCAGCCAATTAGAGAAGGTTTTCAAAAATATGCTACATGAATTGCTACAGGGCTGCAAAATGACGATGGAGTAGATCAGGTATTTGTGTGCACATTTTGATGATTTACTGGACAAACCTATGTTTCATCTGCCAAATAATGGATAAAAGTTGAATGGGTTATGTCGATTCCCACTGCGATACCAAATGGAAGCCTCATAGTACTGTAAACATATTTTCCTGTGTAATTACCCATACCCAGAAGCAAGTACGATTTCTCATCTATGAAAAAGGAGATCTAAGAATCAATAGTCTTATCATCATGAAATTAAGCTTTTTTGAAATTCTCTATTTAATTATTTTTTTATTCTTATTATTCTTATTAGAGAAAAGCAATATAAATTCATATGAAGTCGATCCTTTAAAGTGCGGTTGATAAACCTACAAATGTTAAAGAAGATTTGTTAGGACACTACACATTAGCAAAAATTTTAAGCCACTACTTTCAAAAGATTGATAGCCTTATCATGTTGAAATTGGGTTTTTCTTAAATCCTCTGTTTAATTATTTATTTATTCTTATTAGAGAAAAGCAATATAAATTCATATGAAGTCGTTCCTTTAAATTGTGGTTGATAGACTTCGCTTCAAGTCTGGAAACAAATCTCAGCAGGATAGATTCGCCATCAAATCGGATTTCATTTCAAATCGTATTTTGCCATCATACGTGTCTTGGAAAACGAGTCTCAATATTGATAAAGTGAATGCATTGAAAGATAAAATCTATAAAATCTTGCAATAAATGCATCTAAATCTGATAGGTCGATCTAAATCACTGGTCATAATGAGGATTGGTAGATTTGATTCACTGCTAGCTGCGATTTATTGTACTAAATAGTGTAAATGAACGAAGTTCGTTGTTGGCAATCATTTTGTTCATGCATTTGATCAATGCCCAGGTTGTCTCTAAATAGATGACTATCGAAGCAGTTGCAGAAGATTAAATCTACCTTGTAAATCCTGAGGCCGCTGGTTCTTGCCAATATTTTTTTTGTATAGCTTTCCAGTGCATTAGGCTTGTCAAGGAATCTGTGAAGCTTAGGGAAATTCGGCTTGCTGATGTTATTGTAGAGAAGAAGCCGCTGCCATCCGAGGAAGATTGAGGTGGAAGTAAGTGTTTGGTTAAAGGTTTCATGAATTTAGGGAACACTTGCTTTTTCAAAAAAAAATTGCAGAGTTTGCTTGCTATCGGTGTGCTTCAAGATCATTTTAGTAGGTCGGCAGTTGTTACTGAAGGACGCCTGACTAGTTGTTTAAGAAACTTTATGTTGAAATGAATTTGAAGGGGCAAGTTGCCACAGATGCAGAAGAAGGGAGTTCAAGTGTCGGGTTTTTATATAGTGGGAAGGGGAGGACATTATGGGACAAGAGGAATAGAATTGTTAATCCTGGGTCTCTTTTTTCTATCGTTTGTGACCAAGCCCCTTGTTTCAAAGGATTCCACCAGCAGGATAGTCAGGAGTTCTTGTGATACTTACTCGATTGCTTGAACACCGAAGATTTAGATGCAAGAAGGTTGCAAAACACTTCTTTTGAAATGTTTGCTGAGAAGGGGGATGACAAAACAAAAGAACTTGTAGATAGCAACGGAGACCAGAGTGATAAGTTCAAAAGCTTCTTCTCGAGCGTGTTTGGTAGTGAGCTGTCTAGCACCATTTGTTGCTCCGAATGTGGGCATTCGTCAATCAGTTTTGAATCATTTCTTGATCTATCGTTGGTTGTGCCATCAAAACCAAAGCCATCATCCTTGAAAATTTGGGCTTCTTCATCAGTATACGTGAAAAGATTAACAAAGACACATGATGAGAGTAGAAAGGATGGTCAACGAATCGTAGAGGCAGGTTTGAGTTCACTTTTGAATATATCAAGGTCAACAAGGAACCATCTAATGAGATGGAAGAGACATCATGTTCGCTCTATAAAAGCATAGCACCTGGAGCAGATGCAAGGGACACAAACAAATCTGGTTTTCCAGAAGATTTTGGATGGATGGACTCTTTGGATGCTCCAGCACAATCTGCAGATGCGGTCTTTCATGCGGTCTTCCAGGACACTTTGAATACATCAGAAATTATGGAAGTGCTCAAGATAAATGTAAGTGGTGCATAGATAAATTCATATCTATAACATAAAAATATTTTAAATTTTAGAATAGAATTTTGACTTTATTTTAAATGGGTTGTGTTCTCCATTTTATATGTTTTTAAAATAATTTAATCTAGAATCATAAAATTTAAAAGAAATATTATTTTTTATGTGTTAAGTTTTGTCAAGCAATAACTCTACGTTGTGTAGATAAATACTTTGGATAAACATCTATGTTTAATCAATAAACTTGTTATATCTTTTTGTTAATTTCAAAATGTTGGTAGGTAGAAAATGAAAACACTATTTTTACAATCTTTTTAGAAAAAGTTAAAGCTAAACATCCACCCTATTCATGATATCACTACCTCTATTAGTCTATCGGCGTATCCCTTGAACCTTCTATAGGTGCAAGTGCTAGTAAATAGTCTTTGACATATCAACTTATACATGGCATAAGGTCACCCAGTGATAGAAAGGCATCATTACATCCAAATTAAGGCCCAAAGTGCAAACAGAACATTATTATCCAAAAACAGCAGATCTAAATATCATTTCCAGGGGTTGGAAGTTAAGAAGCATTAATTACAATCTGATAATTCAACAGAGGAAAGATGTGATGTCTCTACACATAGCTTAATTTTGTTGCCTTTACACATAACTTGTTATATATGAAAACACTATGCATGCATTGTAGTGTCTTCCTCACTCTCGAGACAGTGACTCCCGGCAAAAAAGGGAATACAATATGTTATAAAATGTATAACATGGTATATAAAGTATATATGTTCATTTCAAGATTGTAATCATAACATTTCATCGGATTTTACTTCATCTGAATTCACCTAAATGTTGCATGAATTGTTTTGGCGAAATCAAAGCTTGTTTGTCCCTAATTATCTATCTTTTTTGCTAACAATATACAATTCAGATCAATTGTGCACGTATATAGATACAGTATCTTATACAACAATTATATTCATTTTTAAAAGTTTTAAATATATAAATGCAAAAATAAACCAAATTCATCAGATATTAAAAATAGTGAAAATAGAAAATGTGGACAGGAGTTGAAAGTTATATGAGAGAATTGCACTTGGGATTTCTGTCTCTTAAGGTGTTTTTCTCAGGATGGCTTTGATACAGTGGTTACAACGAGCACATCTAAGGTGCATACAGGCTGTATCATACTCTAATTCACACCAGATATGTGGTTACAGCATATCCAAGTCTGAGGGCCTAACTGGCTGACTTCAAAAATATGCATATGGCCTGATGGCAATGCTATCCAATAATAGTTGGGCAGAATTAGGGGCAGAGATGTATTCAGGGAAATTTGTGTAAAAATTGTGTCAACTTTGAGTGAAATGGCATAAATGTGTCAATAATAGTTGCATCCAACCTCTGATAGTGTTTCTTTTAAAACATTTCCTCAGGAGGTGACTATTTTACTTTCCACAAATAACCAAAACATATCAATGGGTCTCACAATGTACAATCAGTTGTAATGATAAGCACTAGGGTAAAAAAGACCTCAGGTTACAGACTTCGAGAATAATGTTTTAAGTGCTGGGGAAATCTATCTTACAGTCCTAAATTCCGTGCCAGCTTCACATTGCTGCAATTTGCGGACCCTCTCAGAATCCTTTCTGGGTACACTCCTTGAATGAATCTTTTTGAGAGGACTAATAGCAGGACAAATATAGTCATCTCACCTGTGTGTGGTCTGTAACTAACTCTGTTCTATATAACTCAGAATATACATTTTGTTTTTAAAGATGCCGCTAAAAATTTTCTATAAACTGGAGAAAAAGAGTAGAAAATGCTTCTCGAATGACTGGTATTGAATCTATTGACCTATACTTGTAAATTTTAATGTTACTGTGTTACATACACATCTGTCTTTCTGAAAGCTCGCAGTTGATATACCTTGAAACCCCAAAATAGTGAGGATTTACTATGCATGGACCATCTGCATCCATACTTTGGTTATTGTAGTTCATTAAGTGCAGCCTGCTTGATGAGCTTCACAAGACAGTTCCAATGGTTATAAAACAAAAAATCTGAAAATCCAAAAATCATAAACTATTAAGTAAGGTTGTCAAGAGCTGATAAGTCGTACTCAAATAGTGTTTTAGGAAGGTAATGTTGATAATCTTGCGACCACAAAACTATTAACAAACTTGAGCCGAAGCACAGTAACCATGAATTCAAGTAGCTGATAAAAGACGGGCATCCTCCTAAACCAGGTATGTGTAGCATTGCATCAGGACCTATCATTAGGTGTGAAATTTAAAAATATGAAAGTTACGGGACCAGC
Source organism: Sequoia sempervirens (assembly GCA_007258455.2). Classification (NCBI taxonomy): domain Eukaryota; kingdom Viridiplantae; phylum Streptophyta; class Pinopsida; order Cupressales; family Cupressaceae; genus Sequoia; species Sequoia sempervirens. Next base: position 17,613,382 of record VDFB02000015.1, on the reverse strand, counting down.
CCCGTGAAGAGACCTGCTGCTCCAATTTCACCCATCTGGTGGCCCATGGAAACTTCCTAACAGGGTATGCAAAAAAATCAGAATATCGACCAATAAACTTGGAGCGGCAGTTTATTTGGCAGGATCTTTGAGTAGGCTCTGCAGAAAGAGGACATGGTTTATGAAGAGGACATGGTTTATGGTAACTGTTTGAGAAATTTATTTCCAAGCCTCTAGTAATGTAGTATTGAGATTTGTTTGTTGCTATTACTTCTAGACTTTTGTACTGCCAGTTTTTTGTATTCTGAGATTTGTAGGGAAGCATAAAAATTTAAGTGCAAAGTATTCCTAATCACTCTTAGAAAAAAGTTCCATTTTCATGTAAACACTAAGTAGATTGCAATTAATATAACCCATCAACAACTATTGCAAACTAAAAGGGATACGCTCGGTGCATATAAAAGGGAGCCGATTTACATTTCACTGTACGTAGCGCTGTCAAGAAACATATAATTTTGTCCACTCCGATGTTTTCTAAAAAGTATACAATCAAATTCAAACAATGCAAATTCACCCCCGACTCAGGTGCCATCACTTACACTGATAATGGGCTTTTACACACGGCAATAATATATACCCAGTAAAGTCTTTGTGAGCTAAACAACTACACCAACAAGCACTTACTTTACTGTCAGGCCACAACCCCTCAGTCCTTGGTTCTAAGATGAATTTAATCGATTATACATATACCAGATATTAAAGTTAAAAGGCCTTAATCAAAAAATCAAGTGTTCCTCTGGTTGTAAGAATATTAACCATTCGATCGAGAATTTGCACGGGTGCCTCCCCTGTGGTCGCCATTATGCCGCTTTGTTTTCCTCCCTTTTCTACACTAATTCACTAATTTCTCTTGTGGGCAATGCAAAACCCTACACTCAAAACATTGTAGTCAGATTTCATCTCCTATATTTTCACAGAATAAGATAAATATTGTCTTTCTGTAATTCAGAAACAAAAAGAACCATACTTCGTTAGTTTAAATTGGCAAGTTCCTCAATTTAAATCTTTGCACATGCTAAGAGCTCCGTAAGTGCTTAAAACCCTTGTTTGTGATGATCATTTAGACCAAAACCTTGACGATATCAAATAAGAAAATAATTCACAGACACTTGCATATATGATCGAAATGTTTGGAGAGGGCTATATCCTGTCCTGCCTCAATAAAGTTGAGGCGCTGGAAGTGAACAGTTGGAAGCCCCGGTTTCGAACAGCCGACCAACCGCTTGCGGCTAAGTAAAGACATAAGAGATGCAGGAAATGGCTGGAGCAGAAATGCATGTTCGAGTTTTCAGTCCCACAAATTTTGGATGCTTTGAATGCCGTGTAGAGACCTGTAACAGTTGCGATTTTGGTAGGGATTCTCTGAGCACATGACCCTGCAGCAGCCATGGCTGCCTCGAGAGGAAGGATGGGTAGAAGTGCATTTTCAACTGGCCGAGGAAGAAGAGATTATTCATCTAGGACCTATATAGTACCCAGTTTTTCATATTCTGCACCATATGCAGCTCCTTCGCCTTTTGGCTTCGGTGGTGGTTTCTTTGTCAGGCCCAGTTATCGTATTGGGTTTGAAGCTGGATCTGTCTGTTCGTGCCACAGTAAATATTACTGAGTGGTCCCATTGTTGGGTTTGGTGAAGCCCAAATTGACAAGATTCTCAAACAAACTGGATAAGGATGCCTTTTGCCTGGATTGGCAAGTTTCTCTCATAGACTGATTTTTCTATTTATTGGAGTGGAGACCGTTTTATATATATGCTGCTGGTTGAATATGTAAACGTATCTTAAGAATTAATAAAGAGATTCTCCTGCTGTAAAAAGTGGATGTAGGAGAATTTGCCGAACCACTATAAATTTCGTGTCTCTTATCTTGTTCTTGATTTTTCCTGTTTTTCTTTTATTTCTTTGTTTATTTTAATATTAACAATTGGTATCAGAGCCTGAAGCTCGGTGCTGGAAATCGGTGAAGAATTTTCTGAGCTATGGAAAAGTATTGAGTAGAGATGGAAGACGATTAGGTGTTAGATCCTGATGAAGCGGGAGTTTCAGATGATGAAGATGACGAAGTCGTTATGGAAGAGAGTCCCAACTGGGATGATTGGGTTCAAGCTCTCATGTCTTGGTCGTGTGGCTCTAGATTGAGTGATGATGAAGTGGGAGCTATTCATCATATGTTTTTGGATGAAATAAATGATGAAGCTGATTTTATTATTGATGAGTTTCTTGGCATGATGAAATCAGACACTGACATTGAGCCAGATGAAACTGTGCCGATGGAAGTAGATGAATCTCTTGTTGTTGATCTTGATTCCCTGAGCACTACCCAGGCGAGGTATGTGTGGGAAAGGCCTCCACAAGATTTGGGAGGTGAGGATTTTGAATCGGAGAGCCTTCGAGACTGAAGGAAACAGAGGATACATCAAATGTTGATGTGAAAGCTACACCGAAACGTTACACTGGTGGGATGGTTGGACAGATGAAGAGGGTTCGGCTGAACAGAAGGATTTTGGGTTTGGAGTTGAATCTGAACCAGACGAATTTTAGACGATCACAAGATTGAGCTTCGAGCACTTCTTGAACACACCGGTGATGCACAACATAGGAAATCCATCATGGAGGAGTTGCAGAAGAGGGCAAAGGCAAATAAGAATGGCAAGTCTGTAAAAGATCTGATATTGCTCCTCTATGAAATGGTTTCTCTCACTTCAAGTTTCCGCCTCGATGATCTAAATATATTTGCTTCCCGAATTCATACTCTATTGAAGCTGGGTCTCAACATTTATGACGAAAAAGATGTGCAGACATATGGCATAGAGACAGTCGAAGAGGAAAAAGAGGCATGCAAGGCTGAACCAACACAAGGTGATGAGCAGCCATTTCTACCTCATATGCAGCCTCTGCCAGCGCTCCCTTTGTTTGATTCGCAACCTCCTGTAAATGCCTTTCTGCCCACCGATGATCTTCCCACTAACTTTGACTGGAGAGAGAAGGGGTCCGTCACAGAGGTGAAGAATCAGGGCTCCTGTGGGTTGTGCTGGGCGTTTAGCATGATAGGGGCATTGGAGGGGGCGAATTTCTTAAAAGATTGTGACTCGGGTTGCAATGGTGGACTAATGACAACTGCGTATGAATATGCAATGCAGTCTAGCGGGTTTGAAAGTGAGAAAGACATCCTGTACGAGGAATTTAGAAAGAGCAGGCGGCAGCCTCAAAGCCTCAACCAGACGAATGTTCAAGTGTCTCCCGATGACAATGCGACAGAGGACACTGTTGCGGCAGAGGAGGTTGCAAATGCAACAGAGGTGTGTATGAGAGGGGAAGATTCTACGGAGTTTAATGTGAAGTCGATGCCCAAGAGAATACGAGTCATTACTATAGACCAAGATGCCTCTGATTCTTCTAATGATGAGGAGCATGAAAGCGGGACGGCGACTGGTCATTGTATGTTTTCTGGACAGGTAAAAAGCCAAATTGAGATTGTAGAAGGAATGAAGGTGATTTCTGAGGCTTTTTTGAAGCAAACAGTTAAAAACGCCGTTATTTGTGACATGCAACCTTTTGTTTTTGTTGTGCCGCCTCCTCAATGTCCTGCGCAGTTTGGACATATTCCATCGCAGCTTTTACCAAGTAATTTACACTCAGTTTTCAGTGTTGATGAAAGTCCGGAGGGAAGCGTCGTTTCTGTTTTTGTGGCACCGGCCTTTGCCGTAAAGCAGTCTGAGGATTCCGAACTGGTGCAGAAACGGACTTGGGAGGAGGTTGCGGAATCCAACATTGTGTCGAGTTTCTATGAAGAGGAGTCTGTTAATGCAGTTGTAGCTATTGCGTCTATGTTGGGCATCAATAGAATGGAACTCAAACGGATTTTGAGCCATTCGCAGGCTCTCGACATAGATTTGGAGGTCGTTAAAAATTCGGCAATGGCAGCGCGGTTCGTTGCGGAGAATGGGGTTATCGATGGCAGGTATTCTGCTGCCTTTGCCGTAAAGCAGTTTGAGGATTCCGAACTGGTGCAGAAACGGACTTGGGAGGAGGTTGCGGAATCCAACATTGTGTTGAGTTTCTATGAAGAGGAGTCTGTTAACGCAGTTGTAGCTATTGCGTCTATGTTGGGCGTCAATAGAATGGAGCTCAAACGGATTTTGAGCCATTCGCAGGCTCTCGACATAGATTTGGAGGCCGTTAAAAATCCGGCAATGGCGGCGCGGTTCGTTGCGGAGAATGGGGTTATCGATGGCAGGTATTCTGCTACATTTTTGGAAATCCCCCTAAATATTGGAGGATTGGATTGGAAATTTTTAGAGACCTCAGAAAAATCTGAGATGAGGAAGAGAGGTTCTATTTTTAGCGATCTGGTGTTTTGTAATTTAATTGCCTGGGTGAGGACGCAGGAGACCGGAATGGAAGAGAAAAATGTGTTGGTTTTTGCTTTCAGGGGTGGTACTTTTGATGTTTCCCTTTTGACAATCGGAGACATAATAAGGGAAGGTGTTGCGCTTGAGTGGGAGCCCTATTCTGGCGCAACAATACAGCAGCTGTAGAAATGAATCTTGCACTCGAACACCGTGTGTTGACAGTGCTGAGTTAGAAGAGTGTGGATTTATGAGTGAGTTTGCACCTGTACAAGTGGTAAGAGACGGTGTTCAGCTATTTGATTTTCTTGCATCGGACATAATTGGGCGAAGATTGATTCGCAGTGTTTGTGAACAAAATCTGGCGAAGCTCAAATCGTCGTTGTGGCAGATCTGCCTGAAGCGGGGGAGATCTCTGAGCAGCAATTTGGTCTTCAAGTGGGAGATTGTTGGGTTTGGTGAAGCCCAAATTGGCAAGATCCTCAAACAAAATGGATAAGGATGCCTTTTGCCTGAATTGGCAAGTTTCTCTCATAAACTAATTTTTCTATTTATTGGAGTGGAGACCGTTTTATATATATGCTGCTGGTTGAATATGTAAACGTATCTTAAGAGTTAATAAAGAGATTCTCCTACTGTTGAAAGTGGATGTAGGCAAATTTGTCGAACCACTATAAATTTCGTGTCTCTTATCTTGTTCTTGATTCATTTTAATATTAACACCCATGGGGGGCTTGCACTCCTATTTTCATGGAAGCAGGTGGTCTCATGGGAAAAAAATTTCTGCTACAGGATTAAACGGAATCTTTTCAGCCCAAACAAATAGGTGGCTGAAAATTTCAGCTCGGGAGATTGGGGTGGGGCTAGAAATTGCCCCACCTTCTTAAGAGTACTTTCTTGCCACATTTAAAACAAATTTGGAGGGAAATGATGTTATTTATTAATTTTTTATCCACCCACCACCATTCCACCACCAGCCTGCTTAAATTTTAAAGTTCATGGGACCACCAGCTTCAAAATATTCTGCTAAAAATTTAAGCAAATTCTGCCCCGGATTTTTAGGAAGCCCCCATCCATGGGACCATGCCCTTAGCTTACTTGCAATAACACCTCCGCTCTCCAAAACATGGATGAAAATATTCAACCACGTTTATTTATGTCATCTTAATTTTTCAATCTTATTAAAAAAAAACTATACAATTACTCTTATCAATATAAAACAAATAAATTATAATTTTTAAATATAAACTAACATACATATATTAAATATTAATATATATAAAATACATCAAGAGCTATCATTATAATATAATATTATAATAATGTTAATTATTATAATATAATATTAAATTATATTTCGATATAATATTTAATAAATATTATAAAATATTAATTTAAATCTAATTGAATTAGAATTACAGCTAGAATTTAATTAAAATGCTAACCTTAACCCTAATTAAACCTTAATCATAAGTGAACCCTTACCTAACTATAAGGCCAATTTAACTCTTACCCTAATCTAATAGAAAACAAATAAATAATAATTTTTAAATATAAAAAATATGTTCTTAAATTCAAACTATAAAAATAATAATCTAATGATAGGCAGGGACTAATAATTGTTTATAAAGTGTTTGTCTATGTAGAAATAAAATAGATATAAATTTTTTTTACTAAATAAACAAATTTTATGTCTTGTTTATCTATCTATTTACATATATATTTGTGAAGGTATAAAATTAATAATATGAAGGGTATTAAAATTTAATATTCACATAAAAGATTATATATAAAACAAATTAATATAAAAAAATTATATTTCTTAATATCTTTTAAAAATATTTAATATATGCATATTATATGTAAGTGTTTTTAAGAATAATTATGTAAGGTTTTTTAATTAATTGATTCATAGAAATAAATTACATTGAATCAATATTTCAAAACACATTCAATATTCAGTCAAAAAAAATTGATAGATGGCAAAATGTGATTGAAACATTTTTTACTATTCGCTTAGAATGTTTGTTCAAATCTAATGTGAGGTCGACATTTGACCAAAATGATTAATGGCAAATGACGAAGTAGAGGTTTGGAGTAGTGGAACGAGAAATTGGTAATACCTCTTGATATTGGGATAACTATAGAAAAAATAAATTAGTTCTTTTAATAAAAATAAAATAAATAATGTAGATAAAATTAAACAATTGTCGAGTAATAATCAAATTTTGTGTTTGTCTATACTACATAAAAATACTTTTAAAAAAAGTTGTATAATATTAGAAGTCATATTCTATCATTCAATATTCCATCAAAAAATCACAAAATATAATCTGAATCATTTTTGAATATTTATTCCATATCTATTCCAAATCTAATAAGAGTGGACTTTTTTGGGCAACATAATGGCTAAAAGAGAAAATGGAGGTTGGAAGTAGTGGAAGTTGGTTGACACTAAAAAAATTAAAATATACTAAATTAATCTTTACATAAAATAATTTAATATTTTTCTATTAAACTTTGTGATGGTGTGACAAAAATGTGATTATATTGATTTTTATAAAAAGCGGTGGTTTTAAAGACAAAATTAAAAGCTACATAAATTAATATAGATATCTTAAATATATCTATTAAAAGACACCAAGATATCACTCTTGAGGGGCCCGTCTATCTTAAATAACTTGAAGATTGATATATAGGCATCTTTTAGATAGATGCATTTTAGACATGTGTGCTAGTTTACTCCACCTACTACATTTTTATTAATTTATTTTATAAAGTATATTACTTATTATATTTTTGTTTAGTTAATTAGTTAATTTTTAAATAATAAATAGTATGTATATATTTATCTAATAATTATATTTTAATTTCCCCTCATTCATGAGGTTCTTAAGGCTAATCCCAATTCTACTAGGAGACTAAATGTTGTATGGATCTCTTGAAAGAACGTGGATAAAGTGAACTACGGGGCTTCTAGAAGTAATTTGGGTCAAAAGCTAATTACACCTTGAAAAATTACAAAAGAAAAAAAAAAATGTGTATCCCTTTTCTAATTGAAACAAATAATGAAGCAAAGATTAAGAAATATTTTTATGAACTTCAAGAAGATATAAAACAAGATATTAAGAAAATAATAGAAAGAGATCCCATAATTGAAAATTAAATAGTAGTTGTTTGGAAATGTTGAAGTTGTTCACCAAGTTCAAATTAAATGATATATATGAACATGTTGGCCAACTTGACAATTGATGGCTGTTCTCTCACCTCTTCGTGTATAAGAGGAATTTCTAATAATTATCCCATCCCAACATTTATGAAATTCTGTTGGCTCCAAGACCGGCAGCATTTATGGAGGAGGCAACCAATAATTATGATTTTTAATTCCTATGGTATATGAAACGAGCTTTATGGAGAAAAATGAAGATCATTCTTGATGCATTCATGGAGTGTCAGCGAAGGACCTGTGGGCGAAGAAGTGACAAGTTGCCTTTAATGGGGCAATGTCATAGTTGTTGAATGAAGAAAATTTTCAAAAGCAATTCCTCGGTTGTTCTATAAGCGATAAAGATAGTACTAGGGAAAGCATTCGTGAAAGTTGAAAACAAGGATCGAGTTAATTTTGTTGTAGTCTCTCAGTTTGTGGTGGTCATGTATGTTGTTGTAGTCTCTCAGTTTGTAGTGGTCATGTTTGGATTTAGGAGAACCTAAAGAAAGTGTGAAGTAGGTTTTTGAGGCCCTTATTAAGTTCAAATGGTGTTTTGATCTGAAATATGTTTTGAAGCATGAGATTGTGGGGCTAGGTTTTTAGAGCATACATGGGGCTTGGCATGTTGTACATCCCAACTATAATGGGCCTTGAGTGTCGTTTCTAATTGAAGCAGTGGGAGATAATGTGGTTGAGTGGTAACATATGGCTCATACGGATTTCCAATGTTGATGCTATTGATTGGTTTTTCACCATCAAATTAAGCTTAAGCTTGAAGGCTGATGAGGAAGAGGAAGTCAAGTAATATTATGTCTAGAGTAAGATAACAGCCTATCGGAATATAAAAGATAAAAAGTTTATATCTAAACTTGTTATAAGTTTATATGAATATAATATAGATTTAGCCTCTCAAAGAAGAAGTCATTTTTTCATACCTATTTTCAATATCTTTATGGGGTCTGATTCTTCATATAATTTAATTTTTTAAAAATTATTTGTGTTTTGTTCTTTGCATAAATGGTTGTCAAATTGAAGGTAAAAGGTAGGAATTTTTGTTAACACATTTAAGCCATTACACTCTACCCCTTGCTACCAATTGTAGAATCTCTAGGCATTAATAATGTTGATAAAATAAACAAAGGACGTATAGCATCAAGTTCCTACTGATGAATGTGCAGACTGTTGGTTAAAAGTAGAAAGTGGATGGAAAACTAGTAGTATGCTTACCGAACACACAGTTTTATTAACCTGAATATTTTTTATTAATTACTAATGGATTCTGAGATCTGTCACATGCAGAATCTCTTCAACCACTAGTTGGCCTGTTCACATGCAATTATACTTTGGCCTCCCACTCAGCTACATGGGAGTTAAATGAGGGTGTCAATTTTATTCATAGTTGGCAAGACAGTTTTAGCTACATGACATCCAGATAAAGGAGCAGATTTTTGGTCAGTGAATATAACTCAAAATAGAGAAACCAATCAAATAGTTCATTATGCCATTTGAAGACTTCAGTTTATTCAGTATAATTTACATAACAATTTGAACCTCAATACATTATAAATAAATATAATTTACAAACATTTTATCTTCATCATACAAACCATCGTGCTACTTTCCCAAATGAACTGATTGAAAATAAGCAGGGTTCCATGGGGTTTCGAGGACGGGGATGGGAGGAGGGCAAGGGACATGTTTCGGGGATGCGGGGATGGGGGGTCTAAGTTTGGGGGCGGCAAGGGGACAACGAGGGGACGATGGTAGGGTGTTGAAATACATATAGTACTTGAAAAAATAGTTATAAAAAGATGTATAAGTATAAGAATTATACATCTTGGAGACAACTAGGAGTCCCCTAGATGTCTTGAGGACACCCCAGTGTCCTCAAAGTCCTAGCAGCGTCTTGAAGACAACAACATTGGTGGTGGGATGGTGGTGTTGTTGGTGGGCTGGTGGGGGGACGTCCCCCCAAGTCCCCAAGTCTCTGAGACGTCCCCGTCTAGGAAACGCTGGGTTTTTTGAGGGGGACAAATCCCTGTGGAATACTGAAAATAAGTTAAATAATTGGTATAAAAATTCAAACAAACTGAAATCCAAAATGTTACAAGACATAAAATTGGGTCAATCATCCCATCTTTATATAAAATTATATTTCTTTATATAAAATTATATTTCCTAAGAGAAAGGGAGTCCTGGGTGCTTCCTCCTGACTCATAACACATCAAACTTAGAGCAAATGACAAGAACTCATAAATGGTCTTTCACATATCAACTTATACATGGCATAAGGTCACAAGTGATAGAAAGGCATCATTACATCCAAATTAAGGCCCAAAGTCCAAACAAAACATTATTATCCAAAAACAACAGATCTAAATATCATTTCCAGGGGTTGGAAGTTAAGAAGCATTAATTACAATCTGATAATTCAAAAGAGGAAAGATGTGATGTCTCTACACATAGCTTAACTTTGTTGCCTATACACATAACTTGTTATATATGAAAACACTATGCATGCATTGTAGTGTCTTCCTCACTCTCAAGACAGTGACTCCCGGCAAAAAAGGGAATACAATATGTTATAAAATGTATAACATAGTATATAAAGTATATATGTTCATTTCAAGATTGCAATCAGTAACATTTCATCGGATTTTACTTCATCTGAATTCACCTAAATGTTGCATGAATTGTTTTGACGATATCAAAGCTTGTTTGTCGCTAATTATCTATCTTTTTTGCTAACAAAATACAATTCAGAAGAATTGTGCACGTATATAGATACAGTATCTTATACAACAATTATATTCATTTTTAAAAGTTTTAAATATATTAGCTTATCTATCTTATTCATAATCTATCTAAATAACACCGAGAGATATCTTTGTTGGACATATGAATTGTTGTGAGTATTTGTATTATTGTGTAATATTATTTTGTATGTGCACAAATTTTTCTATTTTTCTTAAATGATTAATTAAATATTTAATTTGAAAATAATTTATTAATTTTTTATTATATTATAATTATTTAAAAATTATTATTCAAAATAACATGGAATGAAATGTTGATACAAATAGTTATTTTAGAAAGACAATTCGCTTAATACTTATAGATTGTGAAAATCTTGTGTTTATTAGACATTTTTAGGACAATAAAAGTGACTTTTTTTCAATGCTTGGGCAAAAAAAATTTGAGGGGAGGGAGATTTTGTTGAAAAACAAACTTCCCAATTTTCTAGTACAATGGGAAACTTGCCAAACTTCATATAAATCTCTAGTACAATGGGAAAAAAAATCAAAACAACATCCTAGGCTGTTAATTCCTATAACTTTTCTCCTCAAACAACTCAAGATGGTTCCTAAGAGTTGAATCCAACCTCAATTGTAATCAATTGGAAATTCACACAAAGATCCTTATGGTTTTTAAATTCTCTCACCAAATCTCCTAGCCTGTAGGAAACTCAATTGGCCAATAGGAAAGTCCCAACCTCCTGTAGTTTACATCAAATCCTATCTTTAAATATAAAAATTTACATCCTGCTTTTATTTGAAAGGCAGCAAGCTTTCCTATATGGGCTCGTTTAGTTTATCAAATAGTAAAATATCTAATTCTATATATGCAAACCCAAGTTTATTAGTAATTAAGGGGTTGTAATCACATTTTAGATTAAATCTTAGGGATGGTTTGTATGATGACCCCATATCATTTTGAATTCTTATAAATTAAAACTATGTTTTCTTGTGAATTCTTCAATATAAATAAAGAATACATTTGACTTCACTTCCAAGTTTAATCATATAATGTAAGATATTAAATTTGAACAATATAGAAATTATAAATGAAAAATAATTTTCTTTGCCTTGAAAAGCCAAAACCTACAAAGCATATGAAAAATCAATTAGAAAATATTTTCAAAAGTAAAATAATTTCTCTTGCCTTGAAAAATAAATAAAAGAGTTATTTTATTTTATTTACTAAAGAGTTGTTTTACTTTATTTAATTTTTTTTAAGAAAAAAGATTACATTATTTACTTTATTTTTATTTGAAGAGCTATTTTTATTCACTTAAGAATTATTTTATTTTATTTTAGAACTATTTAAAAATCATTTTATTTTAATTTATGTAAGGGATATTTTATTTTACTTTAAAATTATTGTATTTTATTTCATTGTTTACTTTGTTTTTATTTGAAGAGTTGTTTTACTTTTGTATGTAAATTTTAGTTCTAATTTTGAAAAGACCACCATTCATTATTCCAAT